>OY747723.1:3202500-3802500 GCA_963556495.2 Valencia hispanica
GGCTGCCATATTAGGCCAGTGGAGCCTGACTCGCAGGGCTATTTTTAGCCGCGCCTCTTGTTCTCTCGAGTGATCGCCGTCTGCTCCGTGTCCCTCTGTGATATCAGGGAAGGGTTTCACCACCCCGGATATCACGCTAGAGGTCCTGGAGATGGCGCTGACTGAATGTGAAGGTGGGGCTTGATATTGTATAGTTTTGTTCTTTCATCTTTCATCTCTCTATGTAACATTGAATCTGAATTAATATAAATATCTGATAAAAATTAAAGAACTGACAGATTCTTCTATCCACCCATCCATCCATTTTCTTCCGCTTATCCGGGGTCGGGTCGCGGGGGCAACAGCCTAAGCAAAGAGACCCAGACTTCCTTCTCCCCAGCCACTTGTTCCAGCTCCTCGGGAGGAACCCCAAGGCACTCCCAGGCCAGCCGAGAAACATAGTCCCTCCAGCGTGTCCTGGGCCTTCCCCTGGGCCTCCTCCCGGTGAGACGTGCCTGAAACACCTCACCAGGGAGGCTTCCAGGAGGCATCCTGACCAGATGCCCGAGCCACCTCAACTGACTCCTCTCGATTCTTCTAATGTACTGTTATTTGGACAGATGAGTCTAAAACTGAATTATTTAGATGCCAGAACAGAGGACATGGTGTCATTAACTACATAGAGCATTCCAGAAAAAAAAACCAAACAACTCATATCAACTTTGAAGCACGCAGGTAGAAGTATCAGGGTTTGGGGCTAGATTAAGGAATGTATGAAGCCATCTGTAAAAAAAAATAAAAACTTGAAGCATAACTGGATCCTGAAATAGAACATCTATCCATCCATCCATCCATCCATCCATCCCTCCATCCATCCATCCATCCATCCAGCATCACCCATCCATCCATCCATCCATGCATCCATTTATCCATTTATCAATCATTCATTCATCCATTTATCCAACATTATCCATCCGTCCATCTAACATCCATCTATCTATCATCTATCTACCCAACATCCATCGATTCATCCTTTCATCCATACATCCAACATCACCCATCCATCCATATATCTTTTGGTATTCAATCCATCCATCTATCCATCCATCCATCCATCCATCCAATCCAACATTATCCATCCATCCATCCATCCAGCATCACCCATCCATTTATCCATTTATCAATCCATTCATTCATCCATCCATCCATCCATCCATCCATCCATCCATCCATCCATCCATCCATCCATCCATCCATCCATCCATCATTATCCATCTATCCATTCATCCAGCACCCCCCATCCATCCATCCATCCATTTATCCATTTATCAATCCATTCATTCATCCATTTATCCAACATTATCCATCCATCCATCCATTCATCCATCCAACATCCGTCCATCTAATGCCAGAACAGAGGACATGGTGTCATTAACTACATAGAGCATTCCAGAAAAAAAAACCAAACAACTCATATCAACTTTGAAGCACGCAGGTAGAAGTATCAGGGTTTGGGGCTAGATTAAGGAATGTATGAAGCCATCTGTAAAAAAAAATAAAAATTTGAAGCATAACTGGATCCTGAAATAGAACAGAGACCTATGAAAATACCAGTAAATCCACCAAGGACTGGCTGAGACTGGCCTGAGTCAAAGCCCAGATTTTGATCTCATTGTTGGACTTGCAAAAGGCATGAAAGGCCTCAAACATCTGGTAGAGAGCAACAAGAAGCATCTCATTTCAACTAAAGGGGGTAAACACTAACTATCAAAGCGCAGGGTGTCCTAACATTGTCTCAGAGGTGGTTTCGGCAACCTGTCAGAGCCTGCAGAAGACCTGAGACTGGGGTGGAGGTTCACCATCCAGCAGGACAACCAGACCCAGTACCAGGGGAATCTAGCTGGGGGGCGGACAGTTTTTACAAAACCCAAATTTTTACATCCGTTGGCGCTACATTACTTACTTCGAGGTCAAATCTGCCTTTTTCTGACACTTTTTCGATGTTCATATACATATAATACATCATTGACAGCTGAGATTCTTTCAGGGCTGGCCATAGGGATGTTCAGGAGTTTTCCCAAACAGCCGGTCTGTTCTGGATTTCTTTTTGTATTTGTTTACATGAGTGAGGCATCTTTATAGAAGATCTTTGTAAGCGCTACTGGTGCTGCTGCAGCTACAGCTGATTTCTACCTCTCGCTACTGCACTCTATTCTGCAAGATTTGAAAATATTCCAGCATATTTTCATGTCAACTATTTTGGATATTGTTTGCTAGTTGCTACCGGATGTCAGTAGCTCTCTTCTGCTTTGGAAGGAAGCGCATATAACCTCACAGGGCTTCCAAATATAAGTCGCCCCTGCTCCTGAAAGTTTGAGATATTCATAAAAATCATAATTTTCTCATCCATGACCACATGAGCCGTTTTCAGACAGAAGTTCTGGAATATTTGTGGACAATTCCATCTGGTCTATAACCAGAGTTGTGTTTTCAAACACACCACTTTTTTCCGGAACATTGCCTTTCGGCTGCTTTCACACAGCAAGAAATGTACCGGAGGATCCTGATGAATGTCTGGGGGAGGGGAGTGGGGGGTTGTATGTGGATATGACGTAAACTTAGTGTGGTGGGCGTATGTCATTTCCCCAAACAAAGGGATTATTGTAAAGATGGCCGACGAAACAGCAGATCTACTCACAGCGCTCGTCTTTGTGATGTGTACAAATTTGCTCACATGGAAACGCTTAAGAGACATCGATGAAGAAGCTGAAAGGAAAATAGAAGTGAGACGAAAAGAGTTTGAAGCAGCCTCTCATGCGTGTTCTTATGCACTGCCGTTCACGTGTCATTTAAAAGCAAATAATGGGCAACTTACCATTCGAAGCCACATATCATTGACAGAACCAAACCATCTCCAACAAAAATGGCCTTTTTACATCCAAAACGGTCCAGTTAATGTCCTCCTTTAAAATGGTTAGTTCACAACAAGTCTTATGTCTGAAATCCAACATAATCTGCCACTTAAAACCTTAATAATTCCCTTCCTTGTGTGTATTTCATAATTGATGTTAGCATGCTCATATTAGCCTAAAAATAACAACGCTTCGTCCTTTTTCTTCTTCTTTGGTGGCTGGCAAACAACAAATTGGTGCATTACCGCCACCAACTGGTATAGAGTGTGGACTGGAATGTCACTCAAGGTCGCACTTGTTGTCTTGGCTCAATGCATTGCATGGTTGTAACTTAGTTTATATGGTTTAGATCAAATCAGATTTATTTGTTAGCCTAGTCAAAGTCAATTGGCAATTTTGAACTGAAAGAGATCTAAAGATCTTTAGACTTTTTGAAGTGTTGAACATTTTTCTCTATTATGGCCTGGCTTCAGTCGGTTAGATAACCTGGACAGAACAGATGATGAATGTGCAAAGGGCTTGTTCCTGTTCAGTAGTTGTATAAGCGATGGCAGGTTTACATAAATACATGTAGGATTTATTCCCCGGTGTATGGATGCACCATAGAGATCAGAGTCTAGGTAGGTAGTTTTCAGACTCTAGAACCTCCTTCTTTCATGTTTAGGTCTGAATTTGTTTTGGATAGTCCTGTTTTAGTCTTATTTTGCTGCTGTTACAATCCTATCTTCCCTTTTTTTTCAATATGCAACTCATAAAAAATCCCTGAGACAATGACTGAGGTCAAAACTAAAATAGAAGGTGTTGATGTCTCCAGGGAATCGTTTTTTGACAGCAGCAAACTCCAAAAGGAAGGAGCTTAAAAGTACGTTTTCTCCTCTGGAAACAGCCGGAATAAGGGATGTTTGGGTCACGGATAGAGGGATTTATTTGTTATCTGTTTAGCTGGGCTCATTTCAGAGAGCTCCTGCCACTCTATGCGGACACATCAGTGAAATTTACATGTTCCTCCACCACAACCCTGGCAGACACAACAGTTTTTCATACCAGATGACTTAACCCTCTCCGTGGTGTGTTTTCATTGCATTTTCCATGTGATTATATTATAATAATGTTTATTGCGCTTTTGTATCAGAGCCAAGTCACATGCAGTGTGGGAAAGCAGCTACAAATGTGGAAGTCAGCAGTCCAGTCCAGTCGGATGAGGAGTATCTGAGCCCTCAGGAGGAGGAGATGGAGGTTGGAAACTCACCATCCCTGAATGAACCTCCCTCATTTCAGGTAATACTTTGTATGAAACTAAATCACCTCAGATCTAATCCATTGTTTATATTTCGATGCACTCTATGGCAAAAGTAATCAGACATAGCGTAGAGAGCTGAATGGGACAGGTTTGCATGGCCGAGCAGCTGCCACCAAGCCTTACATAATCACCTCTGATATAAAGATGCACGGTTGTTAAGGACATCTCTAGCGGAGATGTGTTTCTGCTAGGGGTGTAACGCTACATGTGTTTTGATTTTTTGGTATGGCCCTCTCAGGAACAAATTCGAACCAGAACTTTGTCAGTGAACACATCTTTCAACAGCAATAAGGTCCATAACACGCTCTGCACTGAACTGAATAAATCACCTGAAACAAAGTCAAGCTGAATGGAAACATCACTGATACTAGAGAAAAACCACCTGACGTCCCCATGGCTACCAGTAGCATCCAACCATCTCAAACTCCTGATTTTGGAGAAAACGCAAGCAAGCATAATCCTTGTTGATAAGAAGGGATTTTCCCAACAGCTGCCCATTCAGGTACAGCTGGGAAACTAGGCTGAGCATCAAAACAACTCCAAAATTAATTATTCATGTTTTATTCTTAAAGTATTATTTTAACATTTCTAAACATTAACACTGACTTTTTCAAGTGCTTATATTGTTTTCTACTTTGGCTATGTCTGCTTGTACTATTTTATTTATTTTAAAAAATCCAATCAAATATCCAGTCAGTTCAATCAAGTTTTTTAAGTTATAGAACATAATAAAATCAAATTAACTTCAGGAATTAAATGGGAGGAATTCAGGAAAAACGATTCGTTGTTTAATGCTGATCAAAGTAAAGGAAAAAAAAGTCATATGCACATTTGTATTCATTTTTCTTTAGTAAAGTGCACTGAAAACGTACCGAACCGTGACCTCAAAATCCCAAATCCGTATTGAACTGTGATTTTTGTGTACCGTTACACCCATAGTTTCTGGAGTGATGAAACATGTCGGTCTGTTTGAGAAACCAACAGATGACTCCTGGGTTTTGCGGTTGCCAGAAGAACGGTACTTGCCTGACTGCATTGTGTCAAGTATAAAGTTTGGTGGAGGGGGGATAATGGTGGGACTTTTTTTCAGGACTTGGGCTCGGCAACTTAGTTCCAGTGTAATAAAGTCTTAATGCTGCAGTATGCCAAGATACTTTGGAGAATTTCATGCTGCAATCCTGACATCAACCCAGTAGAACACCTTTGGGATGAATAAAAGTGGGGACAGTGAAACTGGCCTTCTCATCCAACATCAGTGCCTGACCTCACACATGATTTTCTAGGAAGAATGGGTGAAAATTCCAATAAACAGACACATAACTCGTGAGAAAGCCTCTCCAGAAGACTTGGAGTTTCCAATAAAGTGGCAATAAACTGTAGCATAGAATAAAACTATAGCCTTAAAAGCAATGAAATAGATTATTCAAAAGACAAACTGCATTCTTTTGAATTTGTGTCCCTAAATTCTGGGATGGAGTGATTCTGACCAGCCATTCAGTTAAATCTGTTTGGATTCTTCAAAGGTGGCCCCTCGTGACCAGGGAGTAACTGAGGGTCAAGAGGTCGTCATGGCAGCAAAAATCCGAGGGCATCCCAAACCCGTGGTGCAATGGTGAGACCTCTGCTTGATTCCTTCTGTGTTTTTCTGTTTCCTCTAAAACACATGAAGCTCTGATTCCAAACAAGGTCACTGCCATGTCATGGACACACCCAGGTCCTCAAATGATTGTGAGAGCCACTTTCTTGTTACCCCAGGTTGAAGGACAGATCGACGGTGAAGACAGGAGGGCGCTTTGTTGTGCGCGAGATGGAAGACGGCACCTGTGAAATGAGAATCAGCGCCGCTCAGATGTCAGACGTAGGACTTTATGTTTGTAAGCTCGACAGTGAGTGTGGAACCAAGCAGGTGCAGTGCAGAGTAGAGGTCAGAGGTGAGTAATAAAGCATTATGATTAGTTATGATTAGGTTGTGTTGAGGTTTGCCACTTACTACTACTTGTTTTTGCTCTGTTAACGAACAGCAGCGGCACAGATAGAGCTCAGGATTACCAGAGCAGCTGAAGACATGGTGGTGAAGGCCGGGGAGTCGGCCATATTTGAGTGCCACATCGCTGGGCCACCAGATGTGGAGGTTGACTGGCTGTCTAATGGAAAGCTCATCCAGCCTGCACTGCTCAACTGCAAGATGCATTTCGATGGAAAGAGGTGAGTTTAAATTTGAGATTTTTGCATCTTTTTTAAACACTATAAATATTGATGATTTTCCAACAGTTAAGAACGCCTGTGCTGTCTGTAGACCAAACCGATGTTAAGGGCTAGCTGTAGGAGCGAATCGAACTGAAACTTGTGATGCATTATCTCACTAACTGTTTTCATCAGTAGCAAATATAGATGAGCATCATCACAAGCATGATTTAACCATGTTGTTGTTTAATATAGTTGCTTGATATATCAATTGTTTATTGCTAAATATTATTCTTCCAAATTAATAAACTTTCAAATTTTGTTGAAGTTTGGATCGAGAAAAGGTTTTGTAGGTACTGGAGGTATATAACCTTCCACCAAAAATGGAAATACCCAACACTACAAAGGTCCTTAAACAATAGTTGGGATGGGACCCAGTAGAGAAGTTGGTGGTTTAAAGAACCTATTATTTTTGATAACTTAGGAAGCTAAAATGATTAAAACATATTACATTTCTGAATGCCTCTGATGGGGTTGGAGCAGAGACAGCCGTGAGAATTGGGTTAGTAATTTGTCCCTAAATTAAACTCTTTTTAAATATTTTTATAAAGGACCTTAAATAAAGTCACCACTGCTAGGAATGAAAGGATTCATGGCTCAGCAGAGCTCTAAGTTCATATTAGTCTCACTAGAATACTAAAAACACGCTTTTCTACAGCCTTCCATCCACGCTGCCATTGATATGTCCCTAAATCAACAATTTTTCTTAAAAAGAGCCTCATTAGCTTGTCACTATGGGGGATTTGAAGAGAACCTGACTAAGCAAAGCTAACCCTGTAGCCAGGCTAACACAGTAAGAAAAAAGGAAAGCTTTTGTTATTGTTATTATTGAGAGTACAGCATTTCATTGTTGCAATGGCCTCATTAATATAAAAATTCATTCTTGAATTTGGGATCCAGAACATGTTTTATATGAGCAAAAGGCGCATTTCCACTATCGGAACCTCTGGGTAATTTTACCTGATGGTATCTGACAGGGTGAATGTGTTGGCTCAGTCCTCTCAGCCATCATGTCTCCACACAAAATCGACCCTTTAAAGAATTTGCTAAGACTTCCACATACCATGACCGTTTCAGCAGTGAGTGAAATCACTAATCAGCGTGAAAAGACGCCCACAGCAGCAGAGAATAACAAAAAATCAACATTTTGCTTTGTTAGCTATGTTGTTATAAACTGCTTCGCCAGCAACTCTTCCAATTATACAAACGTTGGTTGTTTGCCGAGGTCTGCTGATATCGTTTCCTTCTGAGTTACAACCAATCAGCGTGACTGAACCACAGCTGCCGCCAGGCGACTCTCCTGGTACAACCCAAGACTGGTACTCGATTGGTTCCTGAAAAAGCCCTGAAAACTGCCCCCGGTGAAGTGGAGACACATGGAGACACATGCATACCTTGAAGGTCCGGTAAAATTACCCTGAAGTCTGACAGTGGAAACACGTCTATTGTGTCGGTTTTGGATACGGACCATTTAGGCAGTTACTCAGAGCGGCATCAGGAATGGTGGTGGTTTAGATCAAGCTTTTACTTTCAAACAGTCTAAACATACATCATATTACTATTCTCAAAAACACCACTGTTAGTGATTCCCCAGTGAGATCAGTGGAAAGTCCATCATTAGCCCATTAAAGAATCAATGGTGTGTCAGATAGCAAACATTTTAATATCTTCTTTACCCTTATGTGTTTTTTTTCCCAATAGATGCCGTTTAATGTTGAATTCAGTGCATGAGGATGACAGCGGGACATACACTTGCAAACTGAGCACTGCCAAAGGTGAATCCCAAATGCTGCCGTCTGTCATTTTGAAGAAATGAGCAAATACTAGTAGTAATTTAAAAAAAACACATTTACCAATGGACATGTTTGATTCCAGAGGAGCTGACCTCAAGTGCCAACCTGAGAGTCACTCCATCCAGAGAGCCATTGTTCACTCGTAAACTGGACATCCTGGAGGTCATCGAAGGACGCACCGCACGCTTTGACTGTAAGGTGAGCGGATCACCTGCCCCGCGAGTCACATGGATGCACTTCGGTAAGAAGCTTCAGATTGGTTGTATGTGTTGGAATGAACACCAAAGAAAAGCAAAACAAAAAAACACCCACTTACTCTTCAGAGGAAACGCTTTTTAAAATGTTTTTTTGCACTTCTAACTTTTATCAGAGACACGAGTGGAGGAGAATGATGACATCCGCATCCTTAAAGAGGGGGGTCGTCACTCACTTGTCATTTCCCACGTTAGCAGCGACATGGAGGGCTTCTACACCGCAATCGCTCAGAATATATACGGAAAATCAGAATGTACTGCAGAGCTCTATGTGCAGGAATCAAGGGCTGCCATCTCCTCCCACATGTACGAGAAGTTAGTCATATACAATGCCTTGTGAAAGTGTACGCACCCTTTCAACTACTCCCCAATTGTGACATACAACCACAATTTTCAATGTATTTTATTGGAATTTGCAATTATGATAGACCCACTCAAAGTTAAAAAAGGAAGCAGGTCAGAATTGAACGAAAGTCCTGGAAGAAAATCCGTGGGGTGGACACTCCTAAACCTCAAACACACAGACAGAGCTACATATTTATGTTAGAATGGCCTAGTCAAAGTCCAGACCTAAATCCAATTGAGAATCTGTCGCAAGACTTGAAAATGGATGTCCACAGGCACTCTCCATCCAATTTGTCTGAGCTTGAACTATTTTGCAAAGAGCAATGGGTAGAGAAATGCGGTTCCATGTATTGTTTTTCCTTTTTCTTCCCTATCATTAAGCACTTTGTGGTTGTCTATCACATCAAATCCCACAAAAATGCATTGTTTGTGGTTATAACATGAATAGTTCAAAGGTTATGTAAACTTTTTCTTCTATCACTGAAGTGGAGAATTAATGTGATTTTACAATCTTTGTCAAGGGCCAAGTTAGAGAAGATGCCATCCATCCCTGAGGAACCTGAGGTGTTGGAAAACGAGCTGGAAAGAAGAACCATGCCGGACTTTGTCAAGCCTCTGGCTGATGTGGAAGTGATTGAAGGGAAGGAGGCCATACTGAAATGCAAAGTGTCCGGCCTGCCTTACCCAACCATCGCCTGGTACCACAATGGCAAACGCATCGAGAGCAGCGAGGAGCGTAAAATGGCCCAGCGTAAGTGAGCAGCCAGATCACAAACCAAACAAAGGCCATCTTGGAGGCAGTAAATAAGAAGTTTGCATGTGTTCTCCAGACAGGGATGTCCACAGTCTGGTCATTCGGGGCGCTTGCCATGCTCACGGGGGAGTTTACAAGGCAGTAATCTCCAACAAAGTGGGCAAATCGGCCTGCTACGCTCACCTCTATGTCACAGGTAGGGATGCATCCTCTCCCTCTCAAGTTTTGGTTGAAAAGTATTCATGATTTTTTTTCTGATGTTTTGTTGATTTTAACCAGACATTGTTCCTGAGCCTCCGGATGGTCCTCCAGTTATTGAGGCCATCACAGGGAAAACTGTCACCCTCAGCTGGAAGCGACCAAAGAGGCTCGACCCTTCACTTGGTGGGTTCTTCACTCAGCATAGCTCTACTCAAAGAAAGGATATCTATAAATATTTCACTAACACAGTTTTAGCTTTAAATGTAAGTTAGCTTCAGATGCCAATTATAGCCCACGTGTGTTTGATTTCTATATCTGGATCTTAAGCACCTGACTGTCTCTGGCTGTCACCCAGATGACGCACATAAACAGCATGTGTACTTGCAGATGCCAGCTCGTTGCTGTTCATGGTCCAGCAGCAGGCTCTGGGATCCATCCAATGGTCCGTAGCGGCATCTAACCTGAAGGAGACAAATTACACCGTCACCTCCCTGTCCAAGGGAGTCCGTTACGCTTTCAGGGTCCTGACGTCGACCGGGAAGACTCTGAGCAAACCCTCCCCCTCCACTGATCTGGTCCAGCTGTTAGACAAAGGTACTACGACTGCTCCAACTGCTGTACAATTACGGCAGCAAATCTGTATCATTATTCAAGTTGAAACGCATTAGCTGAAATGATTTTTCATTTCGACAGTACAACTGACAATTTTGACTCATAAATAAAATGAATAAGAAATCATCCAAACTGCTTTTTCATTCTCTTCTTCAACATTGCCCATTCTGTCACTTAAAACAGTAAAGAAAAGGACATTCCTTTTTGGTTTTCATGCCCGCCCCCCAAAAAGTGTTCCATGATTCAAATGGAGTTGTTAATCCCAAGGTGCGCAGAAGAGTGATTTCAGAGCTCGCTCTTCTTCTTCTGGGTTGGTGTTTTTTTGTGTTAACTGGTGTTGCTGTTAGCAACAAGGAGTGCCACTGAGCTAAAATAGACCACATAGCTCCCTCGTCGGTGCCTTTCTCGTCTCAACGTAGCAATAAAGTATAAGCAGACTGGACCTCTGACTGTATTAATGCGTGTTACAAATGTTTCTTCCAGGAATTAGTCGATGACGTTTGTGTTGTTTTACATCAGTGGCAGCAGCTGGGAGCTGAATGCAAGGAGCACCACCCACCACAGTGTCTCATAAATGCTAAAATAACGTTATTTATCTGATATCAGCTTTTGTATTTGTAGTTAACCCAGGCTTAAAACTGGTATAAAAGGTCAAATAAAGCAGCTGATACACCAGCCGACCCAGAAGTAGAGGAGCGAGCGCTGACATCACTCTTCGGCGCCGCTTTGGATTGCTAACTCCATTTGAATTATGGAACACTTTTTGCGGCGCGGGCATGAAAATGAAAAAGCAATGTTCTTTTCTTTCTCATTTTCATTAGATGACAGAATGAGCAATTTTGAAGAAGAAAATGAAAAAGCGGTTTGGATGATTTCTAATTCATTTTATTTCTGAGACAAAATTGGCAGTTGCATTGTGAAAATAAAAGAAAACATTTCTGCTAATGCGTTTTAATTTGGATTATGGTACAGATTTGCTTAATCTATATATATAATTAAACATGTAGTTTAACCCTCACCTTCTTCAGGGCCGTATTTGAGGAAGGCCCCTGTTATCTTGGAGAAACCCGACATCGTGTTTGTGGTGGAGAACCAACCTGTGAACATCACTGTGACGCTGAACCATGTACATGCAGTTGTCACCTGGAAAAGGTTAGCTAGCATTGTGAATGCGTTTTTCTTTCAAGGCGATCACACTGAAAGGTAATCTGGAGCTCAGGTTTTCTGTTTGTTTGCGTGGGTAGTGTCACCCCCTGGTGTTTTGCTCAATGTAAGCGTTACAAAACATTAAGTACACCCTAACTGATCAATCACCATGAAAATGGTTTCTGGCAACTTCAGGTCAGCACAAATTAAAGGGGTATTTAGGACAAACACTGGATGTGTACATATTATGGTCTTTTATTGAAATGTAACGACATGAGACCAAATAATACATTTAAAATGTATGTATGTATTACTAAAACAGTATTATATGCTGTTACTGCCAGGTAGTTCATGATGTTTTAAAAGCTTCTACTGGTGGTTCATTTTATTTTAAGACTTTCAGGAATTTCACATGATTACATTACAATTTAAATAAACTACAGTGGCCTCCTGCCTATTCACAGATTATTCGTGTAAAATTTGCCTATTTGCCAGTTTTCTTTGTTGAGCATTCCGAAAATACCCCCGCCCCACAAAAAAAAAAATCTGTTTCGTAAGTTGGAATATGCAAAAACTACTTGACACGCAATTGGCTGGTGTTTGCAAGACAGCCAATCCAGGAGCTCCATTTATTTTGGTGAGTGCTGATTGGCTGTATCCCCAGGAGTGGAGATCAGGAAGACTGTAGATGTTAGGTTCTGTGGTAGTGCAAAGATTGTTTCCACTTTGCGTATTAATGCATGTTAAGTCATATCTGGTGTTTGAACTATTAAAATAGGCAGTTATAAGTGTTTTTAGAGTGGCTCTTAGCTGTGCTCCCTAACCCCTGCAAATACTGCGGATCCACTGTATTACTTAGTGATAATATCTTCTCATCAATTGTAAGTACCAAATATTTACATAGTTACAGTTGTGGTTATAACATAATATCAGCTAATTTTAATGAATAATACTTGATCGTTTCTAAGCTATTATTACCAGGTGACTACATTGTGATCATTTGCGTAGTTTTGTGTTTTTTAAAAACAAAATAATTTATTTCATGATTGCAATATTGTTACTATGTTGTTACTAACTTGCTACTATCTGTTTATGAATCATTACTGTAACAATGTTACATTTAAAAGAGAGTCCTGTCTCTAGACCCTCTGGCCAAACGCTGATTTCCAGACCTAGTCTCTGGTTTGGCTTTTAGAAGTCAATCTTAAAAACTGATAATACAAAGTTCGTCTAAAACGAACAGCAGAATAAGACTTCGACACAATGGAGAGGTTGACCTGTAAAACTACTATTATAAAAATGTATTTAAAAAAGTGAAATAAGACGTTAAGTTTCAAGCTCTAAGGCTCATCAACTGTTTGATTACTGGTGGCAACTCTTTCAGATCTGGGTTTCTTTAAATAACAACCACAATGTTCTGCATCTCACTGAATCACAGTCTCTATATAAGGCTCTCCTGGTTCCGACTCCCGCTGTAGGTGGGATGGCTCTGAAACCATCTGACTAATCACCTCTTGGACAAAATATTAACGCATTTATAAGTTTGTTTTATTAAAGTACTCAATGCATCACACTAACCAGGAGCTGACAGCGCGTTGAAGAGTTACTGAGGCTTTGGAGTGCGTCGCTCCCAAGAGCCCAGTGTCGTATCAACCACCAATGCATGCTGGGGGATTCCCTCCCACTGCAGCAATAGCTTACGGGTCTGGAAACGGCTCGTTCAGATAGTCTTTTTGACTGCTGATCGCTTCGGTTGGAGAAATGTTCCCTGATTTCCAAACTTTCATTGAAGTGGCGCTGAAAAGTCATCTGTCCCAGACAAAAACCCAAAACCTCATGAAAAGCCTTCTGGGGAGTCTTTGTAGTTACATAAATGACACCATCATCTGCATAAATATGGCTCTGAAAATCTTTATAACTTTCATGCCATTCATTTAAATGTAAACAAAATAGCAGTGGTCTCAAGGTGGACCCTTGTGGAATTCCAATGCTGTGAACTTTAATGTGTTGTTAAACTAAACCAGCGAAAATTCGACCTTTGATATTGTGAATGGGTTATTATGATTTTTTATTTTTTTATTTTTAAATTTCTACTCAGAGGACAACATCTAAGTGTCTGAATAACGTCTCTGGAGCTTCATGCCTCTTTGCTTTCTTCAGGAGGGGAGCTGCGCTGGTCAGCAGACCAGGAACGTACGAGATGAGCATGCCAGACGACGATCAACACACCCTGAGGATCCAGCGGGTCAGGACCTCTGACATCGGTCAGCTGGTGGTCACGGCTAGCAACCAGTTTGGGAGCGACCTCTGCACACTGCAGCTGGCCATGGCAGGTCAGCCATAGGATATAAACAAGGATAAGCATGGTTATTTTGTACAGACATCGATGTTCACCTCTTCTTCTTCTCCTTCTAGTGCCTCCTAAATTTGAATCCATCATGGAGGATGTGGATGTGCATGTTGGGGAAACATCCCGTCTGGCTGTAGTGGTGGAAGGGAAACCAGACCTGGATATTCTGTGGTTTAAGGTGCTTCATTAAGGACCGCACAGCCTTTTCACTACGTTTTGGCATCATTAACTTGAGCTCATCCTTTTCATTGCTCTGTTGCAGGATGATCTCCTTCTCTCTGAGAGCAGCCACTTCACATTTGTATACGACGACCCCGAATATTCCCTGGTCATCCTGAGCGCCAAGCGGGAAGACTCGGGCGTGTACACCTGCACCGCCAAGAACGTGGCTGGCTCTGTGTCCTGCAAGGCCGAGCTCACAGTTCACACAGGTTTGATTCCTACAGTGGAATAAATGAATGAAAATAAGGGGTGTAACAGTACAGCACAGATGCGTACCAAGTTTCCACATGGAAGCATAACTACGTTACACTTTATCCAGCAACACATAGGACTCTGGAAACAAAGAGAGCAGCCCAGCCTCCTGCTAGCAGACGTTAGGAATCCTATAGGGGACAGTAGGACCTTTAATGCCACCTTCTGTTGTTAAAGCCTCCTGTTTGGGAAAACTTCAGCTTTTATGTTAACTGGTAATCAACTTCTATTAGCATCGGTGGTTGCTGTTAGCTACCACAGATGTTACTGAGCTGAAGGACCCCGCTTAGCTGTCCTCATTGGTGCTGTTCTGTAAATGTACCAATAAAATATAAGCAGACTGGACATCTGACTGTAATAATGGGTTAACAATGTTTCTTCCAGCAATTAGTCAGTGATGTTTGTGTCGTTTTGCAGCAGCTGGAAGCTGAATGGAAGGAGCTCCTCCCCCACCACAGCGTCCCACATAAATACTAAAATAAGGTTATTTATTTAATATCATCTTTTGTTTCCATGGATACAGAAGGGCATAACAGTCCATATAAAAACACATGAAACCAGGAGAAACTCCGGGGTTAGAAACCACGGCTCCTCTGCAGCGCTGATTAAACCATTAGACTAGCAGTGCGCTGTAACCCCGTCCACCTCACCTGTATAACTGATGTCACATCCTGTCAGCTGGCTCAGGTAACAGCTTAACCCCAGATTAACTTGTTACCAATGTTGATACGGACAGTAGGGTGGTCTGAAATATTTGTTTCATATCCCAGATTGTGTTGACTTCGGCAGAAAGTATTGATGTTGCGGCATCCTAAAAAGAAAATATTTAAACTATTGTATGTTATTTATTTATTTTAGATTTTATTATTTACATTTTTATGAGAACATTTTGTTGGAAAATTGACTACAAGTACAGTTTCATTTTAAATTTCATTACACAAAGACTGTACCGAAAATGAACCTAACCGTGAATTTGAAACCAGGATACGTACAGAACAGGTATTTCTGCTGTACCGTTACACCCCTAATGAAAACGTATACAAACTGTATGATTTACCAGGATAGAGAAGTAGCATCGTGGAGAGATTTACAATCTAGATTAAAGCCTGTCTTTGTGCTGCTTCCGATTCTACCCATGTCAGCTAGTTGTTGTTGGAAATTGCTCTGTAAATCTGCTCCATATGGGAGAAACCACAAGGTGTTCTGCAGCTATAATATGAAACCATCTGTCACTGCTCTGGCGCACATGCACACATGCGCACAGACACACACACGCACACACACCCATACATACACTGCATAAAACTCCTGTGTGTGCTCTTCATGCAGAGCGAAAAGCAGCAGCCGAGCCAGTGGAGGATGAGGGGACCATTCTGAGGAAGATGAGGCGCTTGACGGATTATTATGATGTTCACAAGGAGATAGGGAGGTGAGTCTGTATGTGTGTGTGTGTGTGTGTGTGTGTGTAGAGGCACACAGCTCCCCTCAGACATGGCGAGAGCGCTGGCATTAATGGCTGTTTGAGTGCCCAGGCTCGGGAGGCCTGGAGGGGGCGGGGGTTGTGTTTGATGGCTTGGGGAGGGGACGGGTCTGAACCTGCTTAACAACAGCAGACAGAAGCAGAGATGAGTCACCATGCATCCTGAGTGGAGTGAATGCATTAGCCGGCGGGTGATATGTTCGGTCCGTCTCGGTGGAGACGGGCATTTACTGAGAGTGGTGGAGCTTTTGAAAAGAGGAAAACAGACAAAAGCTGTTTTTCGACTAACAAAAAAGAGCAGATGTTTTGTTTGCAGATGACAGTAGCGTTCTTTGTTCTGGGATGGATTTGCAGCAAGTTTTGGAGGTGATCACTCATGAAATACATAAAACAAAATCATAAAACCTAGATAAAACTAAATATATGTTGTTTGGTAAACATAAAGCAAATAAAGAAATAAATATAAGCACTAATGGTGTAAATATTGAAAAGGGAAATAAACGGAATTTTTTTTTGTGTGGAGTTAGACCATAAAATCTGCTAGAAACCACATATTAAATTTGTTCCTCTTTAATTGGTGCAGAGTATTGGCATTTTATAGAAAACCAAGTATATCCTCAACCAGAAAGCTCTTTACACATTATATTGTACATTATATTTACCATATTTGAGTTACTGTGTGGAAGTGTGGGGAAACACCTATAAAAGTAATATCCATATAACAACAACAATACAGAAAAGGACAATCAGATTAGTCAATCCAGTAGGTTGCAAAGAGCTCACAAACAAACTTTTATAAAAATGGGAGCCATGAAGTTTCCAGATTTGATCCAATTTAAAACAGCACTAATAATATTTGAAGCCAAAAATAATCTACCTCCTGAAAAACTAATGAAATTGTTTGTTAAAACAGATGGGGAATACAACCTATCAATCAAACTAAATGCTACTTTAGTTTTAAAGGTATTTCCAACTGCATGACTTTCTGTCTTGTGAAGAAGCAGGTAAGGGAGGGGCCGTCTCTGAGCGACTGCTCCGTTAAGTCAGATAAGATACTCAGTTTTCTGGAAGTTTTTTTGGTTCTATATTGTAGCTTCTTGAAATTGTCTTTAGACCAGCAATGGCTTCATGGGGCCAGTGTGTAGCATCAGGGCAGATAGAGGAGGACCATGAAGAGACAGAAATATCTATAGATAAATGTGATCTTATGCTCCATCCATCCATCCATCCATCCATCCATCCATCCATCCATCCATCCATCCATCCATCCATCCATCCATCCATCCATCCATCCATCCATCCATCCATCCATCCATCCATCCATCCATCCATCCATCCATCCATCCATCCATCCATCCATCCTAATTTCTGAGTGACCTCTGTAACAGGGGGACCTTCTCCTATGTGAAGAGAGTGACGGTGAAGACGGAAAAGACGGATTCTGCAGCTAAATTCATTTCTGCCCGACAAAAGAGGAAAGCGTTGGCCCTCAGGGAGATGGATCTGCTGTCTGAGCTGGACAACAACCAGATTCTTTACTTCCATGATGCTTTTGAAAAGAAGAACATTGTGGTGCTGATTACAGAGTTGTATCCTTTCACTCAGGTTTCCTTCACCCAGCTATGCCACATAGCTCTTTACGTTGAACTGCATTCAGAAAGAAAATGTTGATGATTTCCAGTCAGAAAGGAAACATTTTACCTGCAGTGACGCTTCAGATTTTTTTTTTGTTGCTTTTCTCCAAAATTAAAGTATGCTTAACTAATTCTCTAGAGGTTGAAAAGCATTGATTCTGGTGTATTCTGCAGTAGCCTGGAGGCATGAATGAAGCAGCCCAGCTTCTCTTCTCTGACTCATGGCTGCTGGGTGGAATTAGCAATAGATAGCAGCATGTGTGGGAGTTATGCTCATTTGTAATTCATCTTTCATAAAGTCGACTCTCAGCTCAGATTTTCCCTCAACTGCTGTGTGAAGATGTCACGAAGAAATGCTGGACCGGATGGCCAAGAAAACCACAGTGATGGAGAAGCTGGTTTGTGCTCCTCTACTCGATGCACTGCAGTCATATTATGTAACTCGACTTTACGCTTGATGCCTTTTATCGTTCGACATGCAGATTCGAAGCTGTGTGCAACAGATTTTGGAGGGACTTCGATACCTTCATCAAAAAAATATAGCTCACCTTGATATAAAGGTATCAATGCATTTCTCTCATGGTAATCATCATGTGAGTTAGGCTACCTAATCTCATTACTTCTGCGTTTATGTCCCCTTTAGCCGGAAAACATTTTAATGGCAAGTCCAGGAAGTGACCACATTCGTATTTGCGACTTTGGGAATGCCATAAAATTGGAGACTTCAGAGGAATATTACTGTAAATACGGCACGCCGGAGTATGTTGCTCCGGAGATCGTTAACCAAACTCCAGTCTCCACAGCCACAGACATCTGGTAAGCCACCTGTCTACCAATCCAGATAAACAGTGACTCCTCACTCTGTTAGAAACCACATGTTGTAATCGGCCTCCTGTTCTCCACAGGCCTGTCGGAGTCATCACTTACCTCTGGTATGTTGCAGAGTTTTCAGTCAAATATTTTGTCCTGAAATATGTCAAATTCAGCTTAAAAGATCCCTGACGTCTTCTTATTCCAGTCTTACTGGGGTGTCTCCGTTTGCTGGGGAGAACGACAGAGCCACTGCGCTGAACATCAGGAACTACAACGTAGCCTTCGAAGAGGGCATGTTTTCGGACTTCTGCAGAGAGGCCAAGGGATTCGTCATCAAGCTTTTGGTGGTGGACAGGCTGTGAGCATCTTGTAGCTCCAATTATAGCCAATCATTTACCCCAACATGGCTTAACGTGTAATACACTGTATGATACTAGGACGTAGGGGTGTAATGGTACACAAAAATCATGGTTTGGTACGTATTCAGTACACTTTAATCTAGAAAAATTAAAAAATCCACTTTTTTTTGTTTTGTTACTTTGATCAGCAGTAAACAAAGAAACTTTTTTTTCCTGAATTCCTTCCTTTCAATTCCTGAAATTAGTTTGATTTGATTATGTTTTATAATTTAAAAAAGTTGAAAGTATAGAACAGACGGGAGATTTGATTGCACTTTTAAAAAAGAGTACAAGCAGACATAGCTAGAGTAGAAAACAATATAACCACCAATCGTTCAAACCGACAGGGCTGTACCAAAAAAATCAGAATACATGTACCGTTACATCCCTATTAAAATGGCCCAAAGTCCGAAACAAAAATATAATTGAGAATTTGTGGAAATATTTGTTCACCAAAATTCTCCATCCACTCAAACTGAGCTTTAGCTATTTTACAAACAATAATAAGATTTCTCACTCCACATGTCTGCATGCCACACTTCTCAGATTTGTATTCATAAAGGCCCTGTAAATGATGTCTTTCTTGATCTATTATCCCCCCAGGCGGCCAAATGCCACAGAGTGCCTTCGTCATCCTTGGTTTAAGGTGAGCCATTGTTTAAAACAATAATTGCTATCATTATAGGATCTATTTATATCTTCACTTAAGTAAGTGACAATCCCCCTGTTTGCCTTCCAGTCGCCCACCAATAAGAGCATCAGCACGGCTATGCTAAAGCAGGTTATTGCTAGAAGGCGTTGGCAGGTAAGATGTACTGTTTGTAATCAATGATGTGGACATGAGACTCTAGGTGGGATTCCCACTATTTTCTTGATTTAAGTGACCTTTTCTGACCAGGATAAAGTTAAGAATACTTCAATGCCACCACCAAGGTCTTTCCAATGGATTATAAGATTTGTTACAACAAAGACCAATCATACATATATTTCATTAGTTTCTTTTCTTCACAACATGAAATTATCCCAGATTTTTTGTGTTGATTATTTTCAGCGTTCCCTCATCAGCTATAAATCCAAAATGGTGATGAGGTCCATCCCAGAGCTCCTCAATGACTCCTCCAGCCATGTTTCTATTGCCATTGCCCGTCATTTGAAAGAAGGCTCCCCGCCTCCCTCTTCCTCGTCCGATTCAGACGCAGACGTGGAAGAGCTTCCATTTATCCCGATGCCCCTGTCCATGGTCTTCTCTGGGTCCAGGGTCTCTCTTAATGAGATCCCAGGGGATGAGGATGTCAGGTGGTCACATAGTACGAGGGATAAAGATCATATGGATGTAGATGATTCTACAGCAGAGGGGAATCACAACATTACAGATGAAGTGGAAACTCAAAACGGGGAGAGAATGGGAGAGACTAAAGGAAAAGACCTAAAGGAAGGATCAAGCGTGGAGTCTAATGAATCACAGACGAGAGCCAGAAGGGCGACCATGAGGAGAGGCAGCTCTGCCGATTCAGCTCTGCTTCTCCACATAGACCCAGAGGAAGGAAATGCAAATGAGGACTCAAAGGCAGGTAAGAAGAGCCTAAAGAAGGCTGTTTCTATGGAGCTGCCCAATCGCAGCCCAAGCCCGGGGGCTACCAAGTTAAGTCAAGAGGATTATGCCTTAAAACTAGAGCTAATGAGGCAACGGTTGCTCAGGGGAGGAAGCGCTGATAAAAAAATGAGCGGTCTACGGGGGCCGTTGTTTGAAACCCTTGGCATAGACGAGGAAAGGCAGACTGGGTCTCTTGAGAGAAATTTGAGAAGATCCAGAGCAGGGCCGTCAACCTTTACCAGAGCAGCATCTTCTGAAAGTTCGGGAGAAGACACTCCAAAGACCAAGGTTTTCCGTAAAAGTGTCTCCTTTTCGCAGGGGGATTCAGAGCCAATGCCCCTGCACCGTAGGTTTGGAGGCCCCTTGGAGATCCCATCTGCTTCCAGCACCAGGACAGAAGGGAAAGAACTGCAGGAGGCGATTTCAATGTCTGCGCTGACTGAACAGGTTACACTGGAGTCAAAATCACCCAGAGAAGCTGAAAAAATGAACCAACTCCAACGTAATCACAACATAAAGGAAGATACGGATGTAGACGAAGCAACAGAGAAAAGGACCAAAGAAGAATCTGAAACAAAATCTGCATATGTTGTTACTCCTAAGATTGTTATAGAAGAGGAAGAGAGAGAAGTTGCCTTACCATCTCAAACATCTGTTAAGCCCCAATCTAAGTCCCTTACTGCTGCCGACAAACTAAACGGCTCAAAATCCTCGGATAAATCTTCGTTACCTGAGCATCCGGCCGTATTCGCCCAAGTAGCAACAGGAGACCGACCGCCTGTTTCTCTGTCCTCTTCTTCAAACCCCGACCTCACCATCATCCCTCGTCAACCTGTTCTCAGAACGGACATCAAAGACATTGATTCGGAGGAGGTCTTTGAAGCCAAGTTTAGGAAGCGGGAGTCGTCCCTGACCCGTGGCCTCCGCAAACTGACCAGAAACAAATCTGAGGAGAAATCCCCGGTGTTGAGCCGCAAGACCGTCGAAGGAGGTGAGGATATCTACAGACCAGGGCCGAGAGGTGCACCGCTTGAAGTCGTATCCAAGGGAATTCCCGAGAAATCTAAATCTGTCCAAGATTTAAGAGAGGTAGATGAAGATACAGGCCTCAGTCTGATAGGGAGATTTTCACTGAGAGGCAGAAGGTCAACATCTTCTGAGAAAAAGGAGGAAAAACAACCAAATATACAGGAATCTGCTGTAGGCAAGAGGGTTTCATGGGCTATTGGTCGTAGTAAGTCTCTGGACACAAAGGATCTGAATGCTGCTGGAGCAAGGACGCAGTGTGAAGAGAGAGATCCTGGGAAAGCTAAAGAGTCCTCGGTTTCTGCCATGAGACGAAAGTTTGAGTCCAAAGTGGCAGGAATCTCTTTCAAACTAAGGAGTCAGAGTGAGGAGAGGAAACCCAAAGAGACTGGGGGGAGTCAGAAAGACCTCGCACAAAAGGATCTCAATAAGGTCTTGGAATCCCCTGTTCTAGCTATACGTCACAAGTTTGAGAACAAAGTGGCAGGAATATCCTCCAAAATCCGCAGTCAGTCAGAAGAAAGAATAGTAGACGGGGAGGGAAGGAGCACACCCCTGTTTGCTCGACACCGTCATTCCCACTCTGAAGGACGAGGACTCAAAGGAATGGGAATCCCTGAAAATCAGTTGGCAAAGCAAACTGGTGCTGCAGCATCTAAGGAATCCATTGACTCCACCTCCAGCATCAAATCCGATAAAGCCTCGGAGAGTGACAGACGGTCGCGGTGGGACAGGTGGGGCTTGACAAGAGCCAGGAGAGAGAAAACGCCCTCCCAGTCCGATTTACCCTCAACTGCACCCAAAGAGGAAAGTCTGAATAAAAGCCAGCAGTTCATCCGCTCTGCTTCTGACTTTGCTCCGGTGTTCCACATTAAACTAAAGGACCATGTCCTGTTAGAGGGGGAAGCTGTGACTCTGAGTTGCCTTCCAGCTGCCAGTCCACACCCAGAAATCACCTGGATGAAGGGTAATTTTTACTCCAGAAGTGAACGATCTGTACAACTGAAATTCAAACAGTGTGGCTAATTTCTTCTCCGTTTTCCTGCATTCCAGATCGGAAACCATTGGAGATGACAGACAACAGGATCAAACAAATCTCCCACCCAGACGGCAGGCAGCTCCTGACCATTCAGAGGTGCAGCCACAGAGACGCTGGGGTGTATGAATGCTTAGCTACCAACCCAATCGCTACTATCACCACCTCCTGCACCCTTTCTGTAGCTAGTAAGTTGTTCTTGTTTTCCCAAAGCTACTGGAATTCATTGTGTGGAAATCCTACAACATTGGGAATTTGGGAACAGTAGAACGTATGCATGAGTTTGCAAATTACAGCATGCTGAGCTTCCCTCACAGAGGAGCAACCCACTCATTTACATTTCAGAGACATAGTCATTTTCCTAATGACACGTTTTACATTATTGAATTTTAACTGCACAGAGATTTGTATGAATGCTAATACAGTTGAAAGGAATATTAGCGGCAGCAGATTAACTCTACGGCAGATTAACCTAATGGAGTTTTACTTTTCAAATATTTAGCACCTAATTAGAACAAATGTATTTTGTTTTTTTGCTGTTTTATTGATAATGATTAAAGTTAGGCTCATATCCAGGCAACCGATGGTGATGATTGCAACCTTGTTGGGCTGCTCTCAGAGAAGACAAAAACAGAGTGGTTGCATTTTAAAAGCTGGAAAATATTCAAACTGTTGTTCATTTATTATTAACCTGATTACTACAAGCTAATGCTGTATAATCTTTTTTTCTTTCCTGGTGTTTCAATAATACTTAGCCCTGAGCAGCGACAATGCAGAAAGGGCCTATTGTAATTCAAATGTTTCTTATTATTCTTCCTGAAAATTAATAGGGTTTTTGGAGGCCTAAACATATACGAAAACTCACCCAATTTCACCAGTCGTGCATGAAATTTACCTATTTTAAGGATCTCACAAAAGTGACAACAGAAATGGCTTAACAGTGCCCCCCGCAACGCTTTAAAACACCCTTTCCATTTGCCTTATTTTAACGTAGGGGTAGAACTTCACAAGACCTACCTAAAAGTCTCCTGCACCCATGGTGTATAACAAACTGGAGGTCTGCCATCTTGGATTGAACATGCTAATTTGAGCCATTTTTGCCATGTTTTTGCCTCTGCATTTGATGGAACTCCTCCAAGGGCTTTTAATCGATCAGCTTGAAAAGTGGTGGATTTTCTCATAAGTCATGAGAAATCTTAAATTATCAAAATCCTGACTTTTCGTGCATGTTGAAGGGACGGGGCCATGCTCAAACTTTGACTACATGCCAAAAAATTCAATATTTTCATAACTCCTATAAACAAAGTCACAGAGACATGAAACCTGCTGTGAATGCTTACCATCAGGTCTCTATCTAATCGCAGTGGTCAAATGCTGACAGTACTTAAGCCCCACCCCCTGAGAACAGGAAGTGTACCCTTAACCAAATCAATTTCAAACTGTGCCCAGTGAGAGAGGACAAGTTGGTGTAACTCAGCTTACAGTACAGAGAAGATTATGAAACTTGCTACACATATGTAACTTCACAAGATCTACAATACTGTCTACAAACAGTGGTCCAACACCAGAGAAAATCAGCCCTTTTGGATTAAAAAAGCCATTTTGTTTCCTATGCATGGGTTCAGTGTATAGGTTGCGGCTCCGGTGCATGAGGCGACACAGGCCGGAGTTTACTCAAGCTACGAGGGCCGTTCGAGGCTGCTTTCAGCTTTAAAATTGGAAAATTGGGCGACTACACAAAGTGTTTTTTCCACAGATTTTCAACTTTCACCCAACTGTCGCTGGGTAATAGAAGAGGATGACAACAGCTTAGACAGCTTTAATGACTGCGGTTTCTATTCGAACAATTATGGATAAAAAAATCTACCAGGAAATAGGTTTTTCTTTAATTTTAAGACACAAACACAACATTTGGGAACCACTGCTCTAAACTCCTTTATTTATTATGTATTATGTATTTTTTGTTTAAAAAATCTCTTACTTTTGTTTTATGGTTGAATGTTTAAAGGGCATATATTTTCATTCTTTTACAGCTTTTAATTTTATAAAAGTTGCGAAGGGTCCGCTTCTTCCGTCTCAGTCGTTGTGTCCTTGGGCGGTGGTTTGACAGTGTGTTTATCTCACTTCCGTCAGTGTGCGCCAGGTCAGCTGTGGCTCCAAAGTAGCGTACCATCAACAATGGGTGAATGACTGAATGTAGAGTGAAGCACTTTGGAGAGCTCAGGACTAGATAAAGCGTTATACAAGTACAGTATATTTACCATTTATCGTTTGTCATATTAATTTCCATTTTCGAAAATTAGAAATATGGAAAAAAAGACATTTAAAGAAGGAAAAGAAAACACAAAACCGCCAAAAACCAAGCTGAAAGCTACCGAAGTTTGATGATGTGTGAAACTAGGCCATCAATGCATGTCCACCCAAGAAGACTGTAGCCATAGCAAGGTCTTTAGTTTGAACGTGAGTACACAAGGTCAAGATTTACAGGGTGATTAGCTTAGTGGGAAGGAGGAATTCAGAAAGATCCTGAGCTTAAAGATCTAACAGACTGACACCCTACCCAGGGATTTAAAAGTGCTCTGGGGTATAACCAGTCTACCTGTTATTCCCCAATCTAGTGAATGACCATGAGTGACATAAATTCTAGTTCTACAAACGAAAATTCTGATAGTATTCAGATACTTCAGGTTCAATACTCAGAAGAAATATCACAATTTGTTTAACCCATCTTCCACAATAACGATAACTTCACACTATTTTGTTATGACTCCCGATCATAAAAAATATTTATTTCAGAAATCTTTTTTCAGAGATTAACATCTCCGAGAAAGATATTTTTACCATTAAAAACAAAGGAATAGAACATCCTCTTTAATCAGAGACATCGCCCTTACATTACTGTGTAAAGGGATGATATCATATTTTTATATTATATTACAGAGCTAAGAATTAATTCCAATTAATGATGGAAACGTGAGCAGTGAGAGCTTAAGCATAGATTTGGGGCATCTGGGCACAGCCAGTAGCATAAATACATAATTGAAGTAGGTAGTAGCATAAGCTTAAGCATAGATTTGGGGCATCTGGGCACAGCCAGTAGCATAAATACATAATTGAAGTAGGTAGTAGCATAAACACCAACAAGCTAGCAATACCAACACTGACATTTGCACTGCTGTCTGCTGAAACCATGTGATTTTCGTGGAACGATCATCATTCTTTCAGACTTTGCACCATCATCTCACCTTTATTTTGTTTGCCAACAGTTACTTTATGGTTGCTTGGTCTGTTGGTAGGTTCGAGGAGAATGTCTCATGGCTCTTTTTTTCCAACAACCTGCAGCGGGGGTTAGAAGGGGTTTCCCACTAGTAACAGCGACATTGTACGAGCTCCTTTTCACCAACATTTCTGAAGTTCCAAGGTTAGGGTGGGTCACTGGTTGTGCACAAGAGTGACTCCCTTACCAGAATCTCACCCACCATTTGTAAAAACCAATAACAGCGACTGAGTCTGACAAAAAGGTTGCGTTTGTGTCACGTACAGATAATGTCATGTACTTCTCAGACTCTAAGGCCAGCCAACTATATGAAGGTCATGCCCACTAGAACCGTTACTCAGTTGTAACGGAAAGCCAGCGAACTCCGTAGGGTAGACTCAAGCTGTGACCAAAGCCCCGAAGAAGAAAACGATAAAGGCTGCGAAGACGTTAGCTTGTTAGCAAGTTCATGTGGCTCTGCAACAGCTTTATTTTTTACTGTTATTGGAGGGAAATGCTCACGAGAGTTTTGATATTATTGTAAACTACATATATTGCAAATCTGTACGTGCTGGAATTTCTGGTGGAATTACCAGCTCCACTTCAGCCAAAGTTGCAAATCACAGAACATTTCTCTATTTAAAGTGATCAGAATTCGGCAAGACTCTCTGAACGAGAACTTTTCTGATCGCCTTAGCGATCAGTGGTTAGGCTGTAGCGATCTGTCCCCGCTTGTCTGTGGCCGATGCAGTCAGATGCGTTTCAAAGCCTCAGTAACTCTTCAACCTGCTGTCAGCTTTCTGTTAGAGGTGCATTGGGTACGGTGTCCAGGTCTGAGATGATGCTCTCATGGGAATGTATAAATGGTGCTATAGAAATAAAGTTGGCATCAACTTGTTAGCTGCTGAAACAGTAATTACTGCAGTACTTTTGAACAGTACACTTATATTTATACGGCTGATCTCCTATTAGTCTGTGCTTTGATGATTCATCAGTGTAATTGGTGTAAAACTGCTTGTCTAAAACACTGGCAGTGTCCCATGTGTGCCAGCATAAAACACAATGATTCATTTAGAAAATGCAGAAAAATGCCACTTCCAATAAATACTGACCTAATTTGTCTTTTTTCCCCTATCCCTTTTCTGACTCCTTGCTCAAGCTGTTCCAAAGCGACCCGGAACCCCTGAAGTCGCTCAGACGTACAACAACACAGCTCTGGTTCTGTGGAAGCCGTCAGACACTAAGTCTCCATGCAGCTACTGTCTGGAGAGGAGAACCGAAGGTGAGCGGGTCACGTTGTCTATATTCTCTTCCTTCTGTGCGCTCTCTCCTGTCAGTCACACGTCTAACCCGGAGAGGAAGGAACCGTGAATCACTTCAGGCCCGGAGGAGCTAGCGGGGGTTGACAGGCTCTAAATATGAAGGATCGTGTTGGGAAATAAGCTTCCAAATCCATAAAGAGCGCATTAATGACATCCAGTGAGTCAGCTTTAGAGTGGATAATGGTTTTACCAGAGCTTTCTGTCATCACCCTCTGAATCATCAGAAGCTCAGACTGAGCCTGATACAAATATGGTGACACAGACTACCAGAGTTCCTGGGCAGAATGAAAGAGATTTCCGTCACTTTAAAACAAAAACTTCCTTCCTTATAGATTTCTTTCCTTCTATCGTTTCTTTCTTCTTTTTGTCCTCCTCCGTTATTCCTTATCTACTTTATTCCTTATCGGTTAATTTTCATGTTCTTATGTCATTCCTTGTATCCTTCTGTTCTTTCCCTTCTGTTTTTCATTTGAACCATCCCTGATTCTTCCTTTTCTCATGTCATTCTTCCCATTTTTTTTCCTTCCTTCCTTCCTTCCTTCCTTCCTTCCTTCCTTCCTTCCTTCCTTCCTTCCTTCCTTCCTTCCTTCCTTCCTTCCTTCCTTCCTTCCTTCCTTCCTTCCTTCCTATATAAACTGAACTGCTTTCGCTTCATCTGCAGACGTAATTAGATACTGTGATAGATGCTAAACTAAGCGTTTACAGGATAAGCATGCCAACACTCCCACCTAGTGGTTATGATATTAACTACAACATGTTTTATAAGCTTGAATTTGTTCATTAAATGTTTGTGTGATTTTATAGTGAGATCATAAAGCATGCTTTATCAAGGTAGTTTTGTTTTGTTTTGTTTCGTGTATGTTGTTTTCGTGCAGGTGATTCTAGCTGGGTAACTGTGGCCACTGGGATAGCTGACTGTTACTACAATGTCACCGACCTGCCACCAGGGGGCACCATGAGGTTCAGAGTCTCCTGTGTCAACAAGGCAGGACAGGGTCCTCACAGCAACTGCTCATCTCCAGTCAGCCTGGGCCAAACAGGTGGATTGACATGTTCATATGGAGAATCATTACTAGAAATTCACCTTGGATTAAATGTTGAACTAATAATAACAAAAAAATTATTAAAAGATGATATAAGAAACTCTGACATTACAGCCATGTTTGGCTATGGATGCTCTCCCTTCCTTTTGGGTTAGACTGAGATATTAAATCCATATATTGTTTACATAACAGGAGACATGTCGCCAACATTTGCCAGTGATGAATCTTTCTATCTGTTGTGCAGGCGGAGGACCTTCACCTGCAGTTGCTGTTGTAAAAACGGTCCCAGCGCTACCTGAACCAGTACTAAAACCCACCCCAGATGTCAGAATCACACCCACTTCCACAGCCTCCTCTGCTCCTCCCTCTCTGACCTCTGACCCACCAACAGGTCCTCGATCACTGTCTGCAAGTACAACTCCAGAGGAGAAACAAAGCAGTGCTCCGCCATCCTCTGCCACAGTTAAAGCCTCTCCATCCTTTGTCTCACTCAAGCCCCAGAGTCCCATAAATGTGGTGACCCCTATGACCCAGGCCCCGCCTCCTCTTGTAACCCCACCTCCCACCCCTACGAAGCCTTTAGTCGCGCCGGTGCCCACCTACATCCCCGCGACCGCTGCCACTGCACACGTGGCTCCCACCCCTGTGTCTTTCAGCCCACCAGTGCTCCAGAGCTCCAGCCTGAGCCCCATCGCAGAGGGGGCTGGCACCCCAAGCAGAGGCACGCCGTCTGGACCGTCTGGACCGTCTGGACCGTCTGGACGCGGCACGCCATCTGGACGCGGCACTCCGTCTACCGCTCTGAGACAGGGAGTTCCACAGAAACCATACACCTTCCTGGACGAGAAGGCCAGGTTAGACCAAAGACGGCATCTGACTATAGCCATGTGGAAAAATTGGGACATCCCATGGAATATGAAGATAATATTCATGTCTAATCTTTCTGTCATTTGTAATTTTTAAATACTTTATTTATCCCAAAGGGAAAATAAATGCCATACCTCATATCATCCAAGTATTATCTGACTTTAAAGAGTTGTTGTGGATGAAGAATCTATCTTTCCTTCCTTTTTTGCCCTTCCTTCCTTCCTTTCCCTCCCTCCCTCTTGCCTTCCTTTACTGTGTTCCTTCCTTCCTTCCTTCCTTCCTTCCTTCCTTCCTTCCTTCCTTCCTTCCTTCCTTCCTTCCTTCCTTCCTTCCTTCCTTCCTTCCTTTGCTGTGTCCTTTCATTTCCTTCCTGCCTTCCTTCCTTCCTTCCTTCCTTCCTGCCTTCCTTCCTTCCTTCCTTCCTTCCTTCCTTCCTTCCTTCCTTCCTTCCTTCCTTTGCTGTGTCCTTTCATTTCCTTCCTTCCTTCCTTCCTTGCTTCCTTCCTTCCTTCCTTCGCTGTGTCCTTTCATTTCCTTCCTTCGCTGTGTCCTTTTATTTCCTTGCTTCCTTCCTTCCTTCCTTCCTTCGCTGTGTCCTTTCATTTCCTTCCTTCCTTTGCTGTGTCCTTTTATTTCCTTCCTTCCTTCCTTCCTTCCTTCCTTCCTTCCTTCCTTCCTTCCTTCCTTCCTTCCTTCCTTCCTTCTTTCCTTCCTTCCTTCCCTGTGTACGTTCATTTCCTTCCTTCTTTTGCTGTGTCCTTTTATTTCCTTCCTTCCTTCCTTCCTTCCTTCCTTCCTTCCTTCCTTCCTTCCTTCCTTCCTTCCTTCCTTCCTTCCTTCCTTCCTTTGCTGTGTCCTTTCATTTCCTTCCTGCCTTCCTTCCTTCCTTCCTTCCTTTGCTGTGTCCTTTCATTTCCTTCCTTCCTACCTTCCTTGCTTCCTTCCTTCCTTCCTTCGCTATGTCCTTTCATTTCCTTCCTTCGCTGTGTCCTTTTATTTCCTTGCTTGCTTCCTTCCTTCCTTCCTTCCTTCGCTGTGTCCTTTCATTTCCTTCCTTCCTTTGCTGTGTCCTTTTATTTCCTTCCTTCCTTCCTTCCTTCCTTCCTTCCTTCCTTCCTTCCTTCCTTCCTTCCTTCCTTCCTTCCTTCCTTCCTTCCTTCCTTCCTTCTTTCGCTGTGTCCTTTCATTTCCTTCCTTCCTTTGCTGTGTCCTTTTATTTCCTTCCTTTGCTGTGTCCTTTTATTTCCTTCCTTCCTTCCTTCCTTCCTTCCTTCCTTCCTTCCTTCCTTCCTTCCTTCCTTCCTTCCTTCCTTCCTTCCTTCCTTCCTTCCTTCCTTTGCTGTGTCTTTTTATTTCCTTCCTTCCTTCCTTCCTTCTTTCGCTGTGTCCTTTAATTTCCTTCCCTCCTTGCTTCCTTCCTTCCTTCCTTTGCTGTGTCCTTTTATTTCCTTGCTTCCTTCCTTCCTTCGCTGTGTCCTTTTATTTCCTTCCTTCCTTCGCTGTGTCCTTTCATTTCCTTCCTTCCTTTGCTGTGTCCTTTTATTTCCTTGCTTCCTTCCTTCCTTCGCTGTGTCCTTTCATTTCCTTCCTTCCTTTGCTGTGTCCTTTTATTTCCTTCCTTCCTTCCTTCCTTCCTTCCTTCCTTCCTTCCTTCCTTCCTTCCTTCCTTCCTTCCTTCCTTCCTTCCTTGTATCCGTTCCTCCTCCTTATCGTGTCCTCTCTGGTCCAGTTGCTGACAGGCGCTGCTTGTCCACCTCCTTTGCTGTTGCTGCTCCTCTCTGAGTCTCTTGCCTGCTTCAGAGCTGGTATGAGGTCATGTGCCTGGAAATCTCTGCTTGGTTTATAGCAAACATGTCACATGCTAATTTTAGGTGGTAATAAACATGGAGGTGTCCTCAGAAAATGTTTTTTATTAGAAAAGTCTCTTCTTCAGACTTCAGTCTTTTCTCAGTTTTGTTAAACTGATTTTAAATATCCACATGTTCAATATGTAGAGAAACACCCAGGCTATCGTCTGTGGTCCTAATCTTGACCAACCTCCGGTTTGCTGTATTTAGAGGTCGGTTTGGGGTGATCCGGGAGTGCAGGGAGAACGCCACCGGGAAACTCTACATGGCCAAAATCATTCCGTACAGCCAGGAGAACAAGCAGGGAGTGCTGAAGGAGTACGAGATCCTGAAGTCGCTTCACAACGAGAAGGTGATGGCTCTCCACGAGGCCTACGTCACGCCACGCTACCTGGTGTTGGTGGCAGAGTACTGCACCGGCAAAGAGCTGCTGTACAGCCTCACTGACAGGTAGGAGAGGAGAAACGCATCAGGATGACTAGCTCAGACTCAGACAGCTGTTCAAATGCTCCTGTTTTTAACTTCTGTAAGGTTTCGGTATTCCGAGGATGATGTGGTGGGCTACCTGGTTCAGATTCTACAGGCAGTCGAATACCTCCACAACCGCAGGGTGCTCCACCTGGACCTAAAGCCTGAAAACATCTTGGTGACCAACCTCAACGTGGTGAAGATCGTGGACTTTGGCAGCGCTCAGAGTTTCAACCCTCTCAGCCTGGAGCCCCAGGGAACCGGAGCAGGAACCCTGGAATTCATGGGTGAGGAGACGGGACAGGAATGATGAGCCACGCTTCACAACTAGACAACTAGATTTGATCTGGACATTTGTTCTTCCTGACAGCTCCTGAGATGGTAAAAGGGGAAGTTGTTGGTCCTCCTGCTGATGTTTGGACAGTTGGAGTCGTCACCTTCATCATGTAAGTTTGACCTTAGCCTCAAAGGTCACAAAGGTGGGGATTCCTGATGTGTGAGCTTCGGATAAACGGTTCCCAGAGATGCTGCTCGATGCTAGATGCTGCTAGACAGGAGGGAGACATCCATCCATCCATTCATCCATCCATCCATCCATCCATCCATCCATCCATCCATCCATCCATCCATCCATCCATCCATCCATCCATCCATCCATCCATCCATCCATCCATCCATCCATGTTTCCATCCGTCCATCCATCCATCCATGTTTCCATCCGTCCATCCATCCGTCTGTCCATCCATCCATCCACCCATCCATCCGTACACTCATCAATTCATCCTTCTATTCATCCATGCATCTATCCATCCAGCCCTATTTTATCTATCATCCATCCATCCATCCATCCACTCAGCCGTCCATCCATCTATCCATCATCAATCAGTCAGTCAGTCCATCCATCCATGTTTCCATTGTTTGTCCGTCCATCCATTCATCCATCCATCCATCCATCCATCTATTCAATTCAGTTCAATTCAGTTTATTTATATAGCGCCAATTCACAACAGATGTCATCTCAAGGCACTTAACAAGAAGTCATTTCAATACATTTATACAAAACATTCCAATCAGTTAAAAAGTTTCCTATTTAAGGAATCCCAGCAGATTGCGTCAGTCATTGGCGTGAGGTTGGGCAGACTTTCCAACCACAGCAATATTTCAGCAATCCCTCATACTGAGCAAGCATGTAGCGACGGTGGAGTGGAAAAACTCCCCTTTAACAGGAAGAAACCTCCAACAGAACCAGGCTCAGTAGGAGCGGCCATCTGCCACGACCGTCTGGGGGTTTGAGAAGACAGAGCAGAAACACAGAAGGAACAGAAGATCTGATATAAGATAACTTTCTATGTTACAGAAAGTAAAAAGTTGATAACAGGACACAGTGGATGTTCAGTTACTGGGAGGATCATCCCAGTCGATGCCCCCCGTCCAACAGGGCATTGCAGCCAAGCAGGATACCAGACCAGGTATATCTTCTATGGAGAGAAAAACACTGAGAGAAAACAAAGTTAACAGTCGAAATAACAGAATGTACTGTAATACAACTGGAGAGTAGTAGTAGAAATGGAAGTAGCAGAGTGAAGAAAATTGGTCAGTCTGTCCTCCAGCAGTCTAAGCCTATAGCAGCATAACTACAGAGATAGCTCAGGATGACCTTAGCCACTCTAACTATAAGCTTTATCAAAAAGGAAAGTTTTAAGCCTGGCCTTAAAAGTAAACAGAGTGTCTGCCTCACGGACTAAAGCTGGGAGCTGGTTCCACAGGAGAGGAGCCTGATAACTAAAAGATCTGCCTCCCATTCTACTTTTAGAAATCCTAGGAACTACAAGTTAACCTGCAGTCTGAGAGCGAAGGGCTCTGTTAGGAACATATGGAACAATTAGATCTCTGATGGATGATGGAGCTTGATTATCAAGGGCTTTGTATGTAAGAAGAAGGATCTTAAATTCTATTCTGGATTTAACAGGGAGCCAATGAAGGGAAGCTAAAACAGGAGAAATGTGATCTTTCTTTTTATATTCATCAGAACTCTTGCTGCCGCATTTTGGATCAACTGAATGCTTTTAATGGCATTTTGTGGACTACCTGATAGTAAAGAATTACAGTAGTCCAGCCTTGAGGTTACAAATGCATGGACTAGTTTCTCAGCATCACTCCTGGACAGGATGTTTCTAATTTTAGCAATATTCCGGAGGTGAAAGAAAGAAATCCTAGAAACATGTTTAATATGGGATTTAAATGTCAAGTCTTGGTCAAAAATAACGCCGAGGTTCTTTACGTTATTACTGGGGGCCAATTTAATGCCATCCAGATGAAGTGATTGACTAATCAGTTTCTGTTTAAGAACTTCTGGTCCAAAGACGGCAACTTCTGTTTTGTCAGAATTTAAAAGCAAAAAGTTTAGGGTCATCCATGTTTTTATGTCTTCCAGACATGCCTGTAATCTACCTAACTGACTGGGTTCATCAGGATTTATGGATATAGTTGTGTATCATCGGCATAGCTGTGGAAATTTATCCCATGCTGTCTAATGAGTCTACCAATTGGGAGCAAATATATGGTGAACAGAATTGGTCCAAGCACAGAACCCTGTGTAACTCCACAAGTAACCCTTGAGAGTGAAGATGATTTATCATTTAGATGAACAAACTGGAATCTATCAGACAAATACGATTTAAACAAGCCTAGTGCTGTTCCTTTGATCCCTGCAACATGTTCAAGCCTTTCTAAGAGAATATTATGATCGACTGTGTCAAAAGCAGCCCTGAGATCTAACAAAACTAGAACAGACACAAGTCCATTATCTGAGGCCATAAAAATATCATTAGTAACCTTCACCAGTGCTGTTTCAGTGCTATGATGAGCTCTAAAACCTGACTGAAACTCTTCAAACAGCTCGTTACTGTTTAGATGCTCACAGACTTGATTAGCAACAATTTTCAAAGGACTTTGGATAAGAAAGGAAGGTTAGATATAGGCCTGTAAAGTCATCTTGATCAAGGGAAGGTTTCTTGAGTAAAGGTTTAATTACAGCTATTTTAAATTCCTGTGGTACGTATCCGTTTACTAAGGATAGATTCATCATATCCAAAATGGGGCTAGGAACCAAATGGAACACTTCTTTAAATAATTTGGTTGGAATTGGGTCCAACATACAAGTTGAAGGTTTAGATGAGGCTAATATTTTTGATAATTCCGAAAGCTCGACTGAATCAAAACAGCCTAAGCACAACTGAGGTTCTACAGTTCTTTCCGATACTGCCTCATTTACTGAGGAAGAAGTAATCATGTTTGGGAGGATGCCAATGATTTTATTTTTAATAGAATTAATTTTATTTATGAAGAATCCCATAAAATCATCACTGCTAAGAGCTGGGGGAATAGTTGGCTCAACAGAGCTATGACTCTGTAAGTTTGGCAACTGTACTAAAAAGAAACCTAGGATTGTTTTTATTCGCCTCTATTAATGATGAAAAATATGCTGTTCTAGCTTGTCGAAGGGTCTTTTTATACAGCAGTAGACTGTTATTCCAGGTTAAATAGGAATCCTCTAGGTGTGTAGAGCGCCATTTTCTCTCCAACTTCCTAGTATTCTGCTTTAAAGTACGCAACTCTGCGTTAAACCAAGGAGTCAGCCTCCTATGGCTAGCCACTTTCTTTTTTAAGGGGGCTACACTATCTAATGCCAAACGCAATGAGGACGTAACGCTGTGAACCAGACTATCAATTTCTGAAGGGTTAGAGATAGAACTGCTGCCATCCACTGTGTTACCCTGAGACACTGAGGAAAGTAAGAATGGAACAGATTCTTTAAAAATTGTTACAGTATTGTCTGATAAAGCTCTACTATAATGAAATCTTCTTTCAGATTTAAGATGGTCAGTTAAAGTAAATTCAAAAGTTATTAAGAAGTGGTCAGACAGGACCGGGTTATGTGGGTGGACTGTTATTTCCTCACACTCAATACCGTGTGTCAGTACTTGGCCCAAAGTGTGTTTACCCGAGTGGGTCGATCCCTGTACTTTTTGAGTAAAGCCAATTGAGTCTAAAATAGCATTAAAGGCTGCATTTAGGCTATCACTTTCAGTATCCACATGAATATTGAAGTCCCCCACTATAATGACCCTATCAGTATTTAATACTAAATCAGATAAAAAATTTGAGATCTGATCCAAGAATTGAGAGTAAGGGCCTGGTGGACGATACAAAACCACAAACAAAAATGGTCTTAATGTTTTGCAACTTGGATGAGGAAAACCAAGGGCTAGATGTTCAAAAGAACTGTAGCTATCAATTGGTCTGGGACTAATCAGCAAATCAGAACGGAAAATGGTTGCAACTCCTCCTCCTCGCCTAGTATTTCTAGGAATGTGAAAATTTAAATGACTGGAAGGAGTTGACTCATTTATACTGACATAATCCTCCTGCTGCAACCAGGTTTCTGTGAGACAAAGGAAATCAATGTGATTATCACAAATCAAGTCATTTACTAACAAAGTCTTTGAGGAGAGAGATCTTATGTTTAATAAACCACATTTAATAGATTTATTTTTCTGTTCAGTCAAAGTTGTATTTATTTTTATGAGATTTCCATAATTTGCTTTTGTTGGCTTAATTTTTAATCCATTTAATTTTGGCCGTGGGCAAGACACTGTTTCTATAGGGTAATGGGTGGGTAACAGTACAGAAGCAGCAGAGAGGTGGGTTAAACTACGACTCTGCTTTCTGGTCTGGACCCTGGGTTGTCAGTGATTTGGAGGACTAATAAATTCGGCCATATTCCTAGAAAGAAGAGCTGCTCCATCCAAAGTGCGATGGATGCCGTCTCTCCGGATTAGACCAGGTTTTCCCCAAAATGTTCTCCAGTTATCAATGTAGCCCACATCGTTTGCAGGACACCACCTAGACAACCATTGATGGAATGACAGCATGCGGCTAAACATGTCGTCACTGGTCCGATCAGGCAGGGGACCAGAAAAGATTACCGAGTCAGACATTGTTTTGGCAAACTTACACACCGAAGCAACACTAATTTTACTGACCTCCGATTGGCGTAACCGGGTGTCATTACCGCCAGCGTGAATAACAATCTTACTGTATTTACGCTTATCTTTAGCCAGCAGTTTCAGGTAGGATTTGATATCGCCTGTTCTGGCCCCTGGCAAACATTTGACCATGGTCAATGGTGTCTCTAATGCCACGTTTCTGACTATGGAGCTGCCAATTATCAGGGTCGGCTTCTCAGTGGGTGTGTCGCTGAGCGGGGAAAATCTGTTAGAAACGTGGACCGGTTGGTGGTGGCCCGTGGGCTGGGTCCTAGAACTATGCTTCCTACGTACCGTCACCCAGCCGGCCTGGGGTCCCGGCTGCGCGGTCTCTACCGGAGGACAGCTAGGGGGTTCTATCCTTTTTGGCTCCGCGCTGGCTAATGGGCTTCGGCTATCTGCTGGTTTTTCAACAGCGCGGAGCCGTGCTTCTAATTCTGATACCCTCGCCTCCAACGCTACAAAAATATTAAATTTAATACAGTTACCATTATCACTAAAGGAGGCAGGGAAGTAACTAAACATCTGACAGAGAGAGCAAGAGAGAAGAGAAGAGTTAGAGACAGGAGAGAGAAGAGTAGCCATAGACGCAATGAAGCTAAGCTAACTGAGCTAGCGAGACCTTACCACCCCAAGAAAAGCTGTGTGAAACACAAGGAGTTCCCAAAACGTAAAGTACACCACCACAAAATGTGTGTTTTAGTGTGCTTGTGTGTTAAAATAACTTAGAAAGGCCTCAGCAAAGAGAAAATAAGATCAATTCAAGAGAGTCTGAACACCAAACAGCTTACAGGGAGCACAACAGTGACAACAGTAAATGATGCAATATGGCTTACCCCCGTCGAATCTATCCATTCATTTTTCCATCCATCCATGTTTCCATCCATCCATGTTTCCATCCGTCCATCCATCCATCCATCCGTCCATTCACTCATCCATTAATCCGTCCATCCATCCATCCAGCCATCTGTCTGTCCACCTGTCTGTCCACTCATCCATTCATCCATCTATTTGTCCATCCATTCATCCATCCTTCCATCCATCCATCCATGTTTCCATCAATCTGTCTTTCTGTCCATCCATCCATCAATCCACTCATCCCTTCATTCATCTATTCATCCATCCATCCATCCATCCACTCATCAGTCCATTCATCCATCCATCCATCCATACACGTTTCCATCATCCATCTATGCATCTGTTTTATCCATCCATCCATTTTTCCATCCATCCATGTTTCCATCATCCATCCATCCATCCACTCATCCAATAATCCTTCTATTCATCCAGCCATCCATCTGTCCACCCATCCTTCCATCCGTATATATATCCATCCATCCGCCTGTCCGTTCGTCCATCCATCTGTCCATCCATCCTTCCATCCGTATATATATCCATCCATCCGCCCGTCCGTTCGTCCATCCATCCATCCATCCATCCATCCATCCATCCATCCATCCATCCATCCATCCATCTATCCATCCATCCATGTTTCCATCCGTCCATCCATCCGTTTGTCCATCCATCCGTACACTCATGAATTCATCCTTCTAATCATCCAGTAATCCATCTGTCCATCTATCCGTCCATCCACTCATCCATTAATCCATCTATTCATCCATCCATCCATGTTTCCATCCATCCATCCATCCAGCCATCCATCTGTCCACCTGTCTGTCCACTCATCCATTCATCCATCTATCTGTCCATCCATCCATCCATGTTTCCATCAATCTGTCTTTTTGTCCATCCATCCGTTAATCCACTCATCCATTAATCCATCTATTCATCCAACCATCCATCCATCCATTCATCCTTCTAATCATCCAGCCATCCATCTGTCCATCCATCTGTCCATCCACTCATCCATTAATCCGTCAATTCATCCATCCATCCATCCATTTTTCCATCCACCCATCCATCCATTTTTCCATCCACCCATCCATCTATCCGTCCGTCCGTTCGTCCATCCATCCATCCATCCATCCATGTTTCCATCATCCGTCTATCCATCCATGTTTCCATCCATCCATCCATTTTTCCATCAATCAATACATCCATCCATGTTTCCATCCATCCATCCATCCATCCACTCATTCTTCTATTCATCCAGCAATCCATCTGTCCATCTATCCATCCATCCACTCATCCATTAATCCGTCTATTCATCCAGCCATCCATCTGTCCATCCATCCATCCATCCACTCATTCAATTCAATTCAAAAATACTTTATTGATCCCAGAGGGAAATTAATTGTTGGTATAGCTCATATAATTAATTCTTTAAAGGAGTTGTTGTAGATGATGATGGCTGTGGGCAGGAAGGATTTCCTGTAGCGGTCTGTGTTGCAGCGAAACTGAAGAAGCCTCCGACTATTCTCTGTCTCAGCCTTCCTCTGTTGTTGTATGACAGTCTCATGAAGAGGATGCTCAGGGTTGTCCATAATTTTTTTGATTTTATGAAGAATCCTTCTTTGCATTATCATCTCCAGATGTTCCACAGTCGTCCCCAGAACAGAACCAGAACCTTCTTTATCAGGTTGTTTAGCCTTTTTAAAGCCCTGGCTCTGATGCTGCTACCCCAACAGATGACAGCTGAAGAGATTGCATTCTCCACAACAGACTTGTAGAAGATCTCCAGCATCTTGCTGCAAACCTTGAAGGACCCAAGCTGCAGTCTGCTCTGTCCCTTCTTGTAGACAGTTTCGCTGTTGCGCCTCCAGTCCAGTCTGTTGTCAAGGTGAAATCCGTGGTATTTATACTCCTCAACCACCTCCACTTCTTCTCCCATGATGGAAACAGTTTTTGACTTATCCCTGATTCTTCTGAAATCTACAATCATCTCCTTTGTTTTGTTCACATTCAAGGTGAGATGATTGTTTCCACACCATGTCACAAAGCGGTCCACCAGCTCTCTGTATTCAGCTTCTTGTCCATCTCTGATACACCCAACCATTGCAAAGACATCTGAGTATTTCTGCAGATGACAGGTCTCTGATTTGTACTGGAAGTCTGAGGTGTACAGAGTGAAAAGGAATGGTGAGAGTACGGTCCCCTGTGGTGCTCCTGTGCTGCTGACCACCTGGTTTGACACACAATTCTTCAGTCTCACAAATTGTGGTCTGTTGGTCAGGTACTCATTGATCCAGGTGATTGTTGAGGGCTCCACCTGTGTCTTCAGGAGTTTCTGACAAAGCAAATCAGGCTGAATTGTGTTAAATGCACTGGAGAAATCAAAGAACGTGATCCTTACAGTGCTGCCTGCTTTGTCCAGATGATAGTGGGTTGGTGGAAGTAGGTGGATGATGGCATCTTCAACTCCAACTCCACAGCGATAAGCAAACTGCAGTGGGTCCTGATACGTTCTTGTTTGCTTACTCAGGGGGTGCCAACAAGAGTCTCTCCAGGACCTTCATGATATGGGATGTCAGGGCAACAGGTCTATAGTCATTGATGACTGATGGGTGAGTTCTTTTTGGTACTGGAACAAGGCAAGATGTCTTCCACAACCTTCTCCCGAGTTAGGCTAAGGTTGAAGAGGTGCTGCAGAATCCCACAGAGCTGCTCTGCACAGGCCTTCAGGACTCTAGGGCTGACACCATCTGGACCTGCAGCCTTGTTCTGGTTCAGTTTCTCCAGTTGCCTCTTCACCTGACTTTTGGAGACAGACAAGTGGGAGGGGGAGGCAAAGGGGGTAGCAACATTTCCTGACTTGGTTGAAGTCAAACTTGTGGAATTAGAAGAGTCCATGGCTGAGGTGAAGGATAAAACATTCGAGGTGAAACAGGAAAGCTGTTAATCAGAGGAGAGTGGGATATCTGTTTGGTTGGGAACAGGAGAGGAGGATGTTGAGCTAGTTCCTGAACTGAACCTGTTGAAGAATGTGTTCAGTTCATTGGCTCTGTCCAGACTTCTATCTATCCAATCTTTCCTGTCCTTAAAGCCTGTGATCTTTCTCATTCCTGACCAGACATCTCGGATATTGTTCCTCTGTAGTTTGTTCTCCAGCTTCTTCCTGTAGGCCTCCTTGCTGTCTCTGATCTTGACCTTAAGTTGCTTCTGTATACTCCTCAGTAATTCCCTGTCTCCCTCCCTGAAGGTTCTTTTTTTATTGTTTACCAGTTCCTTCAGGTCACTGGTGATCCAGGGTTTATTATCATCCATTAATCCATCCATCCATCCGTCCACTCATCCATTCATCCTTCTATTCATCCATCTGTCCATCCATCCATCTGTCCATCCACTCATCCATTAATCCGTCTATCCATCCATCCATCCATCCATGTTTCCATCCATCCGTCCACTCATCCATCCATCCATGTTTCCATCCATCCATCCATCTTTCCACTCATCCATTCATCCTTCTATTCATCCAGCCATCCATGTTTCCATCCATCCATTTTTCCATTAATCAATTCATCCATCCGTCCACTCCTCCATTCATCCAGCCATCCATCCATCCATCCATCCATTTTTCCATCAATCAATCCATCCATCCATCCATCCATCCGTCCATGTTTCCATCCATCCATCCATCCGTCCATCCATCCATTTTTCCATCCATCCATCCATGTTTCCATCCGTCCATCCATCCATCCATCCATCCATCCATCCATCCATCCATCCATCCATCCATCCATCCACTCATCCATTCATCCTTCTATTCATCCAGCCATCCATGTTTCCATCCATCCATCCATCCATACATACATCCATTTTTCCATCAATCAATTCATCCATCCATCCATTCATCCATCCGTCCACTCATTCATTCATCCTTCTATTCATCCAGCCATCCATCTGTCCATCCATCCATCCATCCATCTGTCCATCCATCCGTCCGTCCATCCACTCATCCATTAATCCGTCTATCCATCCATCCATCCGTCCGTCCACTCATCCATCCATCCATGTTTCCATCTGTCCGTCCATGCTTCCGTCTGTCCGTCCATCTATCCATCAATGTTTCCATCCATCCATCTGTCGATTAATCATCCATCCGTCCATCCATCCATCCATCCATCCATTGTATTATACAGTAAATCTGAATATTGAGTCTTTATGTTAATTTAGTGAAAAAAGAAAGAACCAGGTAACTAACAGCCAAAGCTGATGATGTAAAAACCGCTTTGAATTTCTTAAACACTGTCTTTGTTTCTTTCTGACACAGACCTCTCATACGTACTTCACACAATCCCACTGATGTTATAAAGCGGCTCAGTGTGGCAGGATACTCTGTACTGTAGCTGCCATCAACATTTTAATGTTGTTTGTTCCTGTTTCTTCTCAGGCTCAGTGGTCGACTGCCCTTTGAAGATAAGGACCCTCGGCAAGTTGAATCTAAAATCCTGATGGCCAAGTTTGAGCCAACCAAACTCTACACAAACGTTTCCCAAAGTGCCTCAGTTTTCCTCAAGAAGATGTTGAGCAGTTATCCATGGTGACTGCTATTTTCCCAAAGAATGTGATAACAGTAGGAGTGAGTGAAATAGTCTAAATTAAATGTCTTTGTGTGTTTTCAGGGCTCGCCCGACCCCACGCGACTGCTTCACCCACGCCTGGCTGCAGGACACCTACCTGATGAAGCTCAGGAGGCAGACGCTCACCTTCACCTCCGGCCGACTCAAGGAGTTCCTGGTGGAGCAGCAGAGCCGTCGCACGGAGAGCGCCACCAAGCACAAGGTGCTGCTACGCACCTACCAGGGCTCGCCACGCAGCCCCGCGTCCACTGCCACGCCGCACGTTTCTGGCCCCAAGTGAACGCCCGGCCACTGCTGAGTGAAAGCGCTGATCCAAAGCAGACAGGTGGACTCACCGGGAGCTGCAGACCACAAACTGCTCATCAGCTTTGTTCAACGGACTGGAACATGTTTGCTTTTATTTGCCTTATCAGTTTCCAATCTGCATGATTGGTTATCTCGCCCTGCAGTTCAGTGATAAACGTCAAGCTGCTAACTTATTTAGTTTTCCCTCATTAACACATGTTGACTTTTTTCATGTTAATTTATTTGCATGTGTGCGAACATTTCTGACTCCCTTTCAATACAAAACTTTGAAGAAAGGAAGAAGCTGTTCTGAGGGGGTTTTACGGGAATCTGTCATCCGGCGCCGTGACCCAATAGATTTTCTGTGACGTGTTCGTCGCCCTCATTCATCAGTGTTACAGTTTGATTGATCTCAGTCGTCCAGTCGGTGCCTCGGATGTTCATATTCAACATGTGTCTTCATCAGCTGGTTGCAGTATCTGGATATTACAAGATTCAACTCATTCATACACACATTTAGTCTCTGTTACGTCACAATGTCTTGTGTATGGCTCAATCGGTCCTTTTTGTATGACTTTGGATGGTTCAAGATTTGTAAATGTACCCATTTGCAGTGTTTATATGTGGAAAAAAGATTAACATGTTTTTATGAGATAGTATGTAATAAAATATTCATACATTTGGGAATATTAACTGTTGTTGGGTCTATGGAACCCCTGAAAGGCAAAAGGAATCTTGACCGTAGAAGTTACCTGTGGGTAAAATAAAATAATATAGTATGATTCCTTCCTCATTTACACATACAGTATATCTACTGTTGGAACCAGAAATGTACATACCCCTAAAAAAAGACACGCCCACCTTTTTTCCTCACTGAAGTTAAATCAGACCAAACATCTCTTGTTTCGGGTCAGAATTACTCAATTTATTTTTGTTAGCTGACAGCCACAGTAATACGAGAAAGAATATATGTGAGATTTATTTATTTATTAATGTCCTCAAGATCAGAAGTTTACATACATATCTTCAGTATTTACTAGCATTGCCTTTAAACTGGCTGACTTGGGTCAAACGTTCTGGGTTTCCTTCCACCAGCCTCTCACCATAGTTAGCTGGAGTTCTGGCCCATTCCTCCTGACAGAATCAACTGAAAGAACTGAACCTCTCAAGCCTTTTCAGATCTCACCAGAACATCGTCCCTGTCAGTTAACCTATCGGGAGCTTCCAAAGCCATGACATCATCTGGGCCTTACACACTTAAATAAGTCACAGAAAAAGGGAGACCACACCATGGCAGATGTAATGTCAAGGAACGTTTTTTTTTCATAAAAATTATTCATCATAAAAGTAAACCTAGCATCCTTTTTAATCCCAACAAAAACAGACACAAAGCACCACGATGACAGGTAAGACATCTGTTTTTACCTTCATAATTCCTTCAAAATACTAAACCGGGGTAATGACACCCGGTTACGCCAATCGGAGGTCACTAAAATTAGTGTTGCTTCGGTGTGTAAGTTTGCCAAAACAATGTCCGTCTCAGTAATCTTTTCTGTTCCCCTGCCTGATCGGCAGTGTCTTGCCCACGGCCAAAATTAAATGGATTAAAAGTTAAACCAACAAAAGCAAATTATGGAAATCTCATGAAGATAAATACGACTTTGACTGAACAGAAAAATAAATCTATTAAATGTGGTTTATTAAACATAAGATCTCTCTCCTCAAATACTTTGTTAGTAAATGACTTGATTTGTGATAATCACATTGATTTCCTTTGTCTCACAGAAACCTGGTTGCAGCAGGAGGATTATGCCAGTATAAATAAGTAAAATCCTTCCAGTCATTTAAATTTTCACATTCCTAGAAATACTGGGCGAGGAGGAGGAGTTGCAACCATTTTTCGTTCTGATTTACTAATTAGTCCCAGACCAATTGATAGCTACAGTTCTTTTGAACATCTAACCCTTAATTTTCCTCATTCAAGTTGCAAAACATTAAGACCATTTTTGTTGGTGGTTTTGTATCGTCCACCAGGCCCTTACTCTCAATTCTTGGATCAGATCTCACATTTTTTATCTGATTTAGTATTAAATACTGATAGGGTTATTATAGTGGGGGACTTCAATATTCATGTGGATACTGAAAGTGATAGCCTAAATGCAGCCTTTAGTGCTATTTTAGACTCAATTGGCTTTACTCAAAAAGTACAGGGATCGACCCACTCAGGTAAACACACTTTGGACCTTGTACTGACATACGGTATTGAGTGTGAGGAAATAACAGTCCACCCACATAACCTGGTCCTGTCTGACCACTTCTTGATAACTTTTGAATTTACTTTAACTGACAATCTTAAATATGAAAGAAAATTTCATTATAGTAGAGCTTTATCAGACAATGTTTTAAATTTTTTTAAAGAATCTGTTCCATTCTTACTTTCCTCAGTGTCTCAGAGTAACACAGTGGATGGCAGCAATTCTATCTCTAACCCTTCAGAAATTGATGCTCTGGTTCACAGCGTTACGTCCTCATTGCGTTTGGCATTAGATAGTGTAGCCCCCTTAAAAAAGAAAGTGGCTAACTATAGGAGGCTGACTCCTTTGTTTAACGCAGAGTTACATACTTCAAAACAGAATACTAGGAAGTTGAAGAGAAAATGGCGCTCTACACATCTAGAGAATTCCTATTTAACCTGGAATAACGGTCTACTGCTGTATAAAAAGACCCTTCGACAAGCTAGAACAGCATATTTTTCATCATTAATAGAGGCGAATAAAAACAATCCTAGGTTTCTTTTTAGTACAGTTGCCAAACTTACAAAGTCATAGCTCTGTTGAGCCAACTATTCCCCCAGCTCTTAGCAGTGATGATTTTATGGGATTCTTCATAAATAAAATTAATTCTATTAAAAATAAAATCATTGGCATCCTCCCAAACATGATTACTTCTTCCTCAGTAAATGAGGCAGTATCGGAAAGAACTGTAGAACCTCAGTTGTGCTTAGGCTGTTTTGATTCAGTCGAGCTTTCGGAATTATCAAAAATATTAGCCTCATCTAAACCTTCAACTTGTATGTTGGACCCAATCCCAACCAAATTATTTAAAGAAGTGTTCCATTTGGTTCCTGGCCCCATTTTGGATATGATGAATCTATCCTTAGTAAACGGATACGTACCACAGGAATTTAAAATAGCTGTAATTTAACCTTTACTCAAGAAACCTTCCCTTGATGAAGATGACTTAGTGAATTACAGACCTAAATCTAACCTTCCTTTACTATCCAAAATCCTTGAGAAAATATTTGCTAATCAAGTCTGTGAGCATCTAAACAGTAACGAGCTGTTTGAAGAGTTTCAGTCAGGTTTTAGAGCTCATCATAGCACTGAAACAGCACTGGTGAAGGTTACTAATGATATTCTCATGGCCTCAGATAATGGACTTGTGTCTTTTCTGGTTTTGTTAGATCTCAGTGCTGCTTTTGACACAGTCGATCATAATATTCTCTTAGAAAGGCTTGAACATGTTGCAGGGATCAAAGGAACAGCAATAGGCTGGTTTAAATCATATTTGTCTGATAGATTCCAGTTTGTTCATCTAAATGATCAATCTTCTTCACTCTCAAGGGTTACTTGTGGAGTTCCACAGGGTTTTGTGCTTGGACCAATTCTGTTCACCATATATATGCTCCCAGTTGGTAGAATCATTAGACAGCATGGGATAAATTTCCACAGCTATGCCGATGATACACAACTATATTTATCCATAAATCCTGATGAACCCAGTCAGTTAGGTAGATTACAGGCATGTCTGGAAGACATAAAAACATGGATGACCCTAAAGTTTTTGCTTTTAAATTCTAACAAGACAGAAGTTGCTGTCTTTGGACCAGAAGTTCTTAAACAGAAACTGATTAGTCAATCACTTCATCTGGATGGCATTAAATTGGCCCCCAATAATAACGTAAAGAACCTCTGCGTTGTTTTTGACCAAGACTTGACATTTAAATCCCATATTAAACATGTTTCTAGGATTTCTTTCTTTCACCTCCGGAATATTGCTAAAATTAGAAACATCCTGTCCAGGAGTGATGCTGAGAAACTAGTCCATGCATTTGTTACCTCAAGGCTGGACTACTGTAATTCTTTACTATCAGGTAGTTCACTAAATGCCATTAAAAGCCTTCAGTTGATCCAAAATGCGGCAGCAAGAGTTCTGATGAATATTAAAAAGAAAGATCACATTTCTCCTGTTTTAGCTTCCCTTCATTTGCTCCCTGTTAAATCCAGAATAGAATTTAAGATCCTTCTTCTTACATATAAAGCCCTTAATAATCAAGCTCCATCATACATCAGAGATCTGATTGTTTCATATGTTCCCAACAGAGCACTTCACTCTCAGACTGCAGGTTTACGTGTAGTTCCTAGGATTTCTAAAAGTAGAATGGGAGGCAGATCTTTTAGTTATCAGGCTCCTCTCCTGTGGAACCAGCTCCCAGTTTTAGTCCGTGAGGCAGACACTCTGTTTACTTTTAAGGCCAGGCTTAAAACCTTCCTTTATGATAAAGCTTATAGTTAGAGTGGCTAAGGTCATCCTGAGCTATCTCTGTAGTTATGCTGCTATAGGCTTAGACTGCTGGAGGACAGACTTACCAATTTTCTTCACTCTGCTACTTCCTTTTCTCCTACGACTCTCCAGTTGTATTACAGTACATTCTGTTATTTCGACTGTTAACTTTGTTTTCTCTCAGTGTTTTTCTCTCCATAGAAGATATACCTGGTCTGGTATCCTGCTTGGCTGCAATGCCCTGTTGGACGGGGGGCATCGACTGGGACGATTCTCCCAGTAACTGAACATCCACTGTGTCCTGTTATCAACTTTTTACTTTCTGTAACATAGAAAGTTCTCTTATATCAGATCTTCTGTTCCTTCTGTGTTTCTGCTCTGTCTTCTCAAACCCCCAGACGGTCGTGGCAGATGGCCGCTCCTACTGAGCCTGGTTCTGCTGGAGGTTTCTTCCTGTTAAAGGGGAGTTTTTCCTCTCCACTGTCGCTACATGCTTGCTCAGTATGAGGGATTGTTGAAGGATTGCTGTGGTTGGAAAGTCTGCCCAACCTCATGCCAATGACTGAATTGAATAAACATCAGCAAAACATAACCAATCACTGATGGCTTTAGTGCATTGTTATGAGATGGTTTGTGTAAAGGTGCATGATGGTATGTGGAGAAAGTGTTCCTATAAAATGTGTTTATTGATCATTATCAGGCAAATTGACTGCGCTTGAGAAAAAAAAACTGAAGTCAGCTAGAGGTGTGCTTTGCCATCTTGTGGCCAGAAGCGGTACTACAAAAAACAAACACCAAAAAAGAAGCCTCTTAAGAAGGGGTTTCTTTCCCACTCACCTTTTATGGCTTAAGTATTCTTTTAGAATAATGTAGAAAGTAAAAATTGTAAAAACTGCACAAAAAATATGCATAGGCCTATATATATATATATATATATATATATATATATATATATAGACGCATTTTGAGAAATAAATTAGGCCTATGTCTAAAGACATATATTATATAGCAACATGGCGAGAATGTGTTCTGTTATTTTTTGGCTTTTTGAAAAAATGTAATTGTTGACAGGATTCTTCTCCAAAAACAAACTGTGGCATGGCCACGCCTTCACAACATTCCTGAAGATTTTCATTTAAACTTAGTGTACCTTCTCTCATTACTCTAAAAGCATGAGACACAACAAAAACAAGAACTACACTGACTTTCTTTTGAATATAGTTTTTGAAAAGGGTAAAATGACCTATGGCGTATTAAAATAAGCAGAAAAAGGTAATAAGAGTCAGTGTGAACGGAAGTGAATACCAATAATCAACCATCAGCTTCTTCTTAAATGCCCTCAGCCTACCGGAATAATGCTGCAGACCTTTTTTATCTCTCTATGTCCACAACCCATCCTCTGATGACTACTTCCATAGCATCTCAAATTGTTTTCTTGAACACGAAGGAGCTAAATCCACCAGAGCACCTGTGGGGAGTTGTGGAACGTTTGATTTTCATCATGTATGTGAACCTAACAGTTGTGGAGCAACTTTGTGATGGTAACATGTCAGTTATGGAGCAACATCTCTGAGGATTGTTATTTTTATCTTGCTTAATTAGAATAAAGGACATTATGAGGGAAAGTTATGTGTACCTAATAAAGTGGCCGGTGATTATGGGTACTTTTTAATTATTATTATTTAAGAATTAGTAAGTTTTTTAAAATAAAGTCCTTAATTCTGTTTCGTTCATACTCGGTTTTTCAGGTACATTTTCTTTACTTAGCCTATAAAAAATGGCGGAAACTGTTTTTGTAGAGAAGACACTTTCGTGACTCTCCCTTACCGCAGGCGGTTTCAAGGAGGCCCAAACTGGGCGTTTCTTTGCTGCTGCCACTTCAAAGAAAAAAAAAGTTGAAAAAAAGTTTTGCTCTTGAGGTTTTGTTTTTACAGGCAGTTATTAAAGTTGCACCCACAGCTACCTAAACATTTAAATACACTATTGACGGGGGCGGGCAGTGAATACGTTCGCTTTCTTTGAGTGCCTTACGTATAATTTAGTTTCGGCTTTTTTACGTCACATTCAGATCGTAACCTGCTGTCCCGACCGCATTCTGCGGACTTTAACAGGTTCACGCGGCAAAACAAGCGCATTTTATGGAGTTAAACCGAGTATGTAAGACTTCAAAGAACACGGTGTAACTTTTGGAGCAACTTTGTCCTGTTGACTTTAAGGGACCGTCGCTAAATGTGTCGACGCGGCGAGGCGGAGTGTCAGTGGCGGCCGTTCCCTGTTACTGCGCCACTTTAAGTGGAAGGGGCGCCTTGAAACCTCCATGTTTGTATCTTGAAATTGCGAACGGAGTTGAGCTCCATGTTGAATCAAAGTTGCCAACTCTTTCAAACAAATGTTTGGTAACTTTCTAACTTCCTACATCAGCGGCTTAGCGAGCGGACCCTCCGGCGGCGGTAATGGACGCGCTTTAGGCGACCGCGCGGCCACTTTTCCGGCGCTTCTCAGTTTTGTTTTCGTACATGTTCAGTTCATGCAGCAGCAGCACCGGAGTCGGCGGAACAACCCCCGAGTTTAAAGCGTAAGGTCCGGGACCTGGACGCGATGGACAATCCGTCCTCAATAATCACCCAAGTGAGCCGGGACGAGGAGGGAAGCAAAGCCGCACCAGAGAGGGGTGAGTGTCTTCATTTTTGTCCTCTGCTGTCATGACAGGAAAAGTTTTTTTCTTTCTTTTCTTTTCTCCCCCCCCGCCTGGTCAGAGTTCAACAAGCAGACTCTACTCTACCCAGTAATCTGCTCCCAGCTCACTACAGGCGGCTCTTCTGTTCTCATTTCCCACGAAAAGAGGCAGAAAACATGTTGGAGCGGCTGAACTGGAAGGGTTAGTGTTTGTGCGAACAGAGATCATCGATGCGGCCATTTGGCCTCTGATTAAAGTGAAGGAAGAAGTGACGTCTCTCTCTCCACAGCCTGATTACACACATCAACCCGACGTGTCAACGAAAATACGCTCCTACCAAAATAAAAGCATTTAAAATACTCAACAATGAGCATTTCACACACTTTAATGTTACTGTAAATAAATTATAAAAAAGAAAATCAATTCAATACAAAACTAAGTTTGAAAAATGCTTGTCCCAGACTGCAAATAAAATATAAACAACAATACAATTTTTAAAATTTATATAAAAAATGTAAACTTTTCATTGTTTGGCTTGGGAAAAAATATGTTCCTAACAAAAATTGTTTTAATAATAATAATTTGTCACACTTTAATGTTATTGTAAACAAATTATAAAAATAAAATAAAATTCAAAAAATAGTTCGAAAAATGCTTGTCTCAGATTGCAAATAAAATCAAAGGAACAATTTTTTAAAAAATTATATAAAAAAAACAACTTTTCAAAGTTTGGCTTGGAGATAACATAGTCCCCTAACAATTAGTAAACTATTTCTAATCTCAAAGTTTTTTTTAAAGTGAAGCCACAAATATTCGAGTTTTTTTTTTTTTTTACCTCTGTGGATCCTTTTTGGATGAGCAGTAATTATTTGTATATAGTTTTAAAATATTTAATTAAATACTTTGGTGGCCTAGGCAGGGTTGTTGCTGATGCCCCATTGTATCACAGTCAATAAGGTCTTTTTCTACAATAACACAGAAACAGTAGGCATGGATTGTAAGCATCTGATGCTGTGGCACTGGGGGCGGAGTTAAAATATTTCAAAGTACATCTGAAGAGAGAAAAATCAGTCGATCACATTTTTTACCACAGTTATTTACCAGGGCTGCACCGATCCGATATTAGCATCGGATATCGGCCGCGATACTGACAAAATAGCTGGATCGAGGATCGGAAAAATGAACAGATCCACTGGCCAATCCAGGATTTTGTTTTGTTTTTCCGTCGCAGTAGAATGTATTTCATGCTTCACGTGTGTCGCATGCTAGAAGCAACATGGAGCGAGCCAGAGGGTCGGCTGTGTGGAGATATTTGCCACTCCAACTAGTTCGTCGGCTGTTTGCAATGTCTGCAAAGTAAATGTTACGAGGGGAGGTGGTATTACTGCAAAGTACAACACTACCACTTTAATCAAGCAAATTCGGAAACACTATGGTAAGGAGCACGCTGAATTCCTGCACCTCAGCAAAACAAAAGGACCGGGATCAAAAAGGAGTAAAGAAGTCTTAGTTATGTTTAGTTATTAAAGTCTGGTACCTTTAGTCTCTTCAAGTAAGGTATAAGGTGGAGGGTATACAGTCTATTATTAATTCAACAATAGTATTGGATCGGTATCAGGTATCGACAGATACACAAAGCCCAGGCATCAGTATCGGGACTGAAAAAGTGGGATCGGTGCATCCCTACTATTTACATGACTGCTTGATTTAATCTAATTACAAGTAGTCTTCGTTTGTATGAAAGCAGATTTATTATGATTGCAGCAACTCAGATCAATGACAAACACAGAAAAGATTATTCCCCAAAAAATGACACTCACATGTAACAGTTGAACTAAGCTGATAATGTGTTGTTCGGACTTTGTGTTTGATTGATGTAAACTCTAAAAACAAACAAAAAAATGTCTGAGTTTATAGAGGAAACGATCCGATTTGTTTTTGTTCTGAGGAAGATTCATGAGGAGGAGCTCATTAAAACCTAAAATCCTCAATCCACTCACGTTCTGCACATTTTGTCGAGTTATTTTAAATTAACCTATTTTAATACTGTAAAGGATTTTTGACCGACTAAACAGACGAGAAATAATTTGTTTAACTTTATTTTTGCTTTTGTATTTTCTACTTTTTCAGTTTTACATTTGTTTATAAATGTTTATTGTTGCCATAGACCACAGTAGTCAATAATTGTCTTAGAAATTATGATTTGCAATATTCTTTTTTAGGGCTGTCCGATTTAACAGTCATTATCGGTCCATATTGGCATTAAAATGTAATATCAGAAATGATCTGTATCGGTTTTTACTTCTTTAATAACATAACTTTTATACCATATACTTAGCATTCCTATGTTCTGCTGGTGGGATGTTGCATATGTCCTTTTTTCTGGACACCCCTTTCAATGCACACATACATATTATACATATTTGGAAAGCTAAGAGTCTTGAGATTCCAAAGGTGTATGCCAATTAAGGATACAATCATAACTGTATCAACTATCAACTAACCTTTTGTAGCCTTATATCAGAGCCCTCTTGAACAAAAATAGTCTTTTTACTTCTACAATTAATGTCTAATTAATGTCTAAATTAATGTCCACAACTACTCTGACATCTTTTACATAATCAGCCGCTGAAATCCTTTGTAAATTCCTTCCTTATGAGCATTTATCACAATGTTTTCATGGTAGCTTCCATTAGCATGTTCAGATTAGCCACTGCGCATGACCTGAAGAAGTGTTAGCTTTTGGTTGACATCTTACTCAGTCTTTCGAACCAATCGCAGCGCAGAATAATGATTGACACATCGAATAGCCAATGATATGATGTAAACCTGGATATCTCACATGAGCGGTGGGCTTTATCACTGGACTCTAAACTAAGGCATAAAAGGACTCATCCAAACACAGATATTATATTATTACATAAAGTTATGCATCAGTAAGAGAACCTTTCAGCAACGTTTTAAAACTCACTTCTAAAACAAAATACAACATAGAGGAAGACGTGGAGCTTTGTTTGAGAAGAGACAGTTATGATTCTGAGCTGTTTATTTTTTAGTCAGAGGTACAATGATGTGTCCCGAATTCCCCGACCTGGACCTTTTAGTTAGAAAAACATGCAAAATACTCATTTTTTGGGTTTCCTACTGTCGTTTGTGTGGGTTAAGGTAATACTTTAGACCCAGTGTGTTTTAGTCCACCACTCCATCCTAAAGCCACATTTAAAGCTTGTATTTTTAGAATATAAACAGATGGAGATAGAATTGAATCTTTTCCAGTGTATTCAAAATCATATTACTTGGTAATAATAGTACTAAGACCGATTCTGACTGTAGTGGGGGAAATGTCCGAGTGTTTTCTTTCCAAAGAGATCCCAACCCCACCTCTAGTCCAAATGGTTCAAGAACAGCTTTAAAATGCCCCTGGCATGAAATTCCCCGCGACGTCTGGGCTCTTTTTAGTCCCACTCTAAGTACCTTAATACTGTATCAAATGATCGTTAGCTGTAACTCAGCCTTGTTGTATTATTGCAGCCCCTACTAGGAGGCCCTTCTGTTAGCATTAGCACAGAACGACCGAGTTTTGGTGGGCGGGGCCCAGGCCATGCACCTCTATTGTAAAATGAGTCTCTAACGTCCGCATCTGATGAAACATTGACAGACATGCATTTGCGCACCACAAATATCCCAAATTCCAATATTATGTATGAAATGTAATTCGGTTTAGGCCTAATTATGTTGTGTGTTGAACAATAATCTGTTTACAAATTACAGGCCTAATAAAGTATTTGATCATCCATCCACACATCCATCCGTCCTCATTAAGTCTCTAGCTTCACCCAGACACTAGTGGCTCAGTTATCAGCTGCTGTAATGGCGACTGTAACAGCGTTTCAATTTAATCTGGGATCTGATCCGGAGGGCGAGGCACCTGAGGAGGAACCAGAAAGGTGGAGGACGTCTTCCACAGGTGATCCAGACAGACGTGCTGCACGGAGGGAAGTGTGTGTGTGTGTGTGTGTGTGTGTGTGTGTGTGTGTGTGTGTGTGTGTGTGTGTGTGTGTGTGTGTGTGACAGAGAGACGAAGAGAGAGCAGGGAATGAATACGCTGCGTGTTTTAAATAGCGTAAAAAAGAAAAACGAAACGCAATATGTGACGGTCGGTGTTGAATCTGTGGCGCAACGCCACAGAGTCGTCTATGTGTGAAAAAACACTGGTATATAACAGCTTTAGGACATTATTGCTTAAATATAGGTACTTGTATAGGGATATTTGCAGGTTCACGGAGAGTTGGTATTGATCCTGGTAAAAGTTTAAGACGATCTGCGAATCCACTGCTGTATTGTCCCAAGTTAATTAAACATTAGTCAGAGAAATGTTTGCCACAAACGACCAGGCGCTTCGGGAGTCAGTCGGGTACATTCCCTGCATAAATAAAGTCCATCCACAAGCTTTTCAGTGGGGAGGACAGTGTCGATGCGGTCTGGACTCCATGCTGTCAGTTAGTTGTTTGCTTTTTCCCGTAGCTCTCGTTGTTTAGGTTGTAACTCAGTGAGGTCATATGCCGAACTCCATACCCAGGGACAAAGGAAACACTAATCAGTAATTTTAACCCCTTAGGGGACATAAGCAGGCTGGGGAAACTAAAAAATATGACCAAAAAACTCAATAAATGCAAATTTCATGCCAGGGGCACTTTAAGTTTAATGTGGGTATGCTTTAAAAAACAAAACTCTTCAGGTGAAAAATTCAGGAATTTTAGGGGATTTTAAGGCAAGTCAAGGCGATTTTATTTGTATAGAACACTTTCAACAACAAGGTAATTCAAGGTGTTTTAAATGATTAAGGGATAACATAAAAACAGCATAAAGCATATACAGAACATATGACACGTAAAGTACATAATAAAGCATGAAACACACATAGAATATATGATACATGAAAGCATAACTCAGAGGCAGCTCTAAACAGATACGTTTTTAGTTGTCATTTAAAAGAACTCAGTGTTTCGGCAGCTTGGCAGTTTTCTGGAAGTTTGTTCCAGATTAGAGGAGCATAGAAACTAAAAGCTGCTTCTCCATGTTTGGTTCTGATTCTAGGGATGTTGAGTCGACTGGAATTAGAGGACCTGAGTGGTCTGGGGGGGGGTTGGTATAGTAACAGCAGGTCTTCAACATACTTTGGTGCTAAGCCATTCAATGATTTATGAACTAGTAAAAGTATTTAGAAGTGTATTCTCTGAGCTACAGGGAGCCAGTGTAAGGACTTTAGAACTGGGGTGATGTGCTCTACTTTCCTGGTTCTAGTGAGGAACACGAGCAGCAGCATTCTGGATCAGCTGCAGCTGTCTGATTGACTTTTTAGGCAGACCTGTGAAGACGCTGTTGCAGTAATCAATCCAACTAAAGATAAATGCATGGATGAGTTTTTCTAGGTCCTGTTGTGACATCAATCCTTAAATCTTAGAGATGTTCTTCAGGTGATAGAACGCTGACCTTGTTATTGACCTTTATGTGACCCTGGAGGTTCAGGTCTGAGTCCATTACTACACCTAGATTTCAGGCCTGATCAGTGGTTTCTAGCTGGATTAAAGCTGCAGTCCAGAGTATTTGCGGGAGAGAGATTTTTTGAATCGTTTTTATGAAGTCACAAAATTAGGAATTTTGAAGAAGAAAATGAAAATGCAGTTTGGATGATTTATTCATTTTATTTGTGAGTCAAAATTAGGAGTTGCATTGTGAAAATGAAAAGGCATTTGTGTTAATGTGTTTTAACTTCAATTATGATCCAGATTTGCTTCCATATTGGTCCAAACAGAATTCTTGAATATTTTTATAATCAAGTCATAGGCGAAGGTTGTTGGCATAAAGTCTGATATAACATAAACCACATATATGACACCTTAGGGAGTAAAGGTTGTCGGATAAGTCGGCATATGCTTGTTGCCACGGAATGAATGCTAGCATTCCGGCTAACTTCTCATTCGCATAACTGACCAGGCTGCGGTGCTCTATCTATTCTTGGCTGTAATAGTCAGAGGACTTTATGGGGTATGGGCTAGACTGGACGACACATACATACTACATTGTCAACAATAGGAATGGGCATAATTAATCGACGATCGATTAATTGATCATTAAGAATTTCATCAATGGAATTTTTTTTACCGAGTAATTAACCCATCTTCTGTTGCGTAGTGTGAGTTTTGAAGGAATGCAATAAATGTTGCTATGTGGCAGTAATGAAACACTTTACCACACGAGGGCGATGAATGAAAATAAAACCCACAGGCCGACTCAGTTTCTTGCCAGTTTCTGTGTATTTCAAAAGTAGCATTGTCATGAAGAGGTCGCAGCAAAGTGTGGCGTGGGACCACTTTGACTAAAAAAACAAACAAAAAAAGTCTCGGTTCACTGCCAACACTGCAAAGCTGTGTATAAGTACTTGAACGCACTTCTAACCCTGGTTAGAAGCGGAGCATCCTGCTCTTGGTCTCAACCTAGCATCAAGTCAGTGTTAGCATGGAGGAGCAGAGATGCACAACGAGCAGAGAAACTTACTCACCGATTACTTTCTGAGGGAGGCTCCGCCACCCCTGGATTGTACCCCTACAGACTGGTGGAAAATGAATTAAACAAGATTCCAGAGGCTTGCCAAGTTAGCACGGAGGTATGTGTATCACAGCGACGTCTGTCCCCTCACAGCAGGTGATCTCGGCGCTGCAGGTCAGACGCGACAGCAGCTGGTGACCGTCAGTCTGGTCACCAGCTGCTTTCGCTTCTGTCCCCAGCGTATGTTAACATGCTCATCTTTCTCAACAAATATCACTAGACTGATGCTAAAGATGTGTATAAGTTACGGTTTCTTTTGTTTTTTTAACTCTGAAATGAGCCTAATTCATTGTTAGGTACACTGATCTCCCTCATCCTCTTTCTCCACTCTTTTTGCCAAATGTAACACAAAACTATAAGACCTATAAGTATTTTTTGTTTTTACTAAGTTATTGTTTAACATGATTTTTTTTTTTTTTTTTTTACTTTTCTGGAGAAGAAAAAAATTATGAGCGTCAGTTGTATTGATGATTACCGTCTTTTAGCCGTTTGCTCCGCTGCTTATAGCGCATATTTTCTTTGTGCAACTACAGTCAATTAATTTCGTTTCACTGCCACAAGAGGTGTCCCACATGTAATGAAGATCTCAATGAGGAAACACCCTATTTTTCTATTCTCACTGCATTTTAATATAGCCTATGAACACTGAATTTTAATATAAAAATATCAATGATTAATCGAAAATCGATCGTTAAGTCTCCCGATGATCGATGAAGACGGTTTAATCGAATGCCCATCCCTAGTCAACAATATCCAATCAGCCATCCAGATCATTGAATTCAAGTGTCTGTACAGCGTTACTGATCCAAAAACACACGAATGAGCAAGTGTGGCGTAACCCCCCCCCCCCCCGATAGAACAGTACCATCCTGTCCAACGCCAGTGTCTGACCTCACAAATCTAATCCTAAATAATCATCAGATACTCCTAGAAACACACTTCTAAAGCTTCCAACTGCTATGGCTCAAGGTCGTATGTCTGTAGTACAAATACTTGGATAGATATAGATATAAATAGGTCTGTTGAGGATATGAGACATCTGCCATTAACAGCCCACTAATTCAAGCTCAGCTAGAAAAAAAGTGAATATTAAGAAAAGGTTTCATATTTGTTGCCATTCGTTTCAGAAAGACAAACTTGTGTATTATATAGATGAATGCCAAATAGTGAAATATTTCAAGCTTTTGAATGTTATATTTCGGGTTTTCTTCATCTGTAAGCCATATTCATCAACATTACTAGAAATAGTCTTGAAATATTTCAATGTTTGCTGAAATGAGTAATAAAAATATAGAATCTTGTCTTGAAATTACGTTTTTTGAGCTGTAATTGGAAGCTTTTATTCATTAATAGAGCTGTACAGTATATTAAATCTTAACTAACATTGTAATGTAACAGCAAAGGACATGTTGGACACAGTGTTTGGTAGAGTATCATATTTCATTTGATGGAGTTTATTTAGCAACACTTTCATGCTCAGTTATTCTCCTGATATTGTCCAGCGGTGTTAATCAGGACTCATTGTTAGCAGTTCTGGACCTTCCTGGTTCTGGTCCCTGTTTTCTTTGACCTTTGATTGGCTGATACAGATCAGCTGTTCAAACTCATTCTGTAGTTGTGTTTTTTTCTGTAGGTTCCTTTTCGTAGTTGGTTTTACTACACAGTGGATCCCCGGTGTTCAGGTTGGGGACCATAACCACCTGCAAGTAACTAAAATCTACAAATACTTCAGCCCCAGTCTAAAAACACAAATAATTGCCTGTTATTATTAGTTCAAACACCAAATACACCTTAATATACATTAATACGCAGAATGGAAATCATCTTAATGCGACCACAGAAGCTAACATCTACAGTCGACCTTATCTCGGCTCCTGAGGGTGCAGCCAATCAGCTCCCAAGAAAATGAATGAAGCTCCTGGATTGGCTTCTTTACAAAGACCAGCCAATAGCGTGTCCAGAAGCATTGTTCTTTGGGTGTTTCCGTTTGCCAAGCTGCATTTCCCCCCCCAATATTTCAGATATGCTTTCTGAAAAAATCTGCACTAGGAATATTCTCCAAGAATGATCTGGAGTCACGTTCCACAAGAAGTTTGTGAAAACCGAAGCATGAATAGGCGGGGATCGACTGTATTGGAGGCTTCTGGTTTTCAAAATAAAACGTCTCATGCGTTGCTTGTCCATTCCACAAAATGAGCACATAAATTCCTGGTTCTGGTCCCTGGCCCGGTCGTTGGAGTCCTCTGCCTTGTGGTTTGAAACGCGACAGAAAATGGGTGGATTGTAACATTTCTGCATCAGAACTTCATTCAGAACTGTTTGGTTTTGTTTGTGGCAAGTTTTAGCGTAATGCCTGTAATGCTTTTACTGAGTTTAGTGAAGAATTTGACTGGCTTTGGAGCCGATTTGGATCTTTACTAAATTCTCTGTGTTTGAGTTTCTGATGGCGGACTTGTCTGGTACACACAGACCAATCAATCAATGAAGGAGTAATCTAAACTCCCAACAGAACAGATCCCCACACTGTACACCTCCAGTTGTCCCAGTTGAACATTAACTCCCATCTGGAAGCAGAAACCAGTGGAGGTTACTGAGTAACCGTGGAGTCGGTCCAACAGCAGAGCTGCGGGGGGGCAGCAGCTGATTCTGTTACGTAACATCGCTCACTGTTGTGACGCCTTACTGCTAGATGAAGCTATATGCTGACGGTTCAGGCGTGAAATCTGCTATATGCAATGTTTATGATCAATAGGGCCACTTCTGCTCTCAGTCTGCTGAAATAAAACTAGTGTGGAGCTGCAAACTCACAGGACTGCGTGGAGAAACCATAAATCACGACTGTAAGAGAGTAAAGTAGCTGTCGTTGGTAAAGGCAAGGCAATTTTATGTATAGCACACTTTCAACAGCAGGGCAATTCAAGGTGCTTTACATGATTTGGTGATTTAAAAAACAAAACAAAAAAAACAATGGAAATTAGAAGTAAAAGAAACACACATTACACACAATACACAATAAAGCAAGAGAAAGATAAAAAAAAAAGCAAGAGCATGAACACATTTCATACATATGACATCAAGCATTTACTCGAAGGCAATTCTAAACAGATTGTTTTTAGTCTCGATTTAAAGCAGTTCAGAGTTTCAGCAGCTCTACACTCGTCAGGAAGTCTGTTCCAGATAAGGGGAGCATAGAAACTGAAAGCTGCTTCTCCATGTTTAGTTCTGAGTCTAGGGATGTTTAGTAGGCTAGAGTTGGAGGACCTGAGTGGTCTTGGTGGTTGGTACCCATGTAATGATTTATAAACTAGTAGGAGCATTTAGAAGTCTATTCTCTGAGCTACAGGGAGCCAGTGTAAGGACTTTAGAACTGGGGTGATGTGCTCTACTTTCCTGGTTCTAGTGAGGAACACGAGCAGCAGCGTTCTGGATCAGCTGCAGCTGTCTGATTGACTTTTTAGGCAGACCTGTGAAGATGCTGTTGCAGTAATCAATCCGACTAAAGATAAACGCATGGATGAGTTTCTCTAGGTCCTGTTGCAACATCAGTCCTTTAATCCTAGAAATGTTCTTCAGGTGATAGAACGCTGACCTTGCTATTGCCTTTATTTGACCCTGGAGGTTCAGGTCTGAGTCCATTACTACACCTAGGTTTCGAGCCTGATCAGTAGTTCCTAGCTGTATTAACTGAAGCTGTGTGCTGACTGTTGATCGTTCCTCCTTGGGTCCAAAAATAATCACTTCAGTTTTGTTTCTATTCAGCTGGAGAAAGTTATGGCACATCCATCCATTGATTTGGTCAATGCATTGATTTAGGGTTTGAATGGGTTCAGAGTCACCTGGTGACATTTTAATGTAGAGCTGAGTGTCATCCGCGTATTTATGGTAGCTAATGTTATTGGTTGCTATAATCTTGCCTAGTGGGAGCATGTAGATCTTAAATAAGAGGGGCCCCAGGATGGAGCCCTGGGGCACCCCACATGTGATTTCTGTTCGTTCTGATGAAAAGTTTCCTATTGAAACAGAAGTCCCTGTTCTTTAGGTAAGATTCGAACCAGCCAAGTAGTGTACCAGAGAGTCCGACCCAGCTCTCCAGTCGTTCCAATAAAATATCATGATCAACAGTGTCAAATGCTTTACTGAGGTCCAACAGAACCAGCACTGTGGTTCTTCTACAGTCTGTATTTATGCGGATGTCATTGAATACTTTGACTAGGACAGTCTCGGTGCTGTGGTGAGCATGGAAACCAGACTGAAAAACATCAAAGCAGTTTGTCATTGTTATGAAGCTATTTAACTGCTGAAACAGCTTTTTCAATAATCTTACTGATGAATGGAAGATTAGAGATTGGCCTGTAGTTCTGCATTAACGTGTTGTCCAGATTTTTCTTCTTTAGCAGTGGTTTAATAACTGCTGTTTTTAAAGCCCGAGGGAAGACACCTGATAGCAGTGATGAGTTCACTATTTGAACAAGATCAGAACCAATAACAGGAAGAACCTTCTTTAGAAAAGCTGTGGGTAGGATATCAAGACAGCAGGAGGAGGAGCTTAATTGGATAATGATTTTTCTCAAGGCTGTTCTGGTTTAATTCGTGGAATTCAGACATTTTCTCTACATTGTTGTTGATTGGGGATGGCACTGGTTGTGGGTTCGATATTGAGGTACAGATTGACCGTCTAATTGTTAGAATCTTTTCAGTGAAAAAGCTGGCAAATTCATTGCAGGCCCTGGTAGAGTTTAGTTCAGGGGCTACTGTCACTGAAGGATTAGTTAGTCTTTCCACTGTTGCAAATAGAGTCCGTGCATTATTAATGTTTCTATTGAGGATTTCAGAAAAGAACGATTCCCTAGCATCTTTTATAGTTTGCTGATATCTATTCAGTCTCTCTTTGTAGATCTCACAGTGAACCTGGAGTCGAGTTTTCCGCCATTTTCTCTCGGCGCGTCGACACTCTCTTTTTTCACTACGTACCAGTGAATTACTTGTCCACGGAGACTTCTTTTTACCTGAGACTACTTTCACTTTAGTTGGAGCAATGGAATCCACGATGTCTGAGATTTTTGCAAGGAAATGATCTACCAACTTATTTACTGAGTTTGAGTTGGGAGATGAGGGGGATGTGGTGGAAGGATAAATACTATTAATAATAATTTAGCAGAGATGGTACTTTGAAAGAAAATACAGAAATGGTCAGATAACGCAATATTAATTACAGAGATGTTGGAAATATTTAAACCTTTGCTGATAATTAAGTCCAGAGTGTGTCCTTTATTGTGTGTTGGTTGTTTGACATGCTGGATCAGGCCGAAGTTGTGCAGAGTATCATCTAATGTTTTTGCTTGTCTATCTTGGGGGTTGTTGGTATGGATGTTAAAGTCCCCCACAATGATTAGTTGGTCATAGTCGATACATATTACAGAAAGAAGGTCATTGAAATCATTAAAGAAGTTGGAGTTAAGTTTTGGTGGTTTATATAAACTTAGAAATAACGCTTTGTTAGGCTCATTTATCTGGGTGGCTAGGTATTCAAAAGAATCAAACGTGCCCAGAGTTACCTTTTTTAAAGTTCATTGAGTTGTGAAAGATGGTGGCTACACCTCCACCTCGTCTGTGTTTTCTGTTCTCGCTTAAGAAATTATAATTTGGAGGAGTAGATTCTATTAATGAAGTTGTTTCGTTATTTTCATCTAGCCAAGTTTCTGATTAAAAAAAGGACGTGTAAATTATGCTCAGTGATGAAGTCATTGATAAGAAAAGACTTCCCGGATAGAGATCTAATGTTTAATAAAGCTAACTTAAGTATTGTGATGATGGGCAGCTGAACCTTCCGACAGGTTATCAATTTGAGATTTTGTTTAATATGAGAGCGTGTGGTTAACGGTTTATGTTTCCTGCTGCTGATAATCACTGATATAGCCTCAGGGGTGCCGGGTGAATTCTGGGAGACGGTAGGGGTGGATTTATTTCCCGCTCCCCTCAAATATAAAATATCTGTAAAAATCAGTGGGGGGAAGCTCCCAGGCTTATTGACACTAGTCCCAGGCGTTTGGTGTAGTCTAAGTTTAGGTGTTAATTGTGTCCCAAATTTGATTTGCTCGTTCAGTCTGTCTGTAAAGTTTCTAAATGGAGACTCATTTGATGTGGCTGAGTCACAGGAAGATGAAGACTTAATCTCTGATGGTTGTTTATCTGTTCGGTCCTGTGGTGTCATCATGACTTGGTGTTTTTGTTCTCTGATATCCATGGGCGCCTCAAGGTTGGCTTTTGGGAGCAAGTGTTTTGCTTTCTGATTTTGATAAGAAAAAATGTTTGCTGCTAGGAGCCTTACTCCGGCCTTGTTCAGATAACGGCCTGCTTTGAACAGATGATTAGCACAACCAAATACTTTGAAATTATTAATAAATGTGAACGACTTCTCAGCTGATTGTTTCTTCAACCATTTATGGAGCATGCGGAGTCTGCTAAATCTTTCATCATTCCCTTCAGGGACTGGTCCGCTGTTTACGTTAAGTCCATCAAGTCTCTGTAGGAGATCAGAAAAGTCTCTCTTCAGAATCTCTGATTGTCTCATCGCGATATCTGCTGATCCAGCGTGGATGACGAGTTTTTCCAAAGAAGGATGTTGGTCCAAGATTTTAGGTTTTTTTCTGATATTTCTCTCACTGTATTTTTGTAGCAGCTATAAACTCTGGTGTTCTTGCTACAAAAAGCCTCAGTTCCATTAATTGATCCGTCTTGTATGATAACAGTCTTTGCTGGGGGCCCTCTTACTTTGTTATGTGTCCGTTTGATGCGGCTGGGTTTCTCCTGGTGGCTTTGACTGGTCCCGAGGGAAGCGTCATCTTTCGGGGAACTCAAGGCTGCGAATCTGTTTTTCAGCGGGATTCCAGGTGGAGAAATATCTCTTGTTTTTGGCTGAAACCTCTTTTGTTTACTTTTAGCAGAAGCGGCAGTTCTGGGTTCAGAGGTTTCTCTGTTCCGGAGTTTCTTTTGTTTCTTCTTCCTCGGAGAACAGGCTGGGGTTGATGATTCCGTGCGTTTTAATGCTGGCCAGTCTTCATTATAGTGCGGAGTTCTGCTGCTCAGACGCCTGGAGGGAGTCTTTGTGACACGGTTAGACCGATGTAACACCGGGCTGTTTGTATTCAAAGGTAAAGTTGTGTCGTTTTCATAATCAGTGTGGAGATCAAAATTAATTTCCAGACGACGTAGCTTCGTTTCAATGCCCTCAATTCTGTGGAGCAGTTTTTCAAAATCCTCAGCTGAGCAAAAAGCCATGTTGATAAGTCCATAAAAAAGTAATCCAAGAAGAGATCTGGTCCAATACAGAAACTCCAGGGGCTGGGTAGATAAAGTAACTAAGAAAAGGTTAAGAAAAGAATACAAGAAAAGCAAACAGAAAAGAAAAGAAAGTGAACGGATCTGGAGAGAGACAGAGAGCAGCTGCTCCTCCTTCTGCAGACAGATGACATTTTTAAAGAACCTCTTTAGGTCTAAAATAGAAAACAACGTCAGACTTTAACAAGAGAGGATGGAGACATTTTCTTCTGTGTTATGTTGATAACTGTGGAACATGATGAATAAAATAAAACACATCGTTTCTAACCTGATGATCAGAAAAATAGATTTCATAAATAGATGCTTTTAGTTCTTTTAGTCTCTTTCTGTTGTGGAATTCAAACGCAGATATTTAATTGAGAAAGGGGAAAAACAGCTAAAACTATTATTGTAATAATAATTATTATTATCATCGATATTATATTTTTGAACAATAGTTCTAAGTTATTACAAGCCATTTCTTCCTTCCTCCGTCCCTGTATTTTTGCATGCTCCATATTTAAAGCACAACAACAGTAGAAATATTTGCAATGAATTTGTAAGTAATCATTTCATCTCATGTTTTTAAAATGAAGAATATTTAACAGTTCTTTGTGAGAGATTAAAGCTAATTGAAATAGTCAGAGACGTGTTCAGAGGAGATTAGATCAGCTGTAGAATAATCTGCTGTCAGATTGAAGCTGAACTGTGAGAAGAGGCAGAAATATGAAAAACATGAGTGTAAGATGTCGTTTATTACAGGAAAACGGTGACAGGCTGGGCTGTAGAAACCATCTAATCCAACCAAGCATTTTAATCAGCAGCACGCGATTTGGGACTTAAATAAAGCAGGCTTTTAATTTGAAATGAGGAGCTCTGAGTTTCGTTGCAGCTAATCAGCTTTTATCCGATCATCTTTCATCAAATGGTGCAAGTTCACGTCAAAGCCAGACCGTCTTCAGAAAACTCAGAAAGGACATAAGTCCCCAAAATATTAGAAAAAAAGACTGTGCTTCATTGCAAAGGTTTATTCTGCCTGTCAAGCACGGTAGTGGAGGTATGGGGATGTTTATTTAGCACTTGAACAAGTTTATCCTGCTTACTAAAGTATTGTAGAATCAGATATGAGCTTATCTGTGAGCTCAAGCTGGACAGAAAAAACAACATAAATGTCACAACGGCCTAGTCAAAGTCTAGGTGTCAGCATGGCTGTAATGTTGTGGTTGGATCCTAAGAGTGCTGAGCAGAACCAAACACCCACTGACCTTTAAAAAGGAAGGAATGTAAAAAAGAGTTGGTTAAAATCCTTCACAGTGATTCAAGATTATTTTTTGCGCGAGTATAATAAATTTAGCTTGTATTCAAGAATAAAAAGTGAATTTATTAAGTCGTGATGCATGCATATTTTCATATGCATGCATCACGACGGATCGGATCCTTCCAGTCCTGATCTTCCCTGTGTTTTCCTGCTCCAAACTAACAGCAGCTCCAATAACTGTTTTAGAACCACAGCAAACATTTTTTACACGATTCTTTGATCTTTGTTGAAAACCACATGAGATGTTTTATTTAAGATCATAAAATGCTCCAAAAAATGAGTTCAAATACCAACAAAGAGACTTTTAGTGGAAGAACTTGAGCAGTATGGATGTAAATGTTTCTTCTTCTCTTGAAGTGGTTTGGTCTCGTAAGAAGAACTGAAGGCTGCTGCTGAGGTGTTCCTCTCTCTGTGACACTGTGTCGTTATATTTGATATTGTTATGTAACGCCTCATACCTCCACTCTACGCTGTTATCGCCACTCGATAGATATTATGGAGAAAAACGGCCATTCTGCACTTTACTGACTTTTGTTCTATGTCTACTGTAAACAATGTTAAATGTCAGCAGATTATGCTACAGTGCTGGCCTTGCTACTGGTTTATGCTTTTATAGCTGACAGTAAACGTGTACAGGCACTGGGCATCCAGGTTAGGATTACATGGGAACTATAGGAATGTCAGGATTCTTCTTCTGATTATTATTATTTATGATCAGTTATCAATTCCTTTTATTAACTATCACAGTCATAAATAATAATGGTTGTAATTAGTTTTTTGAAAATTATTATTGTTGTAGCAATGACTAATAACAATAGTATAATTGTTATTTATTATTATTATTATTATTATTATTAGCGTCTTATTTTATGAGTATGTAGGACTGTCCATATTTGGGTATTTATTGATCCCTATTTATTTATTTTTTATGTGTTTCTTATTTCTTTTAGCGTAAACTAACAGTGCTGCTGCTGACAATTTCATTGTAAGGCTTTTTTACAAGGACTAAAAACTAAACGCAGTTATTATTTTTATTCTTGTTGTTCTAGTAATTAATACCAATAGTAATGATTAGGGGTATAACAATACACTAAAAATCCTGGTTCAGTTCTTACCTTGGTTCAATTTCATGGTTTAGTTCGTTTTCGGTACAGTCTGGGATCAAAGTAAAAAAAAGAAAAGAACATTAAACCAGTTTAGGTCAATTTTCCACCAAAATGTTCTCAGATAACAGAAAAAATTTATACAGTAAATTATAAAGTAAATAACATACAACAGTATAAATAGTTTCTTTTTAGGAAATTGCGACATCAATACGTTGGATTGTTGCCAAAGTCAAAATAATCTGGAATATTCAATTCAGTTTATTTAGATAGCACTGATTCACAACAGATGTCATCTCAAGACACTTTATAAAAAAATAAATTTCCATACAATCACACAAACATTCCAGTTAGTTTAAAGTTTGAGTTCCCTGTCTAAGGAATCCCAGCAGATTGCATTGAGTCATTGACTTGAGGTTGCGCCCCGTTGATGCAGACTCCAACAGCAATCCCTCATACTGAGCAAACATGTAGCGACAGTGGAGAGGAAAAACTCCCCTTTAACAGGAAGAAGCTTCCAACAGAACCAGAACCAGAACCAGGCTCAGTAGGAGCGGCCATCTGCCACGACTGTCTGGGGGTTCAAGAAGACAGAGCAGAGACACAAAGAACAGAAGAACTGATACAAGATAACTTTCTGTGTTAAAGAAAGTAAAAAGTTGATAACCGGACACAGTGGATGTTCAGTTACTGGGAGGATCTTCCCAGTCGATGCCCCCCGTCCAACAGGGCATTGCAGCCAAGCAGGATACCAGACCAGGTATATCTTCTATGGAGAGAAAAACACTGAGAGAACACAAAGTTAACAGTCGACACGATATGAAGTGAATATTTCAGACTCTCCTATTGTCTGTGTCAACATGGTAACAAGTTAATCAAGGGTTAAGCTGTTACTTAAGCCAACAGACAAGATGTTACATCAGTTATACAGGCGAGGTGGGCGGGGCTACAGCATACTGCAAGTCTGATGGTTTAATCAGTGCTGCAGAGGAGCAGTGGTTTCTAACCCCGGAGTTTCTCCTGGTTTCATCTTTTTTTGGGGGCCTTTTATTCCCTTTTGTATGTGTGGAAACAAAAGACAGTATTCGATAAATAACTTTATTTTAGCATTTATGTGGGATTCTGTGGTGGGGGAGGAGCTCCTTCCATTCAGCTTCCTGCTGCTGCAAAACGGCACAAACATCCCTGACTATTTGCTGGAAGAAACATTTTTAACCCATTATTACAGTCGGATGTCCAGTCTGGTAAGTTGGTAACCAGTTAACATGAAAACGTGTTGTTCTGTAACACTGAGAAGGCAAAGTTTTCCCAAACAGGAGGCTTTAACAACAGAAGCTGGCAATAAAGCTCCTACTGTCCCCTATAGGAGTGGTCCCCAACCCCCGGGCTGCGGACTGGTGCCGGGCCGCGGGCCACACATAAAGAATAAATAACTTCCAGTATTTCCGTTTCATTTATTATCTGAGGGTGACCGCTGTTTTATTTTGAAAAATGAGTGAATATCTCAGTGATGGTTACCGCTAACATTAATCCCATAAGCTAGCAAGATGGATAGAAAACAAATGTCTCTCTGTCGTTTCTTTGGAAAGGGGAAAAGGCCCAAGGCTCTCACTGATTCAGCGTTGTGGTGAGTTAGATTTTTCATGCACTTTGTATTTGTTTTTGTGGTAAATCTTGAATTATTAAAGGTATGTTTACATGTTACCATGGCGACCAGAGAGCGTTAGGGGGCTGAGTGTATGTTACTCGTGTTATGTTGTCTGCTCGATGTTAGGAGGACGTTGTTAATAAAGCTGCGAATACACATTGGATTTACGTCTATTGTTATAATTTTAATAAAATATTGTCTGATATTAAACCGGTCCGTGGCGAAAAAAATGTTGGGGACCACTGCCCTATAGGAGTCCTAACGTCTGCTAGCAGGAGGCTGGGCTGCTCTCTTTGTTTCCAGAGTCCTATGTGTTGCTGGATAAAGTGTAACGTAGTTATGCTTCCATGTGGAAACTTGGTACGCCTCTGTGCTGTACCAAAGGATCCAGACTGAAAAATAAGAATACGGATACGTCTAACGTTACACATGTTTATAATAGTTGTAATTATTATTATTATTGTTAATAACAATAGTAATAATTATAGCTGTACTTTTTTATATAATTTTTTTATATTATTTGTAGTTGTCTGTTGTGTTGGATATTATCAACTAAAATAACAGTAATAATAATCATATTTATTTATTTATTGCTTATTTATTTAGTATTGTAATATTGGATCTCTTTTATTGGAGAGAAGTCATCTTGTGAGTCGATGTGATCGTAGCTCTGTCTGCAATCACACATCAACTATCGCTCCTCTTGACATTAGTGGTCCAGATAATAGCCAATCAGAATGGAGCTGTCCTGGCTCGCCCACCAGCCGCTGTCGCCGTGGTTCCACCAGACGAGCTGCAGCTCTCCTGTGCCTCTACGCTCCACCAGAAATATGCCTTCGGTTTATTTTTGTCAGAAGCGTATCTCAGATTGCAAAGAGCAGATAAACTGAGCAGGAAGAGAAGGGAAGAAAATGTTGACTTTTCACAATAAAACTGTCTGTAAGGACTTCCTGTTTGTATTTCACTTTAACATATCAACAGCCATGAAGCTTAGCTAATGAGTTAGAATGTTTTCCTGCCATATAGCATTTTTACTGGCAGGTGAGGTACCAATAAAGCAACAGAAAACCTTTGTATTGTCCCTCAGAGCTAGCTGAATGCCTCCAGTACATTCCACTCCCTCTTTGTCGTCTTCATAGACCCTTTCTGAGAGTTTATTCATGCTCTGTGTTTTGCAGTCAGCACCCAGTTAGACATTTTTCTTGCAGAAAGGCATGTGACGGGGGGAATTAAGACTCCTGGGAGCAAATAAGGCCATGGGAGTAAGGCTGAAATCCTGAGGACACGAAGGAGTGAAATGAAAAAACCATGAGTCTTCCTTTGTCTTTCTTATGGCATCAGATGCTTTATCTGCTGCAAAAGACAGCTTGGTTTGTTTTCTGGGGTGAAGATGGAAGATCTTTTTTAAGCTGGAGTTGCTCCAACATGGAAGAAACTGTCCATGACGAGGAAACACAACCACGGACAGCACTAGCGTGTCGCTCCTCCCAAAAACCCGCTGGCAAGGAGCTTCCTCCCAGTGATACCCGTCTGTTTCCTTTTCCCGTTCTGGCCTGCGCGCAGCGGAGGCCGGCAGAGGGTCACACCGGGGTTTGAATCCACAAACGGTGGAGGAGGAGGAGGGAATGAGGGACAGCTCTACAACAGAGGTTTGTGTGTTGGTAACGCGGTCACGTCTGGATGGAACGAAAGAACAGAGACGGAAACAAAGTCTGGGGTGAGGAAGAAAAGAAGTGTTTAATTACAGGAGAAGGAGTAAACTGTGTAACTCAGATAAGCAGCCGTGGCTTGAGCCCAACAATACTTCAGCTTTAATTAGCTATAAATGTAATTAAAAGCTTCTAAACCTTCTACTTCATTTCTTTAAATGCTCTACAAATGTCCCCGTAGGAGGGAAGGAGGTCAGCATTTAGTTCCGCTGATGTGTAACATGACATGAAGAAGAAGAAGGTACACACATCTCCAGATTGTCCAGACCCCTGGGTCTAACATGGAGAACGCGACAGTGATCAAAATTCTAGACGCTCTGAACGATGGCTTTCCTGATCACTTCAGCGGGGGGAAATCCCCCAGCAGGAGATCCCTGATCTTCGGGAAATGTCAGAGTCCATGGATCTACCATTCTGCTCCTGTGTTAATCAACCCACAGTTTATCAATAAAGTTTGGGATGACCTTCAACTCATTCTACTTATTTTTCTACAATAAAACATCAGTCATCTTTAACAGGCAATTAATTATATATTTAAAAGACAATAGCATTTGATTACACAGACAACCTACAGATCTGGTTGTCTGACCTTCCAGTGGGTAAAGTGCCCTAAACTCTAGTGGCTGAGCATTAATAAGACAGCCTCTTAATGATAAAATATGCATAGAACGCCACCACACGTAATTGACAACACCTCATGTTTTGTGGCAAAAATAGCTTCCTCTTAAACAGCGATAAAATTGAAGTCCTTCTGGCGTTTTTGATATTTAAAACAACAAATTGGCCAGTATGGAAAACAAGAGTGCACACAACACCGTGCCATCACTAAAGCCTCTCAACCCTTCTGATGCAAACCCTTAACTATATAGTATTTAGCAATCCATGTTTATCTTCTAATGGCATGAGCTCAGTCTCTGTGGAGAGCCGGTCAGTACTAGTTCTGATTAGAGTGACGGTCTGTGCGTTGTCATATCAGAACGCCATGTAGATATCTTCTTGCTGACATCTGTTTAAGAACTCTGATATATTGCTAAACATTACCAACAGAAGGCTTGGTTTTCTCTAACATGACCTACTGTCCTAAAAACACTTGCTAAGACACGGAATAATTAATAAAATCCTAATTACATAGAGATATTACCATAACAGTGCATTATTTACGTCACCCCGCATTGCAATTCACAACGTGTTGGCATGTAAAAAGCTGTGTACCGCATAATTTACAGGTTAAAACTACGCTGTACTTATTTTTGATACCGATTACTTGCCATAAGGGCTGGACTTGATGGACTAATCTGTTGAAACTGAGGCAGATGCTTATTTGTGTCACAACTGCTAAATCTGCCAAGAAAAACAAATTATATTAAAAAAAGGCCTGTCAGCCGAAAATAAGTCATGAGCGTCACATGACCCGAGCCCTAAACACGGCCGGCTGCTGCTGTTTGTTTCTGCTTCCAGCTGGACAGAGGTTACCAGAGGGGAAGTTTTATTTTAGCCTCCAGTTGACTTAATGGTGGGCGTGTCTCTGGGTCTTCTCATCTGATTCAACTGAAGCAGCTTGCCTCCCCTTAACAACACCTCACTGATGACACGAGCCAGGAAGCATGAGAAGAATCTGACTTTTTCCAAAGCAGGAAGTGGTTAAAATGATGAAGTAGTCTCGCTGCATTCCTTTTCAGCCTCCTGATGTGTTCACTGCTGCCGCTGCCGTGCAGTACGCAAGCATTTAGGCTAGGCAACTTTATTTGTATAGCACACTTTCAACAATCCAATTCAAGGTGCTTTACAATATAAAATAAAAGCAGCAATAAAAGCATAAAACACAACATTAGAGACATATGACACATTAAAACATATGACATTCCAGCAATTAATAATCACTTACTCAAAGGCAGCTCTAAATAGATAGGTTTTTAGCCTTGATGTAAAGGAACTCAGTGTTTCAGCAGCTTTGCAGTTGTCTTGAAGTTTGTTCCAGATAAAGGGAGCATAGAAACTGAAACCTGCTTCTCCATGTTTGGTTCTGATTCTAGGGATGATTAGTAGACAAGAGTTGGAGGACCTTAGTGTTCTGGGGCGTTGGTATATTGAGAGTAGATCTTCAACATACTTTGGTGCTAAGCCATTCAATGTTTTATAAACTAGTAAAAGTATTTACAGACCCTTTCCAAAAAATTAGAATATCATGGAAAAGTTTATTTCCATAATTCCATTCAAAACGTTAAACTTCCATAGATTATAGATTCAGGGCCCACAACTTAAAGGATTTCAAGTATCTAATTGTTTATTTGTATATAATTTGGGCTTCCAGCTCAAAAAAACCTATGAAAACAGGAATTCAAAAAATGTGAACACTGAATAAATCAGCATTTACCTCTTTGTTTTTGCAGAAAAAAAGAAAGAAATTAGGATCAAATCAATCAAAATATGGTACTTTCAAAACAATATGTCAATCTTCAAAACTTGGTATGGAATCCCTTTGCCTTAATCACTGCCTCGATGCGGCGTGGCATTGCCTGGGAGTTATGTAAGCCCAGATATCCTTGATGTTTGCTGTCAGCTCTTTGTTTTTGGGTCTGATGCCCCTCAACGGGGCCCAACCTCACGCCAATGACTGACGCGATCTGCTGGGATTCCTTAAATAGGAAACTTTTTAACTGATTGGAATGTTTGTTTAAATGTATTGAAATGACTTCTTGTTAAGTGCCTTGAGATGACATCTGTTGTGAATTGGCGCTATATAAATAAACTGAATTGAATTGAATTTTTCTCTTGATAATACCCCATAGATTCTCAATGGGGTTTAGGTCCGGCGAGTTGGCTTGCCAGTCAAGCACTGTAATGGAATGGGCATCAAACCAGGTTTTGGTGCTTCTGGCGGTATGGGCAGGCGCCAGGTCCTGCTGGAAGATGAAATCTGCATCTTCATACAGATCCTCAGCAGAAGGAATCATGAAATCTTCTAAAACATTCTGGTAGACTGATGCGGTGACCTTGGATTTAAGAAAGCAGAGTTTACCAACACCTGCACCGGACATTGCTCCCTAAATCATGACTGACTGTGGATATTCAACACTGGACCTCAAGCAGCTTGGGTTCTGTTCCTCACCAGTCTTCCTCCAAAGCCTTGGACCTTGATTCCCGAATGAAAGGCACACTTTACTTTAATCGGAAAAGAGGACTTTGTACCACTGGCTAATAGTCCAGTCCTTCTTCTCCTTGGCCCAGTTAAGACGTATCTGAATGTGGTGGTTTTTGAAGCTGTGACTTCCGCCTCATTCCACAGATTCATGAATCTTCTCTGTTTGATAATCCACTGAAGTCCACGTTCAGCTCTTCTGCTGGTGCATCTTCTCCTGCCCTTCCACTAGACTTTCCATTGATATGCTTGGACACAGAACTCTGTGAACAGCCAGCCTCCTTAGCTATGAACTTTTGTGGCTTACCCATCCTCTGGAGTGGATCAATGATGGTCTTCTGGCCAGTTGTCAAGTCTGCAGTCTTCCCCATATTGAACCTATCTGAGACAATTGAACCAAAGTGAAGCACACCTGGGAAAACCTGTGCAGGTGCTTTGAGTTTATAGAGATGAGTAGCGTGTGACACTGCCCTGTAAAATTTGGGCTGATTTCTTCACAGTATTCAATTTTTTTTTTATTCCTTTTTGTGGGTTTTATGAGCTGGAAGCCCAAATTATGTAAATAAACAATATTGTTTAAGTTGTGAGCCCTGAATCTATAATCTATGGAAGTTTAATGTTTTGAATGGAATTATAGAAATAAATAAACTTTTCCATGATATTCAAAGTTTTTGGAAAGGGTCTGCAGAAGTCTCTTTTCTGAGCTACAGGGAGCCAGTGTAAGGACTTTAGAACTGGGGTGATGTGCTCTACTTTCCTGGTTCTAGTGAGGAACACGAGCAGCAGCGTTCTGGATCAGCTGCAGCGGTCTAATTGACTTTTTAGGCAGACCTGTGAGGACGCTGTTGCAGTAATCAATCCGACTAAAGATAAACGCATGGATGAGTTTTTCTAGGTCCTGTTGTGACATCAGTCCTTTAACCACCAACCACGTCAGAAATCTGGGTACCGTGATGGACTCAGACCTAAACTTTGAAAAACACATTAAGGCAATCACAAAATCAGCCTACTATCACCTTAAGAATATCTCAAGGATAAATGATCTGATGTCTCAGCAGGACCTGGAAAAACTAGTCCATGCGTTCATCTTTAGTCAGCTTGAATATTGTAACAGCATCTTTACAGGTCTACCTAAAAAATCAATTAGGAAACTGCAGCTCACCCAGAACTCTGCTGCTCGAGTTCTCACTAAAACCAAAAAAGTGGACCACATCAGTCCAGCTCTGGGGTCTTTACACTGGCTGCCTGTCTGTCAGAGGATAGACTTCAAAGTTCTGCTGCTGGTCTATAAAGCTCAGAATGGTTTAGGACCAAAATACATCAGTGATCTCCTGACCCAGTATGAACCTACCCGACCCCTCAGGTCATCTGGATCCGGTCTTTTATCAGTTCCCAGAGTCAGAACCAGACATGGAGAAGCTGCGTTCAGCTTCTATGCTCCACATGTCTGAAACAAACTCCCAGAAAGCCTCAGATCAGCTGAAACACTCAGTTTATCTAAATCCAGGTTTAAGACCCACCTGTTCTCAGCTGCCTTTGATTAGGTTTTTATTCTAAGTTTTAAATCTGCACGGCTTCTTTTAAGATAGATTTTTTTCTTGGGGTTCATTTTAAATCATGGTTTTTATTCCTGTACTTTTGCTTTTTCTGCACCCTGCTGTAATGCTTTTGATGTTTTATGTAAAGCACTTTGAATTGTCTTGTAACATGAATTGTGCTATTGAAATAAACTTGCCTTGCCTTTAAATCCTAGAAATGTTCTTCAGGTGATAGAAGGCTGACCTTGTTGTTGCCTTTATGTGACCCTGGAGGTTCAGGTCTGAGTCCATTACTACACCTAGATTTCACGCCTGATCAGTAGTTTCTTTCTGTATTAACTGGAGCTGTGTGCTGACTCTTGATCGTTCCTCTTTAGGTCCGAAAGTAATTACTTCTGTTTTGTTTCTATTCAGCTGGAGAAAGTTATGGCACATCCATCCATTGATTTGCTCGATGCATTTAATTAGGGTTTGGATGGGTTCAAAGTCGCCTGATGACTTTGTAATGTAGAGCTGAGTATCATCTGCATAGTTATGGTAGCTAATCTTATTAGTTGTTATAATCTGGGCTAGTGGGAGCATGTAGATATTAAAAAAGAGGGGCCCCAGGATGGAGCCCTGGGGCACCCCACATGTATTTTCTGTTCATTCTGAAGTCCCGGTTCTTTAGGTAAGACTCGAACTAGCCAAGTAGTGTACCAGAGAGTCCGACCCAGCTCTCCAGTCGTTCCAATAATATATCATGATCAACACTGAGTTCCAATAGAACCAGCATTGTGGTTCTACCACAGTCTGGATTTATGAGAATGTCATTGAAAACTTTGACGAGGGCAGTCTCTGTGCTGTGGTGAGCATGGAAACCAGACTGAAAAACATCATAACGGTTTGTCATTGTTATGAAGCTATTTAACTGCTGAAACAGCTTTTTCAATAATTTTACTGATGAATGGAAGATTAGAAATTGGCCTGTAGTTCTGCATAGGTTTTATTGGTATGATTTATGGAATTCTGAAATTTTTTTCTACATTGGTGTAAGTTGGGTATAACATTGGTAGTCGGTTCAGTGCTGTGGTACAGACCGACTGTCTAATTGTTAGAATCTTTTCAATGCAAGCCCTGGTAGAGTTTAGTTCTGGGGCTACTGTCACTAAAGGATTAGTTAGTCTTTCCACTGTTGCAAACAGAGTCCGTGCATTATTAATGTTTCTGTTAATGATTACAGAGAAGAAAGATTTCCTAGCTTCTTTTAAATTTTACAGATTATATCTGTTCAGTCTCTCTTTGTAGATCTCACAGTGAACCTGGAGTCGAGTTTTCCGCCATTTTCTCTCGGCTCGTCGAGACTCCTTTTTTTCACTACGTACCAGTGGATCACTTGTCCACTGAGACTTCTTTCTACCTGAGACTACTTTCCCTTTACTCGGAGGAATGGAATCAATGATGTCTGAGATTTTAGAGATAAAGTTATCTACCAGCTTGTTTACTGAGTTTGTTTTGGACGATGAAGGGGATGGGTGGTGAAGTGGGAGAGTAAATTTGTTTAAAGGTTTCAACTGAACTGCCCTAGAAAACTCTTTTTCTACAGTGGTTTCACTGTGGCTGGATAGTTGAGTAGAGATAGTGCTTTCAAAGAAAACACAGAAATGATCAGATAGTACAATATAAATTACCGAAATCTTGGAGATATTTAAACCTTTGCAGATAATTAAGTCCAGAGTGTGTCCTCTATTGTGTGTTGGCTGTTTGACATGCTGGGTCAGGTCGAAGTTATGGAGAGTATCGTCTAAAGTTTTAGCTAGTACATCCTAGGGATTGTTGGTATGGATGTTGAAGTCCCCCACAATGATTAATTGGTCATAGTCCATACATGTTATGGAAAGAAGGTTGCTAAAATCATTGAAGACATTAGAGTTAAGTGTTGGTGGATTATATGAAGTTAAAAATAAAGCTTTGTTAGGGTCCTTTAGGGTCTAGAGAGCTAAATAATCAACAGTCAGATGTGCCCAGGAATACCTTTTTGAAATTTGAGTTATGACATTGTTTTAAAAGCTGCTCCACTTTCTGTGCATCTGCAGGAGAGTTTAAGCTATTTCAGCCTAATTATAAGACTTGCTGTCTTCTCTGCAGGTTCTTCTCCCTCCCCATCGTCCAAGAAGCCACGAAGCAGAGGCCTGTTCTCTGGCCTGCTCTGCTGCCTGTGTCGGGACCAGCCTGAACCCCCACCGGTCAACAACAATGCCCCTCTGCTTGTGGAGGAGAATGGGACCGTCTCCAAGGTGTGTTTCCATCCTCCCTGACTGCATCAGAGGAGAGGACTTAGGGGGATTTCACTCAACATGTGTGTTTTGTGTCGTTGTTGTGGGCCCAGGTGAAGCCACTGCTGCCTCCAGTCAAGTCAAAAGACACTGGGAAGATCTGTGTGGTTATAGACCTGGATGAAACGTTGGTTCACAGCTCTTTTAAGGTGAGCCACAGATGAATCATGGGAATCCAACATACAGCAAAAACACAAACACCTTCCACACTGATTGTCAGCGAGTGTCCAGAAACCAACAAGCTTCTGGACACTTGCTGTGTGTATCTCATCTTTGTCTCAAGGACTTCAAGGAGGACATCAATCTGGGATGGGTTATAAGGCCGAAATATTCCAAGTTTGCCAGTCTACCCAGGAGTAGACCTGCCAGTAAATCCGGCCCAGTGTCTGGTCCTGCTGTATATGAGCCGGCTGAAGGGTAAAGCTCCTGAACATGGCAGCATGACTCCAGCTGAATGAGACCAGAACCTGGACATAGAAAGGCACAATGCCATCAAATGCCACAAACAGATCAGCATAAATGCATTATATCAACTGCAGTGCTCCTGCTATGTCTGGAAAAAGTCTGGAATTTATACTGGATGTTTTTATGTCTTGGGGGGGTTGGTATAGTAACAGTAGATCTACAAGATATTTTGGTGCTAAGCCAAAATTATTTAGAAGTCTATTCTAAATAAGACTTGCTCAGGAGTGAGGAGTTCGTCTTGTAACCGGAGGGTTGCCGGTTCGAGCCCCCACTCCATCCATCTCAGTTGTTGTGTCCTTGGACAAGACACTTCACCCTTCTGCATACTGGTGGTGGTCAGAAGGCCTGTTCGGTAGCCTCGCAGTGTTATAGTCTCTTTAGATATACTAGATGTTTAATTTTAATGTCTTGATTATTCAAATGTTCTCTCATCTGTCTTGTTTATCAGCCTGTGAACAACGCAGACTTCATCATTCCCGTGGAAATAGACGGAACGGTCCACCAGGTAACGCTGCTCCGTCATCATCCCCTAAATGACAGAGTGCTGGACATGTCGTCTGTGTTTAAGGGATCTAAGGAAAGGCTGCTTGGAGCGCGATGACACGCCTCATGGCTCTGGGCCTGATTCAAGTAATCCAGGATAGGTTTGTTCAGACAAGCACAGCCTGTTCCGGATGACTTGGTTCAGGAACGCTGGCCGCAGACACCAACGACTCAGTCAGATGCTTTCCTGGCAGCCATCTAGGCGCATACCTTGAAATTCAGCTTCATATGCAAGTCTGATGCTGCCCCTTAGTTTCATGTAGCATTCATACATATTTCCTACTGTGTGTTAGAATCGAGTGTCCTGTTATGTGTTGAACACTGTCCTCAGGCTCCTTCCTTCTGCAGAAACATGTTGCATTTTTAGAAACTGAGGCTGATTTGAAGACTGGTTTGTTCTCCAGGTGTATGTCCTGAAGCGGCCGCATGTGGACGAGTTCCTGAAGAGGATGGGAGAACTCTTTGAGTGTGTCCTGTTCACTGCCAGTTTAGCAAAGGTAACAACTGTGGTGCATTTAGGACGATGTATCCGTTTCTGTACAGTAAATTAGAAACTAACCCGTTTAAAAGGTTAAACTGGAGGAAGTGAATGTATGATGTCTGACTTTTTTAGAATGCTTTTAGTCAATAAAACTATGTCAAAGGAAGCACTGTTAGACTTCAGTGCGTTTGAAATAATGTTATCAAGCAGGAAGAGGAAATATTTCCAAATGGTTGCAAGCAGAGATGATGCAACATGCTGCACCACTATGTTTCTACTCCGTTAAGAAATACTGCATCATTTGCTATGTTCTCAGCCTATTTTTGTTCACTTTTCACAAAGAATTTTCGATAATTTTGTGGCTAAGTGTAAAAAATGCCAGCCTGTAGAACCTCCTTCTGTTTCCTCGTTTTTTTACAATTCAGTTCAAACATTCTTTATTGATCCCAAAGGCAAACTAAATCTTTTTAGGTAGACTAAATCTCTGCCTGGCCGTATGGTCAGTCACAAAGCCGAGCAGAGAGACGTTGGAGTAGGGGATGTGATCCTTGTCCGTTACGATGGATGGAAGACATGGATGGAACTTGTTCCTTAGTAAACCTCAGCATGCTAGGTGTTTGTCTCGTTCTTCTTTACAGTTCTGGGTGACTTCATTGAGTTTTACAGGGATGTGTTCATATGAATCTCTCTCAAGGCCAAACATCTTTGGAACATAATTCTTTTCTCCTCTCCTGGAGAGATTGGACTGCTTTAAATGTTTTTCACTTCGCAGTAAAATGAGTAACTTCAACCTACGTGGAAATAGCTGTAAAGTCTTTTGTGGGTCATTGCTGATGTCTTTTCGTCTTGGCAGTCTCTTAGCACACACCTTGAGGTAAACCTGCTAGGAAATCCACTTTTTGGAAAATTAACAACTTCTGGTTTGAAAATAGCCCTATTACATCTTGTGGATTCATGGAACCTTTCTCACATCTTTACTTTTTTCTTTCCACTTTGAGATTGTGTTAAATCCCACCTTTGATCTCTGTGGGGCGCCGTTTGTAAAGTTACACAGTTACACAAATTAAAATCAATAATTTGGATTATTTCAAATTCAAAAATACTTTATTGATCCCAGAGGGAAATTAAGTGTAGGTATAGCTCTTATAATTAATTCTTTAAGGAGTTGTTGTAGATGATGATGGCTGTGGGCAGGAAGGATTTCCTGTAGCGGTCTGTGTTGCAGCGAAACTGAAGAAGCCTCCGACTGAAGACGCTCTGTTGTTGTAAGATTTAGCCTGTCATAAGAAAAAAAATTGAGTTATTCAAAATGATATTTTCACCATGTCATTCATAAATGTCAGATTTCCTAACTAGATATTTAGTTGGCAAAATACATATTTAATTTAGAATTAAATATTCTACAAACTAAACATTTAGTTAATAAGCTAGGTCTTTAGCTTCAAACTAAATATTTTGTTAGCAAGCTAAACTGACAAGCTAAATAGTTTGAATTAAACATTAAGTTCAGATCTAAAAGTTTATTTGAAAGCTAAATATTTAGCTTAGAAATAAATATTTAGTTAGCAAGCTAAACTGGCTAGCTAAATATTTAGCTTCAAACAAAACATTTAGCTCAAAGCTAAATGCTTAGCTGATAGCTCGCTAGCTAAATATTTAGTTCAAAGTTAAATATTTAATTGTAAACTAAATATTTAACTTAACCAAATATTTAGTTTGGAGCAAGATATTTCATTTGTACATTAAATATTCAACCTTCTAACTAAATATTTATTTGAAACTGACATTTATAAATGAATAAATAACTTGGATGCAAACATGACAGAAATTAACTCCCATTTTTTTTCCTTTTATGACAGGCTAAATAACCATAATTATTGCTTTTATTTTTTGACTGTAACTTTACAAACGACACCCCATAGAGCTGTACTGGGAAATCCACTTTTACAAAGACTTCTAACTGTTAGCTTGGAATGACGTACTGATGCTTCAGATTGAAGCTACTTTTCTTTCCCCTCCTTGGTTTGTGTTAGCATGAACGGATCATTTTCTGCTGAAGCATCCTTAACTTGTGCCTCGTCTTTCCTTCAGTACGCTGACCCGGTCTCTGACCTCCTGGACAAGTGGGGCGCCTTCCGCTGCCGCCTCTTTAGGGAGTCGTGTGTTTTCCACCGAGGTAATTACGTCAAGGACCTGAGCCGCCTGGGTCGTGACCTCAGTAAAGTCATTATTGTGGACAACTCCCCCGCCTCCTACATCTTCCATCCTGACAACGCAGTGAGTTAACACACAACCTGTGTTGGAGAATACAGTTTTTTAAGTCATCAAGTTTGCCTTGAGCACATGTCATATTTTTGGTGATTTCTCATTGGATGTTAAGTGTTCTCCATGTTTTCCTTGTAAAGGTGCCTGTGGCCTCCTGGTTCGACGACATGTCCGACACCGAGCTGCTGGACCTCATCCCGTTCTTTGAGAGGCTGAGCAAAGTGGACAACGTCTACACAGTCCTCAAGCAACAAGGGACTCCGAGCTAACGCCGTTTCGATCTTCATCTCAGCTCCGAACAAAACGGCGTAGAAGCAAAACCAGAAATCCGGAAAAAAACGAACAGAAATATGCACACACCAGCGAGGCTCGAGCTCCAGCTATCACTGCCCACCAGAACCCAACGCTGCTTCACAGAGCCTTCACCCTCCCACGATCAAACCAACCTCATGATTGGGAGTTACGCTGCCATCTTCTGGTCAAACACGGAACTGTGCCTCACTTCAGCTGAAATAATGAATGTTTAATGACATTTCCACAGTGTTGGAGAACTTCCCCCAGCAGAGGTCAGCAGCCATGACCCCTCTGGACTCCACCTGGGTACTGGTGGCACATCTCTCCACAGAATGTTCCTTTAAACTGATTGGAAAGGAATTTTTTGGAAAGGTTTACATGAAAAACACACTTGGTCCATCCAAGCGACATCTACGCACTGCAGATTGTTCGTATGTTCTGAGCATGTGGCTCAGCGTTATCACACACCCTTGTTTTTAGAGTAATCATGGCAGTGTTGAGGTTAATTACAGCTGCAGCTGTAGGAGATGAAAACATAAGTGATTGGACAGCACTTTACTGTTTGATGTGTAGTCTAGAGTGCAAATATTCACTGCAGATCATTTTTGCACAATTTGTGCACAAACCTGGCTTAGGAAATATAGCAAAAAAATAAAAAATGGAGAACTTTACTGTGTGCAAACAAAGTGATTCCCAATCAGTCTGCTTTTTACGCTGGAGAAAGAGCGGCTCTCATAGGGTTTGAGTTTCCAGGGGCAGAATGAAGACTTGTCGCATCCACGTGTCGATAAGACCAATTGACCCCCGACCCCCCCAGAGTTAAGAGGACCAGAACTGTCTTCCAAACCCAAACCTAAAAACCAGTCACTATTAATGGTGCGTCACACCTGTGTCGGATTTGTTCCTCGCTTTAAAGCCAACCACAAATTAACTTTCTTTTTCTTTGTGCCTTCGTTGAACAGATAGAAGGTTCAGCTCTGGTGAAAACAGTAGGCTTGTAGAATTTACTTCCCTAAACGGTACTTGTAGTCTGGAGGCATGTTTTTACCATGAAGTATTAATGACATTGTAGAGAAAAGAATACATATTTTTGGAGTAAATTCCCCGCCATCAAAACGCTGAAATTTGGAGATTAAGTTCACATATTTTCTAGAAAAAACTCAGAAATTCTCTTAAGTAGAAAAGTCGAAAATCTGCTAATTAAAACTCAGAAAGGCTTTTACTCATCGAAATTAAATTCGCAATGTTTTGACATCAGAGAATTTCCCGGTTTTTCTTTAAAATTGTGAAACTAACCAAAGAATGTTGGGTGGAAATTTACTCCCAAATGATTTTCCTTTTATCTACATAATACTCTGTAAGTTTGTGACTTAGTTTGGGGAGTGTAAAACCATTCATAGCAAATATTGGTTCAGTTCAGATTGAAGGGATAAATCCACCTTGAAGCCGTTCAACACTATTGCTTCTGTAAGAATCCTAATCTGGACATAAATGGATGTAATATCAACTGTGTAATGTAGCGCAGCCATGGTAACCTTTACCATTCGCTGAATTTGAAACGCATTCATGGACAACTGTATTCCTGACAACAAAAACATTCACTCCATAAGGTGTTTTTATGGAGTGTTGCCAAAGGCATTGTGGGAAGTGTAGGAAATTTGTAAACAGTTGCTGACGAGGTAAGAGCTGATTGAAATGTGTACCTCGTTACATCATTTTTCTGGTCTGTTTTGAGCAACATGGTCTCCAACAGTCCGCTGTTCCACGATTGCGATGACAATGGCCTGTATTGACACTGATGAATGAAAGCGGCGGGTCAGACTATGAGCCTGGGTCGCAGGCTTTGGATGGGGCAGGGAGATTTAAGAGGTATTCAATTATTTTTATATGTAAAAAAAAAAAACTTTTCAATCAAGTTAGCTTGTTGTTTTTGAATACTTACAGATTTTTATTTCTTATTTCACCCAGGAGTGGTCATCTGATGCAATATTCATAGTATGTTTTCCAATCAATTCTTTTTTGTTTGTTGGATACCTCATATTGGTAGAATATGGATCAGAACCCCCCCACAGATAACTAAGAATATAATATCTTACTGTTTTAGGCACATAATAACAGGGTAACTGTTTTAAAATGTGTTTTCCATGTAAGCCATCATCACTTGTTAGATTCAGAAACAATGCTGTTTTTAAATCATTGGCAAAGTATTTATAGGAACATTAAGTTGTTTGTCATCTGATAACATTTATGAGTATTTCGTCACTATGGGGGCCCATTTGCTGATACTGTACTTCTTACACATTAATAGATATGTATATGTTGTTTTGCACAGTAATAAAGCAAACAAATTTCATTAATATATATGGAATATTCATTTTACTGTACTCATGATTCAATAGTTGTAACCTAATTTTTGACTTTTGTTTTATCATGCCAAATAATGTACGACTGTATGTAATATTGCCATTTTTTCTCTCTCTCCCATAAATGCTCATTGAAAGATGGTCCAAGTGCTACTTTGTGTGGCATATTCTATTGAAGAGGATCAGAAGAACATTAAAGTACACGTGTTTTACAATTCTCACAGTTTTCCAGCTTGAAATTTCAGCTTTTTTTTATCTTTAAATACAAATATATACTGAAAACCAACCATAAATCCACAGTTGGTGTGGCCTTTATTGTCTGCATGCTCCAAACAGTGGTGCAGTTGGTAGCACAGTTGCCTTGCAGCAAGAGGGTCCTGGGTTCAAATCCCAGCCTGGGGTCTTTCTGCATGGAGTTAGCATGTTTTCTCTGTGCATGCGTGGGTTCTCTCTGGGTACTCCGGCTTCCTCCCACAGTCCAAAAACATGACTCTTAGGTTGTGAGTGTGTGTATGCATGATTATTTGCCCTAGGCAAAAGTTCCCCCCTGCAACCCTGCAGAGGATGCAATAGATGATTGATGGATGCTCCAAACAATTTAAAATCTACAGCTCTGGGTCACAGCACTTCCAATGCAATATGATGGCTAAGATTTCAAATAAATCCCTTGTTGTAAGAGGTGCCATATGTAAAGTTACACAATCAACTATTAAGATCAAGAATTGGGATTATTTAACCCTTTACAAAAGAAATAAATGGAGGTTTATTTTTCAAAGTCATATTTGCGTTCAAGTTATTAATTTATAAATATCAGTTTCAAACTAAATATTGAGTTAGCAAGCTAAATAATTGGCAAGCAAGCTAAACTGGCTAGCTAAATACATAGCTTTGAAGTAAATATTTAACTTGCAGCTACACTACTGTTCAAAAGTTTGGGGTCACCCAAACAATTTTGTGTTTTCCATGAAAAGTCACACTTATTCACCACCATACGTTGTGAAATGAATAGAAAATAGAGTCAAGACATTGACAAGGTTAGAAATAATGATTTGTATTTGAAATAAGATTTTTTTTACATCAAACTTTGCTTTCGTCAAAGAATCCTCCATTTGCAGCAATTACAGCATTGCAGACCTTTGGCATTCTAGCTGTTAATTTGTTGAGGTAATCTGGAGAAATTGCACCCCACGCTTCTAGAAGCAGCTCCCACAATTTGGATTGGTTGGATGGGCACTTCTTGCGTACCATACGGTCAAAACACAACAGCTCAACGGGGTTCAAATCTGGTGACTGTGCTGGCCACTCCATTACCGATAGAATACCAGCTGCCTGCTTCTTCTCTAAATAGTTCTTGCACAATTTGGAGGTGTGTTTTGGGTCATTGTCCTGTTGTAGGATGAAATTTGCTCCAATCAAGCGCTGTCCACTGGGTATGGCATGGCGTTGCAAAATGGAGTGATAGCCTTCCTTATTCAGAATCCCTTTTACCCTGTACAAATCTCCCACCTTACCAGCACCAAAGCAACCCCAGACCATCACATTACCTCCACCATGCTTAACAGATGGCGTCAGGCATTCTTCCAGCATCTTTTCAGTTGTTCTGCGTCTCACAAACGTTCTTCTTTGTGATCCAAACACCTCAAACTTGGATTCATCCGTCCACAACACTTTTTTCCAGTCTTCCTCTGTCCAATGTCTGTTTTCTTTTGCCCATCTTAATCTTTTTCTTTTATGGGCCAGTCTCAGATATGGCTTTTTCTTTGCCACTCTGCCCTGAAGCCCAGAATCCCGCAGCCGCCTCTTCACTGTAGATGTTGACACTGGTGTTTTGCGGGTACTATTTAATGGAGATGCCAGTTGGGGACCTGTGAGGCGTCTGTTTCTCAAACTAGAGACTCTAATGTACTTATCTTCTTGCTCAGTTGTGCAACGCGACCTCCCACTTCTTTTTCTACTCTGGTTAGAGCCCGTTTGTGCTGTCCTCTGAAGGGAGTAGTACACACCGTTGTAGGAAATCTTCAATTTCTTAGCAATTTCTCTCATGGAATAGCCTTCATTTCTAAGAACAAGAATAGACTGTCGAGTTTCAGATGAAAGTTCTCTTTTTCTGGCCATTTTGAGCGTTTAATTGACCCCACAAATGTGATGCTCCAGAAACTCAATCTGCTCAAAGGAAGGTCAGTTTTGTAGCTTCTGTACCGAGCTAAACTGTTTTCAGATGTGTGAACATGATTGCACAAGGGTTTTCTAATCATCAATTAGCCTTCTGAGCCAATGAGCAAACACATTGTACCATTAGAACACTGGAGTGATAGTTGCTGGAAATGGGCCTCTATACACCTATGTAGATATTGCACCAAGAATAGTCATTTACCACATTAGCAATGTATAGAGTGTATTTCTTTAAAGTTAAGACTAGTTTAAAGTTATCTTCATTGAAAAGTACAGTGCTTTTCCTTCAAAAATAAGGACATTTCAATGTGACCCCAAACTTTTGAACGGTAGTGTAAATATTTGGCTGATCTGCGAAATCACTTGCAGAGAACTGGACCATCAACACAAAAGCTGGGCGAACGAACCTCTATATAAACTCCTGCTGCTGTTGCTAGCCAGTTTAGCTTGCTAGCTAAATATATAGCTTCAAACTAAATATTTAACTCCAAGAAAACTACTTAGCTTGGAGCTAAAAATGTAATTTGTAAGCTAAATATTTAGCTTGCCAACTAAGTATTTAAACTGACATTTATAAATGACTAAAAACATGGACGCAAATATGACTTTGAAAAATGAACCCCCATTTATTTATCTTATGCCAAAATATTGCTGTTAACATTTGACTGTGTAACTATAGAAACGACTCCCCATATTGTTGTGGTAAATGACCCAATCTATCAATGTAGTTTTAGAAATAGCAATTTTGATGCTGTATTGTTTAAGATAAGGATGAAAGTTTGCACTATCCTAAAACTAACTTCCATACTTTTCCACTTTTACGTTATGTAACATAACGTAACATAAAGTGAGCACGAACAAACTTGTCACACATTCTTTTCGGTAGCTAATTGAATTAAATTGTCTGGGAATGTCAAACGTTCTCTTAATTCTCATCATTGAACATTTTTGGATGTCTTCCTTTTGGTTTTGTGTAAAGTGTTGTCCTAACGCTTTCCACTAAAGGGAAGAGAAGGAATTCAGGAGTAGTAAAACGAGAAACTTTCTCCTTTGAACGAGTTTTATATATAATTAAAACCAAAATATGTTTTTGTTTGAACCAGAAAGGAGGTAAGGGTAAAAGGGCATCGCCTCGTGGGTTGTTTGAATATTGAAGAAACAGAGTAAAGATGGAGCCCCTTAATACCTTTTAAGTCTTAATCTGTCTGAGGAACGTAGGTTTATGTTTTTAAAAAAATGATAACCTTACTTGTTTTAACGAGATGCTGCTGCTGAATTTATTTCTTAGCCCTGGCAGGTAAATGCTTCCAAATAAAGGGGGCCTCAGAAGGAGAGCAGTGGTCAGCAAGGCAACAAGTAAAAATTGTTTTCAAATGTTATTTAAGGAATATGTTTTGTAAACTAGAGATGTTTCAGATATGGCTCTTGGAAACTGGTTGTATTTTTTCATAAATATCTAAGTATTTCAAATATCTCTGCAACAGAACTGTTAACAGGTAACTTTACACTCCAAGCACTGTGCTAGCAGCCATGAAAATACGTTGAGGCGAGAAATTTAGTAGCTAGTAGTAGGGTTAATCCTCAGCTGCCTGTGGCATGTTAGTAGTTGTTGGACTACAGCTGTGATTACTGGACCACAACACAGACCTCCAGCTATAAGAGCTAATCCCACAATGCATTTAAGGTAAACTGTATCCGGAATATAATTATGGTGGAATACAAGTATTTGCTCACCTACAAACACACAAGATTTCTGGCTCTCACAGACCTGTAACTTTTTCTGTAAGACGCTCATCTGTCCTCCACTCGTTACCTGTATTAATGGCACCTGTTTGAACTCCTTAGCAGTATAAAAGACACCTGTCCATAACCTCAAACAGTCACACTCCAAACTCCACCATGGCCAAGACCAAAGAGCTGTCAAAGGACACCAGAAACAAAATTCTAGACCTGCACCAGACTGGGAAGACTGAATCTGCAATAGGTAAGCAGCTTGTTGTGAAGAAATCAACTGACCACTGATAAACTCCCTCTATCTGGGGCTCCACGCAAGATCTCACCCTTTGGGTTTAAAATGATCACACGAACGGTGAGCAACAATCCCAGAACCACATGGGGGGAACTAGTGAATGATGTGCAGAGAGCTGGGACCAAAGTAACAAAGGCTACCATCAGCAACACACTATGCTGCCAGAGACTCAAATCATGCAGTGCCAGACGGGTCGCCCTACTTAAGCCAGTATATGTCCAGGCCCCATCTGAAGTTTGCTAGAGAGCATTTGGATGATCCAGAAGAGGATTGGGAGAATGTCATATGGTCAGATGAAACCAAAATAGAACTTTTTGGTAAAAACTGTACTTGTCGTATTTGGAGGAGAAAGAATGCTGAGTTGCGTCCAAAGAACACCACACCTACTGTGAAGCACGGGGGTGTAAACATCATGCTTTGGGGCTGTTTTTCTGCAAAGGGACCAGGTTGACTGATCCGTGTAATGGAAAGAATGAATGGGGCCATGTATCGTGAGAATTTGAGTGAAAACCTCCTTCCATCAGCAAGGGCATTGACGATGAAACGTGGCTGGGTCTTTTTGCATAATGGAGTGGCTTCTCAAGAAGCATTTTAAGATCCTGGAGTGGCCTAGCCAGCCTCCAGATCTCAACCTCATAGAAAATCTTTGGAGGGAGTTGAAAGTCTGTGTTGCCCAGCAACAGCGCCAAAACATCCCAGCTCTAGAGATCTGCATGGAGGAATGGGCCAAAATACCAGCAACAGTGTGTGAAAACCTTGTGAAGACTTACAGAAAACATTTGTCCTCTGTCATTGCCAACAAAGTGTATAAAACAAAGTTTTGAGATGAACATTTGTTATTGACCAAATACCTTTTTTCCACCATAATTTGCAAATGAATTCTTTATAACTCAGACCATGGGATTTTCTGGATTTTCTTTCTCATTTTGTCTCTTAAAGTTCAGGTATACCTGTGATGAAAATTACAGGCCTCTCTCATCTTTTTAAGTGGAAGAACTTGAACAATTGGTGGCTGACTAAATACTTTTTTTTACCCCACTGTATGTCAGTATGCTAAAATGAGATCCATCACTGCAATGACGGATTCATAAAATCATATCAATTTTCTAGATTTCTAATTCAGCAGATTATTTAATGAAGCATTACTTCCTCCAAATAATCCTTGTCTTCCCTCCTGCTTTGCATTGTGAATTGGTTGTTTGAACACAAACCTAAAGGTGCTTACTAGTTTTAAACGAATCTAACTAATATTAACTAGTTTTAAACTGATCACAATTAGTTCAAAACTCACTCAGCCTCACAACCAAATACAAGCCTTGGTCTTATAACATACATATTCATACTGAACTGTGACATGACGATCAATTTATTGGTAATTTTTTTAACTTCTTTGCATATTTGTCCATCTTACTGTTTTCTCTTGGTAGGTGGTTTTATTATTCATTCTTATTTTACTCAGTAGTTTAGTTATGTTACCAGCTTAGTGAGTTTGTTGATTAAAGTATTTTGACTGAAAGTTGACTTATTTTTGTAATAAACTCTTGAATTTTTGGAAAGTCGTTTGTTATTATTACAAATACATGTGTAGTAACTTGCGGTTCAAAGTACGCCAAGAACTTATTCCTTCATCTATTGTTTAATTACCTCACCCTTATCATAAACATTAACTGAGACTGAACTATTTGGCTATTTTTATTTTTCTGGATCCCAGGATGGTGCCCCAAACTTCATATTTTTGACACAAAGTTATTAATCTTATTAACAATTGCCCTAAGCAATTATTCATAATTATTCATAGCCAAAACATACCTTTTTTGTCACAACACAGTACATGTTTATTTTTTTAATGAGATATATGCTTATATCTTGGGCTGATGTCTGAAAATCCAAAGTAAAAATTAAGCTTCCTTTTGAAACCATTTTAGAACTCAAAAACCAGATATAATGTGCATTTGAATGAAAGATGTCGGAAAATCAGGCTGATTATTCTAGCTCAATAAATCAGCTTCAAACTGTGATAGTCTTTATTTTGATTTTAAAGTAAAATCGATTCAAAATGCATTCTGACTTTCCTCATAAAAGTGACTATTAAATAATACAGAAAGTGATATGATTAGCTTCTTAAAATTAAGAAGCCTCTCTGTCAACCTAATAGAATATTTATCAGGACTTGGAAAAAGACCATCCAAATCGCAGCGCGACAGTTGCATATTCATTCACTATCGGCCAAATTTGGATCAGTTGCTCTTGCATACATATGGACTTTATTGACGTGCCTTTTTAAATACAAAACCATAAATTTGGCCCTGGCTTACCCTTTGCAGTTATAAAATATCCGGCTTTTCTGGAAGGACCTTCCCAAGCTTTATGGGAAGTCATTTATGGGAGTTTTTTGTCATTCTTCCAGAAGCACAATTGTGAGGTCAGGCACGGATGTGGGATGGACTGGCTTGCAGTTTTTGCTCAAATTGATCACAAATGTGTTCTAAGATATTGAGATATGACCAAACAAGTTGTTCCACACAAAACGTGTTCATCCATGGGTAATGGCTTAGCTTTGTGCATTGATGTGCAGTCTTGTTGGTGCTATTAGACGAGGGCACTGGTAGAAAATGATACTCATGACTTGCACCATCACAATGGTTTCATCCTGGTTGTTTTTAATCGAAATGCAATGATTTATTGTAAAGTTAACTAAAAATACTGAACAGTGAATACTATCAAAACTGTAAAAATGACACCATCAGTAACATAACTGTCCATTCTGTTTAGGCTTTCATCATTTGATAGAAACAGAGGGAATAAGTGAAGGCCATCCTGTTGTGTAGGTTTAGCTTGATTCCCAGGAAAAGATCTAATTGCTTTTGAGATACTTTCTAGTCCTTCTACTTTCCAACCACAGTAAACGTGGCGCTGCTTTTTGCCTTGCCCAACGTAAACTTGACTGTCCCACTCATGTCCACGCTTGTGTCCCTCAGAGTGAGCTTGTGGACTGTCCCGTGGTCTTCCAGACGGACAGCAGGGCCTGACTGAAGGGTCACGCCATTTAAAGTCCAAACTGGAGGCTTGTTGATGTCAACAGAGACTTCACACTGGAAAGAAGCTGGGTCTGGCTCAGTCACCTCAACATCCTCAAGTTCTTTCACCATCACAAGAGCCTGGGCTGAAGCAGAGTAAAGCATCATTGTGTTTGTTAGAGAAAGTAAAACATTGGTAGGAAAAAGTTTTACTTCATAAAACCTTTCAAAAATTACCTTCAACCAGTAGTTTTGCTTTGGATGTATGCTCCCCGACCTCTATACTGTAGGTGCCCTCATCCTCCACAGTAACCTGGTGGATCACCAGTTTATGGGAACAGTCTTCTGCTATAATCTCTATCCTGTCTGAAGAATCCAGCTCCTGTTTGCCTTTGTACCAGGTTGCACTGCAGCGAGGGGAGGAAACGGTGCATTCAAGGATCACTCGGTGTTTCTCCAGGGCTGTTCTGTCTCGAAGTGGTTTCACAATGGAAACTGGGAGCTCTGAAAATTGTAGTTTGATTGTAGATTTATAATGGGGAAAAAATGAAGTTGGTGACACAAAGAAAAAAGAACTCACCTTCTACCTCCAGGTAGGCTGTTGCCTCAACACCCCTCGCAACAAAACGGATTTCTCCAGCATCTTCAGCTTTAACGTTGCACATCAGCAGGAAGTGTTTGGTCCCTGAAAGGTGACACATATTTTAATTCCCCCTGGTGTGGTGAAAAGAGAACCAGTCAACTAATTGTTTAAGTGACACAATTCAAAAGGTCAAACTGTAGCGGGTTCGGTTTGTGACCTTCAGTTCGGATCTTTATGGTACTACTGGGTCTGATCTTGTGACCATCCTTGTACCACTCCCCAGCCACTTCCTCCAGAGAGACCTCGCACATGAACACAGCGTTCTGGTCTTCCTGGATGCAGAGGTCCTCAAGATCCTGTACTATCTCCAGCTTGTGCTCTGAGGGTAGTGAAGAAATTGAAAAGAATGACCACTAGGTGGAGACATTTGATGCTTAATATCCAGTTGCTTGATGGAAGAACATCTCTCAACAATAAGGCGGAAATTGTGTGGGATTAAACCCTTTACAATACTGTAATTTTCGCCCTAAATGCTTTAAATACGCACACCGAAGTTAAAATTAAAGCTGTTCTTGAATCATTTTGAGTAGAGACGGGCTGTTTGGAAAGAAAAAAGCTCTTTAAGTTTCCCCAACAACAGTGAGAATCTAAGGGCTTACTTGTTACCAAGTAATCTTCTTCTCTTTAGTCTTTTCCCTTTAGGGGCAGCCACAGCGAATCATCTGTCTCCATTTAGTCCTATCCTCTTCATGTCCTCTTTCCTCCATAAATCTCCTTTTTGGTCTTCCTCTCGGCCCCCTGGCTGGTGGCTCCAACCTCAGCATCCTTCTACTGATATAATCGTCGTTTCTCCTCTGAACATGTCCAAACCATCTCAGTCTGGCCTCTCTGACTTTATCTCCAAACCATCTAACATGAGCTGTCCCTCTGATGTACTCATTCATGATCCTATCCATCCTCGTTACTCCCAAAGAGAATCTTAACATCTTGAGTTGCTGCTTCCTGTCTTTCCCTCATTGGTCTCTAAACCATACAGCATTGTTGGTCTCACTAATGTCTTGTACACCTTTCCTTTCATTTTTGCTGAAATCCTTTTATCACACGACTCTTTTCTCCACCCATTCCAACCAGCTTGCACACGCTTCTTCACCTCATTTCCACACTCTCCGTTGCTCTGGACCGTTGAGCCCAATCACTAAAAGTCCTCTCCCTTCTTTTCTTCTACTCCCTGTAACTTCACCGTTCCACTCGTGTTTCTCTCTCATTTGTATTCCACACATGTATTCCAGTGCATACCTCCACCTCTCTAGTGTTTCCTCTACCTGCACCCTGCTCTCACCACAGATCACAATGTCATCTGCAAACATCATAGTCCATGGAGACTCCTGTCTATCCTCATCTGTTAGCCTTTCCATCGGCGAAGGAAAAAAGAAGGGGCTTAGAGCTGATCCTTGATGCAGTCCCACCTCCACCTTGAATTCCTTCGTCACTTCTACAGCACACCTCACTGCTCTCATACATGTCCTCAGCATCCTGTCATATGTTTTCTCTAAATCTACAGACACAATGCAGCTCTCTCTGACCTTCTTTGTACTTCTCCTTCAGCATCCTTAAACCAAAAATTGCATCTGTAGTACTCTTTCTTGGCATGAAACCGTACTGGTGCTCACAGATACTCACTTCTGACCTAAGCTTAGCTTCCACCACTCTTTCCCACAGCTTCATTGTATGACTCATTAGTTTTATTTCTCTGTAGTTGCTACATTTCTGTACATCTCTTTTGTTCTTAAAACTTGGCACTAGAAACACTTTTCCTCCATTCCTCAGGCATCTTCTCACTCTTCAAGATCTTGTTGAAGAACCTAGTCAAAAACTCTTACTGCCACCTGGCTTTTCCCTCTTCAACCCCTTCAAAGCTTTCCTCACTTCATCCTTACAAAACAAAACTACTCCCTGATCCACAACAGTCACCTCTTCTAGTCTACATTCTCTCTCCTTTCCTTCATTCATCAGCTCTTCAAAGTACTCTTTCCATCTTTCCATCACACACTTGGCACCTGTCAGTACATTTCCATTCCTATCCCTGATCACCCTAACCTGTTGCACATATTTTCCATCTCTAGCTCTCTGACACGCCAAACTGTACAAATCATTATCTCCCTCCTTACTGTCTAACCTAGCATGCAGGTCATCATACGTCCTTTGTTGGGCCTTTTCCACCTCTAGTTTCACCATATCCTGCATCTTCCTGTACTCCTGTCTACTCTCCTTAGTCCTCTGTGTCCCACTTCTTCTTAGCTAACTTCTTTCTCTGTATATGCTCCTGGACTTTATTGTTCCACCACCAAGTCTCCCTATCTACTTTCCTCCTTCCAGATGACACACCAAGTACCCTCCTACCTGTCTCCCTAATCACATTAGCTGTAGCTGTTTAATCATATGGGAGCACCTCCTGGCTACCAAGAGCCTGTCTCAACTCCTCCCTGAAAACCTCAAAACACTCTTCTTTTTTCAGTTTCAACCACCTGGTCCTCTGCTTTGCCTTTGTTTTCTTCACCTTACTCACCATCAGTTTCATCCTACAGAACACCATCCTATGCTGTCTAGCTACACCCTCGCCTACCACTACCTTGTCACTAATCTCCTTCAGATCACATTTACATAAGATGTAGTCCACCTGAGTGCTCACACCTACACTCTTATAAGTCACCCTATGTTCCTGCCTCTTCTGGAAGAAAGTATTTACAACAACCATTTCCATCCTTTTCACAAAGTCTACCACCATCTGTCCTTCTTCATTCCTATCCTGGATACCAAGGCCTATAACTTCCTCCTCAACTCTGTTCCCTTCACCAACATGTCCTTTTAAAGTCTACACCAATCACCACCCTCTCAACGATGGGGATACACTGCATCAAATGATCTAGTTCACTCCTGAATTTCTGCTTCTCTTCTAACTCACACCCTACCTGTGGGGCATAACCACTAACTATACATTGATTATTATTCATTCAATTTCAAGCTCATCAGCCTATCTGACACTCTTTTCTCTTCCAGAACGTTCCTGAAAAACTCCTCCTTCAAGATAACTCCTCCTCCATTTCTCTTTCCATCTACACCATGGAAGAACAACTTGAACCCTTCTAAGGTTTTAGCCTTGCTACCTTTCCGCCTGGTCTCCTGAGCACATAGTATATCCACTTTCCTTCTCTGCATCATATCTACCAGCTCTCTAGCTTTACCTGTCATAGTCCCAACATTCAAAGTCCCTACTCAGTTCCACACTCTAAATTTTCCCCTTCTCTCTCTGCCTGCCAACACGCCTTCCTCCTGTCCTCCATCGACTATTAGTAGTCCAATTTCCACCGGCACCCTGTGGGTCAATAGCACTGGTGGCGGTCGTTGTTAAACCGATCCTCGACCAATCTGGTATGGAGTTCATGTTTTGATTCGCATATTTAATTTGGCTTAGCTTTTACGTCGGCTGTCCTTCCTGACACAACCCTCTGCTTTTTTCCAGACTTGGGACTAACACAACAAATCACTGGCTTGTGACACCTTATTGTTGCACTGCTATTGTTAACAAGTAATAGGATTTTGAATACACTGGAAAATAGGACATTTTATGTCCACCAATTTTTTTTCTAAAAATACAAGCCTTAAAACTGGCTTTAGAATGGAGTGGTGGACTGAAACACAGTGTGGGTCTAAAGCCCGAAGTATTGCCTTTATCCACAACAGATTTAACAGCAATAAACCAAAAAATTGTACTTTGCATATATTTTTCTAAATAAAGCTCAAGGGGTGCCAAATGTATGTCAGAAAATGTGCCCTCCGCAGGGTGAATAATAAAACAGGTCACAATCATAACTGTCTCTTCTCAAACAAAGCTCCACGGCTTCCTATATGTTGTATTTTGTTTTAGAAGTGTGTTTTGCCATGTTGCAGAAATAAGCTCTTATTGGTGCGTAACTGTGCGTAATAATCTAACATCAGTGTTTTGACAAGTCCAGTGGTAAATTCACTGAGATATCTGCATTTGCAGCATTCCATTGGTTAATTTTCACCTATTAGCTCTTGGTTGAAGATCTGCCACAGTAGAAGGAGGTAACCCATCACATATTGGATCAAGTAAGATATAAATTAAAAAACACTTTCTCATGCCAGTAAAATTTGTAGGCTTTTGTTAGCAAGCTAGTGGAATTTATGACATGGGAAGAGGAACAAAAGAAGAAATGACAGTCTTCTGATGCGGATTTTGCTTGATTATGGACTTTAGACCTGTCGTGCACTAACTATTTTATTGGAGGATATTAATCAGACCCTTTTGTATGTAAAAAGACTGTTTTTGTTCGAGATGGCTCGATTTTGTCACTTACATGAGGCTACAAATGGTGAGTCGGACATTGTATTTCTTTAATGGGTGGTTTGCCAAAAGCGCTCGCTGTGTCTACAGATATAATTGTATCCTTGATTGGCATACGTCATTTGAATCACAAGACTCTTAGCTTACCATTGATGCATAATATGTACAGTGGCTTGCAAAAGTATTCGGCCCCCTTGAACTTTTCCACATTTTGTCACATTACAGCCACAAACATGAATCAATTTTATTGGAATTCCACGTGAAAGACCGATACAAAGTGGTGTACAGGTGAGAAGTGGAACGAAAATCATACATGATTCCAATTTTATTTTACAATTAAAAAACTGAAAAGTGGGGTGTGCGTAATTATTCAGCCCCCTTTGGTCTGAGTGCAGTCAGTTGCCCATAGACATTGTCTGATGAGTGCTAATGACTAAATAGAGGCACCTGTGTGTAATCTAATGTCAGTACAAATACAGCTGCCCTGTGACGGCCTCAGAGGTTGTCTAAGAGAATGTTGGGAGCAACAACACCATGAAGTCCAAAGAACACACCAGACAGGTCAGGGATAAAGTTATTGAGAAATATTAAAGCAGGCTTAGACTACAAAAAGATTTCCCAAGCCTTGAACATCCCACGGAGCGCTGTTCAAGCGATCATTCAGAAATGGAAGGAGTATGGCACAACTGTAAACCTACCAAGACAAGGCAGTCCACCTAAACTCACAGGCCGAACAAGGAGAGCGCTGATCAGAAATGCAGCCAAGAGGCCCATGGTGACTCTGGACGAGCTGCAGAGATCTACAGCTCAGGTGGGGGAATCTGTCCATAGGACAACTATTAGTGGTGCACTGCACAAAGTTGGCCTTTATGGAAGAGTGGCAAGAAGAAAGCCATTGTTAAAAGAAAACCATAAGAAGTCCCGTTTGCAGTTTGCCACAAGCCATGTGGGGGACACAGCAAACATGTGGAAGAAGGTGCTCTGGTCAGATGAGACCAGAATGGAAAACTAACACTGCACATCACTCTGAACACACCATCCCCACTGTCAAATATGGTGGTGGCAGCATCATGCTCTGGGGGTGCTTCTATTCAGTAGGGACAGGGAAGATGGTCAGAGTTGATGGGAAGATGGATGGAGCCAAATACAGGGCAATCTTGGAAGAAAACCTCATGGAGTCTGTAAAAGACTTGAGACTGGGGCGGAGGTTCACCTTCCAGCAGGACAACGACCCTAAACATAAAGCCAGGGCAACAATGGAATGGTTTAAAACAAAACATATCCATGTGTTAGAATGGCCCAGTCAAAGTCCAGATCTAAATCCAATCGAGAATCTGTGGCAAGATCTGAAAACTGCTGTTCACAAACGCTGTCCATCTAATCTGACTGAGCTGGAGCTGTTTTGCAAAGAAGAATGGAAGAATTTCAGTCTCTAGATGTGCAAAGCTGGTAGAGACATACCCTAAAAGACTGGCAGCTGGAAGTGCAGCAAAAGGTGGTTCTACAAAGTATTGACTCAGGGGGCTGAATAATTACTCACACCCCACTTTTCAGTTATTTATTTGTAAAAAATGTTTGGAATCATGTATGATTTTCGTTCCACTTCTCACATGTACACCACTTTGTATTGGTCTTTCAGGTGGAATTCTAATAAAATTGATTCATGTTTGTGGCTGAAATGTGACAAAATGTGGAAAAGTTCAAGGGGGCTGAATACTTTTGCAAGCCACTGTATATGTGCACATGGTACATTCCATCTGTAGTTGGAACTCGTAAATTCCAAGTGGGAAAAATTAAAAGTAACATCCCCCCAAAGTTGCTATGGCTGTTCATTGCGTGAGCAACAGTAAGTAGTGGTGGAAAAATGTTTGTTTTACAAGACACACTTTACAAGAATGTGTCTAAAATCAACGTTACATGTAGAGCCTACAACTCGAAACTTCACAAAATAAAAGTGGTGTTTACATATGGAATACACAGTTTGCATGTTTGTAAGATGCACTACCAACAATGGCAACATGGGCCTCGCCATTTTGGAATCCCAACTTATCCGACTACCTTAACTGGAACTCTGTTTACTCGGATGTGACGTCAAACCCAGATCTGAGTTCCAACCTCTGAGGTAAATGGAACGCACCAATAGAAGTGTCGAGTAGATAGGTGGAAGTAGGGTTAAACATACCATAAACCTCCAGGGAGCAGAATGTGCTTATTTCGCCTGTGTCACATATGTAGGAGCCAGAGTCAGCAATGGAGCTTTGAAGGATCTGGCAGAATCGCTTTCGAGCCATGGAGTAGATCCGATGGTTCTTCCCTGGCTTCAGCTCCTTCCCATTCTAAGTTGCAGGAGGAAAAAAAGTAAACCAATACATACATAAACTATTAGAGCAAATGATATTTTTGTTGTTACCTTAAGCCATCTGACTTCAACGTTTTGTCTGGAGAATTCACACTCGAGAGTGACTGGAAATTCCTCCTCCACGCGAGCATCAGCCAGTGGTTTCAGGATAGTCACAGGGGTCTCTGTCAGTTCATACAATCTGATTAGCTGCACCGCATCATGATAGCTCAGATAAAATATTTTGTAGTTCTGACCCTCTGGCTTGTATTTACCTATGACTGTGAGCCTTGCAGTTGATCGAACTCCTTCAGCTGAGAAAACGATGGTGCCCGTGTCCTCCAGAGTTAAATTTGTCAAGGTAAGGCTATGGACCAGCCCATTATTGCTCACCCTAAACTGGTTGTTTGGCTTTACCCGAATGCCATCTTTCTGCCAGATGCCTTCCACATCTGCGTGGGAGAGCTCCACCTCAAAGGAGGCGGTCTCCCGTTCAAAGGTTTCTTGATCTGTCAGGCCTTTGCGAATAGAGATCTTTCGGGCTGGATTAGAGGTGAAGAAATTAAGTAAAAGGACAGTGTTAGGTAGAATGATGTCATGGAGAGATAATTTTACATGTTCAGAAAATACATTGAAATTGAGGGTTTGAACTGATGTCATGACAAAGCTAACACTTAGGTTGTATCTTAAAATGACTTAATGTGTTAAGGAGAACAAAAGCAGTTTAAATTTAGACATAGTTGGGATTACAACAGCAGCAGTCCATTGTCACAGTGTTGCTAAGTGCTCACTGGCATAACCATCCGTCTGCATTTTCACACTTCCAAATCTAGCTGAGCTATTCTTAGTTTATTTTTGCTCTGTGACATACTGTAAAAACTCCTACAGAGATGTGTGAATAGACACTATTCCCAAAGAACAGCAGTGAATATCAATCCATATATTTATTCGTGCTTACTGTGATGGTTTTATTTGGGAGGAAAATCCTTCAAAAAAGCTTTTCTCTTTTGGTTGTTCCTTTAACTTTGTCAAAGTTAGCTCCTTACTGATTTACTAGTTTCAATCAGGGATAGATAAACAGCTGCATGTTTACTAGTTCTGATTTGTCTTTAATTATAAATTGGGATTAAGAACCAGCCTTGGTCTTTATTTGACCCTATTTGTGGAAACCTTATGAACTAAGGTTGGTTAGGTTGGTAGGATGGAGGGTAGTTAGGTTTCCACACCTTAACACCAACCACTTACGTTCTACATTGAGTTTGACCTGTGTCCGGTCATGCAGGGTCTCGCAGCGGTAAGTTCCTCGGTCTGATAGGTTCAGATTGTGAATCTTTAGGCTTCTTTTACAGCCATTCTGTGCCAGAGTATGTCGAGGACCAGACTGTAGGACCACCCCTTGCCTCATCCACTGGACCTCGCCGGTTTCCAGGCTGATTTCTGTCTCCAGGGTCGCCTCTCCAAACTCCTCTGCTGCTACAACTTCCATTTTTCTGATAAACATCACCTGAGCCTCTAAAAACATTGTGAGGAGAACAATAACGGAAACTCAATTGAAGCTTTTAAAAATTCTACATTGGTTTTCTAATTAGTATTACCTTGAACTTTCAGACTGGCCTTGCTCATTTTTCCTTCAGCTTCTGCTGTGATCTTGGAACAGTCTATCATCTGGCACTTATTAATCACCAAGGTGTGGCACAGGCCATTTCGACTTGCTTGAAAGCGATCGCCTAAAGTCATAGGCTCATTGTCCATGAGCCAAACCAAGTGAACATCCTCCGGAGAAACAACACATTTAAAGGTGGCATCTTCTCCTTCTAGCACGGTTGTGTTATGAAGTTCGGTAAGAAACTCAACAACTCGAGGCACTGAAGAGAGAGTAGGCAGTGAATGAAGGTGCTAACTTATGGAAAAGTCAGAAACACAAAATGGACACTTACTCTCCACTCTTAGCACTGCGACTGTCCGATCATCTCTAGATTCACAGGCATACTGCCCTGCATCCTCTTCAGTGAGACGGTGGATGGTCAAGCTTCGCTCAACACAATCTGCCCGAATGGTGAATCTCCTGCCTCCGACTACTTCTATACCATTCTTAAGCCATTGGACATCTGCTTTCGGTTTTCCCACCTCACAGCGTAGTGTCACCATGCCATCGGCATGAGCCACGGTGTCACGGAGGGCTCTCACAAATTTTATCCTCATTTCTGGAATGAAAGACATTTTATATTTATTGACTTTTACATCAAATTGAAGTTCTCTTCAAATGCTTTTGAAAATACTAGGGATGTCGGATATTATCAGCGTACAATCAATCCTGACCGATACTGGCATTAGAATGTAATATCTGAAATTATAGGTATCGGTTTTTACTTCTTTAGGAGGGACCTTGTGTACTTCCAGGTAAAAATACCTTTTTTTTATCAACACCCTTTCTATGTACATATACATGTTATGTATCATTGACAACCTAAGATTCTTGTGATTCCAATGATGTATGCCAATCAAGGATACAATCATAACTGTAGACACAGCAAGCTTTCTTGTCTAACCACTCATCATTTGTAGCCACATATCAGTGCCATCTCAAACAAAAACTCTTGTTATGTATACAAGGGATCAGTTAATGTCCTCCAGTAAAATAGTCCACAACAAGTCTGACAACCATAATCCAACACAATCTGCTGCAGAAAACCTTGATAATTCCTTTCTTGCTAGCATTAATCACAATGTTTTCATGGTAGCTTTGTTTATTTGCTCAGATTAGCCTATCAATGTGCATGACAGGAAATCGGATCCAATAGGTGAAAAGTGCCTTCTTCTTGCATGTGTCTTTTAAACCAATGGCGTACAGTATAATGATGACTGACGTATCGAATAGCCAATGAAAAGCAGATATCTAACATGAAGGGCGGACTTTATAACAGGAGTTGTAATTACCAGGCGTGAAAGGACTCATCCAATCACAGATGTGTATATACAGTGAGACAAAAAAGTATTTGGCAGCCACCAATACGATAAGCAAGCAGCTTGGTGAGTAGACATCAACTGATGGAGCAATTATTAGAAAATGGAATAAATACAAGATCACTGGCAATCTCCCTCGACCCCTGGGGCTAGGTGCAAGATCTCACCTCGTGGGGTACACATGATCTTGAGAATGGTGAGGAAACAGTCCAGAACTACATGGGGGGAACTGGTCAATGACCTGAAGAGAGCTGGGACCACAGTAACAAAGGTTACTATTAGTAACACACTAAGTCATCATGAGTTAAATTTCTGCAGCACTCGGAAGATCCCCCTGCTTAAGACAGCAAACGTCCAGGCCTGTCTAAAGTTTTCCAAAGACCATCTGGATGATCCAGAGGAGGATTGGGAGAATGTCATGTGGTCAGATTAGACCAAACTAGAACTCTTTTTGGTATAAACGCCACTCACCGTGTTTGGAGGGGGAATAATGCTGAGTTGCATCCCAAGAACACCATATCCACTGTGAAGCATGGGGGTGGAAGCATTATGCTTTGGGGCTGCTTTTCTGCAAAGGGGACAGGACGACTGAATGGGTCCATGTATCATGAGATTTTGGGCTAAAACCTCTTTCCATCAGTGAGAGCATTGAAGATGAAATGTGGCTGGATCTTCTAGCATGACAATAATCCCAAACACATCACCTAGGCAACGAAGGAGTGGCTACGTAAAAGCATTTTTAGGTTCTGGAGTGGCCTAGCCAGTCTCCAGACCTCAATCCAATAGAGAATCTGTGGAGGGATTTGAAAGTCTGTGTTGTCCAGTGACAGCTCCAAAACATCTCAGCTCTAGAGAAGATGTGCATGGAAGAATGGGCCAAAATAGCAGCTACACTGTGTAAAAAAACCTGGTGAAGACCTACAGGAAACCTTTGACCTCTGCCCTTGCCAACCAAATACTTATTTTCTGCACCATCATACGAATAAATTCGTTAAAAATCATACCATGTAAATTCCTGGATTTTTTTTACATTCTGTCTCTCACAGTTGAAGTGTACCTATGGTTAAAATGACAGACCTCTTTCATCTTTTAAAGTGAAACAATTTGCACAATCGGTGGCTGCCAAATACTTTTTTGCCCCACTGTAATTATGCACAGTTATGCACCAGCAAGAGATTCTTTTGGCAATGGGGCAAATCACTCTTTCAAAACAAAAATAATTAAGGAAGCCTTGGAGCTTAGTTTGAGAAGAGACAGTTATGATTGAGATGAGTTTTTTTTTTATCAGAGGGGAACAATAATGTGTTATGTATTTACCCTGGAGAGGGTGCCATTTCTGGCACACTTTTGGGACCCCATAACCTTTAGTTAGAAAAGTATGTGCAAAATACTCATTTTTTGGTTTATCACTGTCATTTGGTGTTGATTTGGTGTTGGTAATACTTCAGTCTTTAAACCCACACTGTTTCATTTCACCACTCCATTCTAAAGCCACTTATAAAGCATGTATTTTTGAACATTAATAGGCGCACATAGAATGTAATCTTTTTCTGTATGTATTCAAAATCATATTACTTGGAAACAATAGCACTTACAAAGATTTTGACTGTTGTGGGGGAAAACGTCAGTGTTTTCTTTCCAAAGACAGACCCTAACCATGCTTTTACTCAAAAAGGGTCAAAAAAGCTTTAATCTTAATTTGGGAATGCTTGTTAAAAATCATTCTTGGGCAAAAATTGCAGGAATGTTAAGGGGTTTTAAACTCTTCAGCAACTTCTACTCTCACTCAAAATGTCAAAATATGACAGATCAGAGGTATGGTTTTTTTGTGTGATATTTTTGTTTATTTGGCAAAACTCACACCATATCCTGTGGCCTTTGCATGTCTGAGCTAACTTGGAACGTTTAGGTAGACGTCTATCGGTGGTATTGGTTTATATCGGTCTCGAAAATTAAGATTTTGACTATACACCATCGGTATATTGATATCAGTGAAAAAAAAGAAGCAAATACCGGTTGTTACCTTTCACTAGCAGACTGAAGTGCATCTGGTCAGTGTTGGCATCACAGGTGTATTCACCAGCATCAGAACGCCTTAAAGGCAGAATGGTAAGACTCCGTTTATGGCCATCTATGAGTTCTCGAAAGCGTTCACCTTCGACTGGTGTCCAGTCTTTAAGCCAGCGTACAGCCGCACTTTCTTTGGACACATAGCTTGTCAAGGTCACACTCTCGGCTTCGTAACCCGTCACAACCGCATCGTCTTCCTTTTTGACAAAAGTGACTGGAGGTTCTTTGTTGAAAAATTAGACACAGAAGCAGATTATATTGAAGCTTTATGCCATTCCCATGGACCCTAAAAAACTGTACTCTACATTTTCTACCTTGAATCCGGATCATGTGGATCATCTTGTCATTCACTGCATCACACACATACTTTCCAGAATCTGACGGCTGGATGTTGGAGATTATAAGTTTTCTCAGAGTTCCGTCGCATTCAATGAAGGTACGGAAATCGTTGGTGAGAAGCCTGTCATTACAGTACCACTGGACAGGGGCATTAGCACGGGACACCTCACAGGCCAGTATCAGGTCATCACCTTTCATCAGTTCCTGGTAATCAGGGTTGTATGAGTCTCCTACAATGCTCACTGGAGGCTCTAAGGGCAAAAAAGTTTTATTTAGAGGTTTTTGTCAAGAAACTTTTAAAAAAGGTAACAGCTGTTTCAATTTTACCTTCTACTTTAATGTGGAAGCTGATACTGTCATCCTCAACATCTAGGAAGTATTCTCCTGAATCTTTGAGTTCAGCATTAAGGATTACCAGCGACCGGAACGCACCTTCCTCCTCTTCACAGAACCTTTCATCACCCTGAACTCGACAGCCATCCTTGTACCATTTGGCCTTGCCATTGGCTCGAGAGACCTCACACTCGAGGACAATGTCGTCTGAAACAAGGAACTTTAGATCTGTCTTGATCTCAGACTTTCTCATGATCTTCACAGGTGGCTCTGTGGAAGTAGAGACACAGTGGTCTAAAATTGTTTCACAGGCAATAAAATACCAAAGTCACCCCTTGCTTCTCACCTGAAACTTTGACCTGGAAATCCATTTTATTATCTGTAGCGTCACAGGTGTATTTCCCAGAGTCTCTTGGAGTGGGAGAATTGATGGTCAAACGGCGAAAGACCCCATCCTCTGTGACAGTGATATTACTACTTTGCTCTATTTCTTTGCCATCGAGTAACCACTTGATTTCTGCAGTTGGACGTGATACCTCTATCTCCAGAACGATTGGCTTTCCAACAGAACTTTCCAGTTTGTCCAGCAGGTTATCAGGTCGACTCAGCATAACCGGTGGCTCTGAAAAAAGATAAGGAAAAGCGTAGGTTAAACATAACCACCTCTTCAGTGGTTGTATGTACTTTGCGCTAAGTTTCCTGATACATACCTGTGATATTAACAAGAAAGGCCACTGAGTCATTTTCAGTGTCACATATATACTCCCCTGTGTCATCCATGGTTGTTAAAGGTATAACTAGCCGCCGTTGGGCACCATCTACTTCCAGTATCATGTTGGGGCTCTCCTCTACCTCCAAACTGTCTTTGTACCACCGAACCGGAGCATCTGCCTGGGACACTTCACAGCACAGCTCCAGCCTCTCTGGTGCAACATGGGTGAGTTCCACCTCAGGTACACTGGGAGAAAGGATTCTCACAAGTGGCTCTGAAACCAAAAAGAGATATTTTAAATAAATTGCTAAAACCTACTTATTTCTAATTTACTAGATAAATATTAATCACAGTTTTACCTGTAACAGTTATCTGGAAAAAGACAGAGTCTCCATCTGTTTCACAGACATACTCTCCACTATCCAACACTGAGCCACAGGGAATGGTCAGCCTCCTGTAAGGACCCTCTGATCTTAGCTGGATGCTGTTGCTTTCCTGCACCTCCTGACCATCCTTAAACCAACTGACCTTCCCGTTGGACCGAGATAACTCACACTGCAAGCTGATCTTGTCTGATACGTAATATGTCATCACAACATCGTCTTTAGGTTCAACAATGGACACTGGAGGCTCTAGGTTTATTGTTAGAGTAGAGGAAAGCAGTAAACTCTCATGCGATAAACTAATAATACATACAAAGAAATATACATTGATAATTCATCAAGCAGCAGAAGTTGCCATACCTCTGACATTGACTGTAAACTCTATGCTGTTGTTCCTGGACTTGCAAGTGTAATGTCCAGCATCTGAGCCTTCTGCAGAACGAATGATTAGCCTCCTCATGGTACCCTCCGCCTGCAGGGTAATGTTTTCACTAGGCTGGATCTCACAGCCATCCTTATACCTGGGAAATATATATGAAATCAGATTTCTACAGACACATAACTTTTTTCTTTCTCTGTTGGAAAGAAAACTAAACTGTTCCTGTTTTAGGTTAAGGATTACAAAATAATTCAGTTGCTACATGCCAGAATAACAAGGGAGATAATTTGCTTACATTTTTAAAAACATTTTACATACATTTCCTTAATATTTGTTGAGGTTAGCTTTGAAACTGCGCTACTTGGGCCATTTGTTTTGAGTGTCCTTTCTGAAGCTTGCTGAAATGCTGGCCTATTCCTCCTGGCAGATCTGATGTAACTAAGTCAGGTTTCTAGGTTGCCTTTGTCACTTGCACAATTGCAGCTCTTTCCACATGTTCTATGGGACTGAGATCAGAACTTTGTGATGGTCAATCCCAGACCCGCTAGAATTTTTTGTTCTCCATCATTGTGATTGGCGGGGTCAAATAAAATCCAGTCAGAATGTATTTTTACCCAGCAATTTTTAAAATAACATTTTCAATTGTATTTTTAAAAATGTATTTGAATTAATATTCAATCCAAACAAGCTTAACAGAGAACTAGAGATAAACAAGGAAATTAAATGATTGCACCTAAAATCCAAACAGTTCTCCTGTCTCAGTCTCATAACCTCCTCCTGCTCTGCATGGAACTGAAATGCTCACCCACTTGTGTATACTTTCGCTTCAGCTGGAGGAAATCTTGCAGCATGCATCGGTGGTTGGCATGACACCGGGCTCCTTGGAGCGCTTATGTAACCTGCTGCACCTGTCACAGATGCACTCCAAAGCATCCGTAACTCTTCAACGCACGTTTAGCTCCTGGTTAGTAAGATGCATTGAGTACTGTGTCCAGGTCTAAGATAATGCTCAGATGGAAATCATTTTTTTTTGATTGATTGATTTAGTTACCTGTACTCCGTGCGTAAAGTTGAAAACGTCTGTCCTCTGCACCAAGTGGTCAGGGGTGTGAATACTAATCTGTCAAAAGGATTTTTCTGTGACCATTTAAATAAACTGGTCAAATGCAGAAAACATTCGGTTACCATGATTCCTGCTGTCACCGTGTGTCACAGTTGGGAAAGCACAAATGTCCTCCTTTTTTCTTCAAAGGTTACCATTTTAATTTCATCACCCTACAGGTCATGCTTCCAGAAATTCCAATATTTGCAAACTAAAATCTGGCTTTTCATGGTGCTTCAGGAGTAATGGCTGCTTCCTTGCTGAGCGGCCTTTCAGCCCATGGAACTTTCTTACTGTCATAAGGCAGCTTCTTCATGACGTCTTCAAGAATGTGATACCTTTAGGCATCTGGAAATCGTACCCAAAGATGACCCAGACTCTCTGAGGTCCATAAATCTCTTCCTTATATCTAGATATGTTTGGATGATATTTTTACAATATTTTCTTTATGATGGACAACATGAAATAAGCTGGGAAAGTTGAAGTTTTCACTGTCCTACCAAGCAACTTCGGCATCATCTCTGGAGACGTGGCAAAGCAGGACCACAGGATCCAGTTCCATTGTGTTCTTATGAAGCTCTTCCTGTGGTGCTGGACTGAACTCTGTTTGAGGTCCTGAACAACATGAAATAAATGTATAGATTTTTACAGCTGCTGGTACAAAAGGTAACTTAGTTCCTGAAATACATTTGCTAGAAAGTGAATAACCTTTGACATCCACATTGAATTGGATGACATCCCCTGACGTCTGACATGTGTAAACTCCAGAGTGAGATGCTTCAGCAGACTGTATCACAATCCTTCTCATTTTCCCGTCTGATTGGATGTTTATCCCCTCGCTCACCTGGAGTTTCTCACCATTTTTAAACCAGGACACCTTAGCAAAGGGATGGGCGACCTCGCAGTAGAGGACAATGGTGTCACCTGCTTCTACTCTCTTATTGCTGTCCAACTCTGACAGAGGGATAAACTTGAACACAGCAGCTGCAGAGAAATGAACACATGAAAATGGATCCAACGTGGTGAGTGAAAGTGACAGCTTTTTACACCTACGTTTAACCTTGAGCACAGCTGAATCCCTCACTCCGTTGGCTATGAATGTGATCTCTGCTGTGTCATCAGCGGTTCCAGTTTCATGGATCACCAAGGAGTGCTTTGTTTGGTTCTGCTGCACTGAATATCTTCCACCATGCTGCAGCTGGGAGCTGTTCAGAAACCAGGTACCAACCATTGATGCAGATAGTTCAATAGAGAAGTGAGCATCCTCTCCTTCCATCACCTCACAGCCTTGGAGATGCCTGTGAATCTTGGGTCCCGGGACTAAAAGTGTAAAAATATGTCAATCATGCTATGCTTCGAATACTTGTTGTTGTCTAAGATGTGCTGCTCACCAAGATGGATCACTTTGGGGAACTCCACATGGCCACTTCGTCCGTACTTATTGATGCAACAGACACGAAAACGATAGTCGCCTTCACATGGAACGCTGTCACCAGAAACCTCAGCAGAGGTGGCAGTCTCTGAGGTGAAGCATTTCTGCCACTCCTGAGAACCAACCTCCTGCCTTTCCAGGACGAACATGGAGCGGGTTGTGGTCTGGCTGTTGGGTGCAGGCACCCAGGTGAGAAGAGCACCATTGGGCCCATCTACGTCCATTTTGACCCCCACAGGACAGATTGGCGGACTGTGTCTGGTTGCTTTAGGACAGAGAGAAAACAGTTCACAGTGTTTCTACTTAGGATTTGTTTCATATCCATCCATCCATCCATCCATCCATCCATCCATCCATCCATCCATCCATCCATCCATCCATCCATCCATCCATCCATCCATCCATCCATCCATCCATCCATCCATCCATCCAGTAGTTTTTGCACCTTTTGTATCTGCAAATAATTACTCTGATGACTCTGCAGATGTTGGGTGTATCAGGGATGAACAGGAGGATAGAGGGCTGGTGGACAACTTTGTGGACTGGTGCAGCAGGAACCACCTCCTCCTAAATGTTAACAAGACTGAGGAGTTGGTGATGGACTTTAGGAAGAGGAAACCTGCACACCAGCCCATCAGGATCCTGGGCGAGGAAGTGGAGGTGGTGGAGAGGTACAGTTACCTTGGGGAGCACTTGAACAACAGACCGGACTGGAGGATCAGCACAAATGCTGTGTACAGGGTTAGCCCTTCCGACAGTAGACATAACTAGTATTGCATGTCTGGACTGTACCTTTGACTTTTAGACGTGACGAGGTTTTTGATCTTCCTGCCACAAACGTCACCATCCCCGAGTCGTGATAGGCCACATTGACAAAGACCAGGATGTGAGTCTTGCCGAAAGACTTGAGGATTGTCTGGTGCGTCTCGTGTAGCTTCAGACCATCCTTGAACCAGTGGACATCCATGTCGTCATCGTTAACTTCGACGCAGAATGCGGCGTTCTCCCCTTCCAGCACCTCCAGTTTCCGAGGTAGTTTATGAACTATCGTGCCTGTACAAAAATGGTTTAGTTGCCAATTGTATTCTTTGCCAATTGTATTTAAAAAAAACAGCTACGGCTATCGTTGGAGCTTTTAAATGCTAATTAGAGAAATGCTGTATTTTCGTACACTTTTGATAAGCTTACTGGCATTCCATGCATCTTACCTTTAACGGTTAGCTCCGCAATGCTCTTTGCTCCATCTGGCATCTCACAAAGATAAACCCCATCGTCATCCATTCCAACATCATGGATGGTGAGTTTTCGCCTGGTTCCTTTCTGTTCCATCCCATACTTACTGCCGGCCATCAACCTCTGGTCCTCCAGGTACCAGGCAGCTGGGATCGTTTCATCAGGGACCTCACACTCCAGCACAGCGACATCCCTCTCCTTTACCTCTACGTCCTTTAATGGCCGTCTGAACCGGACCACAGGCCCTAAGGAGCATAAAAAGTTGGAACTTGTTAGTTGTGATAGTAGAATTTACAATATGGCTATACACAATATGGAAAAATTGGAAGCATTGTGTTGTCTCATGCTTTGGTGAACATACACATAATAAAATCCAATCAACTTAATGTTTGTTATAACAAAAAAATTAACTATCTCAAGTTATTATCAACTTAAATTATTATTCTCTCTTAAATGTCTCTAAAAAGCTACCAGATTTCTGGCTGACTGTTAAGGAGTTAGGACTAAATAATTACCAGCTGAAAACAATCGTTTCAGTGATGCTCACATTAAATTAAGTCTGTATCCAGACAGCAGCGTTACTATGCAGTCTGGAAAAGTCTAGATTATGAATCTGAATCAGTTTATTGGCCAACTTTATGTGCGAAAACGAGGAGGAGTACCTTTGATATAAATATATACACTTATGAGGAGATTTAAAAAACATCTAAAAGAAAAAAATGAAGATATATTAATGTGTACAGCATATATGTTATGTTAATATATGCTTATCTTGTTTCACAACAGAGCGGACTATGTAAGGTGATCGTTGTGTTAATCAGAGAGACAGCCTGGGGGAACATAATAGCACTCTATAGTGCCACCTGAAGGTAAAAAGTTATGATGGAAACAGAAACAGAAAATAACAGAAAATAAGAGAAATAATGTATTTCCAGTGTTATTGTCTAAATGTTCTTTCTTTCTTTCTTTCTTTCTTTCTTTCTTTCTTTCTTTCTTTCTTTCTTTCTTTCTTTCTTTCTTTCTTTCTTTCTTTCTTTCTTTCTTTCTTTCTTTCTTTCTTTCTTTCTTTCTTTCTTTCTTTCTTTCTTTCTTTCTTTCGCAATCTGTCCCAACCCTGTCCAATGTGTGACCTAATATTTTGTCAGTGTGGTCATCATAGATCTGTATCAGACAAAATGTATCCCTACATGTTATAATTCAGTAGGGTTTCATTCGGTTTCATCACAGATTTGTTACATCTGTTTGTTTTTTCTTCTAAATTAATATTAAAATCTATTTTTTGTAATTCACCTTAAAAATATATATAAAAAAGCAGAATTAGCATATGCATCACACAAGAAAAATAAAGAGATTTACACATATGTATGCACATATAAACTAGTGGGTTAGATAATGCAGCATGTATATTTGAGACTGCCCCATACAATGCAGTAACACACGTAGTCTATTTACTTAAATATGCCTGTGGTTGGCTTTATGTAGGACAAACTGGAGTATAAGACTGATATAAGTAAATAATTAAATTAAACCTGCAATATTTTATTGAAACAAAGTAGATTTTTTTTTATTTTAGGTCCATAAAAGCATCCTACTGGTTTGCCCGAAAAAAAGGAAGGTCTACAGTTTCCTAGCTTTTTGTCTCGAATATTTTTCTATTTTGTTGATCGAGAAAATATTTTTAGCTAATTCCCAGCAACAAAAATTTCATTTATATAGTGCTTTTCGAGACCCTCAAAGCACTTTACGACTCCATTATTCATTCACTGTCACATTCACACACAGGTGGAAGCGTTTTCGCGCCATCGGCCCCTCTGGCCAACATCAGTAGGCGGGTAGGTGAAGTGTCTTCCCCAAGGACACAACGACACGTAGCAGGTGGAAGCTGGAATCGAACCCTCAATTTCTGGGTCGCAGAAAAAATCTACCACTGAACTACAGCCGCCCCAAAAAACATTTATGCTCGTAAATGTTTTATAAAAAGTTGGTTACTTTACCTTTTACAGTGAGGTAAACAGCACTCAGGGTATTTCCCAGAGTGTTTGATGCGGCGCATACATACAGCCCTGTATCCTGCATTTTACTGTAAAGAACCTTCAGGGTGTAGTAGCCTTCTCGATCCTCAAACACCAAATGACGTCTGTCGGGTTCCAAGGGAATGCCATCTTTCTTCCAGATGATCTCCGGTTTGGGCTTGCCCGTCACAAAGCAGCGAAACTTGGCGTGCTTCCCCTCTGTCACTACAAATTTTTTGACTTTAGACGGGTTGACGGGCGGCTCCTCGGCGAGCTTTGACAAACTGAACCCCCCGCTTCTGTGCTTGGGTGACCTCTGGCTGCCGATGTGACTGTTTGAAGACATTTTACTTTCTTCTCGCTCTGGAATGGGCTCAACAAGAAGGACAGCTCCTGCCAAGGCCTCGCCATGACAGTTCATGGCCTTGCAGGTGTAGACGCCTTTGTCTGGCATGCGCGTCCTGTAGATCTTGAGCTGATACCAGCCCCCATCTTGATTGCTCACACTGAAGTGGGAGCTCTCGAAGATATCGTTGAGCTTCTTACCATCTTTCTCCCAGGTCACCTCAGGCAGAGGCGTGCCCCAGATTTTGCAGGAGAAGGCGGCATCCTCTCCACGGTCCACACGCAGGGACAAGGGCTTGATGAGAAATCGTGGCTTATCATTGGATGTTACATCAAACTCTTTTAGTTGTTCATTTGCTTGACTCCTCCACTTGTGCTCTCCATTAATTTCCTTCTCATTTGCACCATTTTCCACCATGTTGTAGCCATTTAGGGTTTCCTCAAAGTCTCCATTTTGCTTTACGGCAATTCTCTTCAACTGCATAATTTCGTTATTATGCTCAGGAAGATCTCCCTCCACTTTGAGTGAGGCTGCTGCGTAGGTTTCACCTATGCTGTTTCTAGCCTTGCAGATGTACTGACCAGCATCTTCTTGGGTAACTCCGGTAATAGTCAACAAATATGCTTTTCCCTCCTCGGAAATCCTGTATCGTCCTTCAGACAGAATGTGAATATTTTTGCGTTCCCAGATGACATCTGGACGAGGGTCTCCGCCAATTTGACACGTTAGGGTGGCATCTGTTCCACACCGGGCCACGACAGGGCGTGGGTAGCCCAAGACACGAGGTGCACCACCTAGAATATCCATGATAATCTCACCTGTTGACTTGTTTGAAAGAAGACTGTTTTTCTAGTTTTTGTCCCAAACTTAGCTTCTTCTCTTCGGTGAGAAGCTGTTGGATAAACAAAACATATATTTTAGAAGAAAATCTACTTTTGAGAAAGTGTCATAATTGAAGTTTTAAAGCCCACGTCGCAAATCTAGGGAACTCCTTTCAAAAATGTACTTCACTAAGGAAATAGAAAGAAATCCGTTGCAGTTTATGAACATTTCAAAAGCTGAATAAAGCCAACATGTCAAGTAGGTTCAGCCGCATCATGTTTTCTAGCGGTTCAGACTTTGAGTAAACGCAGTTGGCCCTTGCATCTCTCACAGTTGGTGCTGTAGCTCATTGACGGGTGTATTTATAAAGTGCTCCAAAATAAGAAGCAGGAGACCATGTGTCATGGTACAAAAAATAAAAAACCTTGGGATCACGCCTGCAGTGACTAACGCAGACACAACTGACTCGTATAGATCAGCACATGGATGTACGGGTCATTAAGATCAGCTGGTCGGGTTGTTTTTGTCTCTGATGTCTAAACTGTTGGGTGGTTTCTGTGTGGTTTCAGCTCAGCAGGATCATACATTCCTAGTGAAAATGTAAACATACCTTTTAGCTGTTTTTCTTTTATTGCAGTAGCATCATACAAAAATCCTTTGAAAAATCCAACCTTTAATATGAGTACATTTATTCAGTGCTTAAAAACATCTCACACTAACGAATAATTGTTTAATACAAAGATAAACACAACTAAGCCATTTTTAAAATGATTAAATAACTTTTTTTTGTAATTCGTGAGTTCCTGTTTCCCTGGGAATAAACAGGACCTGCCCCGGTCACATTTATACCCTCTTCAAAATGGGAAAGTCAAGAAAACATGACTTTAATCTTCTATAAGATATTAGTTGACCTCCCGCTTGCACAGAGATGAGGACAGGGAGAGATGTTCAGAAGATGGTGGCATCTCGGTGCCATAAAGTCAATAAGACAACATCTACATCTAATGAGTTGTTTGAGAGGCAGATCAGATTGAGCGCTTCACCATCAAACACTAAAGGTGGGTCTGGGCCTTGAACGAAAGGATGAATATTCAGAGAAGCACCACATACTGCTAAGTGCGGTGGAGGATCTGTGGTTCTGTGGGCCAGTCTGTTAATGTAAAGACCCCAGGAACCTTGTCAGACTGCATGGCATCATGAACTCTGTCATCATTGGGTCTTTTAGCTGGATGATTATCCAGAAGCAGCTAATCTACACATGAAGTGGTTGACCAGACACAAAACCAGCTGTCCTCTTTGGCCATCTCAGTCCCCAGACCTGCAGAGCTTCTAGACAATAAAGGGAGAACTGGTTGACTGGTTCCTGTGAACCAGTGTTGAAGCTTGTGAATCTTCAAAGGGAAATACTAAATATCTTCCTATTGGCAAACAGCAGCGTACAAAATATAATTAACTGCTCAAATTAAAGGTTGGATTTAAAAATAGTTGAGTTGGTCCAATAAGATTATTTGAACTGGACTAACCTTTCTGAGCATTCATATCTGCTGCATCTTGTCTTGAGATTTTTTTGACACAGAGACTTGCAAAGATTATGAAAGAGTAAAGAAGTATGATTGGTTTGTTACTTTTTTATTATTGGACCATTGTGGGCGCCACAGAGAAACTATGAAAAACAGAGTTCAACTTTTCTTTTTCCAGCCGAGAAAAATCAGGTAGAACTCACCTCTCTCTGGTAGCTGCTTTCTCTTAAGAATTCAGATGATGTTCATCTCCTCTTGAAAGTTCCTTTTCTTCTTAACAAATTCTGCTCCTTATTCAGCGCACCTTCCGGTCACTTTAGCCTCTACATAAAGGACAGAAAGAAATCTTCCGTTCACATTTGTTTATGCTTCAAAGTCACTGTTGTCATTAATCGCTTGTTTCCCGTCTTGGTTGGCACAAGGCTGGAGGTGGCATAAAGGGAACCGGGCCCAGTTTTCTGTCTGACCGTGTTGTCCACGCCTAAGCCCTGATTCAATCATTGTCCAACCGCCAGAGTGACAGAGGGAGGGTCAGCATGGAGCGAGCCATTAAATGCTTTTGCAGCTGCTGCCACTTGCAAGCCACCCCCCAAAAATACCAACAGCTTTCATGACGCAGGGTCAGATAAAGTTAGGCTCTCCATTCAGAGACAACGGGCCACTAAAGATAGGGGATAAGGCCGAGTCCTGCATTGGATCACTCAGCTCAAATGATATCTTTAGCTAAACATCAGAACATAAAGGACACCCAGCCCGCCGGAGTTCCTTGTGCCACTAATCACAGAAACACAGTCATACAAAATCAGCAGCTGTTAAAAGAATGAAGAAGAAGTTATGTTAAATATTGCTAGGTTTTAGGATTTGACAGTAATGTTGTTTTACATCTACAATTGTAACTTTTCAGAGATTTTGTGCAAAGTAAACCAGCAGCGTCCAAACTTTTTGTCACGTGGGACAAAACTGTCAAGTTGACAGTTCTTGAGGGCCACAAAATGTTTTTGTTTTTTATTAAAAATGCAAAGTAAATTTATTGTAGATTTAGTTTTTGTTTCCCACAAAATAAACTGAACAGGTGATAATTTAATGAAATGAACAAAGTAGTCAGATAGCATCTGTAAATCCCAATCTTACTGTTATCCAACTTTGTATCACTCCTGAACTGTTTAATCAGTTTAAGGGCCACAAATGGCCCCCGGGCCGCACTTTGGACACCCCTGAAGTAGACAAATGATAGGCCCTAAAAATGTTCAGTATGATATTTGTAAATCTTTCAAGTTTCAGTTTCAATGTGTTGCATAAGAGTACAAAATTACGAATATTTAAACCTAAAAATGAATAAATATAGAAGGGGAAGGACTTTACTGTAAATTTACTGCATTGTAATTTTCTCGTTTTTCAAATCTGCGTTAGTATGAAAAATTATGTAGTTTGGAAAGAAAGTGGAAGTTTCAAATGAAAGCTTTTTAAGATGAATTTAGAATTTTTAGATTATTTCACATGAGCCCTTTTTTTTTTGATTTGCCACATCGCCTCTCTCGTCCATTTAGAATTAAATGTACATTCATTCAGAATGCTTAAAATAGTTCAACCTTCTGCTTTTTAGGCCCACAGACTCTCTTAGATTAGAGCTTCAAACTGAATTTGTTCAAAGCAATGCAACCTTTATTTTTGATTTTTACAAACAGAATAAAGGTATCTCAGATTAAATACTGTGAATCAATATTAAGTGTTAGATAATCCAGTGTTACAGTTTAAAATATACCTGATCTGAACAGCTGTGAACCCATCGTGCCAAAACTACGCATTGTGTACTTTAACTAAATGTTTATACTGGAAGGTTGGAAACACTTCATGAAAAATGTGTGAAACAGACACTGGAAAATTATAAGATCTTAAAATTGGAAGATTAGTGAGAACGCCATATCTGTATTACCAGTAGGAATGTGCGACATTGTGGGTAAAACTTAAAGTTTCACAAATGCAACAATCCTCAAAGTAATCTATCAGAAGCAGTCCACTTTTAGTATAATGTATAAACAGATATATAATTATACAATATAGTATAATGTGTAAATAAACTACAAATTACACTTTAATTTCTCTTTTATTCCTGCAGAAAACATTGAACTGGATAAGCTTTGTTGGTAGTTGAATGAAAGATTGTTGATTATTCATGGTTAATCTCGTTATGTTGCACGTAGAAGCTAGGCTTTAGCGTTAGCTTGTAAGCTGGTGTCAATCAATTGTTTTCCAGGCTTTTAATAGGACTTTGGTGCTCTTTGCTAATCTTCAGTCCGGTTCCCGACTATTTTCTCACTAGTTGATGCACAGTGGAGTCCTTAGCACCGTTGCCTTGCAGCAAGAAGTTCTTGGGTTCCAATCTCGGTCTGTGGAGTTTTAAATGTTCTCCCTGTGGATGTGTGGGTTCTCCCCAGGTACTCTGACCTCCTTCCACAGTCCAAGAACAAGAACACTATTAGGCATCGCTCAAGTCATGTTTTAGGTCTTTCCTAGACTTTTTTCTTGTTTTCATAAATGCCTGATTGTCAGATACTGTTCATCTGCTGTAGATAGTTTTACCCCTTTAAGAAACTTGTCCTCTTGTTTCCGTGGTGATCATCAGGAGATAAGTTCAGAAGCAGCCAAGGAAAATGAGGAAAGGCTAGTTCTCCAGGTAACATCCAGAACAACTGAGTTTGGAAAATAGTTTTCCCCTTGTCATACGTCATATTTCTGTAGGTGTCAGTATTTAACGGTTGTAGTCCTGGTGTTAAACGCTTCCTGCCTGCCTCAGACAATAGCTCTTTAAGCTGTCGCTTCAAAAGTGTTTCAGACAGCGAAGCCCCAGATACGCTCAGCAAACTGTCGACAGAGATCTTTGACCTTTAGTACAGGTCACATAACTTCACTCCCTCTGGAAACATACAGGTCCTTCTCAAAAAATTAGCATATTGTGATAAAGTTTATTCTTTTCCATAATGTAATGATAAAAATTAAACTTTCATTAATTTTAGATTCATTGCACACCAACTGAAATGTTTCAGGTCTTTTATTGTTTTAAAACGGATGATTTTGGCATACAGCTCATGAAAACCCCAAATTCCTATCTCAAAAAATTTGCATATTTCATCCGACCAATAATAGGAAAGTGTTTTTAATACAAAAAAAGTCAACCTTCAAATAATTATGTTCAGTTATGCACTCAATACTTGGTCGGGAATCCTTTTGCAGAAATGACTGCTTCAATGCAGCGTGGCATGGAGGCAATCAGCCTGTGGCACTGCTGAGGTGTTATGGAGGCCCAGGATGCTTCGATAGCGGCCTGAAGCTCATCCAGAGTGTTGGGTCTTGCGTCTCTCAACTTCCTCTTCACAATATCCCACAGATTCTCTATGGGGTTCAGGTCAAGAGAGTTGGGAGGCCAATTGAGCACAGTAATACCATGGTCAGTAAACCATTTACCAGTGGTTCTGGCACTGTGTGCAGGTGCCAGGTCGTGCTGAAAAATGAAATCTTCATCTCCATAAAGCTTTTCAGCAGATGGAAGCATGAAGTGCTCCAAAATCTCCTGATAGCTAGCTGCATTGACCCTGCCCTTGATAAAACACAGTGAACCAACACCAGCAGCTGACATGGCACCGCAGACCATCACTGACTGTGGGTACTTGACACTGGACTTCAGGCATTTTGGCATTTCCTTCTCCCCAGTCTTCCTCCAGACTCTGGCACCTTGATTTCCGAATGACCTGCAAAATTTGCTTTCATCCGAAAAAAGTACTTTGGACCACTGAGCAACAGTCCAGTGCTGCTTCTCTGTAGCACAGGTCAAGCACTTCTGCCGCTGTTTCTGGTTCAAAAGTGGCTTGACCTGGGGAATGCGGCACCTGTAGCCCATTTCCTGCACACGCCTGTGCACGGTGGCTCTGGATGTTTCTACTCCAGACTCAGTCCACTGCTTCCGCAGGTCCCCCAAGGTCTGGAATCGGTCCTTCTCCACAATCTTCCTCAGGGTCCGGTCACCTCTTCTCGTTGTGCAGCGTTTTCTGCCACACTTTTTCCTTCCCACAGACTTCCCACTGAGGTGCCTTGATACAGCACTCTGGGAACAGCCTATTCGTTCAGAAATGTCTTTCTGTGTCTTACCCTCTTGCTTTAGGGTGTCAATGATGGCCTTCTGGGCAGCAGTCAGGTCGGCAGTCTTACCCATGATTGCGGTTTTGAGTAATGAACCAGGCTGGGAGTTTTTAAAAGCCTCAGGAATCTTTTGCAGGTGTTTAGAGTTAATTACTTGATTCAGATGATTAGGTTAATTGCTCGTTTAGAGAACCTTTTCATGATATGCTCATTTTTTGAGATAGGAATTTTGGGTTTTCATGAGCTGTATGCCAAAATCATCAGTTTTAAAACAATAAAAGACCTGAAATATTTCAGTTGGTGTGCAATGAATCTAAAATATATGAAAGTTGAATTTTTATCATTACATTATGGAAACGAATGAACTTTATCACAATATGCTAATTTTTTGAGAAGGACCTGTACACTTCATCTAACTGGAATGCCGTCTTCAAAATATCTTTGTTTAGATGTTTTTCTTAATGTTTTGTTTCATCTGCTGTGTTTTAAATCAGCCGTTCGATGAACCACAACTACAACACTGGCTCCATTTACAGTTTCTCTGTCATTCTCATGTTAGCAGTCATCCCTGCAGCTGTTCGGAGGGATGACTGCATCACCCATGTGAAGGACAGCGTAGCTCTTTGTCCTGGGATTGGGTTTCAATTCCAAAAGCTGAGGGGGATTGATAGACTGAAGCGTTCATAACAGACTTGTCAGTCAACCTGATTCCATTCATACAACAACCCAACTATAAATGAGACACAAAAGTCAGAGCTATTAATCTCCTTTCTGTCACTGCACTAAAACTAGAGCACTGGTGTCTGTAGATGTTCTGGAGCTGTTGTGGCGGACGATGTTGTATGGAGAACTTCAGACAAAGTTGATTCTTGGGCCGTAGCGTCCAAAGTTTGGTTTTGGGATTTTATGACGACGACAAGAAGTACATTCTGAAAGGTTTTTTATTTGAAGTCTTTAAGGTGACATTTGCAGACAAGTTACAATCTTCCTAGCATGAACAATGCTCGGTACAACTCCACAATTATGCTTATATTTAAATTTCATAGCAGTAGTCCACACACAGTCAGAAGCTGACTTGAGGATGTCCTTTCATTAATCTTGGCAAAGCAGGATCCCATTGATTTTCAGAATGGAATCAAACATTTTCTAAACCAAGAAAAGTAAAAACAACTCACCCAACACAGTTTAGGTCATTGTGTACCTTTTTATTAAGGCGTCACTTAAAAAAATGGAAAATTAGACAACTTTTGTTTGATTTATTCTAATGTTGTGTTTTAAGTTGAAAACAGGAATTGTAAAATGTTTGCAATCACAAAAGTTTTTTTTTTCCTTCTAAGAAAAATAAAATATTAATAATTAATAATATTATAATTTTTTCCCTCCAGTGCTTTGGGGTTGTCCAAAAGGTGGCCCGGGGGGCATTTGTAGCCATTGGAGGGCTTTAGGGCGGCCCTCGACCACAATTCAAGAATTGCTAAAATTTCCCACATTTGAAAAAAAAAGTTAGTGTGCATTTTTTTTTTCTAAAAAGATACAGAATTTTTTCTGAATCAAGTATCTTTTATCAGCCATATTTTTCGTATTAATCGAGTTCAATACTAAATGGGACCCTGATCATCCTGTGACTAAAGAGCAGACTTGGGCATGCCTATTTATTAAACTTGGAAAAATAAAGCAACATTGAATCATTCCCTGTTCTGGTTGCTAAAAAGTCACAAAAAAATCTAGAAAAAGGTGATCAACTTGAAAAATATACGATACTATCTGATTTTGTTTTTTAATCAGGTTGTCCTCCAAGAGCCTTATTGTGTTTAAAATCTAGAATGATTAAATCAGATTACTTTGCATGTTTCATGAAAACTTTGTGTGTTTAGTTTATTGTTGAGCAGGTAAAAATTAAAACTAACATTTTTCTAAAAAAACAAACGTATTATCAAGTTGCCATTTCTAGCCTCAATGGCAAAACGTTTGGACACCGCTGCTTTAAACGGTCATTATTTTAGAAGTGAATATAAAAATAAAACCCTAAGTGGCTGCAATGACTGAAGGTCTGTTCCTATTTGCTCCATTAGATGGAGATAAAGCTTCACCATTGCTGAACCCCTGAACCAGAGACAAAATGTGCGTGTGTGTTTGACCTCAAAGCTTTATAACTCTGACCTCTGACATCCCTGAGGCGAAGGAGGGTGGACGATCTGGCATCGTGTATCAGTAAGACATTACACAGCCTAGACCTTTAAATACATCTGTTGAGTAAACTAAAAATATTCCACGTGCTGTTTTGAAAAATCCGCTTATGGAAGATGTTTGGAAGTTCCATTCCCAAAGATTTGAAGGAAACTAAATCTGGACCTCCTTCACTAAAAGGATAATCAGAGCTAAAATCCATAATAGCATCCCTACTGATCTAATGAGATGTGGGAAAGTTGTGAGAACAGTGTCGACCTAGAAGAAGCCCCCTGAGACTAGAAGTGGCGTGCTCTGCTGCACGTACAGTACCCCCCCCCACCCCCCCCCCCCTTTATAAAGGATAACAGGGCTTTTTTGGGGGATCATGAAAAGCCATAGCGATAGAAGGACACAGAGGGGGGAGAGGAAAGAGCAAGCATTCTTTTGTCAGTTGACCCCTGACACTTTAGCCCCGCCCCCTTCTACATGTAACCTGCAAGCACACTGCGAGAATCAACAAAGCACTCTGGGAAAGACAGGAGGAGGGCCTTTTTTTCAGTATAAACAACATCTGTGAGGCTCGGACTGGGACTCATGTATTTCTGTTGTTTTTCTCCTGAAAGTGTTTTTGGCTCAAATTTCAACCTGTTTACGGTGATGCTCAGACTGCTTCTTCATTAGAAAAAAAAATAAAAAATTTCTTTTTATATCTTCTATTATAGGAAGTTTTATTTTTGGGAAAATTCTACAGTATTATGTATAAATCATTTTAATGATTTTTAATTTGGGGCTTTGCTAGCTCAGTCAATAACAGTAAAACTATGAAATCTGATTATCTCTGTGTTGTTTATGCACTGTTTACTCTGAAGGACTATTTTTATGTTTGTTTCCTAATCTGGCTAAACGTTTGATCAGTGGAAAATGTCATCCTACAAAAAGTCTTCATGCCCCTTGAACATTTTGAACGTTGATGTTTTATCACATAATTTCACTCCCTCCAGGTTTGGATTATAATGGATTATAATGGATTTAACTCCATCCGTCTTCCAATCAAATGATACCAGTTTCCCTATCCCAGCTGAAGAAAATCACCCTACAGCATGATGCTGCCATGACCATGTTTGAACATAGGGAGGGTGAGTTTTTTCTGATAAGAGCACCTTCTTCCATGTATTTGTTGTGTCTTTGTGTGATAAGCTGAAATGCAACTTCTTTTCTAATAAATGTCAGATTTGCGTAGTGTGCGCCATAGTTCTCTCATGAGATGTCCAAAGCTGTTTCAGGCCTCTCTACTATGTTCATCACTGGTGGTCTTGATTCTTTTTGCTAAACAATGTTCTCAGTTCATGTTATTTAGGGGTATCAGAGTAAAGGGTTTCTTAAAAACATTACACAAACACCATCATTTTCACTCTGAAAAATATTGAGACTTCATCATTTTCCTTTTCGCAATTAATTGTGTTATGTCACATAAAACCCTATTAAAAGACGTTGCTGTTTCTAGTTGTAATGTGATGAAATGCAAATAAATTCAAGGATGGGAATCTTTTTTTAAGGCACTGTATCTCTTGAACATGTCAAATGTAAGCCTTCATAGAAGCAAAAACAGTGTGCCCCATATTGTTTGAATGCTGTCTATTAGCTCCGACTCCTTCCGGTACACCCTCATCACTGCTGTGGGAAAAAACGCCCGGCAAACATTCAGCAGCCCATCTTGTAATCTTCAGTTGCAGGCCTTTTTCTGGCTCTAAAGGAGTTAGAGGCTGACTTCCTTTCCTTGTCCTGCTTAACCTTTCCTTACCTGCAGAACTCATGCTGAATGAAACCTATATGGGACTGCGTTGGTAGCATGCGTTGGCTGATGGTTGTGTAAGTGATACGCACTAGATGGCAGGGTCTCGAGGCTCTCCATCCGGCTATTCGACTGTCTTTAATGGTCTACATTGGACATCACATTGTGCCGGTTTTTAGTTCTACTACAAAAATTCAGAGCAGCTGTAGCCATTTTGTTGGATCAGCCAACCCAAATTAAGCTTAATTTCTCCGAACATTGTTTCAAAGATATTAGCTTCCTGGTTTTCCTTCTTTGGATAAGTTTTGGTAGAAACTGGGACTTTATTAACATCTCATGGTGTGAGAAGTTGTGATAATAAAATGAAATGATACTTGGCTCAGAAAGTGCTATCGAGTTGCTGTCACTACATGTCTATTATTACATGATACTTGATAAAAAGGTGTTTGTTTTAACCTTTACATTGCTATATCTTTAACTAGTTAGCAAAATTAACGACATCTCTTTAACAAACAGTAAACTGATGATTTACCTCCATGTTTGAGCTTCTGTTTTTTTAAAACTCTTATTTTGAAGTAGAAAAGGAAGCTGTTGTTGAGTTGCTGTGCTCTGATGACTGAGTCTGTAAATTAACATGGCTGACAACCCACAAATAAAAAAAAAAGATGTAGAAGCTCTCATCTTAAAATTGCATTCAGTTGTAAAAAACATTTGTAAGCCCAAAGACTGGCCAACTGTTATCCGCAAACAACGCCGAAACGAGTATCTGCTTCAGAGATTTAGTTTAATATTGTGGTGAACCCGGTGGTCTCCTCTCATGTATCGTGAGATGAATGTATCTTTACATCCCAGTAGCTACTGCCAATAGTTCATGCATTGCAGCGCTTTGCCGTTTTTCTAGTTGTGTAATCATCAAACTTTCATTAAAGCGAGCTCTTCTAGATTCAGCTCAGATGTTGATGGCTCCACGGGGATTTACTCTGAGCTTCTCCACATTTCACGCCTGTATTGTGGATTAACCCAGGCCTGTATCTTCATACCTTGTTGCTCCGAGCTGATAACAGTCCTGATCCTGGGGTTCAGCCCTTAAATCTGCTTCATATTGTATTTGTTTTAATAATGTGAGTGAGATGTTGTTTAGGCGAACATTGCAGCGGTTTTCATCATCAGAAGCAGATGTGAAGAAATGTGTGAAGAAAGGCACCCAGACAGACGTGCTGCTGGTAGAAGGCAGAGAGGTGTTGTAGTTTAAGGACATTAATATGATGCACTGTGTCTGGTTAGAGAGGTCCGATAAAGCTACTGAAAAAGGTGTTCTGGTCAAATTAGACTATAATTGAACTAAGGTGAAGCTCTCTATTTACCACTCAGTCTACTTTCCTACCCTCATCTACGGCCCTCACCTCTGGAACAGGCTGCCTGAGGACCTCAGGGCCGCAGAGAACGCTCATGTTTTTAAGAGCAGGCTCAAGACCCACCTATTTAGCCTAGCTTTTAACTGATTATTATTTATTATTGTCTGTTTAATTGCTCTGCATGTTTTACATTATTATATTTTTATCAGTGTTTTACTATTTAATCGTATCACATTAATTTACCGTTTCTTTTTATACTTTACTTTATCTTAATCCCCGTTCCAGTGTCTCCTCTGTGGGAGCCCTCTGCCCCGGGAGCGGTGGTCGGCTGTAGCTGCCTGGGTGCTCTCCGGGTGGAGCTTGGGTGGAGGTGGGGGTCTTGGCCTTGCCTCCACTGGGCGCCCTGTGTCGGTGCCTCGGCTGCTGCTGTTAATCTACTGCTGCCGGGGCAGATGGCTCCTCTGATGGCGTTTCCTTGCATGGTTCATCTACACTCGGCCCAATGTCCTTTCTTACTGTTTCTTTTAACAGTGTGTGTGCATGGGAGATGGGTTGGGGGGAGGGGGGTATAACTGTGACCATGCTTTTAAATCTGTGGGGGAGGGAAGGGAAGGTGGTTTTATGTGGGGTCATTTTAATCTGTAAAGCACTTTGTGATGCAACTTCTTGTATGAAAAGTGCTTTATAAATAAAGTTTGATTTGATCTAAGGCCATGAGCTCCGGGTAGGGATCACCAATACAAGCGGGTGAAATGAGTTTCCTCTGCAGGATGTCTGGACTCTCCCTTAGAGATGTGGTGAGAAGCTCGGTCAGAGTAGAGCTGCTGCTCCTCCACTTCAAGAGGAGCCATTGAGGTGGCTCGGGCATCTGGTTTAATCCTTCTGGAACACCTCCCTGGTGAGGTGTTCCCGGCACGTCCCACCGAGAGGAGACCCAGAGGAAGACCCAGGACACACTGGAGGGACTATGTTCCTTGGCTGTCCTGGGAACGATGTGCGTGTAAATAGCATGCGATCACATGATCTGGGACACGAGGACAGATGTGAGGAGATCCGTAGATACGTCACATCACTCAGCAGCTGCTGGTAACCATCTGCTGCACACGCTGAGCAGTCTTCAGCTGCCGTTCTATGTTTGCACCTTCTCTGGGGCGATTGTCCTTCATTTGTTTATGTAATAGTTACAGAGATTGAAGCATACGGTTTATATTTGCGTTGTGATGACTTCTTGTTTGGATCCTCCAGGAAGAGGAATCTGTGCTACTATAGCTCATCCTGTCAGTCATGTACTTTTTAATCCACATACAGCTGCTGCTTGTGAGTGTTGTTATTTTGCCCTAATTAACTCAGGCTTTGAATTGGTGTCTTGTTATCTAAGGAGTGTGTGAAAAAAGGGGGGAAGAGTTTAATTGGCAGATAATCAAAGAGAAGTGTGTTGCTTTGTGTGGATGCCGTATTTTCTAGGCAGATAGATGAGCGGATTTCACATTCACAGAATAAATGGAAATAGATACTCATCACCCAGCTAACAGACAGTGACACAGATAAAAGAGGGTTATTTAAAGCACGCTTCCTGATGCCAGGGATACAGTAACCATGGCTTCCATTTTGTGAGTGTCTGCATTCACTTGTCCTCCACATGAACCCTCGTCAGATACGTTCTGCTATGAAGACGGAGGAAGTTCAGAGAGAACCTGCACAGCACACCTTGTGGATTTCCTTGTTGCTGCTAATCCACAAACGTTTTCTTTCTTACAGCTTGTTACGCTTACAGAACCACAGCAGAGGTACAGGTTCTGGTAAAACCGTTCAGCTTTTTCACATTTTCTAACGATACAGTCAAAAACTTTACACATTATTATCATGTGTGTTAAACATCTACATCACAATTTCGCACCAGGTTGTTTTGGTGCATTCCAGTAAAACACACTGAATTTTGTGGTTGTAACACAACAAAGGCAAGTCTTCCCCATCAAAACAGGAAAGAAAAATCATGCATTTCTAAGTTAAAGCTTCTAGAAAGCTTACTAACCCAAAAGCTCTCCTCTCTTAACCATTTTGATGTGAGGTGAAGAGAAATGGGCAGCTGTGTGGAGCAGGGGAGACAAAAAGTCAGATTACGAGTTAAAATGCAACACTGAAAGATGGGGTTAAATCCTAAGAGACAGGGTTAAACACTGAAAGAATGGGGTTAAATCCAAAGACAGGGTTAAACACTGAAAGAATGGGGTTAAATCCTAAGAGACAGGGTTAAACACTGAAAGAATGGGGTTAAATCCTAAGAGACAGGGTTAAACACTGAAAGAATGGGGTTAAATCCTAAGAGACAGGGTTAAACACTGAAAGAATGGGGTTAAATCCTAAGAGACAGGGTTAAACACTGAAAGAATGGGGTTAAATCCTAAGAGACAGGGTTAAACACTGAAAGAATGGGGTTAAATCCTAAGAGACAGGGTTAAACACTGAAAGAATGGGGTTAAATCCAAAGACAGGGTTAAACACTGAAAGAATGGGGTTAAATCCTAAGAGACAGGGTTAAACACTGAAAGAAAGGGGTTAAATCCTAAGAGACAGGGTTAAACACTGAAAGAATGGGGTTAAATCCTAAGAGACAGGGTTAAACACTGAAAGAATGGGGTTAAATCCAAAGACAGGGTTAAACACTGAAAGATGGGGTTAAATCCTAAGAGACAGGGTTAAACACTGAAAGAATGGGGTTAAACCCTAAGAGACAGGGTTAAACACTGAAAGAATGGGGTTAAATCCAAAGACAGGGTTAAACACTGAAAGAATGGGGTTAAATCCTAAGAGACAGGGTTAAACACTGAAAGAATGGGGTTAAATCCTAAGAGACAGGGTTAAACACTGAAAGAATGGGGTTAAATCCAAAGACAGGGTTAAACACTGAAAGAATGGGGTTAAATCCTAAGAGACAGGGTTAAACACTGAAAGAATGGGGTTAAATCCTAAGAGACAGGGTTAAACACTGAAAGAATGGGGTTAAATCCTAAGAGACAGGGTTAAACACTGAAAGAATGGGGTTAAATCCTAAGAGACAGGGTTAAACACTGAAAGAATGGGGTTAAATCCAAAGACAGGGTTAAACACTGAAAGAATGGGGTTAAATCCTAAGAGACAGGGTTAAACACTGAAAGAATGGGGTTAAATCCTAAGAGACAGGGTTAAACACTGAAAGAATGGGGTTAAATCCTAAGAGACAGGGTTAAACACTGAAAGAATGGGGTTAAATCCTAAGAGACAGGGTTAAACACTGAAAGAATGGGGTTAAATCCTAAGAGACAGGGTTAAACACTGAAAGAATGGGGTTAAATCCTAAGAGACAGGGTTAAACACTGAAAGAATGGGGTTAAATCCTAAGAGACAGGGTTAAACACTGAAAGAATGGGGTTAAATCCAAAGACAGGGTTAAACACTGAAAGAATGGGGTTAAATCCTAAGAGACAGGGTTAAACACTGAAAGAATGGGGTGACTGGGGCTCAGTAGGTAGAGTAGTTGTCTTGCAATCAGAGGTTTGTAGGTTCCATCTTCCTCCTGTCACATGTCGATGTTCCCCTTTTGCAAGGCACCTACCGAGCTCTGTATCGGTGTATAAATGTGTGCACGTTCGTGAGTGTGAGTGGGTGAATGTGGCTCCGTTGTAAGCGCTTTGAGTGATCAGTATGACTAGAAAAGCGCTATGTACAGTAAGTTCAGTCTATTTACCATTCCATTTAAACCGTGAAACACAGGGTTACACACTGAGAGACAGTGTTAAGTTTAAAACCTATAAAAGGAGATGAAGTTGTTGGCAGCAGTAGCTCTGATGATGTTCTTCTGTGGGAAAGTCTCACAGAACGCATAAACAGAACGCCAGACCAGGTGTAGCTTTACGGTAGAGCTTTAATGAAGCCTAAGCCTATAGCAGCAGAGATAGTGCTTTGTAACCTAAGGCAGTCTAGCTTTAGGCTCAAAAAATAAGCCTAGACTAAAAGTAGACACGGTGTCTAACTTGGACTAAGAACCACCACTGATATAGCTACAGTATATTAGTTTCTTTTTGATTGGCTAAAAAAAGATGCTGGTGAATATAGAACTAAATAAATGAATTGATCTCTAACTCCCTGGGAAGTAGAACAATGCCTCATAAGAAATATCACATATTGCAGAATCCAGTTAGAAAAAAGAATATTTAACATTATGCTTGGTGTTTTTTTCAGCCCATTCCACACTTCTACTTTCTCTCCCTACTCCTGTTACTTTTCAAAAACATCAACGGCCCACTTTCCAGTAAGTTGTTGCTCCAGTTTGGAGAGATAATGAGAGAGTGAAACCATTGCTTCCCTTAGGCAAGTGTGCACACACAAACAATTGCTGGCTTACAGGGCATTGTCATCATTATTCCTCTTAGCTGTGCTGTTGGGAAAACATACACACATGGAGGAAATGTACTGATGCAATCTCACTGAAAGTGTGGTCCTTCTGCAAAAAAAAGAGAGGAGACATCCAACATGTCAGTGTTCCAACTGTGAGAGCAGATAACAGCTTTCCTTAGTGCTGCCTTAGTTCAACATCTAGCATGTGCAAACACTCTGAATCTGTACCCAGAGCTGGAAAAGCCGCAAATGTTGATTGGTTGCTCCACCAGCCGCAGGCTCTTGTAAAATAATCTTGCATTGAATTTGAGTGACTCTAAATGTCCTGTAGGATTGATTATTCTGCAACGGGGGACATGTATATTCCTTAGTGCAACATGGCCGCCCTCGGCTGTTCTGTACATTAGAAGTATTTTACAGTTTGCATTAGTTGAACAGCAAGCTGTGATTTCATTCTCTTCACGTAGCACTAAACTGTAGTGTCACTCATTGTTTTTGCATGTGGGTTGAGGTGCGACATATTTCTGTAGAGGGGTGAAGTGTTCCAACATGTTCTTCCCTAAAAGACTCAGAACTGTGAATACAGCGATTACAGAAGTGTGGCTGAACGGCAGGAAAGAATTAAAGCCTTTGTAGGGCTGAACAACACACTAATTCCTGCTTGGACTTTCACTAAGCTCCATTAAATGTCTTAAGCCCACATGAACCACTAAGTTAGATTTCAAATGGACAGGCTCCAACACCTGCTTTCTCCTTTTCCACTAGCTGGACTGGGTTCATGGAGTCCATTCATGCTGTTTCCTGCTCATCCATGTGCATTCTGCTCCCTGATGTTAGCTTCATGAGCGGCCTGTAAAGGCGGTTAAGCGGTTAGCAGTTTAAGAGCGCAGCGGCTGCACTGAACAGTAACAGAGCTCCCTGAACTAGACCAACTGTTTCTGTTACATCAGAGCTTTATCATTCCACTAGGTACACATACACATGTATGTATGCATACACACAACAAACAGTGTTTGAACATTTTCATGTCTGGTTTTAAGACAAAATAACCTCCTTGAATTCATCCTGAAGGGAGAAGGAGATATGGTCATTAACCATCCATCCATCCTGATACATACAGTTATATATATATATATATATATATATATATATATATATATATATATATATATATATATATATATATATATATATATATATATATATATATATATATATATATATATATATATATATATATATATATATATATATATATATATATATATATATATATAATCTCTATCCCTCCATCCATCCATCCATTTTCTTTCGCTTATCCGGGGTCGGGTCGCGGGGGCAGCAGCCTAAGCAAAGAGACCCAGACTTCCCTCTCCCCAGCCACTTGTTCCAGCTCCTGGAGGAACCCCAAGGCGCTCCCAGGCCAGCCGAGAAAAGTAGTCCCTCCAGCCTGTCCTGGGCCTTCCCCTGGGCCTCCTCCCGGTGGGACGTGCCTGAAACACCTCACCAGGGAGGCGTCCAGGAGGCATCCTGACCAGATGCCCGAGCCACCTCAACTGACTCCTCTCGATGTGTAGGAGCAGCGGCTCTACTCTGAGCCCCCTCCGGATTACTGAGCTTCTCACCCTATCTCTAAGGGAGAGCCCAGACACTCTGCGGAGGAAACTCATTTCAGCCGCTTGTATCCGTGATCTCGTTCTTTCGGTCACCACCCAGAGTTTGTGACCATAGATGAGGGTAGGAACGTAGATCGACCGGTAAAGCGCCCGCATAACTGCAGATGCCCCACCAATCCGTCTATCGATCTCCCGCTCCATTTTTCCCTTATTCGTGAACAAGACCCACAGATACTTAAACTCCTCCACTTGGGGAAGGACCCCATCCCCGACCTAGAGAAGGCACCCCACCCTTTTCCGGCTCAAGACCATGGCCTCGGATTTGGAGGTGCTGATTCTCATCCCAGCCGCTTCACACTCGGCTGCGAACCGTTCCAGCGAAAGCTGTAGATCACATTCCGATGAAGCCAACAGGACCACGTCATCTCCAAAAATTAGAGACCCGATCCTGAGGCCACCAAAACAGATCCCCTCAACGCCTTGGCTGCGCCTATAGAGCCTGTCCATAAAAGTTAGGAACAGGATCGGTGACAAAGGGCAACCTTGGCGGAGTCCAACTCTCACTGGAAACAAGCCCCGACTTACTGTGCGAACCAAACTCTGGCACCGGTCGTACAGGGACCTAACAGCCCGTATCAAGGGGCCCGGTACCCCATACTCCCGGAGCACCCCCCACAGGGCCCCCCGAGGGACACGGTCGAACGCCTTCTCCAAGTCCACAAAACACATGTAGACCGGTTGGGCGAACTCCCATGCACCCTCCAGGACGATATATATATATATATATATATATATATATATATATATATATATATATATATATATATATATATATATGCACTTCTGAGCCTCCCTGATAAGGTCTATTCAGGGGTTCTGGAGAGGAGGGTCCGACGGATAGTCGAACCTCAGATCCAGGAGGAACAATGCGGTTTTCGTCCTGGCCGTGGGACACCTGACATATATATATATATATATATATATATATACACACGTATGTATTGCCCTGCCACCGTCAACAGGGATGCATTTAGTTCAATTGATAACACAACTACAACAGGGTTGTTTTTGTGGCCTTGCAGCGAGAACGTCCTGGTTTTGGCCTGGGGTCTTTCTGCATGAAGTTTGCATGTTCTCCCTGTGGATGCATTGGTTCCCTTCAGTTCCCTTCAGGTTGTTTGTCCTGTGCGTCTCTGTGTTGCCCTGCGACAGACTGGCGACCTCTTGCCCAATGATTGCTGGAGCTAAATCTAACCTCACAGAAAAAGTTCTCCATGCTGCAGCATTAAACAGTTCAGTGTTAGGCCCGTTTGATGAGATGATTTTACAGCCATCATTCTCTGCCGGTTTACAGGATGGTTACATAACACCTTGCACGAGTGTGCTGCATTAAATCTGAGCCAGCTTCATGATTCATCACACGCACGGATAACTAAATGGCAACAAGTCAGCAGAGAGAATAAAACATTATGTAATGGGAATCCAGCGCACGTGTACCTGGCTGAGTAAATGAGGCGAAATATGAAAGATTTTCATTTTCTGTATGCTTGGGTGGAAGTTAGCATACACCAGATTTACTCTATATGCAGAGCTGGCGTTAATCTAGCTCTGATTGGCGCAGTAAGACGCCAGCTGCACGCTGTGGCTGTTTCTGTGCGTTTACGACATGGCTTCATTCACCAGAGCGCGTCAAGGAGCGACAGGCAGACAAGCAGATGGGAGATGAGGGGTTGAGGAATGCATGTGTAATGTCACAAGATGCTCATTTTTTATCACTCAACTGATACTTTCAGTTGGAATGAATGAGGTTTAATAGAAATACTCAGCACTGAGTGAGGTCGCTTTTCTTCAACAGATAAATGAATCTGGCCCTCATCAGATTGAACAAAACCGAGGCTTTAGTGAATCAGCATCAGGCTGTAATCCACCAGATTCCTGTTTTATTTACATTTAAAGAGTGCCAAGCAGTTCAGTTGGAACCTACAGCATATTGTTAACGTCTGAAGGCATGTTAATAGTTTATAATCTAGTCACTTTATTCTACCCCCTCCACAATAATAACTGGATATATCCTGTATTTTACTTTATGTTCTGACCCTCTTTTTACAAAACACAATTGTGTGCTGCAATGGAAACAATCTGTGGTTGTTTGTAAGACAAAAAGACATCAAAACAAAGTTATTTTGTCGTTGTAGTTTAAGTCAAATTAAATGTATCATTTTACCTTCTGTCTCTGTCTGAAAGACAAAAAGAAAGGGGAAGAAAAGCAAATAAAGAAAAGAAGGAGGAAAAAGTGGGAAAAGTAAAGGAGAGACATAAAAAAATAACATTTTATTGGACAGAGTAAACACAACTTTCTGTTCTGTCTAACGATGTGTAAAGAAAAATAAGGAAACAAAGAACTGCTAAAGAGAAAAGGAGAAAATGAAACAAATATGAGGAAAATATAGAATAAATAAAATTATAAAAGAAGTGAAAGATGAAAATGAAGACAAAAGCAGAATAAGTATTTCTAATAAAAATAAAATGAATATATAATTTAAAAAAACTTAGAGAAGACAAATATGCCTTCAAAAATGACAGAAAAAGAGAAAAGGGATCAAATCTGTTTCAAAACAAAAAAAGTCATGGAAAGAGGACGATTTCTTCTTTCTAAACTTCATATGGAATTACAGTTTAGCCCAAAATAATTCACACACATTTACGCTTAAAGTCATATTTTCATCGTTCTTCTAATTTGAAGTAATATTTAAGTTTTAACCAAGAGTCCTGAAGTATATGTAAAGACATTCGGGTGATAACAAAGAGGCCTTCCAACCTAAATGACTTGGAGCTCATTGCCAAAAATAAGTCAAATCAAGTATATTTGTATAACACATTTCAGTAACAAGGCACTTCAAAGTGCTTTACATGATAAAAACTTAAAACAAGAAACAAACAAAAAAGGAAACCATACATTACAGTGATAAAATAAAGAGAAGTAACGAGAAGCTGCAATCCAGACTGGAATGAAGAATGTTCCAGTGATTATTAATCAGACGCAGCTCCAAACAGATGAGCTTTTACCTTTGATTTAAAAGAGCTCCGTGTTTCAGCAGCTTTGCAGTTTTCTGGAAGTTTGTTCCAGATTAGAGGAGCATAGAAACTGAAAGCTGCTTCTCCATGTTTGGAATGATAATTTGTCCAATAACTCAGTGATGCATTATCCAGGGCCAGAAAATGGCACAGTACAAAACATATATATTTATGCATGTAAAAATGTTTTACGTTTATAAATGAAAGCAAAATAATCATGTTAAATATTTATGAAATATATTATTGAATCAATCAGTCATTCAAATTTGAATTTGTTAAAATCTAACATACAAAATGTTTCGATATTTATTACTTTTGTGAAGTATTTATGTATATTCCATGACAAAATAATTTACCTGTCAAACTGATGCTAACAAGTGATTGGTTAACAACCATGGCACCTCAGCTGAAGACCAATCTGTAGCAGAATTAATTATATTGAATAATTAAATAAGGATTAAAAGTAATTCTGGTTTATTTTAACATACGTACATACATGAAGCATTTATATTATATACATCTGTAGATATTTAAGTATTTTCTAATTCTGTTTTAAATGGTTGTATGCATAAATAAAAACATATTATTTGATGAAACTAGCTCATATACCACTGACATTAGAAGGATTTAACAGAGCTCACTCTCCAGGTCTCATAGCAAAAACTCCTGAAACCTATTATGAATTTCTAAGACAAAAACAGAAATATAAAGAAATATTTCTCAAGCAGTACTTTGCATCTCCGGACCTACAGTCCAGAGATCTAAGAACGGACGAGCGGTAACACGGAGAAACGGGGGAGTGAGGACATGTTGTCCTGATTCCTACAGAATGATTTGTGCCTATTATCTGTTGAATGTTCTGTTCTAAGGATCACACTGATGAACAGTTTCTCTTAACATTCTACAATCTGAAACTTGCATGCTGATAACTAATGACTGACCATGGATTGATGAACTCCAATATTGTTTATCACATATTAACAGCTCCTGTTCTCCCACCAGTGTATTGAGAAAACTCATCTCTTCAATTGGCGCTGATAGATGCTGTACTTTGGAAAAACATGTCTATAAATTCACATTTCCCCATGTTTACGCGAGCTCTAACGTATTTTATTGGAGTTTTGTGAGATAGACCAACAGAAAGTACAATGGACCCTTTCCTATTCGCAGATTTTTCTGTGAAACGTAACTCCAAATTATTCACAGAAAATTCTATGATTTCTTGTAGAGCATAACTAAAATATTCTAAAGAAGCATCTTGGGTAGCTAAAATACCTTAATACAATGCTACTTGACACACTATTGGCTGGCGTTTGCAAAGCAGTCAATCCAGGAGCAGCATTTTTTTTGTTGGTGCTGATTGGCTGAACCCCAAGCGCAGAGATAAGGAAACTGTAGATGTCACCTTCTGTGGTGGCGCTAAGACATTTTCCACTGCGCGTATTGATGCATATTACAGTATATTTGGTGTTTGAACTATTAAAATAGGCAGTTATACCTTTTTATTAGAGCCTTAAGTATTAGCAGATTTTTGCTATTCGCAAGTGATTGTAATCCCTGATCGTCGTAAATACCAGGGGTCCACTGTAAACCATGTTGAAGGAAAGTGATAAATTACCAATTAAATAAAAAGTGTGGAAAGTGTAGTTTGCACCTGCATCCATCCCTCTTTAATCTGATACACCTAAATAAAATCCAGCCTCATGTTGGCCAAGTAAGGCAGCAGACAGGCCAGGTTGGGCACATAGGGGAGACCAGGACTGGTTGTCTCACCATGATCTTGGTTTGAATTCTACTCACCTTTCTTTTTTTTACAATTCATTGTTTTAAAATGTTATTATCTTTCAAAGACACTCTGACTCCCTGTGGTATCCTGCTTCATGTTGGGGTTGGTTGTCCCTATTAATGTCAATGGGGTTTTCATTTAGAACTTAAGGTTTTATGAAATTGTGTAACTTTTTTAAAATAAAATTACAAATACTTAGATTTGGTTTAATAATCAATGTTCCTTGTGTTCAATCCCTAAAATTGAGCAAAGTAATGCATTATTCTAGTGAATGTATAGTGCGGAAAAATATAGCCTTGAACAAAGCAATCATTTAATATAAACAGAGAAAAAAGTGAACCCAGCATTGTTCCTAGTGCATGCAAATGTGTTAGAACTTTAAAATGTTTCCTCAGTTGATTTTCTGAACTATTATTTCAACTATTTAGCGTTTTATCAAACTACAAAAAGCCAAGAGAAGATGAACCTTCACAGACAACATTTCCTTTGAAAGTCCTGACCGATATGCCAGCTAAAGAAGAAAAAAATACTACTTCAACACTCGCATAGAAGAGCTGATACAAATATTTGCCACATTAGCCCACCGACCCCTGGAGCAATGAGACAACCAGCCCCAGGTGACCTCTGGACAAATAAATGTCACTAGCCAACACACAGCTTCAGCTATCTTAATAAATGTTAGCTCTAATCAAAGCTCTCATCTTTGACTTTTTGATTAATTGTTGAGTTTTTAAAGCTAATAACGTACAAACTTTTAATATAAAAATACCCCCCCCCCCCCCATCCCCCCAAAAAGTTCTCAGACACGTAAAAATGACATTTATCTTCACTGCAGTGCGCTGTGTTCAAATCAAAAGATGAATAGTGCAAAATGAGCAGATGAATAAGCCAAATGTTTGATGTCATAATATAACCACAGTGCCCTCTAGTATGGCTGTAATAAGCAATGTTACAACCAGCCCTGGTCTCCCCCAATTAATGCCACCCAGTCCCCTCTACTTTCCACTCAACCACGATCTGTACCCGTCCACAAGGGTGCGCTGACGCCTGCTGTTTTCGCCATTTATTTAATATGTCTCTCAGGGACAAGGATTCAATCACTTTATTCTTTCCTATTGGTTCTTTCTTAGCAGTTCTTCTTTTCTTCTTGCATAGATCTGTGCAGTGTTGACCTCTAGGAGGCTGTAGTGAAAACTCTGCACAGAGTGCAGTTCAGTTGTTCTAACAGAGGCTCATGCTTATCTGCGAGCTCTAAGAGGCTTGCATTCACAGATGTAGAGACAGTGGCGGTTCTTGCATGAATGTGGCCCTGGGGCATTTCTTCTGCAACCCTCAAGCCCCCTGGAGGAAACATCCGAGATTCTGAAGGGATAAAATGTTGTGCAGAACCACAGAGGCACATAACACAACCACCAAGCAGGTGATTCCGATTCCAACACTAGGGGGCGCCAACTCCCCATTGACCGGGGATGTTTGAAGCAACAGAAAACTGATGTACTTTGTATTATCTGGATGTTTATGCACCCCCCCGGGCAGCATCACATATATACATACCAAAAACCGCGAACTACATGAAGATACAGGTCAAGACCTTCAATCAGAGACGCAGCCAAGAGGCTTTATGGTAACTTTGGAGGAGCTGCAGCCATTCACAGCTCAGGTGTGATAATCTGTTAACAGGACATTCCACAAATCAAGTGATTGTTTAAAAAAGCCACATCTTCTGCTAGTTTTCTCTAAGGGGTGTCAGAATTAAAGGGGCTAAATACAAATGCAGGCCACACGTTTTAGTTTGAAAAAAAATATAGACAAAAATCTAACTTGTAGCTCATATTTGTATTATTCACACACATGCATTGCTTTGGTGGAAAAACAGTAGAATGATAGAAGCAACAGGAGAGTTAGACTTGGAGTAATCACACACTCTGATAGCATCTTGTTGTTTTGAAGCTCTGCATCACTAATCTCACCATTATCACGATGCTCATAACCCCCCCCCCCACCCCCACACACACACAGATACACACATGCGTGACATTAACTTTTCACATTTGACTTTCGCAGCCATGTTCCGCAGCCATCACCTTCACATGCGATAGGAGGGGATCTGTCGGTGCAGCATGGATGACCCAGTTCTTTAAGGAATCTCTTCTCTTTCGAGCCACGAAAGAAAAGCAGGAATGTGAAGATAGGAGGAGGCTGAGAGTTGGTGCATCAGATGGACTTATATTGATTTTAACAGGTGTGTTTGCACGCAGTGAGCATGTCCATCACTCTGCGTCCGTCATCATTAAGAGGTTAAGATCGCTCCCTCAGGCTCAATGCCTGGGATTGAGAGAAATCAATGCCGATCAGCATGTGTGTGTGTGTGTGTGTGTGTGTGTGTGTGTGTGTGTGTGTGTGTGTGTGTGTGTGTGTGTGTGTGTGTGTGTGTGTGTGTGTGTGTGTGTGGCCATAACCATGACCCAGCAAAGCAGTAAGATGAATCCAAACCTAAATTCTGTTTTTATCCTCAGCAGAAGCTTAGAGGGGATCTGGAATAATTTTAGTTTGCATCCAGCCTGATTTTGGCCCCGAGAGGCTCTCAGAGCAAACCTATTTCTATTTCATTCCTGTGTGTGTGTGTGTGTGTGTGTGTGTGTGTGTGTGTGTGTGTGTGTGTGTGTGTTTAAATGCACGCAGAGAATTCTTCCACAGCTTGGTTGTTAAAATGGACCCCCAGGGACCCCTTTGGCTTAAATCCTCATCATCTTTTACTCTTACACCAGACACCAGGAGAGCCAGAGGATTTAATATGTGACGCCATCACATCTCCTGAGTTCTTCACAATTAAGTGGAAACTGTTATAGCTGGACTAAGCCTGTAGATGTTGATACAAAGGGTCATTATAAATATTGTAGCTTCGTGTGGCTTTAGTGCAAAAAAGGAAGAATTGGACAGTGGTATCTAGAAATATTAATCAAAGAAACACACAAAAAAACCATTGGTTACACTGTCAGGGAAATAGATCTACAGTTTTATTGTTGCACTCAGTGAGGTGTATGATCCAATCAATGTTAATGTGTGTGTGTTCCCTTTATTTCTGTTGGTAACTTTGAATAAGATGAAGGTAAAAAGACTCATGGTGTTCCACAGGGATCAATTATTGGTCCTCCTTAATTTCTAAATGTTTCCTCTTGGTTCCATAATTAGACAGCATAACATAAACCTACCATTCTTACACAGACAACACGGTTAAATATCTGTTTATGCTAGGGGTTGTTAGGAGTCTGGATGTTTGTCTGTGTTTGTTTGTTATTGTCTGGTGTTTGTCTTCCTGTTTTCCTCCACCTTCCGAGAACCACCTCTAGGGGTCGTGCTCAAGCGGTGGATCCTGCCACCAAGCCGAGGGCGGAGTCGTGTGCTGCAGCGTTCCACAGCTGCAGCTTGTTAGAACTCATTTATTGGCTGGATAAAATAAGCTGTCTGCCAGTTCTTTGGCGCCTGAGTGTTGCAAATCTACTGGTAACCTCTAACCCTCCGTGGTCCATGAGTATCTGTGTTTTCCTGAGAAATTACTTCTTTGTTAACTTACCTGATTAACCTTAGCTGTGTTCCTCCAAAGCTACGACCTCAGATCTGACAAGACAACCCGCTGAATTTAAGCATATTGCTAAGCGGAGGAAAAGAAACTAACAAGGATTCCCTCAGTAGCATGGAGTGGGACATGTGGCATACAGAAGACTGCTTGCCCGGTGTCGATCGGGGGCCTGAGTCCTCGCATTACCTCCCCGGGATCAGTGGTCAGTCTCTCTGTAAGCACCAGTCTCCAGTTCCATGACAGCCTGCTTAAAGCTCCTTGTTCCTTTGTGGACAAGTTTCTGTTCCAAGCTCTGCCTGCCCGCCTTCTGTGCTCGGTCCTCGCTCTCTGGATCCACCTCCTGTGTTGTATCATTTTATTTATTTAAAAACTCCAATCAAATCTCCAGTCAGTTCTATACTTTCAGCTTTATTGAACATAACAAAAACAAATTTCAGGAATTGAAAGGAAGGAATTCCCAAAAAAAGGTTAATATGCAAAAGTCATGCACATTTGTATTTATTTTTCTTGATTAAAGTGTACCGAAAACCTACTGAACCATGACTTTAAAACTCCAGTTATGAATAAACGTGATTTTTGTGTACTGTTACACCCCTAGATTCCACTGATAACTTTAGGCTTGTATAACTGCTAGAGAATTCGGCGAATCTCTCTTTGTTGGAAGAATTCTCTGTTCCTCTTGGCGTCTGAGCCAAAAGTTTAGTGAGCATGTCTTAGACAACAGGTGCATTTCCAATGCAGGAAACTTTTCCAGGAACCAAGCTAGTTTTCTGGATCCACTTCAACTCCTCTCTTTTTACACTGCAGGAACCAGAATACCAGAGTAGAAATGTAACCCTGAAAACAGAAGTACATGAGTTCTTTTGTATTTACCCTGAACACACTGGACAAAAACACACGCAGACATTTTCTTCATCACATAAGAATGTGCTTTTAAGCTGACAGTGACAGATGTGTAACTTTCTGATTTTATATATGAGATTACATAATTCCATACTGAAATAGTTTGCTGGGGGTTGGGCCAGTGTCATGTATGTATTTTGCTCAGAAAATGCTGTCATCCTTTGTAATCCTTACGTTAAGCTGCATGGTTGAGCTCAATGTATCACATGTCTACACATCTGGACGTTACCTTCTTGCATTAAACAGTCCACCAGTAGATTAGTCTAGAGAAGTAAACTTGAAACACATTATCAAAATAATCTATCAGTCGTTTTCACCTGATAAAGATCTGAAACTACGTTAAGTTAGAAAGGTTTTCACCACGTTTCTGGTCTAATTAGCTGACACTGTGAAATTGTTCAGTTGAGTGAATGTGGCGGAATGTTCACTCCGTCGTGGAAACACCTGTGTGCCCACATGAGCGAAAAGCTGAATCTTTGTTTATAGAAAACAAATAGAAGCTGAAAGGTTCCTGTTTGGAGGTGAGAACTTTAAAACACGACAGACGTGAGTGACAGCAGTTGTTCGTTTTGACTCTAGTAAGGATTAGTGGTTATGAATTTCAGCTTTACATGATCTTGACCTGTCAGTTGTTAAATCTGTAGTAAAGAATCAAAATGAGTCTTCATCTGCCAAAGCTCATTTTAATTTTAAAGATCATGTCTAGGAAGACATAATGCAACAAATACCATAAGCCAATATGGCACATTCTTAAATAAAACTAGACAAACAGATATAAACATTCGCCTGCACATAGTTGTATGTGTCAAGGGTATAGTCACAGTTCCGTTCACATCTCGGTTTTTATGTTTTGGCTGTTTTGATTCCTATTCTTGCACTATTTTGTTGGGGAGTCCACTAGATCAGAAGTCTTAAACTTAAGTTTTTCGGGGCCATGTTCTGCAACTTTAAAATACAAGTGAATCAAATAATTACATCACAATTTGATTAATGAGCGTCAGACAACGGATGCACTTAGACCCCTTCTTCATCTACCTATTGTCTGTTGTGGTATTGAGGCTGCGTTCCATTCAGCTCGGAACGACGTCAACTGTTGGTCGTGTTTCCAACAAGCACAGAATTCAAACCGTTCAATAAACAAACACACAGCTGCTGTAAGCTGCAATGCAGCCTTTTAGCGGTAAGTTTATTGATGATACAGTCCCTCTTGGACAGATTTTCAGAGTACAAACACCTCAGCACCTGCAGCCCTCTACGCTCCTGCTCCCAGATTTCTTCCTGTCTATCTCCTCATCACTCATGCTTTTATGCGTTAATATGACGCGCAGCTGCACAATGATTAAAAAACAGATGTTTTCCTGTTTTGACAATCTTAGTCCGAGAAATCATTTATCAGCTGGATGTTTTTGCCAAGAAAGCTTGACAAGTCATGCTGACCTGCTAACGAAGGTCGACACTCTGACACCATACCTGGATTAGTTGAACAAAACACGTTTCCTCCTAAAAACACGTGAGTTACTCCAGTTAACGTCGAAGTTGGGATTCCAATATGCCAAGCCCAATTAACCATTGATAGTTGTACCTCTCACGAACATCGTTTTAAGCTGTACTTTCCACATGCAAACTTCCCCTTTAATTTGTCCAGCTTAGAGTTTCAGGCACTACAGGTAACATTGAGTTTGATGCAAGGAGCAGCCATATTGAATCTCAAAGTCTGAGATAGAAAAATGATTTAACTTTTGGGGGACATACCGGTTGATTTTTCGGACTCCGAGTTCCGACTACAAACTAATTCAAAATTATGCATTTAAATGTCTACTAAGGTTAAGATTACACCTTATTTAAATCATCCACAGCGATTCATGAAGTCTGGATAAGGGAAAGCATCCATGTGTCCCCTTATACATGACAGTTTGGATCGCCTAAAATGTATAAAATAAAATATAAAATAAATATATTTTGTTATGAATAAATAACATAACAGTCAAAATCTTTTCTTTTTAGGAAACCGCAGCATCAATACTTTGGCTTTCTATCAAAGTCAAAATAATCTGGCATATGAAATGAATATTTTAGACTGTCCTACTGTCTGTATCAACATTGGTAACAAGTTTTTTGAGGGTTAAGCTGTTACCTGGGCCAGCTGACAGGATGTTACATCAGTTATACAGGTGAGGTGGGCGGAATTACAGCGCACTGCTAGTCTAATGGTTTAATCATTGCTGCAGAGTTTCTTTTTACCGAGGTTCCGTGGTTTCTAAGCCTGGAGTTTCTCTTGGTTTCATGTGTTCTGTTTTTATTTGGCCTTTTATTCCTATTTGTATGCATGTTAACTAAAAACAAAAGATGATATCAGATAAAAAACTTTATTTCGGTATTAATGTGCGACACTGTGGTGGGAGCAACGCTCCTTCCATTCAGCTTCCAGATGCTTCTGTAAAACAATCCAAATGTCACTGACTAATTCCTGGAAGAAACATTTTAAGACACATTGTTACACTCAAATGTCTAGTCTGCTTGTACTTTATTGCTACGTTAAGAGAAAGGCAACCAACGAGGGCAGCTAAGTGGGGTCCTTCAGTTCAGTAACATCTGTGGTAGCTAACAGCAACCGATGCTAACAGAAATAGGTAACCAGTTAACATGAAAACGTGTTGTTCTGAAACACTGGGAAGCTGATGTGTTCCCAAACTAGCGACCATTGAAGTTCCTACTCTACCTTGTAAGAGTTGCTGGTCATAACTTCTGCTAGCAGTAGACAGGGCTGCTCTATTTGTTTACAGAGTCGCATGTGTTGCTGGATAAAGTGCAACGCAGTTATGCTCCCTGAGGAAACACGGAACGCCTCTGTGCCGTACTGAATGTTCCGTACAGAAAAATCCGAATATGGACACGTTTACCGTTACACCCTTAGCTTCCAGAGATATTGATAGATTTGCGACACATACTGCAGGCCTAATGCATACCTTTAGAATCACAAGTGTAAAGCATGCTGCCACTGGACTCTATGAGAAGTGGAGACGTGTTCTCTAAAGGGATGAATATTGCCTCTCTGTTTGGATGAATCTGGGTCTGGCGGTTGCCAGGAAAACGGGACTTGCCTAAATGCAAACTGTCAAGCGTAAGGTTTGGTGCAGATGGGATGGTTTGGAGCTGTTTTTCTACATTTTGGCTTAGCCTCTTGGTTCCAGTGAAATTAACTCTTAATGCTTCAGTATACCAAAACATTTTGGACAATTTGCAACTCCCAACATTGTGGGAAAGGGTTAGTGGATTGGCCCCTTCCTGTTACAACAGGAATTTGTACCAATGTCCAAATGAGGTCCATAAAGATACGGTTAAAAACTGTTCCCAAGGGAAGGGCCTTAACTGCAAATGGTTAGGCTACATCATATTCAATTCTATGTTCAGATGTGAGAAAAGGCTGGTTAAAAAACACTGGAAACATAGTGGATTCATCAAACAGCATGAGAAAAGCCATGCACACATATGTTGAAAGCCTAAAAGGAAGGCTTTGAGTCTGCTTTTGGATGTAGACACTGTCGGGCTTGACCTCAGGTCAGCAGGAGACTCGTTTTAGAGAGCGCAAACATAGAAAATGAAAGCACTCGTACTACGGTGGCGGGGGGGGGGGGGGGTTAGTGCTTGGAAGAACCAACAACCTTTAATCTGAAAAGAACAAAGTTAGTTCTGGTTACAACCAGGCCTAAAGCAGGGCGGACCTGTAACCATGGGTGATTGATCATTTTAATCAGAGTTTATAGAAACTGGGAAAGGATTTCACTGCTAAAAACAGTTTGGACTGTGGTCAGAGACCCTCTATCTGCCTATGTTCTCATGCCTTCCACTGTTAACACAGACCTTGTTGTGTTTGCCTGTGTCTGTGTCTGTGCTGTGTGCACTGGTAGTTTTCCATGAGGGAAGGTTGTAACGGCCCCAGAGGAGAAACCTCACAGAGGGGAGGAGTCAGCGAAGGAATTCAGTGGGTCTATGTGTGTATTGGAGCATAATTATGGTAATGAAGGGCAAAGGGGGAATGGCTGTAGGTGTGTGAATGAACTCCTGTTTGGCAATAACCACTGAAGAGAAATGTGCAGAGAACCCCAGAGCAGGAAGTTGGCGCGAGTGAGTAAACAGTGAGTACGGAGAAAGACAGGGTGAGAAAGTTGAGGGCAAGGGAAGGAGAAAGGAGACACGCCAGGGGAAAGGGAAGGAGACAAAGGAATGGTTTGTTGGGACATCAGTGTCCTTTCCAAGGACAAGCAGACATGCCACTACCGTCATGTGAGGAGTCTCCTCCTCCGTGGTCCGTTCAACTCCTCCCTCCACAACTTCCTCATGTCCCTTATTTGACTTTCTTCATCTGTTCCTGACTCCTCTCGACTTCAGCTTCTCAGCGAAGTGAAGCTCAGGTGAAGGAGCGGGCGAGTATTTACAGGGAGTTCTTGTGTCACCACAGAACTATTATTCTGTGGATTTTAAATGTGGGTAATCTCACTCTTGCCATGCAACATTCCACAATACCACATTCAAAAAAATAGTTTGTTTTTTTCTGTTTAAATGGACATTTTCAAAGAGCAGCTTCCCGGTTTTGTCTGTGTTTAGCCGCTGCGGTTCTCTGCTGGTGTTTCTGTTGCTCCAAGAATCCAGCCAATCTTACTGAATTACAACGTCATGCAAAAGACTTGATACCTCCTTAAACTTTTCACTTTGCGTCACATTGCAACCACAAACTTCTGTAGTGGTTTGCTGTGCAGTGGACAGATTTCTATGGAAAATTCTCTAGTTTAACTGAATTCCTTGTGGGAGACATCTCTGCTCAGATGAAACCAAATTTGAGCTTTTTGGTGTACATTAAAAGTCCTGTTTGAGGTTAAAAACCTCCACTGCATATCACCCTGAACAACATCATCCTTATTGTAAGACATGGTAGTGGCAACATCATGGTGTGGGATTGCTTCTTTTCAACGGAGACAGAGAAGGCTGGTTGGAGTTAACAGGAAGAAGGAGAATCCTGGAACAAAAACCTGTTAGAGGCGACAGAAGACTTGGGGTGGAGTTTCACCTTTCAGGGGGATGATGACTCTAAATATACAAGAGATGCTTTAGATCAGAGCAGATTTATATGGTAGCTCCAGGACAGTTCTTGCCCATTTCAAATGCTGTCATTTAGTCCTGCCCACTTCCTACTTATCAAAAATAAACAAACCATTTTATACCAATGTTCTGTACCGAGTGCATATCAGTTTTATTTTTTTATATTTTATTCAATTATACATTACTATGTGACAACTTCTTTTCAGAGTCTACTACCATGTTTTTTTGTTTTGATCTTCTTTTAGGCCAGTTGACCAGTGAAATATGACAGATTAGCCCAAAATAACCTTGAATGACCTCCTGCTCGTAGATATCACTTATCAAAGGTATATCACCATATTTCCTGAGACTAAACCGGAAGTAGAAATAGAGACGTACTCAAAAGTCAACATTTGTCATACAGTTACCAAATGGGATAGGAAAAGCCTCCCTAGTGGTTACAAACCGACAAATGGCCATTACCAAGGAGTGAAATGACCAACTATACCCTCCAGTTTTTATATCTCTTTCCTCTTTTTGCATTTTTAATATAAAAATGGTCCTTCTACACTTTTCATATTTGGGCACTAAAAGCAGCACCTCTGTCCTCTCTCCAAAGCTGTCCTACTTCATGAGAGTTAATTGACTTTTTCTTTTGCTTTTCAACATTTCAACATATTCCAAGTAGTATTTATGATGAAGCAGCTATTGAGGAATATTTTAGAGCCTTGCTAATGTGCTGAGGCCAGCGACTTCAACATCCTACTCCATGCATCATGTGCTGCCTTCAGACAGATGCTCCTCCACACCACCTCCTCCGTGTTTCAGCTCCTGACGGTGTAGTTCTCTGCATGACTGGAGAGCTGCAGCAGACCAGCATGTTCTCCTGGACATGTGTTGCTTTAATGTGAAATGTCTTGGTTCTGCTGAGTTTTTTTATCCTCTACTACCTATATTATGTAGTGAAGGTGTGGAAAACTTACCTCCACATATCCTCCAACTTTCAGCTACTGAAAAGCCTTTCTAAGAGCCTGACAATGTCAGTGAAATAGTGACCCTTTGAGCTCCTTGTTGCGCAGAAATCTCCTTCTGAGAACCGAGGAGAACTGGACACAAAACCTAAGTTGTAGCTGCAGGGAAAGCTTTTATTTTGAAATCTCTTCTCGGAAAAGCCCTAACTGACAAGAAAAGCTGCATGCCTGTTGAGCAAAAGCTGACAAAGAGGAAATGACTCATTGATACGTTAGGGTGCTTCTAATCACCTACTGAACTGTTTGTACCTCCAAAGTGTTGAAAGTCCACATAATTCTTTTGAAATCAATTTGCCTGAGTGAAATCTGTAAGTTGGTCTTTTATTCAGCCTCATATGTGAATTTTCTTTCAATATCATGTTGGTTTTAAAACTACAGTTTGGTTGAATTTCTGTTCCGGTGGACGCAACCACAGCAAACAGAGCGCTGCATGTGTACTGCGATGTGGAACCAGAAGAGGAACTTGCTGTTTAAGCAGAGATGATCAGTCAGAAGCCGGAGCTTTGAGGATTGATTTCTGTGATTTGAGTGATGCAAACTGAAGTGACACCTTCATCTTATCAGGGGTGCTCTGTTTGATAGGTGTTGGTATATACGTCACCTTTCGGGAACCTCCGGACCTTTTGGGCCTTATCTAACTCCCAGAGACACAGATTAAGGACTGATATCTCAGTGGGAGTGAAAGGAATGAGGTGTTTTGCTACGCTTTGTGCTTTCCTGTTTATGGTTCATACACAACAATGCAGTAAAAATAGATTTATTTGAGAGAAAGTAGATAAAAAACATTACAGTATGTAAATGATCCTCAAATAAACTGATAAAACTACTTGTCTGAAGGTAGAGTAACCTTAAGGAACTTAATTTTAGCAGGGCCCTGTAAGTAACTTTGCTTGCATTTACACTGAGGTTTACTCATTGCAGTATGTGCAACTGAGTGAGTAAGAGCAAACAGAGACAGTGGCTCTTTGTTGCCTTTGCCAGGATTTTGGAAGAGCTTGGGTGGCAGTGCCTGCAGTAATTCTTTCTCCTTTCTTTCCCTCACTGCTTTCCTTCATTGTTTTATGTTTCATGCGAGTAAAACTCTAAAAAACCAAAACTAAAAATAAACTTGGGAGATCAGTTCTCAAACGAAAATGTAAGCATTTTGTTGAGACTTGAAAAACTATGGTCACTTTTGTGAAGTAACTGGATGAATTTTCCCCTCCGAGTCGGGTTTGGAAATATACCAGTCTGCAGCAGGGGTATAACAACTGTCTGCTGCCATGAAGCTCACCACAACTCAAAGAAACTGCATTAAATTCAACTCTAAGTCCCTTTAAGTAGGCCAAATAAAGCGATGTATACCAACTAAGAACAACTGATGGTCCCCACCCTTTAAAAATAAGAAGATTCTGGTCTGCTCGGAAGGACCTCAGGACTGCTCCAATCACAAATCAGGGATATTCATCATGGTGGATTGTCTTATCCAGATATCACAGCGTGTATGGTGTTTTGCGAGGACAAATGAAATTACACCCTGTTGAATGTGACAGACAGTGATACGCATTGGAAGCGTCTAGCCTGCCTTCCTCCTCATCTGCCATGTTTATTTATTCCGAAGTCACGTTTGATCGTGTGAATTTTTGCGCAATGTTTTTAGCCTGATCTGGAAATGTTGGTGAGTGAACTCTGTTGGTGTTTGGTGAATTGTCATTGCCGCACACTGTAGGCACTGTTGGACCAAAACTGTTATATCCGTGATTTATTTATCAACATGTGTGGGGTCACTCAAGGTTTGGAAATCGTTTGACCATTTTTAAATCTTGCTGTTTGAACTAGGCCTTAAACTAGCACTTTTGGAGTTGTTTGCTGTCTTAAAGAGAGATTCCAACAATTTGATGGAAACACCTCATTTGGAAAATCAATCCATCCATCCATCCATTATCTGTATCCATCCATCCTATGCAGGGTTGCGATGGGACTGGGACCTATCTTTAGCAGTCACGGGGCGAGAGGTGGGGTAGACCCTGGACCGTTGGCCAGTCCATCGCAGGGCATTTGGAAAACCTCCGGTTTATTGGTTGTGTTTGGGAATTATCCTATTCTTGAATCCGTAACAAAGGGTAGGCAATACTAGAGTGACAAGGAGGTACATCGTGGTGTTTTGCGTCTTCTAGATAAACAAATGAAGGGATGTAAATGCTGATGTTGGGGACCAAAACTGGCCGTCGATCACCAGTGTTGAAGCTCTCCCAAGACTCTCCCGAACCAGTGAGTAGGGTCACCGTGCCAAGATGACCAGAAGAACCAAGAACTTTAAGCTTCTTGGTTTATGATTAAAAACTAGTGCAAGAAATCTGCAGAAGAATTTGGAATAGTTTGATTGTGGATTTGTTGCTTTTGCTTACTCTTGATTAAATATAGAATACAATAGTCCTCACCATACCAGTTATCAGAAACAACACAAAAGCCTTTGGATGAGAGAGAATCTATCTCTTCCTCCCACCATCTCTCTTTCTCATTCCTCTAATTGCACCCTTAATCCTCGACCAGATTAGAGGGATGTGTAGGCTCTGGTTGTGTGTTCTTATGGTCTCAATGAACGATACATAGATCCCCAGAGATTACTCGATGTGTGTCATCATCTCATGGGTTGAAACCAACAAGAGCCCAAATCCAATTTACTCTCCACCAACTTCTACAGATACCAGGAATGTGTCAAATTTTGAAACATCTACAACGACTCGCTGAGGATTTCTGTCATGTCAGACAGGGTGTGGGATCTCTTTGTTGCTTGGTGTCATTACAGTTTGATCTGTCAGCTGCTTTGCTCTGTAATATTTGCGTGTCATGAAGCTGTTTTCCCCCTCTGATATAATAAACCTGATTTCAGAAATCCTCCTGGCTCTAATACATGTTGACCCACTAAGAGCAGGGCTTCTGGCAAATGTTTGCACCTATAAATAGCAGGGTTCTTTTTCTCCGTCCTGCATCGTCTAACCTGGTTCCACTGAGGGATTAATTAATGCTTTGGGTTCATCGGTGTAGCTTTATCAGTATTTTCTGTGTTTTAGAATAATAAGCAGAAAACTAAGTTGGTGCAAATATATGTAGAATGGGAGAAAAACATGCTATTTAATTTTTTTGTGTATATAGTAATTATAATATATATAGAATATTAGAAATGAATTTGACCTCTTATTTAGCGATCTTAGTCAGGAAAAAATATCTTTTAATTTCAACAAATTCTGACTTAGATGATAGCAACACAACAACAATCCATCCATCCATCCATCCATCCATCCATCCATCCATCCATCCATCCATCCATCCATTCACTTCAGTATTTCCCTCCTTTTTCTAAGTGTGCTACAAACACCCCAGTCTGACATTTCAAACATGCATGTGAAGTTTGCTGTAGAAGATTTCTGGATCCACTGTTAAAGCAGCATGTGCTGCAGGATGTAATTAGGGAGAGTTAGAGTGATCAACGCGTGGGAACTGGAGGTGTTACCAGACACAAGTAGCACAAACACACCGAAGGTGATACTGAAGGTTTGTTTTCAGGGAAATTGTGATGTGTAACATATTTTTCTCTCACTGCACAAACGTCCCAAATATTTGTCATCCAAGCCTCCCACATCAGTTGAGTTTGGGTGTGAATGCATCTCCCCCCGTCCATATTGGCTGCTGTCCTCACTCCTGGCTGCAGGAGAACACAGGATCTGCCACATTCAAAGGGATTTGAAACCAGAGAAACTCAAAATGCAACAAAACCGGCAGCAGCTATGCACGGCCCACATGTAGCTCACATCGGTACAGAATGTCCCCATTGAGTGAAAAGGGAAAATGATAAGAAATGCAATGTTTTAAACTTAGTTGTGGTATAAAATGTGAGTTAATGTTACTGTTGGTGGGAGATTGACACAATGAATGTTAATTAAGTAACTGTTAATGTCTGAAACATCCCAGCAGCAGTCCTTTGGGTGTCCTCCAGAATCTTAAGGCCACATTTTCAATGGAATATAACACAAAAATAAAATAGATTTTTAATCAGAATTGTTTGCAGTGAGCATGTTGCAGTTTTAGTTGAAACCTCATGAAGGCTGATCAAGCAAACAGTCGGTCTTTGTCTTTTAAGGCTCGTCTGCAGCAGGAGGGGAGGGAAGACTTTACGAGGCAAATTGTCAGGGTGTGAACTCAAGTTTCACTGTCAGGTTACACCGAAATCTCCAGAATCACTGGTATGTACATGGATTTTTGTTTTGTTTTGTATCAGCGGTTTAGTGACAGAACAGGCTTTTATAATTGGTCTAGCTACATAGATGTGTTACTTTCAAGCTAACATGCATTGTTAGTTGAAGTTTTGGTGACTTTTTTGGGAGGTAAAACACCCAAAGCCTCGGTTCTAACATGTATGCAGGTCTTCAATGCTTTCATGAGAAATTTGTTGCAATCATGACTGCTGCCCTGTGTATTTTTTGGTGTTAAATAAATATTGATTGCGGATTTAAAGGGTTAATGTAGATTTTTTTTGAAGTGAAGATCTGCTAAACTATTTCCTTACTAAAGTAGGAGATCACTTTGAGATTATTAGAAAAAGAAGACATTTGAGGGATCAATCACATTATATCTGGGATTTTCTCTCTTTATTTTTTTATATTGAATGAAAAAATAGTTACTTTATTGGAGATTCAATAGAAATTCCTTGAACATGAAATGTTCAGGCTGCACAGTGATGCAGTTGATAGCACTGTTGCCTTGACTCAAGAAGGCCTAAGTTTGAATCCCGACCTGGGGTCTTTCTACATGGAGTTTGCATGTTCTCCCTGTGCATGTATGGGTTCTTTCCGGGTAATTGTCCTTAGGTATGAGTGTGTGTGCATGGTTATTTGTCCTGTATGTCTCTTTGTTGCCCTGCGATGGACTGGTGACCTGTCCAGGGTGGACTCTTGCCCCACCCTGCAACCCTGCACAGGATGAAAGGATACAGATAATGAATGGATGGATGGGCTTTGAATGCTGGCCCAGCCCATACCTCCATCTTACTCACGTTTCACTCAGAAGTTTGCTGCAAGGACATGCCCCCAATGGCATGAATACACAATGAGTATCTTTGGTCAGTTTCTTGGCCTGCATTAAACAACTCTATGACTGACCTCAGCTTCAACATATGAAGATTAGTTTTCCCCCAGAAAATCATTCTAGGACCAATACAAAGGACGCTTAATGATGTTTTAAAAAAACAGTCGCTCATTTGTCACTTTTTTGAAAAAGAGCCACTAGAGGGGTCTAAAAAGTTGCTAAATATAGCTAAGTTGGCAACACTGATCTTTGTTGTGGTGAAACAAGGCCTTTTATTATTGGACTTGTCACACAGGTTGTTTGAGGAATGGGACCAGTGTTGTACTCAAGTCACCATCTTTTGAGTCCAAGTCACACTTGAGTCCTTGGTGTTTGAGTCCAAGTCACGTAGGATGATTCCAAGTTGAGTCCAAGTCAAGTCGCTAGGACCTTCAAGCCAAGTCTGGGTCCAAGTTCCAAAAAGAATCTTCAAGTCTGGGTCGATGATGATGGCACTGCGTGTCTCCACACCTCCCCTGAGGGAGAAGCATAAACTAGGGTTAAAACAAGAAAAATGGCAGCTACTCATGGTTTACTTTATTTTTAAAACAATTGTCCTTAATGCCCCCACACTATCGCAGTAGCAATTGCAAAATATTAAAACTACTTAAAATACAATTCAGTTAATTAATTTGTCCAGTAATCTGACTTAATATAACAAGCTAACATTAGATCAGCTAAATCCTAATTCCAACAATAGCGATTTCATGTCAGAGTCCAAGTGCAAGACATCGGCATGCTGCTCGAGGCAAGTCACAAGTCAATTAAAAGTGGATGTAGTCAGGACTCGAATATCCATCCCTGCATCCCACATTAGTGTGTGACCAATCAGAGGATTAGGTGCCATGTTGTTGTGACTGGGTTTGGCCTCTGTTCATTAAATTCATAAACTGTCAAACTGCTAGTAATGTTTGTTTCTTCTAACATCAATCATCCGATCCAATAATAAGTTTTTACAGCTCTATGATCAAAATCCTTACTAAATAAGCCCCATAAGCGTATCAAGATCAGGCAGCATATAACGCTTTAGGGAGAATGATTTGTTTAAAAGAAAAATACCTTTCGTACTTTTGTGTCTCCTTTTCAGTCAAAAACAGCAGCTATAAAATGCCAGAAGGTTTTGGTTTGATTATTAAACATTTTAAATGCCTCAGGCATCACTCTGGGTCCAAAGTGCATCACAGTTTGAGTACTACCAGTTCAACCTACAGGGTGGTGAAACATTTACAATGTTCCCTTTTTATGGTAGGTGAAGGAAACTTCAAATGTTACTGTTTGAAAGGCCCTTTTGATTCATTGAGAGACCGTGGCATGCCAATTTTGGTGTGGAATATTTCAGTGAATATACGTTGAATATTTTGCAAACAAATGTTGCCTCGTCCCATTGGTAGATAAGCAGCTTTCTGATGTAGCCACTGGCTTAGAAGGTTCTCTTACAGTTCTAGTGTTCAAATTTTCACGCTTATGGTGACGAAATGACATCAGCGCCATGTCACTTGCTCGTAATGTTTCCCCTAACAACAGTACTATGACTCCTTGTACTTGCTACTACTGGGACATTGCAAAGGCCAGGTTTTACGTCCTCAGCTCCCACGCTGTTTTATATACAGCAGAACACTGTTTTGGGTCAAACAAGCACCTACACCACCTTAATTACAGAACCTAAACCCAATAAGCCGCATGGAAGCTCCGGGGGAACCACTTAGGCTCAATCATAATTTGCTGTTTTGGTTTGATTGATGCAGAAAATGATCTTACTCTCCGTGGGAGGCCAAACTCCCAGAGATTTAACCGTTCTCTGGGATGAATCCAGCAAACCAAAATGTAAAAAGAAATTCTGTGACAGCCATTAGACAGTTAGTTGAGGCTTGCAGATTGTAAGCATTAAACTGCAAAGCAACAGCAATATTATTCACACCAGGGAAACTTTTTCATGTTTTGTCAAGTTATAATCACTCACTTTATGGAGGATTGACTGGACCAAAACCATTGTGAAAACCAAGTCATAGAAATGCCCTTTAAAGTCAGTGATAAACCATGTAGGGGGGCACCGTGAGCACACCAACCCCCACACTTAAACATGGTGGTAGCAACATCATGCTGTGGAGGTACTTCTTCTTCAGTGACAGGGAAACTAAAGCCTAGCAGCGGGGATGCGGAAAAATTCAAACCTCATCATCAGTGATGCAAGGAGTCTGCTACAGGCCAGCAGGGGATGACAGAAATATTGCCCAATTTTTTTAATGTCCAAAGCTACGTACAGCGCAAGCCTTTGATTGGTCACTTCTTTTGAATTCGTCAACAGCACCGCCATTTACAGCAGATTGAAGAACGTCTTGCATAAGACAATTTATGAGTGTTCAGCGTTACAATAGCAATAGCAATACAATAGGTTTTAAAAAATCATATTTGTGCAAGAAAAACTCTTTTGAGAATTGAAAGATGCAAAAGTTGTTCAAGAGAAGAGTTTTAGCCCCACACAAGACTTAAGGTTTACATTAAAGCATATCCAGGGAGACCCCTGGTATCCATGAGGGTCAGCGACCACAGTCACTCGCAAATAGCTAGAATCCACAAATACCTGAGACCACCTCTAAAAGGGCTTCTAACTGCCTATTTCAACAGTTCAAACACCAAATATAAACTTTATATGCATTAATAACTGTCTTAACACTATCACAAAAGCTAATATCTACAGTCTTTATTATGTTTGCTCTTGAGGGTACACCCAATCAGCGGCAAGAAAAATAAATGGGTTAGAATGGCCCAGTCAAAGTCCATACCTAAATCCAATTCAGAATCTGTTGTAAGATTTGACATGTTTCCTTATGTATGTTTATGTCCTATCATGAAATATTCTGTTGAGCTATAAGGATGAGGAAGCACATAAAACTAACATCCTCTCCCAGTTTTCTGCATTTACCTTCACACCTCTGTTGCAACCATTCCATTCCTCCCTATCATCTGTCTTTTCACAACATTTCCTCCCTTCATCCCCCCCCCCCCCTTTCTCATCCTCCCCTGCATAGCTGAATGAGTCCAAACAGTTTGTAAGTTTACTGCAAAACAATCCAGCGTCCTCCACCGCCCTGCCATCAAGGGTAGCTCCTCTACCTTACCGGTTCTAGCGAACGGGAAGAGAGAGTCTTCAGGGTCACCGGTGTCATCTGGTACATGTACATGTGACATTGTACCTTTACTTTGAGCTCCATTTGAACACATTTTAATTATTTTCCTTGTGCTGCAGTTTCTCCAATCTGATTGGCAGTGATTCACCGTTTGACCTGTTCAAGGGCACCGAAACCTGCTCTGTTAAACTTTAAGGTTTATTGCTTTAGATTCCAACAGCTAGAGCAGTATTCCCTGTAAATTACATACTTTTTATGCTTTAAGTTATGGTTAAAACTAATCAATAAAGACATGTTCTTGGATTTTTTCCCCCCTAGTAGGACATAGTGACCGTAGCGAGGCAGAACTTACTGGTCTGTGGATAACTCCCTCTGCATTCCTCATGTTATCTTGGCTGTGGCCAAAGTTTATCTAGGTTTCTTTTCTGTCTTCACTGCTTTGGGAGAAAGAGTTCCTCTTCCTCACCCTTCCGTACTTGACTCTACTTATTGGTCTTTTTCACCCCCGGGTGTTCCTGTTTGCAGTGTAAACGGACTCAGACGGCCACACCAGTTTTTCTGCAGCTCTCATCATAAATGCTGCAGGGGGGGAAATTGTGAGGCAGCTTCATGAAAAGTGTAATTTAATTAGAACAAGAGCAGATGGTAATTATGGCATAAGAAAAGTGAGGGAAGCGGTAAGAGCAGAACAGGAAAGTTGAGAAATATTCACCCCTCCCCTTTTCTCCCATAAGTGTAAGTGAAGCCCCCCCCCTACCAGAGCTCTCTGTAACTCACCTGTCAACTTTTGCCTCCCATCCCCCCCACAAAAACTCCTCCCCCTACAGGGCAGGTAAGGCCCCCAGCTGCAGATATAAAGGTATGCTAAAGCCAAGCAAACCATCTTCTCTGCTCTGGGAGTGAGGAAGACAGCAGGGCTGAGGGAAGCGGTGTGGGAAACGGAAAGAGGCGGAGTGGGGACGTTTTGAAAAAAAAATTGGATTGACTGCTTTCAGAGCTACTCTGCAATCATGGGGCTTGGAGTAAGTATTTCAAATTTTCCTCATGTTTTCATATTGTCTGGCCTGAACATGCGTTTGGAAAGTTTTGGATTGTGAGTTAATTTTGTGATCTGCTGTTTTTGTGGCAAGTAAATGATTAACACAAGTTTCACAGCTTGTTTGCACAGCAAAGAGAGTTTAGTTTAGTTTCTGCCCTTCCTCGTGAAAAATCAAGCTGAAGCCTAAGAGCTGTCTTCCCACATGTCAGTCTTATCCAGAGACTTGTTTTTGTCTCACTTTCTCCAATCCAGAAAGGGAAGGATGACTACAAGCCGGCTGCAACGTCTGAAGATGGTAGTAAAAAAAGCAAGAAAGCGAAACGGAAGAAGGATATGGACGACCTGAAAAAAGAAGTGGATCTGGTGAGTATACTGCCTCGGTTCAGGTCAAAGCGGCCGGTCGCAGCAATGATCGGTTATAGCTGAGAGTCACATGAGATGTCTGCCCCACATTCTGTAAAGATTGCTGCTTACACTTCTACACATGCAGTCACATGTTATTAAAGAGTTCCCAGCAATAATCAACTTCTAACACAGGCTTACCATTGGTCGGTTAATCTTACTTTTCAATCCTGGATAAAGTAAGGTTAAAGATGGGCGTATAGGTCAGAGTAGTGGACAGCGATCGTTGGCCGATTTCCACGAGTGTCAGCTTTTTTCTCACCAAGGTCAAAGAGGAAGTTCAGGACCGACTAACTGAGACAGTATGATTTGTTTCACAAACTCATTACCATTTTTAAAGTGTAGTGATGGCATTTTGAAGTCAAGAGGGAAATTGTTTTGCAAGTTGGAGGCATTTTGCCAAAAATCTGAAAAGAGAACCGACTCTTGTGTCCTTCACAAGGTCAGACAAGGAGAAATCATCACGGTCAAACCACCTGACGTCTCATTATATCTCAATATTTCTCACTTCTTTTGCTAAGTTATGTACATTTATTAGATCCCTAAATAATAGATCTAAATAATTGAAATAGATTCTTTCTCATTTCTAAATCTTCTCCCTCCCTACTCAAACACCAAACGCTGGGCAGTTCTTGTCCTCATCTATCTACAAAAAGAAGTTGAAAATTAAAATTTCTTAACTCAGTTTTCAATGTGTTTAGTCCAGATAAAGTCTTTAAAAATCATTGAGCACATTCAATTAACTCCAACTATATTTGGACATCAGACATCTTTATGCAGACCAATTTCAATTTGAAGCCAACTTTTCAGGTTATTTAAATGGAAGGCGATGTAATTTTTATCTATTTAACCAAATGTTGCTTCAGTATCCAGCACTAATCCTTGCCCAGGGTCTTTCTGCTGGCATCATTCTAAATTATAAGGTAATAAAACTCATCTTGGTGACATATTGATGGTTATCGTTCTTTGAACATCTTAACTGGGTCTCAAAGTCCTGCTGCAAGCTGAAGGACATTTAATGTCATAGCAACCCTATCGCCAATCTCCTGGATCTCTCTAATCTAGCATATCATTCACCACAATTAACACCATGCCCTGTCTTTAAAGTGCCTCCAGAGACGCAGAAGTTCTTTCAGTCCAAACAAATGCTTTAGAATGATTTATCACCATGTATTAGTGATTCAAGGGCTTCAGATTTAATCTGTGGTTAAATAATGACGGCTTATGAGTTGAAACAGTAGTAAAAGCACAGATGGGTCTCTAGAGAAGCACATCTAGCTGGCATGTTAATGATTATTCCCCAGTCATACAATTAACTTGAGACATCAAAGTCCAGCTAAAGACAATAGAAGCTATTCCCATGGCAACATTTTTCAGCCTTTGATTTGACTACATGTAGCAAAGTCGAACGGAAAGGACTGATTGCTAAATATAGAGTCGGTTCATTTATTTAAACAGCAGTAAGATTTTCCAACCCTCGATTTATCTGAGAGCTTGTGGTCAGCCGTCCAAATAACATCTAAATGTGGCCTAAACATGAAGCGAGGCAAGAAATGTCCTCAGCTGGCCTGTTGAGAAGAAGAAAAAAAAGCAGTGCTACTTTGGAGCATGTGATAACATATTATCCATGGCACATTTGGCATGCTTGCTTATCATAAAGCCAAACGGTGATGGGAATAGGAAAGACTGCAATTACTCCCATTTTCTTCTTGTGAATGTGACAGGACCTGAGTCATCCAGAGGCAGCTAAACAGTTTAAACTTTAGTGATTGGATCAATACAACAGAAATGTACTATTCAACTGGTGAATGGGGGATTAAAACACTGCCTTTGTTTAATCAAAGTTCAGTCACAATATGGGGTGGATGATTAAACATTATGCTAACTACTGTTGAGAGTCAAGGCTGCAAGAGTGGTCACAGCTCACATTTTTAGCAGAAGTTTGTCTGTTATAGGGTCATATAATAGGCTAGTGTTGGAAAAACTTAGCTAATAATCAAAGAAAGCTGTATAAAAAAGTAAGAGCTAGCTAGATAAAATGCCGCTCCACCTTCTACATTTTCAAACCAGCTACTTATTAAGCTTACGCTTTCATGAATAGTTAGCGATGGGTGCTAATTGCCATTCAGTGGTATTCTCAAGGCACTAGCTAATTGTTCTTATCTTGCCTAAACTCTTTTACTAGTTAGATTTTCCACTAAGTACCTATAATACTGTCACACGCATCATCTAAAAGTGGCATTGGCTTCTAAACACAAATTCTTAGCACTCCACGATACTGATCAAGTGTTCTCGCCAGTCTGATATGAAGTCCTTGACAGCTCTGGTAATACAACATGGCATCTTAAGAGCTACTTCCATTTACTTCAAATTAAGAAAACAAGAAATTGGTTGCATTTTCTTTAGCTGCCATTTTGACAGCACCTGGATAGCTCTTTGCAAGAGGTAGACAATTAATTTATGACAAGAAATATTGTGGATTCTCTATTATTACAAAATCTCTTAACACAATCATTCATGAGAGTGCAGGAACACAACTTTACCCACAATAATTGACAAAGTTATTTGAAACTTGCAATGATTGAAGATATAGAAGTATTTTCTCTCATTCTGTTACCTCCATAATTAATTCTTAAAGCCTTTCTGTTGGTGCATATTGAACATTTAGATCCATTGCTCCATGTAACTCACACTTAGTTACTTCAGTTTTGTTTTTTTGCATTGACACATGTCTGATGTCATTGTATCACCACAGAAAGCAGTGTGGGCATCTCGACTCGGGGCGTTTTGTGAACACAACAATACCCTGTTTTTGTCTCACAGTGCAACAAAAATGAAAGATGAGAGTCAGATATGATTGCAGTTCATCCAAATTACATTGGAGGAAATTCTTTTTATTCACCCGCTGTGGGCGTTATTGATCAAAAAAAAAAAATCTCAGCGTGGGCACATGAATGTGTCAGCCTCTCTGGTTGTTCATTTGCAGAAACACTTTTACTTTTTCAATTAGAGAAACCACAGCTTGATTAACCTTCTTTCAATATGTTAGTTTGAAATGGTGGATGAACTGCTAGAAATAGGCCAAAATGATTTGGACTCTGTATGAAACACCGGTGCATCAGTGGAGGGTTGATTGGCAGCAACCCTACGAAGGTCCTTTCAGTTTATGTTTGACTGCAAGTTCTCCGTGCTCTGCAGACTAGTTTTGCTCAAATGTTTGACTAATCTTAAAAATCACTATACGCACCCACATGCATCCATAATCCCAATCAGATGGGCGACTTTGCTTTGTCGTCTTTATGTTTCCCAGAGGACACGTCAACACATTCTTTAATCCTCAAAGGAGATAATATCTGCGGTTTTAAAATGACAGGGATTTCTGCTTGTTTGACGCAATGTCTGTCAATCTCATTCTCTCCTCTTTGTGTTTTTTTCCCCCCTTCCCTTCCCACCATAGGATGATCACAAGCTGACATTGGATGAACTTCACAGAAAATACGGCACGGACCTATCAAGGGTGAGCTCTCCACACACAGGATTTATCAGGATTCACAGAGGTAGATAAGGCCAAAGTACAAGCTCCAGGCAGACAAACACTGCCAGAGCCCACGTTCATATAATTATCCTGCAGGGTAGCAATGTAGTGCATCGGCAGAAGATTTACCAAAGTGTCTATTAACCCAAATGATAAAACCTGTTTGGCAGTGAGATCAGTGGCATCGCACAGAAATGGAAACCTTTCTGCTGCTACATCTGAGTTTCATTAGATTTTTCATGGTCTTCATTGTCCAATATACAACTTGACAGAGGCTAAATGCATCACTACACTTGATAATCTGTTGAAACTTGATCTGTCTGAGTTTTCCTCAAAACAAGGGCTAAATTTTTGCAGGAACACCGTCCTTTTTGAATCGGCTGCTTATATCTGTTTAGAGAAACTTCCTGTTAGACTTCTTACCATGACTAGGCTATGAAAATGGATGCTTGGTTAAAGTACAAGCTTCCTGAAACCAAATGCACCATCTTTGTTCGCACATTACTATGTCAATTTACCATGGAGATTTGTGGTGTTAATTTCATTGTATCTGTGTCTAGGGTCTTTCTTCCACCAGAGCAAAAGAGGTTTTAGCCCGAGATGGTCCAAATGCCCTGACCCCTCCCCCAACGACACCTGAATGGGTGAAATTCTGCAAGCAGGTAAGATCTAACAGGTTTGGCACAATTTAAATAAATGCTAATGTGTTTTTGATTAGCTGCACTCGGTGGAAATGGTAGTTTGAATGTTCTCTTGCTCTCTCTTTTCAGCTGTTTGGTGGTTTCTCTATGCTGCTGTGGATTGGTGCGATCCTCTGCTTCCTCGCTTACAGTATTCAGGCAGCTTCAGAAGATGAACCAGCAAACGATAATGTAAGAGGGTCACACTTACGGCATGTGAGGGTCAATTCTTGGTTCTCCAGAGACAAAATGAAAAGTCCTATTTCTTTTCCTGCAGTTATATTTGGGTATTGTGCTCTCCGCTGTCGTCATCATCACTGGTTGCTTCTCCTACTACCAAGAAGCGAAGAGCTCCAAGATCATGGAGTCCTTCAAGAATCTGGTCCCACAGGTGAGACTTCCCTGCCTCCACAGGCCTCAATCGTCACTGCTTGCTACAGTCAAGCCCTGTGTGCCACATGGCCACTCATTGCTCTGGGAGACTGTGGCTCAGGTTATAGGAATTTGTCTCGAAATCAGTGGTTCGAATCCCCTGCTCTGTCCGTCTCGACCGTTGTGTCCTTGGGCAAACACTTCACCCTGTTGCCTGCTGGTTGTGGTCAGAGGGTCCGGTGGCAGCCTCGCTTCTGTCAGTGTGCCCCAGGGCATCTGTGGCTACAATGTAGTAGCTTGTCACCATCAGTGTGTGAATGTGTGCATAAATGTGTGAATGACTGAATGTTGTGTAAGGCGTTTTGTGGTCCTCTGACTGAAAAAGTGCTATACAAATGCAGGCCATTTACCATTTGTTGCTACGGTCAGGATCTCACTTCAACACCTTCCTTGATTTCATAGCAAGCCCTGGTCGTCCGTGACGGGGAGAAGAAGAACATCAACGCTGAGGAGGTGGTGGCTGGTGATTTGGTGGAGGTGAAAGGTGGAGACAGGATTCCGGCTGATCTCAGGATCGTCTCTTCTCATGGCTGCAAGGTCTGCATCATCAGTATATATATATATATATATATATATATATATATATATATATAGATAGATAGATAGATAGATAGATAGATAGATAGATAGATAGATAGATAGATAGATAGATTTATATTATAGTACATTACACAATTGGAATAATTATTGGAATCCCTACTGTCTTTACTCTGCATTATCTCCATAAGGATAGCACTTCAACTTCTGGAACTTTTTAAAAGGTTCAGATATATTTACATATAGAGAGAGCAATCCTTAACCAGTTCTTCTTGCACAGTCACCAAGATTACTGTATAGTCAATCCCATTTTATTTAAAATAGTCTTAGAACTTTGAAGAGCTCGTAATACCTTCTATCTAACAAGGTCCCATGGCCCCTGGAGGAAATATAGTCCCACAGCACAAGAGATCCTCCTCAATGCTAAACAGCTGGCATGAGGTGCTAGCTTTTTAGGTTTTGCTTTGAAAAGACATGGACATGTTTTAACAAGAAACAATTTTCTTGCAGTCATTTCCTGATTCATAAAGATTAACACACATTTGCCCTACTTCACTGGCATGATATCCTGTCTTTTACATTTTGAAAGTGGCAATAAGAACTAAGCCTCTGTGTCACGCCATATTTATTCCCCAGGGAAGTGAAGACACATATATTTCCATTTTAGGGGCCTCCAATAACATGGCACAACAAAATCAACTTTATTCCTGTTTTATTTTAACTTTATTGTAGGTGGACAACTCTTCCCTTACTGGTGAATCAGAGCCCCAGACCCGTTCTCCAGATTTTACCAACGACAACCCACTCGAGACCAGGAACATTGCTTTCTTCTCCACCAACTGTGTTGAAGGTACTGATGAATCACTAAGAAATGTAACCCTATATTTACGATGTAGTATGTTAGGTATATCCTTAAAATATAACCTGGTAATATCCCTTCTTGATATTCAGGAACTGCTAGAGGAATCGTCATCAACACCGGTGACCGTACCGTCATGGGTCGTATTGCCACCTTAGCTTCCAGTCTGGAGGGCGGAAAAACTCCCATTGCCATTGAGATCGAGCACTTCATCCACATCATCACCGGCGTGGCAGTTTTCCTGGGTGTGTCTTTCTTCATCCTCTCTCTCATCCTTGGTTATGGATGGCTGGAGGCTGTCATCTTCCTCATCGGTATCATTGTGGCCAATGTGCCAGAAGGTCTTCTGGCTACTGTCACTGTAAGTCTAGAAGTCTCTTCAGCTCATACTCTTAGCCTCCAACCATTCCAAAAAATCTGGTCTGTAACAAGTTGGTTTTTCCATCCAGGTGTGTCTGACCCTGACTGCCAAGCGTATGGCCAAGAAGAACTGCCTGGTGAAGAACCTGGAAGCTGTCGAGACTCTGGGCTCCACCTCCACCATCTGCTCGGACAAGACCGGCACCCTGACCCAGAACAGGATGACCGTGGCCCACATGTGGTTCGACAACCAGATCCATGAAGCCGACACCACAGAGAACCAGAGCGGCACCTCGTTCGACAGGAGCTCATCCACCTGGGCGTCTCTGGCCAGGGTTGCCGGGCTCTGCAACCGGGCCGTCTTCCTGGCTGAGCAGAACGACGTTCCCATACTGAAGGTGAAGAGCTGGTGTAGCTTGTAGAGATCTCTGAGCCAGCAGTGCTTTAGTTGAATTTAACCCAGCAGCATACGCAGATGCATTTTCAGGCATAGTGTGACAACGTGTGGCAGAGTTATGACTTAGTAAGTGGCTTCTAGGATCCAACAAGCTGATAGAGCAGCCAGATTTAACAACATATTGTCATTGAAAGCACTTAGTTTTATTAAAGTCCATTTCAGAAACACCATTGTGCTGGGTTAGCACAATGTATACTGCTTTATACTGCTTTTATCAGTGATATTCTTCAATGATTGTTGTTTTACTTCAACCCACAGAGAGATGTGGCCGGTGACGCCTCAGAAGCTGCCTTGCTCAAGTGTATCGAGCTCTGCTGTGGCTCCGTTAGGGACATGAGAGAAAAGTACCCCAAGGTTGCTGAGATTCCATTTAACTCCACTAACAAATACCAGGTAAGCTATCCATAAGGTGCAAACTATTTAGCATGGGTTTAAAATGTAGTGCCTTGTAAAAGTATTCAGCCCCTTGAACTTTTCACATTTGTTTTGTTAAAACCTGTGAGTTTCATTGGAATAATCTGGTTAGAGACCAACTCCAATTAACACATTATTGTGAAGTGAAAGCAAAAACTTCAAGCCTAGTCAGATTGGATGAAGGTCAGGTTTGGACTTTGACTAGGCCATTCTAACAGATTAATATGATTTGAATCGTTCCTCTGAATGTTAACAATACCTTCTTCACTTTATGCACTATTTTGTGTTGGTCTAACACATACAATCCATATAAAATATTATGTTTGTGATTGTGGCATAACAGAATGTACAAAGGTTTAAGGGGCATGAAGTCACTTTTGCCCCTTATGGGTCCTTTCAGTCTTACCATTGTAACCAACATTTTATTGAGTTTTGCTTAAAACAGGACTTGGCTGTTTTCTTTTTCAACAGCTCTCCATCCACAAGAACTCGACTCCTGGAGAAACCAAGCACCTGCTGGTGATGAAAGGAGCCCCAGAGAGGATTCTGGACCGCTGCTCCACCATCGTGCTGCAGGGCAAAGAGCAGACACTGGACGATGAGCTGAAAGATGCTTTCCAAAATTCCTACGTGGAGCTAGGAGGACTTGGAGAGAGAGTGCTTGGTATAGATCAATACCACTGAAACTAGACATCAGGAGAAAACTGTGTTTTTATTAACTTTTTTGATTTTATTTAGGTTTCTGCCACTTCAATCTGCCTGACGACCAGTTCCCAGATGGCTTTGCTTTTGATGCTGAAGAAGTGAACTTCCCAACTGAGAACCTGTGCTTCATTGGCCTCATGGCCATGATCGATCCTCCCCGTGCTGCTGTGCCCGATGCTGTGGGAAAATGCAGGAGCGCAGGAATTAAGGTGCTTTAAGTTCCCTTCTTGACACATTTAGTTTGGAAAAGGAGCTGTAGCTAATCTCCTTCCTTCCAGGTAATCATGGTGACAGGTGACCATCCCATCACTGCTAAGGCCATTGCTAAAGGCGTAGGTATCATCTCTGAAGGCAACGAGACTGTTGAGGACATTGCCGCCCGTCTGAACGTTCCTGTTTCAGAAGTCAACCCCAGGTCAGCCCTCTAACTTGTAGCCCTAAAATCAGCACTAATATTCATCAAATGACAGCAGTGCATGCTAACAAATCTCCGCCAAAAATACTTTTACCATTAATTCCCTGCAAGGCAAATAAATCTCAGTCTGGCTCTGTATTTACTGCTTTGCTGCCTTTTCATTAGAATGTTTAGCTTCTCAGTGATGATCGACAGCGTAGGCATTCAGATCTTTAAACATGAGTTTTAACTCTTTATTTACAGCCCTTAGAAAGCTGATTCAAGTCACTCTGCTAATGCTTGCTGTGTGTGTGAACAGGGATGCCAAAGCTTGTGTTGTTCATGGTGGTGAGCTCAAAGACATGACCTCAGACCATCTGGATGAGATCTTAAAGCATCACACAGAAATCGTCTTTGCCAGAACCTCCCCCCAGCAGAAGCTGATCATCGTGGAGGGTTGCCAGAGGCAGGTGAGTGTCAGCTGGCCCAAGGTGTCGCAGAGATCATCATGGATGTTTGGGCACGTTTTAAAAGGACTGTGTTTCCCCTGCAGGGAGCCATTGTGGCCGTGACGGGTGATGGCGTAAATGACTCTCCAGCCTTGAAGAAGGCCGACATCGGCGTTGCCATGGGGATCGCTGGGTCTGACGTCTCCAAGCAGGCGGCCGACATGATCCTACTGGATGACAACTTTGCCTCCATTGTTACCGGAGTGGAAGAAGGTTGGAAAAATGTTCTTTAAGTGCATCTTGATTCTTCAGAGGACTTTAATGATGATTTTTTTATATCAGGTCGTCTAATCTTTGACAACCTGAAGAAATCCATCGCCTACACTCTGACAAGTAACATCCCTGAGATCTCACCCTTCCTCCTCTTCATCATCGCCAACATCCCTCTGCCTCTTGGAACTGTCACAATCCTCTGTATCGACCTGGGAACAGACATGGTGAGAATGTCATAGGTTTGACGAGATCAAAGCCATCACTGTGTGTTTATTGTGTATTGGAGGCGGGCAGTCGAGTGTTGTGTTGTCTGGGGGGAGAGGGAGGAGATTGGAATCTGGGCTATGTGGGGCCGGCGATGGCTGGCGAGCTGCTGCAGTGGTTGGGTGCCTGCTGGTTCGTGGTTGGCGTTGGGGGCTCCTCCTTCATGTCTGCATCGATTCCTGGGAGGCGGATCAATGGCTCCTCACACCAGCTATTGGACACTCCTATGGAGAAACCTTATATGCACCACCATGCTCACACTCACACAGGTGTGGGAATTCTGGTATTTACCGATGCTTTCTTAGGCAGAGGTTACCACAACTAGATCTTGTAATAATCGGTCCATGACTTTTCAGTGACGTTGTTGTTATATTTATAAGTCTATTTGTGTGTTGTGGTTATGTAGCTCAGTTCGCATTGTTTGGTTTGTTTTATGATAGTTTTTTCCCTCTCTCTGCGGTTCTGCAGGTGTAGAACCAGACTAGGGTGTATTGTATTTTCTTTATTCCTCTTCCTCTCTTATATCTTCAACTCACCCTCTCCCTCTTAACTTTTTTTATACCTCTCTTCATTTCTTTCTTTTTTCCCCTTTATTTTCCGTCTCCAGGTCCATAATATCTGAAAAGAAAAAAACCCACACCAATCTCTAATAAAGATTTCTTACACATATGGAGTGGAGTACAATAGCAAAAGCCGTAATGCTCCATTTGTGAAAGGAAATCTGTTGGGCTTCTTATTGTTCTATTTGGTACTCAGACTTCAATTCTGTGTGCCACACTGCCAGACAGTAAAAACAAAAGCGACTATTTTAGATGCTACAAGTTCATTCTTCTCTCGACCAGGTTCCTGCCATCTCCCTGGCTTATGAAGCGGCCGAGAGCGACATCATGAAGAGACAGCCCCGAAACCCCAAAACAGACAAACTTGTAAATGAGCGGCTCATAAGCATCGCTTACGGACAAATCGGTAATAACCTGAATGATCTTGGCATATTTGTGAAACAGGAGACTTTATCTACTGAAGACATGTGATTTTGAGAGTTGTTTTCCCTCTCAATAGGTATGATGCAGGCCACAGCTGGGTTCTTCTCATACTTTGTGATCTTGGCTGAAAATGGCTTCCTCCCCATGGACCTCATTGGAATCAGAGTCTCCTGGGATGACAAATTTGTAAATGACCTGGAAGACAGCTATGGACAGCAGTGGGTCAGTATTCCCCTGATTATGTCTTCCTTAACAGCCTTAGAGTGAGCTCACTTTCATAGATTCATATTTTCTTTCCTTTTGTCCTCCAGACATACGAGAGAAGAAAGATCGTTGAGTTCACCTGCCACACAGCTTTCTTCACCAGTATTGTGATCGTCCAGTGGGCCGATCTGATCATCTGTAAGACCAGAAGGAACTCTATTGTGCAGCAAGGAATGAAGTACGTAGATTTTCCATCTACTCTAAGCTAAGCCACTGAAAAATAGAGAAGAAACACATTAAAACATATATTTAAAAAAATGCTAGGCTTAAGCTGTGTGCATCAGATTGTCTCAATTACTTATGGGGTCCCTCAAGCCTTTTTTATGGCCCTCTCTTGTTTTACTGCCTCCTGGCAGTGATTGAAAGGGAACATAACAGGTTGGAGATGATATGTGTCTATCATTATCAACACATGTTCCTGGATCTGTTAGGTAGGGGTGTAACGGTACATGCATTCGTATTCTGATTTTTCGGTTTGGGTACGCATGTGTACCAAATGAATCCATCTGTTTTCTACCTGAACACATGCAGAATGTTAATGTGCTGAACTCAGAGCGCAGTGCAACGTTCCGCAGCGCAACTTTAAAAAGTGACACCAAAACAAAAGAGAAAAGACTCCCAGCTATCACTAAACTCTGCTATTTGGGAACATTCATGGTTTCTCATGCAGCTACATTAGAAAACGAAAGATGGACCGAACCAGAACTTTGTCAGCGGACGCATCTTACAACAGCAGTAAGGTCCATAACAAGCTCTGCACTGAACTGAATGATTCACCTGAAACAATGTCAATCTGAAGGGAAACATCACTGAACTAGAGAAAAACCAGCTGACGTCCCCATGGCTACCAGTAGCATCCAATCAGCACAAACTCCTGATTTTGGATAAAATGCTAGTCGGGTCGGCGGAATCGCTGTTGGTGAGAAGGGCTTTTCCCAACAGCTGCCCATGTTGCATTCAAGTAAAGCTGGGAGACTAGGCTGTCAAAATATCAGAACAACTCTAATGTGATTTAAGCATGTTTTATTCTCAAATATGGACAAAGTATTATTTAAACAAATCTAAACATTAACACTGACTGTTTTCAAGTGGTCATATTGTTTTCTACTCTGGCTATGTCGGCTGTTACAATTTAAAAAAATCCAATCAAATCTCCAATGAGTTCTATACTTTTAACTTATTTAAATTATAGAACATAATAAAATCAAATTGATTTCAGGAATTGAAAGGAACAAATTCAGAAAAAGGTTGCTTGTTTAATGCTGATCAAAGTAAAAAAAGTGATATTCACCTCTGTATTTATTTTTCTTGATTAAAGGGTACAGAATACGTACCAAACCATGATTTTTGTGTACCGTTACACTCCTACTGTTAGGTGTTTAATTAATTGCAGATAATCTCAAGGTTTGCCACCCTTATATTACTGACTTGATGACCAGGTCGATGTTTTGGCTCTGGATCTCTCTCCCAGGGACTTAGGAAGCTCATGATTCCTTTAGAGCTGATTGTTTTTCTCCTAACAGGAACCGCATCCTCATCTTTGGACTCTTTGAGGAGACAGCTCTCGCTGCTTTCCTGTCATACTGTCCAGGCATGGATGTGGCCCTCAGAATGTACCCTCTCAAGTGAGTAAAACTCAGACCCACAACTACAGTACGCTTCATTCAGACATTCTGCTGTATTTATTGCCTTTTCTTAAGGACAATTTCCTATGAAGTGTAATCCCTAATAAAGTAGTTTTTTCTGCTAATTTCTGCTTACAGAGGTTTTCTTGTTCTCTAATCCATGCAGAAAGTGATTGGAGATGCTTGTTTTCCAGGAATGGATTTTTAACTCAGAGCCGTTATGGTTTCTGTCTTTGATGTCTTCTATAAAGAGAAGTGGCTATTATCTCTCGCCTCCAATAATTTCCACTTCAGAGGCAGGATGAAGAGGCTTAGTTCTAATGAGATTCTTTGAGGGAAAAACAGAAAGCAGGGAGAACACATCAGGCTCATTAGCTCATGACTCCTTCATATTACTTAGCATCTTTCTGGTTTTGTGTTTCATTCCTGTTTCTTGGCTCACGCTTGCATCCCTTCCGGATCTGTAACTAACTCCTAGTTGGGGTATAAATCTGCTTCCCACTGGAGTGTATTTGCATGAAGGGCTGTGCATTTCCAGAGGACCGGACTCAGAAGCCTCCAGTTTTGCTTTAGTCTTCATTATACGAGCTACTCCTGCCACAAAAAGCTGTTGATGTGCTTTTAGAAAGACTCTCAAACAGGCTGCAGAGGAACACTCTCATCCTTTTTTGTTATTTTAATTCCCCCTCTCTGTCTGTCCCATATCTCAGGCCTGCTTGGTGGTTCTGCGCCTTCCCATACTCCCTACTCATCTTCCTCTATGATGAAGCTAGAAGATATATCCTCAGACGCAACCCAGGAGGTAAGACTCTTAGTTTTGACACGTACAGTATGAGGAGGAACTACAGCTCGCTTCTATTCCTGGCTCTGTAGTTGTGTCTAATGTTGCAGCCATAACTGCGTTGCCACACAGACAAGTAAGTTGCAGCAGATGGCAGCGGCCCCCGTGGGAGTTGGACCCTCAACCCTGCCATTGTTAATGCCTCGTTCCGCCCACGAGACTCAGCAGGACCTGTATGCAGGGCCTGGCTCGGATTCAGCGGCTTTTTGTACTGCTTTCTTTGTTTGTCGGAGCCGCTACATCTGAGCCCTACGCACAGATCACTGAGCACGCCGCTGCCCATCCGAGGCGAATAATGTGTCGGCATGATGAAAATAAGCCCGGCTGACATTTTGTGTTCAACATTGTCTGCTTCCTGTGAGCGACTTGTTTTCTTTGATCTAAAGCATCATGCTGGAGCTGTGGCTGTATGTTTAGCTTCTCCAACTTTAATGTCCGAGCTGAGGAAAAGCAAACTGAATCTTTGAGTTTTGTTTTGACCTAACACATAAAGTCAACAGACAACACACTGAGATTTGTGGTTGTGATATGATGGAATTTGGAAAGGTTATAACGGTCTGAACACTTTTATCTCATTTTGAAGCATCTTTCTAGCTGGTGGAGCACTCATAGACACACAATCCACTAAAACCTACTGACCAAATTAAGGAATTATTGCTAAATTGTGACCTTTAAGTGTATTCTGGCCTCAATTAAAGCTCCTCCCCTTTTCCGGTGAGAGGTCAGACCAATCAAGTCATTTCCTCTCTAAATAATGATGAATATTTGATTTGCTGTATCCTGAAAAGGCCACAGCATCTCTTGTTCTCTTGTAAAGATGGCATCATCATAAAAGTTATGACTACATGGTTTCTAATTTGGGACATGTTTTCTTCCCTAGTAAGGTTTTGATTATTTGAATCACTCATCCAGCATGAGGGATCCTGTCAGTGATGTTTAGGTTCAACCTCTGATTGTAAAACAGAAATAATTTAAAGGCCGGATAACGTTTTGGTAATTGTGTCTCCTTTATTTGTAGGTTGGGTGGAGCAGGAGACGTACTACTGAGTCAGCCCAGGAGACAGAAGTGTTTCATTATTTCATTTGCTGCCTTGTTACATATTTGTTTGAAATGCCAGAGGAAATAAACATAAGAAGAAGAAAACCAAGTATGAATAAATTAAGAGCCTCTTAATTTATTTGTTGTTCCCAATAAAACATGTCCAGAACATTTATAACTGAACCTGCTTGTCTTTTTTATATCCATCCATCCATCCATCCATCCAGCCATCCATCCATCCATCCAGCCATCCATCCATCAATCAACTCATCCATCCATCCATCCATCCATCCATCCATCCATCAATCAACTCATCCATCCATCCATCCATCAATCAACTCATCCATCCATCCATCCATCCATCCATCAATCAACTCATCCATCCATCCATCCATCTATCCATCAATCAACTCATCCATCCATCCATCCATCAATCAACTCATCGATTCATTTATCCACTCATCCATCCATCAGTCCACTCATCTATTCATCCATCCACTCATCTATTCATCCATCCATCCATCCTTTCCATCCATCAATCCATCCATCCACTCACCCATCCATCTATCCATGCATCCATCCATCCACTCATCTATTCATCCATCCATCCACTTATATATAATTTACATCCATCCATCCATCCATCCATCCATCCATCCATCCATCCATCCATCCATCCATCCACTAATCCATCATTTCCATCCATCCACCCATTCATTCATTCATTCATTCATTCATTCATTCATTCATCCGTCCATCCACTTATCCATAATTTCCATCCATCCATCCATCCATCAATCCACTCATCCATCCATCTATTCATCCATCCATTCATCCATCCATCCATCCACTTATCCATCCATCCGTCCATCCATCCACCCATCCATCCATTCATTCATTCATTCATTCATTCATTCATTCATTCATTCATTCATCCATCCATCAGTCCATCCACTTATCCATAATTTCCATCCATCCATCCATCAATCCACTCATCCATCCATCTATTCATCCATCCATTCATCCATCCATCCACTTATCCATCCATCCGTCCATCCATCCACCCATTCATTCATTCATTCATTCATTCATTCATTCATTCATCCAGCCATCCGTCCATCCACTTATCCATTATTTCCATCCATCCATCCATCCACTTATCCATCCATCCATCCATCCATCCATTCTCTTTATTTATCTTTATCCTCCACAGCTTGTTGCATGGACAGTGTGTCTGTTTGTCCATTATCTGAAGGGCCAGTGTGCCACAATAGTGTTTGCAATGGATTGCTCATTTGACCGTGAATGCAAAGAGGCCCCTGGGTGAAAATTAACTGAGACCACTGTAGTGCTATTTACTCTGTGTTTACCCTGGTCATTATGAACGCACCTCTCTACCTCTCCACCTACATGGATAGTATTCCATTATAATGCCAACCTGGTGACAGATGGCCAGCCTCACACTTCACACACTCTTGAGGGGAAACACTTGAGCCATTATTGTGATTATTCCTTGAAACTGTACAGATTTTCATTCATGGAAGCCGAAATATTCACAGCAGCCAATCAGATTTCGTTCCCTTATGGGAGAGGGAGCTGCTGTAAGACAGGCAAGAAGAATCAGCAGACAAAAGGATGGAGGGATGCAGAGAGAAACAGGAGGAAGGGAGAGAATGAGGTTGATGGATGGTGAAGGAAGTGAGTCGATGATGAAGACGAAGGGAAGGAATGGGAGCAGGAGATCAGCAGATTTATTGGCTTTCAGCAGTTACCACAATTAATCTTCTCAATGTGTTGTGAAATCATAAATGCAGCTCTCAGATTTGTCTTCTCTCATTTTGAAGGAAGACGGCTGCAGACGGACACAAACATTATCATGCCTCAACCCCCCCCCTTCTCCTGAACGTGCTTGTTGCCATCGCAACCCTACTTGAGAGCTCACTTTCTCTCCTCTGTTGAACATCTAAATAAAATCTGTGCTATTTATAGAAGACACGCGAGCTACAGTTACACCACATGCATGACTTTACCCTAAAACAGAAAGATTTACTCACGTCTGCATGCAGAAGTATGGAGATGAGCCTTTGCACACAATGCTAAAGCTCTCTGCTGGGCATCCATCTGTCGTTAAGGCTGCCTGTTGCTTTATGTGTTTACTCCTGCATTTTCTGCTTGAAGCAGAAAGAATCACGCATTGGTGGGTTTCTCTGCACGAAACAGTGAAGTGATCTATCTTGGGTTTATCCTGTCAGACACTCTTGAAGGCCGGCTGATTATGTCTGAGAGAGGCCACCGTTGAGTGACACGTCAACCCACCAGGAGACAATACAGCTCCGGCGGTGGGCTCAACCTGTCCAAAAAGGTCGCCTTTTAGAAGCAGCGGGCAGGAGTGGAGGGTGAAGCAGGATTTGCTTCGATATTTTAAAAAACAAGCACAAAGTTCAAGAACTTCTCCCCTGTGCGTACAAACAGCAACAAGTGGCAGAATGCGTGTTGTTTAATGCTTACATCAGATCCAGGGATGAAAGACTAAATCTCTCATTTGTACTGAGGGATCAAAGGGTTTAAGAGCTCCTGGAACACATGCAAATGGCCACAAGGGCATTGCTGCTGCATTGCTGTACCATACTACAGAACAAACCAGTTTATTAATGTGGCCCCTCAGGATGGATCCTTTAACCCCTGTGGAGAGGGTTCTCGGGTCAGGGAGTGTACTGGAGGTATTTGCGGCTCAGTTTCAGTGCAGACAGAGAAGTCTGTTAAGGGAGGGATACTTTCAAGGGACCCTAGGGGTAATAGGAGTCTATAGAAAGCATTGTGCATTGCGTCTGCTGCGTTTCAGGGCTGCATGGCTAAGTCTGCCTTGGCAGCTCTGGATTTAGAAGCTGAGAGGTTGCGGATGTTGGTTGCCCGCTATCAGCACGCAACAACCTTGTCAAAGCAGCAGGGGGAAGGAGGTGTCTGTGCACCCAGCTGTTCGATCGAGAGAAATGCATCACAACAGTGTGTTCAGTGAGCCAGTTTATATCTATTCCAGTTTTAGTTTAGGTCTGAGAGCATTTCGTTGTCAGCAGAAGAGGACCAAATGTTCCATCTAAGTAATATCAACCATAGCCCACATGTAGACCAACTAGACTTATTGGCCAGCTTACATTCAGAACCGTCTTTGTGGCATTGATTCAACAAGGTCTCTGAAGAATTCCTCAGAGATTCTAGTCTTTATCACCATGATAGCAGGTCTTTCAACTACATACCCACCATTCTCTCCGTTTTCCATTCCACCACATCCCAAAGCTGCTCTGTTGGATTGAGACCTGCAGACCATGGAGGCCACTGGAGTACAGAAACTCATTGTCATGTTCAAGAAACCAGTTTGAGATGATTTGAGCATTATTCTGCACAAAGGGGTTGAAATGGGCAGTAGCTGTATCCAGGGAGGCGTTGGCATTTCAAGCCAGACTCTCAGCTTTCACTATATTTGCTCTCTGTCGCCCTCTTCAGGCTTGCCGCGCAACATCACTGTCGTAAAAACCAAATCTCTCTGTCGCTCATAAGAGGCATGTTTCAGTGGCTGCTTTCCAAATCGCTTGCCAATTCAACTGTAACAATCGGGATAATTTAGAGTAAAGATCTCACAGATAGGTATTCAGTTTGTGAGGGAGGTCGGGGTAATTGGAAAAACAGTGGGATTAGATACAGAGAACGTCTAAGCGCCACGTAGCAAACACCTCCTGACACTAGAATCAGCCGACATCTTTAGGGGATTTTAGGAAAAAATTAAACAACAGAAATATAAATCAGTAGCTTGACAAAACCAAAAGAAAAACGTTTGACTTATATACTCAAGTACAGCGACTACGCCGGAGTTTGCAGCTTAATCTACAGAACCGAGTCTTACACGTTAGCATCACATTAGCCTCTAGATGGCTAACGGAGATCGACTCTGTTGTGTAATTCACATTACTACTGTAAGGCATACTGTGCAAACTATGTTCATCCACCTCCACACATTGAATAAATAGCTTTCTCAGGACTGTTTAACAACATCATGTCAGACCAAACACTATAACCCCGGTGAAATCATTGATTACTTACGTATCCATTAGCAGCACGGCTAACTCTGCGTCTGTTGTACATGATGTTCGTTCCAAAAGAACTCTCTAAGGAGGAAAAGCCGGCCCAATATTTACTCTGGTCTTTCCTCTCTCTCTATCACGTTCTCTTTTTCTTTTTCTAGCTTCTTCTGATATGGGGGATTTCTAGGTCTCTTTGGTTGATCAGCATCTCTACAGTCTCTAAACAGCAAGGCCGTATGACTCTGCCGCAAAGCAGAACACTTCTGGCGGCGGGCCGCCGCTCAAAAGTTCTATAGTGCAGAAAAAAGCCAAGGACCCCTGTAAGGTGGTGATAACTAAAAATGCACATAATAGGACAAAATTCCACCATAACTTTAAAAAAAAAACATTATATTAAGGTGTAAAAGTTGCGGACTATGCCTTTAAAACATATTCAGCTGGTACCAAGCAGCCCATGGTGCACAAAAGAAAACATCCCCCCCACCATTAACCACTCCAACAAGGAAGGATGGATCCATGCCTTTAAGTTGTTTGACCCACAATCTAAATGTTGCAGCTGAAATTGAGTCTCGTCAAATGAAGCAACGTTTGTCCAATCAGTAGTTGTCCAGTTTTGGTGATCATGTGGAAATTTGAGCCTCAGTTGACAGGAGTGTCGGTGGGTATGGTTTTCTGCTGTTGTAGCTTGTCTGCTTCCAGGTACAACGTGTTCCAAATGGCATTAAGCCCAGCGTGGTGTTAAAGAACTTAGCTTTTCTTGCCTCTAAACTACGGTATCGTCATGGCATTTTCAGTCACACAACTAACAACTAACACACTAACTAACACTTAGTCATATTCCTTATTATGATGTATGATTTTTGACTTCAACAGGTCATCTTCAGCACGGTAAGATGCCTGAACATGTGGAGTAGCTGCTGTGTGATTGATTGTAGTGATAGTTGTGGTTTACCTGGTAAAGAGGCCAGTGAGTGAAGGTCCAAGGAATGCGACCCACAATTTGAGTGATTCTGTGAGTTATTCTGCCCAGACCTTTCAGGTTATTGATAACACTTAGACCAAGCGTCAAGAAACGCTGCATTGTCTGTTCCAAAACAAAACAAAGGAACATTTAACCTGTTGAGATACCTTAAAAATATTTAAAATGTATTTTCTACTGAATAAATCTTAAAAATAATAGTAAAGATTTGTATCAAAATAAATTGCTGGTAGATAAAACATTTTTTGCGCTTTCCCCATCTAAACTAGAGGCAATCATTTCCTTTTCCATCGAAGTCCATAGAGGATTTTTTAAAGAAAGTTTTTTTATCCAAGCAACATATTTTAACCTCTGGAGCACAAATAAGATCAATGAAATGTTTTTATCTATATCTCTACTAAGCCCAAGTTCAGTTTTATCACCAATTACTGGACAGTTTTCTCAAGTTGAAACAAATAACGGTAAACTAGATTTCCCTCAAAAGTTCCCAAAAGCGTTTCTCAAACACTATAATAGGTCAAAAAGCTGCAGTAGCAAATAGTTTATTTACAGTCATGATGTATTACATCTCATTAAATGATTCAAGTACACAAAGTATACAAAGTTATACATGTTGATTATGGGAAATAGAAAGTGATGTAAAGCTGTATTCCAGAATGCCATCATCATTCCCATCTTTTCAGAGTTCCAGCTGCACATCAGAACTAGAACGTTGTGGTCAGATATTATGTTATTGTTGTGCTCATTCACTAGGCTAACCACCATTGGCAATAGAAGCTATTGACAACGTTTTCCACAGATTTTAATTTGCTCGAACACTGAAGGAACATGTTCACTAGTAGGACTTGCGGGAATATATGACTATAAACCTTTAGATTAACAAATGAATTGTTTCTTTTAATGAATCTCACCATGTTTTATGCGTGCTACACTGACATTGAAAGTTTGGGGTTGGTGAGAATTCTCCAGTTTTGCAAGTTATTCCATGCTTGGAGATTCTGGCTTCTGGTATCAAATGGAACACGTGGAGTTTATTAATGTGGACCCACTACATAATACGGTATAATAATGACAGATTTTATTTTTTAAAGAGAGAGCAGTGAAATTCAAAAAGCTTGAAAAAATACATATTACACAGAATTATTGTTATATGATCGGGTGATTAGTGATGGAATCTTTTTGTCCTGATTCAGGAATTTTTTTATGGTCACATCTTCCTGAATTTTTGGTTCCAGATGAGATGTTTTGTTTATTAATGTTTGATAGAACATTGGAACTTAACTAATATTAATAAATCTGATTTCTGTTTGTATGGTTGAAGTCAGATTTTGCTAGTTGCTACCAAAACACCACTTGCTCTGTAGAATATGTAAAGTGCCTGTAGCTCACAGTAGTAATCTTGCAATTGCAAGGTTGTAGGTTTGATTCAAACTTCCTACTTTTGCTAGGCTCTTAAGTAGTGCTGTCATGAGATTAAAAAAAACTTTGAGATTAATTAATTATGATCTGTAATTAATGAATCTAATGAATTTCTTTTTTAATTTCCCCTTACAATTGCTGAGAAAAGCCCTAATCTTGTGGAATTTTCATTTAAATCCATTACATTATTGTGGCAGAACCAATATATATCAAAATAGTGGCTTTACGAAGTCATTTATTGTTTTTAACAGACTTGAACAGATGCAGCCCCAGTCATTGACATGTCTCTGTTTTTGAGACTAGTCCCAGTGCTGCCTGCCTGCAACTTCGGCTTCGAGCATGCGCGATTTGTTAGCATTCTGGATTCAGTGGGGTAAATATCTGCCCTGAGTCCAGCTGGACCTGGGGACCGGCGGAGCTGGAGAGCGCAGACAGTCTGCCTGCTGTGAACGCTCTGAGATGGGAGAGGAGTCCACGACTGCACGGCTGCTCAGTGAGAGTAACAAGGATACATGCTTAAACAAAAACTCTCCAATAACCCCAGAAAAAGCCGATTTTTCGCTAGTCGCTCTTTTGAAAAATAATCGCTGGAGGGGTCTAAAAACACGTTAAATATAGCGACAACGACACTAAGTTGGTAACACTGTCTGCAACTCACCACTCATCCTCACTCATCTGCTTGCCCTTACCACTACACTGGGTCAGCTCATGATAAGCAGGCCTACAGACAGCCAATCAATGTCCACTTCAGGGTGTGGTTAACCCCCAACTCAAGCACAAGAAGCCCAAAGCATAAAGACGGCTTTTATTTAAAGGCAACTCACATGCAGAAACAGTAAAATTAAAGATGAAAAATTAGATTAACGCGATTAAAAAACATAGTGTACTAAATATGGACGTAATCAATTAATCGCAATTAATGCGATAATTTGACACCCTTACTCTTAACTTGCTTTGAGTAATGCTTTGTTGTATAATGCTTTGTGTATTCTTCTTGTTTTACTGCTGTTTTTACATTATATACTTTGTAATGCTTTGATAAATCTGTGTGTGCTTCTTGCTTTATTGCTGTTTTTACTTTATATGCTTTGTCTGTGTTTTACTGCTATTTTTATTTTACTACTTAATCATGTAAAGCACCTTGAATTACCTTGTTGTTGAAAGTGTGCTATACAAATAAAATTGCCTTGCCTTGCCTTAAGTTGCCAAGTTGTCCAATGATCTGAGTATCAGTGTATAGATACGGATGTGTGAATGTGGCTGTAGTGACTCTAACTGTGACTTTCAATTATTAGGAAAGCGCTACAAAGGTTCAATACAGTTCAAGTGTAAAGTTTGGTGGAGGGAGGATTAGGTAAAAAGAGCACTTTTAGACAACTTCATGCTCCCATCATTGTCTAAACAGTTTGGGGATGGACCCTTCCTGTTCCAACATGGCTGCACACCAGTGAACAAAGCAAGGTCCATTTAGACATGGACGGATGAGTTTGGTGTGGAAGAAGTTGACCGGCCTCCACAAACTCCTTACCCCAACCTGATAAAACACCTGTGTGATAAGCTAGAGCGAAGACAGCGAGCCAAGCCTCCTTGCTCAACATCAGTGTCTGACCTTATAAATACTCTTCTGGAAAGATGGTCAAAGATTCCCATAAACACACTCTTAAACCTTGTAGAAAATCTTCCCAGAACAACTGGTCTTAATTGTTTTTACTATCTAAATATATTTGTTTTTCATACTTTTATGTTTTTAATCACATATCTGGTGTTTTCGTCACCAGTACATGTTTACTACTTGGACCTTGCTACCTAAAATAAGAAATCAAAATAAAACTAAGTGGGTACTTCACATTTGTTTTATAAAAAATAAAACATTAAATTGAAATGCAGGCCATTTTTTTTCTTGCAGTGAAAATTCAGTATTAAGTGTTAATTAAAATGTTTCATTATCTTTATGTGTTTTTTTTTTTAAAGAAAGAAAGCCAACGACAAAACAGCTATCGCATTGTTACCTTTTTATAGGCTGTTTTCTTCATACATCACACAGTGATGTATGAAGAAATGTATTATAACCAAAAACAAATACGGATCAACAAAAACAAAAATAAAAATGTATTTAGTTGGTGCTTTTTTCACAACGATCTTCACTGCCACCATGATGTTGAAAACGCTCATTACTTCCTTATATAGGCAGTGACGCCATGGGGTGGAGCTGAGATGAATCAGAATTTGAATAAGTGGAACCATTTTTTCCTTCTCTTTGGTGGTAATTAATTTTTTTTTTTTTTTTAAATGATAAATAATAAAATCAAGTTTTTAGTCATCCATTTTTGAGGACCACCATAAAAACAGCCTCATATCTAAATTGAGGATGTTTTGTTTCTGGTCTTACTGAAACTACTTCTGCTACTGAAAATCACAAACCCTAAAATGCTTTGTGCTACATTTCTTGTTTGAAAAATGTAGAAATAAGATAATATATAATATATATAAAATATATTTAATTTTTTATATTGTTTTCCTTTTACGTGGTCACAAATATTGAAAATTTCACACTTGACCAAGCAACTTGGAATCAGTGCCTTGCCACTCTTCCTCCAGACTCTGAGGCCTTTATTTCCAATAAAATGCATCCAAAAAAGAGAGATTTGGACCAATCAGCAACAGTCTGGCCATTTTATGATTTTTACTCAGGTCTTCTATTGAATGTTTCAGGGGCTTTGCTTCACATATCTCTCTTGGCTGCAGTCATCCCTGTTTTTACCAAAGTTTTTCCTTCCACTCAACTTTCCAGTCATATGTTTGGATTCAGGTCTCTGAACAACTTTTTCAGCAATGATGTCTGGTGGCTTACCGTCCAAGTCAACGGCCTACCCTAAGATTTTAAGCAATAACTTTGCGTATTGAGATTTTTTTAAAATCATAGCCCAGATTCAATATTTATTCTGATTGTTTTCAATTAGCCCTCTGAATAAAACAAACATATCTTAAACTGAGTAATGAGTTCTCTCACAAATATTGACAGGAAAATCCCTGAAATCTGGGGTAATATATAAGTTATGTGTATCATGTTTGTTCTTTGCATTTTAAAAGAAAAAAAAAAGAAAAAAGAAAAAAAAAACATGGAGGAAGCCCTGCCTCCTTCCGTTACCATGGCAAATGGTGCCTACGTCATAATGGAAGGAACGCCGACTATAAGAGGTTCTGTCTCGGCGGTTCGCGAGCTCGGATGTGTGCTCAAAGAGAGAGAGACACGTGCTGAAGATAAAAAAAATAAAATTAGACAAAAAATAAAATAAAAATAACAGTGAGCACATCCAGGAGTTATTTTTATTTTGACAGATTTTTTTAATTGTATTTTTTTAAGGCGGAGTTTTATTTGACCAATTTTACTTGAAGAGAGGAAGAAATCATCTTTGCAGCCATGGGAAGAGGAGTGAGTATTAATTTCTTTTCAACAGGCGGAACTTAGCAGAAATATGCGGTTTGAAACTTTGAAGCAACATTCTAACAAGTGTCTGTGAGTCGATGTTGATGGAGGAGAAGGAGCTGGAGACCAACGTGTGTGAAAGATAAGCCGCATTTCGGCTCAAACTGCCCGCTGCTTCCGCGTTTCAAGCCTCGGCGAACACAAGCTGCTCCGATCTGAGCACATTTCGGGGTTGGTTGTCTGAGGAGATGCCTGCTGGAGAGCTTGGAGAAGTGTTCCCGTAAAGGAGGAGAGATGCTCCTTGTGTCGGGTTACATAACGGGGACGTTCTCATTGGCAGCTTTACACCAAATAAAACCTGTTTGAATTAAGAAAATAACGGGAGCAAAGCGGGGAAAGGGAGGAGAAGCTTTGCTGCTGGTTTCCGGTGAAAGTATTGAAAGTGGCTGCTGTTCTTGTAAAAGGATGGCAGACATGGAAGTAGTCTTTCCTTCTGGAACTACTTTATTTTTCTTCAGGTGCTTGAGTTTGGGGTTTTCCTCTTGTTTTATCTCCGTTCAGCTTTATCCCAAACTTAGCTGGAGTCTTTTCTCCTTCTAAGGACTAGCTGCTTTTCTATAATACTCCGTATATCTAGAGCAGTGGTTCCCAACCTGGGATCCTCACTGTTTTGTCTGTGCTGAGGTTACCAAAATTATATCTGTAAATATTACATTTATACAATCCACAAGATGAAAAGAAAATTGTCCATATAGCCTACACTGTAAAACAAGAAGAATAGGAACAAAAACGTACAGTTGTGGTATTTATTTTGCAAGTAAAAGTTTGTAATTAATTAATTTTAATGTGCGTATGTGGGTAGGAGTTGGGGTTGGGAGGGTCCCGGCTTGTGTTGGACACAGGGAAATGGGCTCCTCAAGGAGAAGAAAACCCGCTGGGAACCACTGATGTAGAGCATATAGACAAAATAAAAACACCCAAGAAAGTCATAAAAACATGATTTAGCAGAGACGGCGAGTCAAGAACATTTTTCCTCGACCTAAAGTTGTTTCTCAGTGTCATTTCCCTCCTTCAGATAGGTTCTCCGACCGTCCTGCAACATCAACCGTTCTCCATAAACTTGAATCGCCTCGGGATCACACTGATCTCTGCTGCCGCCACACCCTGCCATTCTGCGGAATACGAATCGCCCCGCCCCTCTGCCCCGGAGACGGGTAGGTTGGGAGGTCGATGGGATCCAGCCGATCTGACGGGAGATGTGAAGGCAGAATTCGTCCGGAGTTTCTCGGCTTCTGCTGCTTGAGATGAAAGCCATGCCCTGCCCCCCCGTCCAACATCCCTCCTCTTCCTCCTACACCCCTTCTTCTTCTGCTTCTTCTTCTTCTCCTCCTCTACCCCCCCCCCCCCCCCCCCCATTTCTCCTCTGGTATGGCCAAATGTGGACGAGGTGATTGTCCTGTCTGGCTGTAAGCGATGAGATCTGGGCTGTTGGGTCCACTTCGTCATATTTTGGACTTTTAGATTACCCCCTTCGCTACCCTTTTCGCGCTTTTCTCATCCCCTCTACAGCACTCAACCAAGTGAGCTGAGAGGTGTTGGAGGAGGAGGGGGCTCTAGGAAGGGTTGTGTGAAGGGGTGGAGGGAGCTGAGGCATAAGGCACCAGTTGCCGCATTGCCACTGTTGAACTTTTTGACTGCCAGACGTGTAGAAGGGGGGGTGGATGTCTCTCCCCGTCGAGACTCCCAACATGTTGATTTAAACGTAATATTTCTCTTTTAAACACGAGGACCTGGACGTCTGTTAATGATTCACACTCTGCGGTTGCGAAGATGTGAAATGACTCGCTGATGGGATCTGAAACAAAATGAGGGCAGGGTGACACAAGCAGCAGCTGGGGGGGGGGGGGGTTGACTGAATAATTCATACACCACAACTTCTTTCAAATGAGCTGAAATCGCTGGGGTCTTTGATTCCTTTCTGATGTTTTGTGAAGTTTGTTGCTGATTTTCTTAAAGCGGCCTACAGTACATGGTGACTATGAACAACCTGGGTAGGTTAGAGGAAAAGGATGGAGGATGGAAATGCATTTAATCAACCCCTGATCATCTAGTCAATCAGATAGTTTAGCTAACTATGGAAAGTATTGATGCCAATACTGTGATGCATTAAAGGGTTCATTGGGGCGCTCTTTGATGGCACCTTTTGCCTTCAGATGTTTGCTTGGAGCCAGCTAACAGAGCTGGTGTGGTCCTCTTGAACCTCTCCATTAGTTGCGCCAGTCTCCGGAGCAACTACCAGGTAAACCAGTTAGGTTTGTACTTGAAATCAGGTTATGGAGCTTGGCAATCCCAGAACAGCTTTAGGAGCTCATGAGCTCACTTGGAACCAGTTCTAGAACTTCCTTCAGCTGTTCTGGACTAGCTAAAGGTAACGGCGGTGGTATCTTGGCTCCAAATCAAGTAGTTGAACCAGATGCTTGTGACACCTCTGGGCCAGTCCGAACCTGTGGTTGCTCCCAACCGGGTTAAAATGTTGTTGGGTTACATCTGAACTGGGTACCTGCTCTGAACCCGTTAGCGTAGCTCGTAAAGCTAACTTTGAACTTCTTAAAGGAGCCCGTGTACCTGCTCCTGTCCAGTCAGAGAAACTTGTGGTTCTTGTGTAATTGTTCTGAACCAGGTACTAGAACTTGCCTGTTTTGTTTTAAATCAAAGCGATTTGCGTAACCAACTGCACCATAAGACGTGATCCCGTCTCCTTCTGCAGATGGTGTGCGCAGTAGAGCAGGGAGGGACGTAGACCAATAATCCCTCTAGACTTTATACCACTGCACGAGACACAGAAACAAAAACTAAGCAGAGTTTCTCAATAACTTCAGTTAAGTTTAGTTAATTTTGTGAGCATTCATTAGTTTTAGTTAGCTTTTGTTTTGTTGCATGTTTTAATTTGTATTTCAGTTAACAAAAAAAGTTTTTTTTACTTCTAGTTTTCATTATTTCATTACCAGAGCGGTTACTAGATCTGGTGAACAGTGCACTTCCAAAGTATTCAACTTTGCTCTGATGGCGGCGTCAAACCTGTTAAACCAGTAGCTTTTCGGTTAACTTATCTATGAATTACACATATTTTAGTAAAGGGATCCATTCAAAATATCATTCTGGATTTTGACACTCCAAAGTGGGCGGATGTGACCCTGATTTCTGTGGAGTATCTTTCAGAATACATCTGGTTTTGGAAGATGCGTCCTTGGTTCCTTTACCCAGCACAGTTCAAAACTGATTGTTGAGGAATATCTTTGTTATGTTTATAGTTTTCATTACCAAAGTTGAGTAAGAAGAAATTCACTGTAGAACAATCCAGTAAATCGCCAGAGAAAGGCAGTTTTAGAGCAACATGTTCCAGATTAAAGCCCCTCAGCTGCTTGTTTTTCTGTTGCCCCCCCCCCCCCCAGCGTAAACTGAGTAAGTCCGTCCACCTCTAATCTCAACCAAAGGGGGCACCGGACTGGACCTTCACATCTATTTGTTTTCAGTCCATTTCCCCCTTGTTCTCTCCCTACCTGTTTTCCTTCCTCTTTCTAAAGGATTTAACATTCTTTCCGCTCATGGTCATCGTGTACTAACAGGGTTTTGTCGCACACTGGCCCTTGTCTGTTTCAGAACACCGTGTTCTTCTGCTTTTCTTTTTTTTTCTTCCCCACCTTCATCTCCGACTCCTGCTGTAGAGCTTTCATTCATCTGATTGTTGCATCTGTGCTAGTCATCTGCTCTTTCTTCTTCCTTCTTTTCCTCATCTCTGCCCATTTCCCAACCTGAGAAAGCAAGTTTTTGTTTTGTTAACCCCCCCCATCATCCTGTTGCTCAGCAGAATGTGGAGAATTTTCTTTCAGTATGTCAGAACCACGTTCTTCCTCTTCCTCTCCTCTCCTCTCCTGCTAGATGAAGAGCTCAAAAATGTTCCGAGACAAATCCAGGAGGTGATAAAATCCAGGTCCTAAATCCTTTAGCCATGAAGGCAGGCTGACATATTGTGAGACGTTCTGCAGGAAATGATGCAACACCCAGCTATACTGTCTTACTTCAGTAATCTCAGTGGGGTAACTAGAAGAGGTGGTTAAAAAAAGAAAGTAGGGTATTTTTCTGATACTCCCAGCTAAAATATTTTTTCTTCTTTTAATTTGTTGGGTTTCTTTAACTAAAAGTAATGATTAACTTGAATAATACTTTAAATTGAAAGTATTGGCATCTAGTAATCCGTCCGTCAGCCCATCCATCCAGATGGAGTCCCTCACCCAACATTCTTAGCTCCTCTTGGTGGAAATCTTGATTGCCTTCAGAGCCCAGATCGGATCGGCAGCCTGTAGGTCCACTCGTTCACCTTTTACCACACAGATTTGCCAAGAACTCTCAAACAGGAACCCCTATAGGCAAGATTGGTTTGGAGGTGGGCTGTTATGACAACTGAATGTCTTTCTCCCTCTTCAGCTCTTCTCTTTCTTTGATGGCGTTTTCTAGCAACCCCTAGGTCTGCTTAGCCTTTTTCCCCAGATAAGCATGATAAGGAAAGCCCAACAGAAATCCCTTTCACGAAGCATCAGTCTGTCTCTTCATACTTCAATCTAGTCATACGTTAGTAAGGTTGCTATGGAAGCAGGACGCTGAACTTCTCAAATCATTCTACCAATCAAATATGTAAGCTTCCTGTTGATTCTGATGGTATTCCCAGATCAGGTTAGATTGATGCCCAGTAAATGGTCTTAACTTGTATACTGCTTTTCTAGTCATACTGATCGCTCAAAGTGCTGTAAACTGTAGCCTCATTCACAGATTTGCACTCAGAAACGCATTTTTACAGTGATACAGTAGATCGGTACACAACTTAGGGTTAAGTGCCTTGCCCAGGGGGCAGCCACATGTGACAGCAGGTAATTGGACTCAAACCTACAACCTTCCGATTACAAGACAACTACTCTACTCACAGAGCTACAGTCGCCCCAAAAAGGAGCTAAAAGTTTGGATTGGTTTGAATCTCAATTAGTTTCCAAACCTGTTCTCCTGAGTAGCAAGACCCATTGATATTTTCAAGAAATTCAACGGTTCGCTCAGTAATCCTGACTCTTAGCTTTTTCTAGCTATCGTCTTCCAGCTGTTCATTCTTCAGTACTCCCTATCAAAGCTTCTGAAATCTGCCTTGGTTCCAGATTGAATGGGTCTACCTCTCTGAGCTTTTTCCTTAAATCTCAACAGGTCTCCCTCCTCCAGAGAACAAGATGGGTTTTGAAAACTGGTTGATATTCTAACCAATCCACACTTTCTAGCTCCTTTTATGGCCGTTTTTATGGGGTTTTCAGTTCGGATTGGATGGTAGCACTTGCAGTTTTTACCTGATTGATTTTGCCTTGATTTCTGCAGAAATCTCAGTTCAGGAGGTTTGTCTATTCTTTAAAGTTGAGGTAATTTGGAAAGTGGTTAATGTATTCCTTGTCTTTCACCACAAAGCTCCTCTGTTGCAATCCCAATTGTGTTCCCATTCTGAATTTTATAGCAAGCCGGTAGGTTTGCTTCTTTGCGTTGATCCGTATAATGGATTTGTTAAGGACACCTCAGCAGGAATCCCCCCTGGGATGCATCCTAATTCCATACTTTTACTACCTACACTATAGTGGCACAAAAAGACAACGGTTTGCTCCAAACCAAGACCAAATTTACTAATTAGTTTCTCCACACATCTTGGTTCAAGAACTTGACTGGTTTGTGTTGCTCTTCTTCCCGCAATCTGGTCAGATCAGATTCAAGGATTTCTGCTTTTGGAGAAAAAACGTTAAAAAACGTTAAACTTGTAGATTCTGATGGAAAAGACAAGTCTACATAGAAAACAGGACACTTTTTGTTAGTTTCCTTTAAAGACCCGTAGAACAGAGTCAGCTTTGTTAAACCCAGCTAAAGGTATCTTGGCGATTGTAGTAGTTGAGTTTCCCAACAAGTTTCCGGAAAGCAGGCCAACTCGCTCATTCATTCCCTTTTGTTCTGTTCGGGGAAAAACGTGAAAAGAGTGCTAAGCAGTTTAAATTATCACACTCCTTTTTTTCCCCAATTTAAAGAGAAAAGATTTGTTGGAGGAAGTGGGAGAATAATGGAGGGATAGATGTGGGAGAGGGGGCATGGGAAGAAAGAAGAGGAGGCGGAGGCTTTAACACGTGATTCTGTCCATTCACAGATCCAGAGAGGAGGAGGGAGTAGTTGTTGGTAGCAACCGGGTGAAGTCCAAGGGTTGGTGTGTGTTGGGTGGGGAGGGGGATACAGTTCAATGAGCAGCTTGTGTATTTGGCTAAAGACCTGGGCACCAGGAAGGACTGCTCCCAGGAATCCTGCCTGGAAAACTTCTAAAATAGAAGAGAAAGAGGAGTGGGATGTACACGGCTCCGGTTCAACTCCTTCAGATCTCACACAAATCCCAAACCTTCCCCATCTTTCTGCCCAGTGGTGTAGAGTTTCCTTCAGCTTTCCAGTTATTAGAGAAGTTAACATCACTATGAAGGATTTCCTACTGTAATCTCCGCTAAGAGTATCACGTGTGACTGGAAACGCCACATCCCTGTTACGGCCCGAGGGAAATAAATGGGTTTTTGGTGTCTGGGTGAAACGGGTCCACATGCCTGTGGTCTTATGGGTCACATGAACTGGTCTCTGAGCCTGGTGGTTGTATTGTAACTGCAGAACGGGAGGAAGTGGCACAAAGAGCCATTGTTGGGTGTACAGTAGGCTTCAGCAGCGCCGGTTATTGAACATGAAATGCCCCTTTAACTCCAAACAGTTTCCTTCTCTTTATTCTTTCCGTTTCATCCTCTTGCCTTTCATCTTTTCCCTCTTTTTATCCATCTGTTCAGGCATCGGGCCATTTCAATATTATCACAAATTCTATGGAAACACATGTGGGTCAAAATTATTCAGGGCTTGAGCAGAAATCATCTACATGTATGTTTCTCTCATTACCTTTCACCTCTGTCTAAGTAAAAAGTATGCATTTCCCCAAGTAATTCTTTTTTTTCAAATAACACGTCCAACATTGACCAAATCAAATTGTGACACAATTTTGTTTCCCTAAACGGGCCAATCAGAAGAGGGCTTGTTTCACTAAGATTTGAACCTCTTGGAAGTGAGGAATCCAAGGGTGGAATAATTCGATTTTTATTGTAATGGACCAACTCCAAATTGTGCAGATTTATGAAACTATGGGGAAAGTTGTTTTTTTTTTTGCTCGTTTTATGGTGTAGTGATGCGGCTGACTAAGTGGGACTGTCCCTTTTTTATTAGAACTGTATGCATCAGAATAAGCAGCTGTGCTCATTTCATTGTTCTTGGTTCCTTGAAGGTGATTGGCTGACTGACATCTGCTTTGATTGGTTGGTTTCATTAGTTGAGCTGCTCACTGTTGAAGGAGTGATGATGCAACACTGCTGTTCTTGAGTCGTAATGGAGGTGGAGGTAGAAGGCAGGCTGGACTCTGATTGGTTCAAACTCGCCTTCAGGATCAGGGCTCCTAGCTGCCTCCCTGGAAAACTGAATGGCTTCCGAGGGTTTGAGTTTTTACTGAAGCTTTTGTAACTAAACCATAACACAAGCCTGGATGGTTTATATTTTATTAATAATTGAGAAATGAATTGAAATGAACGAATGAAATTAACCTGAATTTGAAAGATTTCTCTGGAGTCACAAAGATTATTTTCTAGATGGTAAAATTAATTATTTTCCAGACTTAACAATTCATTTATCTGGAGATTCCATCCATCCATAATAGATAAATCTATCTAACATCCCCCCACTTTTCCCTTATCCGTCCGTCAAACATCCATCACTTATAGATCTCTCCATCTACCACTCGTCCATCAGTGTCTGACCACCAGCCGTCTGTCTGTCCATTAGTTTCTCTCTCCATGTATCCATCCATCCATCCTTCTTTCCTCTTCAGTCTCTGCTGTCTCCGTGTTTAACGTCTGACCACAGCAGCCGTATCATCCACGCCGTACCGAGCGCTGTACTTGAACTGTTTTAGCTTATGGCACTGTTGCTGCAGAAGTTGCTGGTTTTGTAGCACAGGCAAAAAAAGTTTACAAGATTTCAAATTCCAACTGGACATCCAAGACCTTTTTTTTTAAACAAGGTCTGTAGTTTTGAAAAAACTTGCTGAGATATATGTGAGGAAGACAAAATTTATAGTTTAGTTTTTTTCTTTGTTTTTCAGTACTTTGTAAAAACAAGTAGGGCGTATTTAGTATCCATGAAATGTTGCTTGCTGACCGCCATTACGCAGAAGTTTATGGCTTGTTATTTTCTGTGTTTTTCGTTCTAAGTTTTAAAAGTCCTCCGTTGTTGAACTCTCCATACATTTCAAATGTTCCTTGAATGCACCACAAATGTGCGATGCAGCGTAGTAAGGACAAGCTTGATGTTTGTGTCGCTTATAAAACAAAGATCGGTCATATGTCTGCAGATTTCTTTTTTACTTTAGAATGGATTTTAAACAGAAAACAACTTTTGTTTGGGAGTGGGTGAAATGCTCTCTGAGTGTCTAGAAGGACAGTCTGGATGCAGAACAAGCCAGGTCTCTAATCTGCAGTAAATATTGGCGACAAAGTTCAACAGAAAGTAGCTAAGGGTGGTCAGAAATGTGGCTAGATTTGTTGCTAGGAGCTTTTTTTGGGGGGAACAAGTCATTAAGGGGGTCTGAAAGTAATTGGTAATGGCGACAAAGTCTGGCTTCGGGCAGTCTCAGAAGTTCTACGACCCCAGTCTGCTCGTGATGTTGGCTTTTGGTACATCCTGTTGGAACGAGATCTCGTGCCGTTTGATCCACTGAAATCTCAGGCCGTTCTGTGTGACACACCTGTAGAGCTCAGTGGAGGTCGCACAGTGTAGCATGGAGCGGTCCTCTGAGATGGCCAAAAGGCGATCTGACAGCATGTTTCCTGTACAGAAACATAAATATTTCGTTTTTAGTCTGAATTTCTCTAGGCCATAAAGATGAATGAATAAATGGACAGGACAGAGGGTCCCAAGACAGCCGGTGGTCAGGTGAAAGCAAGCGACCGCTGCAGCAGATGTAGAGGATGTGAAAGGTTTCAGCATCAATGTTAAGAGTCTCATTCGTCTCAGGAAACGTGACTTATTCGCTCCAAGCCTGATGGGCCCCAGGGGCCCCAGGGGGTCTGAAGCCAAAGATCAGGCCATAGTGATCCAGAACTGGGCTGAGTGTTTTCCCAGCTTGGCCTGCCGGGGGGGTTGGAGTAATAATAACATGTGCTTGGATCACACACTGTGCTCTGGGAAACGTTGTCAGCTGAAGCCGCAGAGAAACAATATTAGTTAGCATTTTTCCATGACGGGGCCCACTACAGGATGTCCATATTTGGTCGTTTTGTCTTCAAAGCGTGAAGAACATGGCTGCAGGAGCCCACCTGTCGTACTGTATGAAGACTCATTAGTAGTCCGTCGGTGTTCTGGCCCGCCTCCCTGCTATCAGGCTCACACCTTGGCTCCTTGTTAGCTGTTGAATCATTGATGAGCTTTAACTCCTGATTGATGTTTGGCTCTGCTGTCGCCGTCTCCTCTTACCCGCTGGGATCAAGCATTGGGTCAACTTTCTCAGCCTGTGCAGAGTTTTTCACCTGTTAGACCAGCAACACGGCAACAGCTGGCAAGACCTGTTCATAGTGGGGGGTGTAGAGCACATCTTACAGCATTTTCACCTATTTCTTTAATATATCATTACTCTGAATCTATTTGTTGCATTTTCTGAGCAGGGGAATATGTACGGACTCAAAGTTTGAGGTCTGAGGTTTACTGAAAGTCTGTTTTCCTTGGATCAAAGTTGACCTGCCTTCAATCATAGAAAAGCTAGAAGTCGATGAAGCTAAGTGAAGGATGGATCCCAGAACTGAGTGACTACTGGAAGGTAGTGCAGTTATCTGCTCTGAGCCAGACATGTAACATGGATCTGATAAACCTGCTACCATGACTAGAGGCTTTTCTAAAGACCATACATTAGTTTCCTATTGAGTGATATAACTAAACATGTTAAAGGGTGCTTGACTCGTGTTCACTGCTGTCTTTAACTCAACTCAAACACAATGTTTAATGTTGCTCTTAGGGCTGGGTGATGTGGCTTAAAAATAAAATCTCAGATTTGTGTGATGCCAAATCCGATTTTTTTTAATTGATTTTATTTTTTTCTCCTTTTTTATTCCTGAAAAGAAATGTAAAATGACAGAAAATATTTTTCAAACTTGCTTTTATTTTAATCCTCCTTTCTGGGAGTTCACCTGAATTCAAAGTCCAAATAAATGCACGCTGTAAAACATGAAGGTAGACCTTGGGCGGGCTCACATCACTTTGAAATACTGAAACCCTTGGAGTACATTGGTGAAATTGTTTTCTCGATTTATCCAAAAATGAAATCTTCATAAACAGAAAATTCAATTAATCGATAAAATCGATTTATCGCCCAGCCCTAGTTGCTCCTATCATCAATAGTTGTTGTGTATGCTGATGGCTGCAGGCAAGAAGGATCTCCTGTAGCTGTCTGTTTCGCAGCATTTCTTGGGAAGCCTCTGATTGAACAGTCTGTCGGGTGTTAGACATTAGAATGAAGCTGGTGTGACTTCAGAGTTCAAAGGTTAAAGCTGATGATTAGAAAGGGTCATGGAAGCCATAGGATTTATTTTATTGACCTACTGGACAGTAATAACTTAATTAATGAGACATGACTGGAAGGTCCGTTGTGTTGGCCAGTTAAACTTGACAATATATGAAACATCATTGACAATATATGAAACATCATTGCAATATCTTGAAAGTCAGATTTTTAGTTTTTTAGTTTTTTTTTTAAGTCTCCCAGCGCAGTCTCAGAAAGTCTGAAATGAGCTTTTATCCATTTCCAGGTCGGCAGGAGTATAAAAAAAGTATTTAAAATGGGTAGTTTTCCTAACTTTTTCCTCTTTTTAGAATAACAGTTGATTTTTAACATTTTATCGATCAGTATTTGGTTTTTCACTCAAATGACTACTTCACTAAACTTTGCTCTCTTAACAAACTTTAGATTAAACTGGAGCTGTGGTTCCTAAGCTTAGTCTAACATGCCTTAAACCTGCTATTATTTAGAATTTCTTTATTAACAAAATATATTCACCAAAGAGTTCAATGACATGGATTAGGATGCCCTATTCCTTATTCGACGGGTCCATATGATTTGGATTTTCCAGAAGTCACAAAACCAGTGGTTCTGTACCAGAATCCCTAACTTGAAGCCAGTTCTAGTATGATGGAACCTACAGCTAATAGATATTGGATTTTTTGCCGATATCCGATATACCAATATATTCTAAATCTTAATTTACGATACAGATATAAACAGATACCGTCCATAGATGTCTACCTAAATGTTCAAGGTCGGCTCAAAAATGCAAAAGCCACAGGATATATTGCGAGTTGCGAGTTTTGCCAAGTAAACAAAAATATCAAGAACTAAACCTCTGATCTGTTATATTTTGACATTTTGAGTGAATAGTAGCTGAAGAGTGTGATGTTTAAAACCCATTAACATTCCTGCAATTTTCGTCTGAAATGTTTTTAAAAAAGCATACCCAAATTAAAATAAAAGCTGGTCTTGAACCATTTGGAGTAGAGGCATGGTTGGGATCTCTTTGGAAACAAAACACACGTTTCCCCCACAACATAAGTGCTATTGTTATAAAGATAAAATTTTATGTCCTCCTATTTATTTTCTAAAAGATACAAGCTTTAAAAGTAGCATTAGAATGGAGTAATGGCCTGAAAAACTCACTTGGTCTAAAGCCTGAAGTATTACCTTTATCCACACAAATATAGGAGTAATAAACCAAACAATTACTATTTTGCACGTTTTTCCAACTAAAGGTCCAGGGTGGCCAAAGAGGCCAGAACATGAGCGCCCTCTCCAGGGTGAATGCAGGACACATCACTGTACCTCTCTGTGTGATAATATAACATCTGTGGAGAAGTCCATTCATGCCTGGTAGATACAACTCCTGTGATGAAGCCTACCCCTCATATGAGAAATCTGCGTTTACAGCATTCCATTGGCTATTCGATGCATCGATCATCAATGTACTACGCTGCGATTGGTTCGAAAGACGCATGTAAGAAGAAAGTACTTTTTCATCTATTGAATCTAGTAAGATGTCAGTCAAAAGCTAGCGATTCTGGTCCTACGCTGTGGCTAATATGAGCGTGCTAACGAAAACCATAAAAACATTGGGATTAAATGGAATTTACAACTGTTTTAGTGGCGGATTTGTTGGATTCTTGACGACAGACTTGTTGTGGACTAACTATTTTATTGGAGGACATAATTGAACTTTTGTGGATGTAAAAGGTTTTTGTTCGAGATGGAACTGATATAAGGCTACAAAAGGCGTCGTTTTGACAAAAGCGCCTGTGTCTACAGTTTATATATATATATATATATATATATATATATATATATATATATAAACAAACAAAACAAACCCGGTCCTGTCTGACAATTTGTTGATGACGTCAGAATTTATTTTATCTGACCACCCCAACCCTGAACGACAATGTCAGCATAGTAGAGCTTTATCAGACAATGTTGTAAGAAGTTTTAAAGCATCTTTTCCATTCTTAATGTCCTCAGAGAAACACAGTGGAGGGCAGCAATTTCATCTATAACCCTTCAGCAATGTATGGTCTGGTTCATAGTGTGACTTCCTCATTGCATCTCATTAGACGGTAGCCTTTAAATTCAGTTTATTTATATAGCGCTGATTCACAACAGATGTCATCTCAAGGCACTTTAAAAGAAAAGTCATTTCAATACGAACATTTTAATAAGTTTTAGTTTTCCATTTAAGGAATCACCGCAGATTGCATGGAGTCATTGACTAGCAGTTGAGCCCTGTTGATGCAGACTCCAACCACAGAAATCCCTCATACCGAGCAAGCATGTAGCGACAGTGGAGAGGAAAAACTCCTCTTTAACCGGAAGAAATCTCCAGCAGAACCAGAACCTTGCTCAGTAAGAGTGGCCATCTGCCAAGACCGTTAAATGCAGAGCTGTATACTTTAAAGCAGAATACTAGGAAATTGGAGAGAAAATGGCGCTCTACACGCCTAGAGGATTCCTGTTTAACCTGGAGTAACAGTCGACTGCTGTATAAAAAGACCTTTCGACAAGCTAGAACAGCATATTTTTCATCATTAATAGAGGCGAAGAAGAACAATCCTAGGTTTCTTTTTAGTACAGTTGCCAAACTTAGTCATCTCTGTTGAGCAAACTATTCCCCCAGCTCTCAATAGTGATGACTTTTATGGGATTCTTCATAAATAAAATAAAATCTTTTAAAAATAAAATCATTGGTGTACTACCAAACATGATTATTGGAGGTAACTGTAGAACCTCATCTGTGTTTTGACTGTTTTGATTCAGTCGAGCTTTTGGAATTATTAAAAATATTAGCCTCATCTAAACACTCATAAATTGAATTAGGATATTCAGCAATAATATTGCTCTGCCATCCTAAATTTGAGAAGCTTTTATCCAATCTATATCAACACAGTCTAGTCCAATCCAGTGACTGGTCCTGATCTAAAATGAATGGAATAGAAACCTCCTTTACTGTCCCATAGTGGGGAAATTCAGGTGTAACAGCCACAAAGTGACAATCGAAGCTCGTGGATTCATGCAAGATAAAATATGAAAACTGAATTAAAACAATGTTCTGTACAGTAAGTGGAAAATGACGATACTAAAATACTGTTCAGTTAATAGAAATAGCATACGCTGATCCAAGAAATGTGCAACTGAGCAGGATGAATCAACAATATTTACAAAATGTGCATTAAGAACATTGTATTTACAGGAAGTGGGAAATAAAACAGGAGGGATGTAAACATCAGAGGTGGGTTGAGTAGCCAAAAATGGTCAATTATGAGTAGCACTACTTTAACATATTTTTACTAGTAATAAGTACCTGTCCAAAAAAATACTCGCAAGAGTAAAAAAAGTATTTGTTAAAAAGGCTACTTGAGTTCTGAGTAACATCTGATGTAATATTTTTAAAATCTCATCAGACTTCTGGTATTTTAAAGACTAACATGAAAGAATTCTAAAAATAATTAACATAAATGCCAAATATCAAACTTTAAGCAGAAGAGAAAAAAAATTCTGAGTAATTTTTTTTTCCGATATAATACCAATGCTTACAGGTTATGTGCATTCTATACGTCTTAGAGCAAATTAAAAGTACTTCCAGTGACAAGTTATGATGTTCACTGCATGTTCACTTGAACTCAAAATGGAACAACAGATAGAAAATTACTTTGGAAAAACAAATCTTGCATAGAAAAAGGTTGTCTACTTAATAAACTGTAGGTGTGTGTATCTTAAAAAAAAAAATGTTTGTTCTTCATTCAGTCAATCTACTCAGTGGGTAGAGCATCCAGAAATTTTACTCAAGTAAGAGTAGTGGTACTTCATAAAAATATTACTCGAGTCACAGTAAAAAGCACGGTGTAGTAAAACTTCTCTTTAAAAGCACATTTTTCTGGTTACTACCCACCTCATTCATTGAGTTTGTTGGGTGCGGTGACGGTTGTAGAGTCTAACAGCTGCTAGGAGGAAGGATCTGCGATGACGCTCCTTTCTCCACCTAGGATGCAGCAGTCTGTCTGTCTGTCTGTGGCTGAAGGAACTCTCCAGCTCAGCAGCAGCTTCATGCATGGGCTCAGCCATGTTCCTACACCACTGTAGTAGATATTAATGCATTCATTTCCTTAAACTACTCCGTTAGATTATGTCTATATTCTAATTACTTTAAAGAGAGTTGGGATGAAACGGTTCTCCTCGGATTCTGCTCGGGGGAACAAAGTGTTTAAGGACCAAAGTGACTGAGCCATAATCATGCTGTAAAACAGGGTGAATAAAGTCTGTTCCATCATGTTATGTTTTCCTTGTTCAGATGTTTCCAAACCTCGTCCTATCACGTCTTAAGACTGCTCTGGTTCTTAAACGTGGCGAGGTATTGGCCGACCATCTGCTGCTGTCTTAAAACCAGCTCTAAGCTCATTATACTGGTCTTACCGCAACCCGTGCAAGAGATCGGATAGGCTGAAGGTGTTAAGACAAACCGAATTAGCTAATCGCTTCATGCTGGATAAATCAAGGTTTCTCGTTAAATAGGCGAGGGGTCAGTTTCTTTCAAGCTTGTTGCTCCAAAGTTCACTAGAATGTTGATGTTTTTTTTCTCTGTTCCTCACAGCTGCTTGGAGGAAGCTATCTGTGCTGCAGCCTTTGTTGCTCTGTCAGCTGCAGGGACTGCCGACGATAAGGAAGGACGTCTGCAGAGAGACGGCGGGGAGATAGGGACAGACGAGAGGCTGACCGGCGCTTTGTGCCAAGGCTGATTGCGTGATAGTGGATGTCAAGTGCTCAGTTAGTCACACAAACTAATCTGAAGTGTGTTTTTAGTGCTGAAGCAACGACATTTATTTTAAAGCTCCACCTCCTGCTGTGACTTTGAAGAATTTATGTCCCAGCTGGAGGTAAAATCAAAGGTGAATATCTGTGAATAAGTGGCTCAGCATGACTGAAGCATGTAGGACTTGTTCCTCCATCAGAGTTCAGTAAAGGTGTAACCCTTCCTTTCAGCTGAACTTAACCTTTTTGTGACTCGTGTTTAGTTCCTAAAATTCTGCTGATGTCCAAAAAACAGCCAGCACTGTGTTCCCCCATGGAACTGTATGTATATTAATGAGCGCTAACGGGTGTTTTTATGGAACTGAAATAGAAAAGGTTTTGTTTGAAATTGTTGAGCTTGTTTTTTATGGCCTTCATCATAAAGAAACGACTAAATTAGCCAGAATAAACACATGCCTAAAACCCAAATGTTGGAAAACAAGGGATACTTACAGGAGTTTAATTCTAAATATGTCACCCATTTCTCTGAGCTTTCTGAACGTTGTTGCTATATTAATTGTGGGCATAAATAAAATCTATGGGGGGGTGGAGTACAGACGATATCGCTATGGCAGATTATCCTAACGTCCTACAGTACCTTCTCAGTTCAGTCCAATTCTGTCCCTTTTATAAACTTGTGCAGTCAAATTCAGTTCATCAGTTATTTCCAGATGGTAAAAGGGTTTCTGTTAAAGTGCAGCCAGTTTCATCAAGTCACCCACGATCCCTCATCCAAATGAAGCACACTGCAATAGTACGGAGGAACCACTTCCCTGTTGTTTTTAACAAAAGGGGGGAAAAAGTCTGAGACACTGCTCAACATGGAACCACTGAACCAGCCCCCCCCCTGCTCCCCCAATAAACTGGAGAGTATCAGGAACTCTTAGAAAAACAAACGCTGCTAAGCACAAACACTTGACTAGGGGTACTTTCTATAAGAAAGAAGATGGTGCTCAAAACGTCAGTAGAGATGGAAGCAATGACTTTGTTGACATACTTTCTATTGCCGGTATACTAATTCACTATTTAATTGGTTTAAATTAGATGTGAAATGTGCCAAATCGCTAGTGATTCATAAGTGTTAAAAGACAATTATTTTTCATACTAATTAAAATGACCGGAACATAAAAAGCGTGCCGCCCGGACATTTTAGGGGTCGGCCTGGTGGAACCATGGTGGCGGCGGTTAGCGTTTCAGGCATGCAGCACGAAGTTCACTCCACAAGCGCTTGCCTTCAATCCCACTGCTTAAGTTTCGCTCTGCATGACTGAACAAAAGCGTTAATGAAATGCTAGCTGCCGCTGCCGTCGTCATGTTTCCGCTGGTACTTTTTTCATTCCTATCATTTAATTATAATAAAAAATAATCAGTTTAGAAATGTCATGATTCTCTATCGATTTGGGATGTTTCACTTCACTTATTCAATTAAACAGTGAATCATCACATCACTAATAGAAAGCATGCCTGGCTATGTTCATCTGTTTAGCTGCGTCTTCCTTAAAGACGAAGCCTTTTTTCCTATTGAAAGTACTCCAAACCAGGTGTTACTTTCTATTGAGGTGGGGCTAGATGCACAATTACTGACTGTAATCACTCCCATCAGGAAACAGACACTGCTCAACTCTGTCAGAGGGCCAGCAGTACTTTCTATAGAAGAAAAACCAGAGGCAACGCAGTGAAGGGTGTAAATGGAAAGGGGAGCAGCTACTGTAAATGTGAGTGTGGTCAGGAGAACAGTTCATGAGGAGATCCCGTACATGAAGTCAAGATTAGTTTGGGGTGGAACCAGTCCAGCTTTAGATGAACCAGGAGAAGAAAAGTAAGGAGGAAAGTTGGAAGAGAGTGTAAAAGTGTCAATTTAAGAAGATATGAAATATGAGGAGTGTAGAAAGTATTGTTTAAAGGTGGTATTATTATATGCTTGGTATTTTAAAACCACAAACTCTTTACCATATTTACCAGCTGCTATATATCTGAACCCAAAGCACCTCTAGTACCCAATGGTTTGAGATTAGTGGATGATGATGTCAGAGGGATTATTTCAGAGTAGCACAGGATGTTTGATGGCGGTTCATTTGGACCATTATTTATAATCATGTACTTTACTGAAGAAAAAAAAGGATTTGGCCGATCCTGTGAGGCAAAAACGGGGTTTCCACAGCTCCACCAGAGTCCCAGGGACACCCAGAGATGGTCCGACCACAAGAATGTTACTCTGGTTGAACAAGTTCTCTTCGTCTTTCCAAGGCCGCGACGAAGCCAGTAGCTCTCCACGTTTTGGAGTTGTTCAATGAACCGATCTCATTTCTCCTGTCTGTGTTCCCAGGAAGGACGAGAGCAATATGAGCTGGCCGCCACCTCGGAGCAGACCAGCAAGAAGAAGGCGAAGGGGAAGAAGAAAGAAAAGGATATGGACGAACTGAAGAAGGAAGTGGACATGGTGAGTGTAGTTTTAAGGATGCCTTCCTCTGATTGTTCCCTCTGCTCTCTGGAGTTTGCTCTTCACATCCTCTGTTTGGTTGTAGCTTAGAAATCTGATAGGAGAGAACATAAAGGCTGGAAAAGTAAAGATCTCTGCTTAAACAGCTACTGCAAAAGTGCTTTTTTCTCAACTTTCATTAGATTTAATCACTTCTTAGTTGACTTCATGTTGACAGTGTTCCACCTTTCCCATTTGTCCTTTTAAACCTGCAAATGTTATTATAGCTTCTGTCTTATGAAAGGTGGTTATTGGAGAACGGAAAGGTCAGCACACAACAGGCTGTAAATGTCACCGGCGTCGGCCATTTTGGACCCATTCTTGAACACTTTGTCTCGTTGCAGGACGATCACAAGCTGAACCTGGACGAGCTCCAGCGCAAGTATGGAACAGACCTCAGCAATGTGAGTGAGACAAAATGTCCCCCACACATGGACGTGGACCAGACCCACTAGGCTGTAATGGTTTATGACCGTTACCACGGAGATCACATAAAGATTTAGTATCCGTTTGCTCGTAGAGATTCTCCTGTTTTGTTGTTAGCCCGCTGACATTTGGTTGTCTTCTGAAGCAAGGAAACATGTTTTTAGCTTTGAAACAACAAAATAATCTCCTAACTTTGCAACAAAGTAAATCTCTTTATCTCTTTCTGCTACTTGTTTAATTTTACAACCTTCCAAGTTGTTTGGACAGGTTTATGGAGAGAGATCGGTGAGGAAAGCTGTACAAGAGGAGAACTGGTGACAAGAGTACAAAATATAGATTTAAAGATTAGTTGAGTCAGGATTCACAGACTCGTGTCACTGTTCCTTTAACTCAGCTGTTAGTTTACACTATTTCATTATTATTTCCATACAGACTAGATTAGGTCAGAACTACTCTAGGTGTAAAAGTAGGAAATATTGGTTGGATTTTCTCTGATCCACTCAGGTTTAGAGCTGGGGGGTCTAAAGTGTGACCCGGGGGCTGATCTTATGTGACATCCAATACAAGCTGATGAAGATTTAGTTTTTAATTGGGGCTAATATTATTACAGATGAATCAGTAAAAATGTTTCGTAGAAGACAAATTGTGCTTGAGTACAAGTCAGTGGATCTGGTCCTATTTACTAGAAAATGGAAGAGAATGCTTAAGTGTAGTTGTTAAAAGACAAATACTTTGTTACACTTCAATCTGGTTTGAGTCATGTTGGCTAAGTACAGAAAGCGTTTACACAGTGACTTAAATCCTGTTCTTTTAGCTGAGAATACAATCTTTTCTATTAGTTATTCAGTCGAGACCAAAACAATTTTTTAAAATGGACTCTAAGGCCCTGTCTACATTAGGACGTTTACGAACAAATATTTGGTCAATACCCCTTCTCGGCCACACTAGCCCATCGTTTAAGGTTCCCCTCAGTAAGTGGGTTGTCTGTTTCATAAATCTCCGACTCTTGGCTTGGTGTGGATTCGTTAGGCGTTTAAGAACTGAGTTGGGTAAGAAAGTGACATCAGAAAACGCGCGCCACAGCCAGCTTAATAACAACCGGTGACCACTCAGAGATTAACAAACAAATCTCTCTTCTTCTGAACAGCCATTTTTGGTGACTTTGCCCAACAAGTCACAGATCAGAAGTGAGCTTCTTGCTGCTGCTTCTTTAATGTTTACATCTGCCGGGTAACTGTAGGGAGGATGTACTTCTGGGTCAGAGGTGACTCTGATGTCATACATGTGGGTCGGCCTTTCTTCCGCGCATGCCTACTAGGTCAGGGTTGTACCGGAGGGGAGGAGGGGGTCGTAAACGATGCTTTGTGTGTGTGTGGACAGGTATAAGGTTAGGTGGGATAAACCCTGGATAAGCTTAGCCGTGTTCGTGTAGAAGCTACTTTAATAGAAACATGTGATTCAACTACCATCAACAAGTCCCTCTCCTACAAAAAAATCTGGTTATTTAAAATATTCTAGGCTCATGCTCTTGTAGAACAGCAAAAAATTATTTTTCCACTTCATGATTTGTATTTAGTTTTTTTTTACTTGACAAATCTGGTCCAAGTGACAAAGTTTGTACACCCCTGATCTAGAGAAAGTTGCTCCTCGACCGCTCTTCCTGGGTTGAAGCAAACTCAGCAGATTTTCACGAGCACTGAAGTCAGGGTTTAAACCCACAAGCTAAACATTAGTCTCCTTTCTTCATCCCTAACTCAGTTCTGACTTCTGTCTGGGGACATTGTTCTGTTGGAGCCATCCCCCTGTTTATTTAAAGTCAAAGTTCAAGATTTTCAAGGTAGCTCTCCATTATTCCATTTAACTGTGTAATGCGTCGGTAACCAGGATGACCAATAGGGTCTTTAAATGTATTAAAAGTTGATCAATTGATTTACAGAAAATTGAGACCCTAAAGTCTTAAATCCATTTTGTAAAGTCTTAAAATGGTTAGTATTGACATGTTTTTAAAAAGGGTTTTTCTATCGAATACAGACGCACGTAAACTAATAAAATTAAATACATTTTTGTTCTTTTATGCCGGCCGTTTGGTTTGGTGCATCTGACCTCAAAGTTGTTGTTAACACACAGAGGTCAACCACCAATCACTGAACTCTAACTAAGGGATAAATGGAACTTCCTAGGCTTTGTTTCCTGATTCGGCCATAGCAAAAATAACATTGACTTGTGGAAAGGAGAAAATAGGATACATGGCACCCTAAGCGGGTGAATCCCAAAATATGGCTACTCAGCAGTTTATTGCTGCATTGTGATAGTCTTAATTTTCTTTAGAAGGTTTTGAAAAGGTATTTTAAGCATCCTGAATATACCCTGACTAGGCAACCCCCAGAATGATGCATGATGGACAGCTGCTACAGTGCAATATCATTCCGTCCTGGGAAAATAATGTTGTAACATTTCAAAGCCTTTTCCTCTCCAGCTGTATTTATGACTGAAAATGGTGGCAGTAGTTTCTCAAGTAAATACAGCTGGAGAAGAAAATTCTGGACTCCTTTTTAAATTGGAACTGAACTGGATTCAGTGGAAAATTGTCAAACAAATTAAGTGAAGTAGTTTGTAGGGCGTTATTTCCTTGTAAAAGTTATTCTAGATTATTTCCCCTCATATTGAGCCTTAATTATCTGTGGATTGAGCAGCAGCAGAGTTGACTGTGGGCTGCTCCCATTTAAAAATGTACCAAACAGTTTCGTTGGAAGCAGTATGATGGTGTGGGATGGCATCTCCTTTAGTAGAAAGAGGTTTGTGCCCCGGTGCAATGAGGTGTGTGCAGCTACAGGAGACCATCCCACACCAGTGTGTGACCCAGCTGGTGACCTGTCTGATGATGAGGAGCCAGGGTGTCGTGGCTGTTAGCTGCTGCTGTAAAGTCTTCTTCATCCAATCCAATGAAACCCAAACGAGAGTCAAAGAGGTGACGATCAGGGCCCACATCTGTTTTAGTCTGCTGCTCCACAGAGCCCCCGGTCCTGGTGCTACTGGTCATGGACAGCCAAAGGACAATAGTTCATCAGGCTCTAAACGGGCTCTCTCCAGGCTATCCATCCTATGTTCATCTTCCTTCAGGATTCTTTCCCTTGCAGCCCTGTTGCTCCTGTTGATGCCGTGTTGCTAGGCGACCGCAGCACCTGCCGCCCCCTCCGGACTTCTCTGTTTCGTTGAGTTGTAAACAGCGATGATGAAACTCACTAAGAACTTGACTTGAGGATTTCCCGCCACGTGTGACTGGATCTTCTTCATTCCAGGGTCTGACTGGCGCCAGGGCCGCTGAGATTCTGGCCCGCGACGGGCCCAACGCCCTGACCCCTCCTCCCACCACCCCGGAGTGGGTCAAATTCTGCAAACAGGTAAAGCTCGATCCTAACGGTTGTTGAAGACTTGAGAGTTGAGTTTCAGATGTAATCTCCTGCTCTGGTTTCTGGTAGATGTTTGGTGGTTTCTCCATGCTGCTGTGGACCGGAGCCGTCCTCTGTTTCCTGGCCTACGGGATTCAGGCTGCGATGGAAGATGAGCCCGCTAACGACAATGTATGGGGAAAAAAATCCTGTAACATCTCAGGCAGAAAGAATCCTGAGAGTTAAAATAACAGCTTCTCTGTCTGCAGTTGTACCTGGGTGTCGTGCTGTCTGCTGTCGTCATCATCACTGGTTGCTTCTCCTACTATCAAGAAGCCAAGAGCTCCAAGATCATGGACTCCTTCAAGAACCTGGTCCCACAGGTACTCCTCCATTAGCTTAGGATTCATCCATGTGTGCATGTTGGAAATGTGGCGTCAGAGTGGGCAGCTAAAGTTTCTGGTCTTACAGCAAGCCCTGGTGGTCCGTAGCGGTGAGAAGAAGAGCATCAACGCTGAGGAGGTGGTGGTCGGGGACCTGGTGGAGGTCAAAGGTGGAGACAGGATTCCTGCTGACCTTAGGATTATCTCCGCTCACGGCTGCAAGGTCGGTGCTCTCGCTCTCAGAACCTTTACAAGGCAACCTTTGACCTCATGTAGCTTCATGAACCCAAACCAAAGAAACATCTGGTTTCATGGAGGTTTCTGATAACTGAAATTAAAGCTGACCTTGAAAAATGAAGTCTGCCTCTGTTTTTTGCTGTTTGGAGCTCGCTCACTTCCTCCGCCTGTGAGCAGCTGGAGGTTTGTTTCTGGGAAAGTTCTGGGGGCCATACTGGGTCCTGAACTATAAAGCCGCACTAAAGACGGCTTTATCCAGAACTTCATTTTTCCCATTGGTGTCAGCATCCAGAAACTTCCCGTCAAAATTCAACTCTTCCAGACTGAATGTTCAGGAGCTCTCAGTTCCGAAGTTTGGCTTCAAATATGGAGGCTGGAAGGGTGGCTGGATGTGAAGACGAGAAGGGATGCACAGAAGGATGAATGTATGCAGGAAGGAAGGATGGAGGGAGATATGAAAGGACAAAAGTTTAGAGGGAGGGATTGAGGAAATGAGGGCAAAAGGACGGAAATGGAGAGATGTTTAGATAAATACCATATTTAAATCTTTTTTTCTCATCCATATTCAGACTTTGAAAATGTTTAAATAAAATTGCAGATTTTCCTAATTAAAAAGTCAAGGCAATTTATTTGTATAGCAGACTTTCAACAACAAGGCAATTCAAGGTGCTTTACATGAATAGATGGGAACAGCAGTAAAAGCAGAGACAAATCACATATGACATTCCAGCAATTATTAATCACTAACTCAAAGGCACCTCTAAACTGAGTTTTGAGCTTTGATTTAAAAGAACTCAGTGTTTCAGCAGCTTTGCGGTGGTCTGGAAGTTTGTTCCAGATTAGAGGAGCATAGAAACTGAAAGCTGTTTCTCCATGTTTTGTTCTGATTCTAGGGATGTTGAGTAGACTAGAATTAGAGGACCTGATAGGCGGTTGCTATAGTAACAGTAGATCTTGATCATACTTTGGTGCTAAGCCATTCAATGATTTATAAACTAGTAAAAGTATTTAGAAGTCTATTCTCTGAGCTACAGGGAGCCAGTGTAAGGACTTTAGAACTGGGGTGATGTGCTCTACTTTCCTGGTTCTAGTGAGGAAGACGAGCAGCAGCGTTCTGGATCAGCTGCAGCTGTCTGATTGACTTTTTAGGCAGACCTGTGAAGACGCTGTTGCAGTAATCAATCTGACTAAAGATAAACGCATGGATGAGTTTTTCTAGGTCCTGTTGCGACATCAGTCCTTTAATCCTAGAAATGTTCTACAGGTGATAGAAGGCTGACCTTGTTATTGCGTTTATGTGACCCTGGAGGTTCAGGTCTGAGTCCATTACTACACCTAGATTTCAGGCCTGATCAGTGGTTTCTAGCTGGATTAACTGAAGCTGTGTGCTGAATTTTTTCCTCTTTGGGTCCAAAAATAATTAATTCAGTTTTGTTTCTATTCAGATGAAGAATATTATGGCACATCCATCCATTGATTTGCTCAACCCATCCACCTTACAGTGCGGATGGGTTCAGAGTCACCTGGTGACATTGTAATGTAGAGCTGAGTATCATCTGCATAGTTAAGGTAGATAATCTTTTTGGTTGTTATAATCTGGGTTAGTGGGAGCATATCGATATTAAATAAGAGGGGCCCCAGGATGGAGCCCTGGGGCACCCCCCATGTGATTTCTGTTCGTTCTGATGAAAAGTTTCCTATTGAAACATAGAAGTCCCTGTTCTTTAGGTAAGACTCGAACCAGCCAAGTTCTGTACCAGAGAGTCCGACCCAGTTCTCCAGTCGTTCCAATAATATATCATGATCAACACTGAGGTCCAACAGAGCCAGCACTTTTGTTCTACCACAGTCTGTATTTATGCGGATGTCATTGAAAAGGAACTCTGTTAAGGGGGCTGTTTGTGATCATTCCTGATTTGGCAAAGCAGCAAGTTGTTTATTTATAATCAGTTTTTTTGTTGCTCAGGTGGACAACTCCTCCCTGACCGGTGAATCCGAACCTCAGACTCGTACCCCAGACTTTTCCAACGAGAATCCACTGGAGACCCGGAACATTGCTTTCTTTTCCACCAACTGTGTTGAAGGTATGAAGGCAGAGGTCTTCCAGGCGCTGCAGGAGCTACGCAGTTTATCCGTCAGCTAAACTCAGAGGTGTGATCCTTCCTGCAGGAACTGCTCGTGGTATCGTTATCAGCACCGGGGACCGTACAGTCATGGGGCGAATCGCCACACTGGCATCTGGACTGGAGGTTGGGCGCACTCCAATCTCCATCGAGATCGAACACTTTATCCACATAATCACCGGCGTGGCGGTCTTCCTGGGTGTGTCTTTCTTTGTCCTCTCCCTCATCCTTGGATACACCTGGCTGGAGGCTGTCATCTTCCTCATCGGTATCATTGTGGCCAATGTGCCAGAAGGTCTTCTGGCTACTGTCACTGTAAGTCTAGAAGTCTCTTCAGCTCATACTCTTAGCCTCCAACCATTCCAAAAAATCTGGTCTGTAAAGGGTTGGTTTCTCCATCCAGGTGTGTCTGACCCTGACTGCCAAGCGTATGGCCAAGAAGAACTGCCTGGTGAAGAACCTGGAAGCTGTCGAGACTCTGGGCTCCACCTCCACCATCTGCTCGGACAAGACCGGCACCCTGACCCAGAACAGGATGACCGTGGCCCACATGTGGTTCGACAACCAGATCCACGAAGCCGACACCACAGAGAACCAGAGCGGCACCTCGTTCGACAGGAGCTCTTCCACCTGGGCGTCTCTGGCCAGGGTCGCCGGGCTCTGCAACCGAGCCGTCTTCCTGGCTGAGCAGAGCAACCTTCCCATCCTGAAGGTAGAGATCTGCTCTCTTCTTGTTTTCCTTGATAGATTTCTATTAATATCAATAATAGTTAATAAGGACCTTGCAGACTGATTGCAGTGTTTTTAAAATCAAGTGAACTACTACTGATTGTATAAAACATGGAGTCAGTTTGCTGGTATTTCTGTAAGGGTTACCCTTGATTCAGATTTCCTCCTGTAGATGTGGAGGCCTTCCCTTACATACATGCAAGGAAAGTTTGACTTAACAGGGTTTAATCTAGATATGCATCATACTTATGTTTTAAATTTTTTTAAATCATTGAAAAACCACAGTATTGAAAATTCACTATGGAGAAAAAGTTTCCAAGACTTCCCACCATTTTCTGAGACCAGGGGTCGCGTTAGTCAAATATTTTACATATCTGACCGTTTTCTTCTTTTCAACTGTAAAATCTGAAGGGCATTGGTAGGGCTGGGCGATATGGCCTCGAATCTATGTTGCTATATAATCTACAGCATGTGATTTAACGATATTTATTGCAATAATCTTTTCTTCTGTTTATGTTAAACTGACTGTTTTTGAGCATTTTCACACTCCAGATACATCGCAGCAGAACAACAAAACAGTATGAAATCCCATTTAAAGAACAATTGTTGTGGAAATTGCTTTAAGAAATATTAATTGAGATCTTTTTGCGTGTTGAGGTATATTTAGTGTTTAAACTAATAAAATGGACAGTTAGAAGCTATTTTTAGAGGAGGTTTAAAGTATTCATGGATTTTAGCTATTAGCTGTAGTCTATAATCTCCTGAGGCTACTGGGGTCCACTGTAGATTCTAGAACTATAGGCACAGACTGTTCTGTCTTATTTAGCCGAAAATAGTGAAATGACCATTTATCACACTCCATCTCAACCCAGGGTCAGCCCTGTGTTTTAGGATCGATGTGGAGAAAAACCGATCCTAGCTAGGCCAATTGTCTCCAGAAAAATGTAGTTTTCTAAATATTAAAGCTTGAAACAGAAAAGCAGAACTTTGTGTTGATCACAAAAAAAAAAAAAAAAAATCCCAATAAAATTCTGTGAAGTAGCTTTTCCAGCCATCAACACATCAGAAGTTTGGGAACTGTTCCATTCCCAGATCTGCTCCTAGAATCTGTTGGATGGAAAAATGTCATCAAAACGCATTTAAAGCGTGAGACATTTATAAAAGTATAAGAGGCTGGAAGGTTTAACTTGTGTGGTTAAAAAAAAAGCGGATTTCTCTCCCTGGAGTGTGTTCTAGGAGTAATCTGAACCCCTCCCCTCAAAGCCCTAACACAAATATACGTCTCTCTTGGCTCTGAGACTCTTCAGTCTGCTGCTTTTCTAACCTCTTTTATACCCTGTAACGCCGGTGTGGGTGTGTAAGTGTGATCATGACAAGTAAATGTCTGTCTGGTATCATAATCACCCCTCTGTCCGTCATGGCTCATTATGTTTTTCTCTAAGTCTTGGGTATATAATCAGGGGGTATAGATGGTATTTTTGATCAAGGCTGTAATTATGAGACTTACTTGAACTGGTTATGTCTTGTAGATCAGATTAATTACGGTTGAAACCAGATATTTACATACATTAAAGGAAAAAGTTCTAGATATGAAGCCCTCTGGTTCCCCCTGTGATACTGCCCCTCCTCGCTTTTTTTAAGGTTTTTCCTACTGTTGGCTGGATCAGGTTCCCTTTCTTCTCCAAGGTCTTGGAGAAAATTGTGTAGAACCAGTTGAAGGTTTACCTGGATGAACACAACAGAACGCATGTGTTCCACTCTGGATTCAAAACCTACCACAGCTCAGAGTCAGCTCTACGGGTTTTTAATGAAATCTTTTTAGTGTTGGACTCTGGGAAACCTGTTTTTCTTGTGCTTTTAGATTTATCAGCTGCATTTGACACAGTGGACCATGACATTTGAATATTTACACTGCAGCAGTGGGTTGGCATTACCGGCTCAGCACTGCAGTGGTTTAGGTCCTATCTTTCTGACAGGAGATTCTGCTGTTAAAATGGATGATTTTTGTTTCTGCTCCTGCTGTTCTCCACTGGGGGGTACCCCATTGCTCCATTCTTGGTCCTATTCTTTTCTCTCTTTATTCGCTGCTGCTTGGTGCTATTTTGAGAAAACACTGTGTGCAATTGAATTTATATGCTGACGACCTGTAATTGTACATACCTGTAACTTCCACCGGCTCTCATCAGCCGCTGCCAAATTGTCTCAACGACATTAGGGGATGGCTGGTGCTCAATTTCCTGCACCTTAATGAAGCTAAGACTGAGATGATGATTTTTAAAATCTGGTGGCCCTAGTTGTGCCTCTTTTGCTGAACTTTCCTCCCTGGCACCGAACGAAAAATCAATTATTACTAATTTTGGTGTAAAAATGGATCCCAGGCTGAAACTGGACTCCAGAGTAAATGCGGATTTACGGGTGGGGGGTTGTTGGACCGACCGGGGCTACTGCACCGCGGATGTGTATGCGAGGAGTTATGACACTTGCCTTAACTTGATGTCAACGTTTTATTATGAACACACCAAATCTTGTTTCTTCCAGTTGAGGTGCCTTTCTCAGATTAAATCCTTCCTACCTGGACGACACCTAGAGACAGTCATACAGGAGTTTATTACCTCACGTCTGTTTTTACTGGAATTAGTCAGGCCTCGCTTTCACGCTTGCAGCTGGTGTAAAATGCAGCTGCACGATTTTTAACTCGCACCAATGAACGCGAGCACATTGGCCCGGCTTTGGCCTCCCTTCATTTGCTTCCTGTCCAGTTTCAAATCAAATTTAACAAGTCTTTGAATGGTCTCGCTCCTCATTATCTGTCTGAGCCGCTTCTCCCATCTATGCCTGCATGTGTTCTGAGATCAGCTGACCATATGCTTAGCTCCAAAAACTTGTTACAAATCTAGAGGCAACAGAACCTTTTCGGTTCTTGTTCCTAAAATTTAGAATGAATTACTGCTGGTGGTCAGACAGGCCCCCTCTCTTGGTGTTTTTTAAATCTCGCTTAAAGACCCACTTTGTCTCCTTGGCTTTTAACCCAAAGTGAGTTTTCATGTTTTTTTTATTGTTTCTTTTACCCCTGAACATTTTATCATTATTATTTTTTTTTTCTTCATCTTTTGTGCTGATTTGCTTTATTGTACAGCACTTTGGTCAGCTGTAATGTTGTTTTTAAAGTGCTTTATTAATAAAATGGAATGGGGGGGCGGGGGATGTAAATCCTTAACTGTAAATGTCAAATCCGAGTAAACCGTTTTTGTTTAAGATTGATAAATACTGACACGTTTTTTTGTATTTGTGAAATGTCAATTGTTGCATATGTTTTATTACTTTCATAAAAGTGATGGTATACAATCATCCAAGACATGGAAAGAATGGTGGACCTCCACTAGTGTGGGTTATTCTTAGGTGCAACTTCCAGATGCCTGAAGGTCCCATATTTATCTGTTCATACAATAATATGCAAGTAAAACCATGGTAATGTCCAACCATCATACCGCTCAGGAAGGAGACGGATTCTCAGACGTGTCCTGTGGTCTGATGAAACAGAAACTGAACTGTTCGGCCATAATTATTTGAAGGAAAAAGGGGGAGCTTTGAAGCCTCAGGACACTATCCCAACTGTAAAGTATGGCCATGTTTCCCCTAGAAATTTTTGTAGCTGTGGTGCTACACCAGGGTGGGGTGGGGTGGTGGGGGGTTGTTGGACCGACCGGGGCTACTGCACCGCGGATGTGTATGCGAGGAGTTATGACACTTACCTCAACTTGATGTCAACATTTTATTATGAACACACCAATCTCACTTAACTGCAACAACAACAAAAATAAAGGCACATCTTCTCATCTTAAACAGCATAAAACAAAAATATATCTAAAAAAAGGTAGATAACAGAACTGTTGACATGGTTAAAGTATCCGGCATGACCCTGGTGTACTTTTAGCTGACTGGAGCTCTCTTCCTTAGATGCCTTTCGTTTTTTGGAAAAAATACTTGAGCAGGCTAATCTGAAATTGTAACCAGTGACACAATACAATGATAAAATGTGTGAAAAGCGTTCGTTACTGTGGCAACATTGTTTGAGCTAGTGTCAACTTCACTAGTCTACTTTAGTGCTACGGCTAGGGTTGCCAACTCCCAGCAAATAAAATAAGGAACCACCCCCCGCCTCCGCCTCATGATAGTTAAATGACTTTAATTTAACGCAAGTGTAAAACAAATACACAGAAATCAATTTTGTTTTCTACAATAATTAAATAGATTCAACATCTTTCTTCGACGGAATTGCAGACTGCACAGATGGTACCTTCCTAAAGGAAAAAGTACTATAGCTTACTAGGGTATATATTAGACTCAATATTTACTATATAAGATAATGGATTTCTATACATTTAAGAGATTACCAATTTAGTTGTAAGATTCAGATATTTTTTATTAAAAGCTAGACATTTTAAATGAGAATAAGAAAGAAAACTATTTATTTGTGCCCTCCTTTCCCTGTAAATGCCCTAACTGGCCCCCTCGCAAAACTTTGCCAGTTGTAGAAAAAGATCCTGGTGTCATTTGTCTCAGAAACAGTTCATAACTTCCCTTTAACTCATTCATGTCACTTAAAAGGTAAACCTGTTTCTCTATCACCTGTTCAGCTCTGATGATTCAGTAAGAACATCTCCTGGTTTCATCTTCATGTTTCCATCTCACCACATATCCGAACTGATATCATGACCAGCAGCTTTTACAGCTGTGGCTCCAGCAAACATCAGCTGATACTAGAAAGTCATGTTAAATTAATTCTAACAGGTTATTAAACGTGCTGCTGTTGTTTAGCGCAACATCCGCTGGTTTCCTCTTTCTGCGCAAAGTGGGCGATGAACAAACAAGAGCGAGAGAGAGACGGGACTTCCGACAGAAATGCTGATCACTGATCAGTTTTCATGATTGAACGAGCAACAGGAGAGGGAGGATGAGAAAATGAGAGAAGACGAGGCAGCGGCGCAGCGTAAAGACAGAATAATTCCACCTTTGTGTCTTTTTTCATTGTAGCTGAAGTACGGGACAAACCGCGTTCCTTCTCATCTTAATACGGAAGGCATAATATTTTCTCTGAATGCGGGATGATTCAATTTTTTACGGGACGGTTGGCAACCCTAGCTACCGCCTTACCAGTCAATGGCTATGGCCAATTACTTAATACAATCATGAGCCCTGCTCATCGATGTCTTTAACGAAATGCCTGTTTAACTTGTCAAATCAAAAAGCAATTTAACCACAGCTACCTTCTCTCTTGTCCTTTTACGCTTGTATGATGCGCTCGACCTTCACTTAACGAGACTGAACGAGGATCAGTTATGCCCCCTCCCCGCGCCTCTCGGCACGCTTTGATCACATGCAGATCTCTGACAGTAGAGAACCGCTGCTTCCTCAGGAGGCGGCAGCGCAGGTTCAATTAAATGATCGCTTCGTCCCCGTAAAATTTATTTTTAGGATTTTGTTGCCGTGACGCTGAAAATGTAGCCGTATGTAGGGGAAACACTGTATGGTTGTGGCAGCATCATGCTGTTTATGTTCATGTTTAGTCTGACATTTCCTAATACCAAATACAAAATGTTATTTACTGACCTAAAACAAAAAAGTTTACTCTGGTTTCATGTTTGAGTGTTCCTTTTTTATTCTAAACTGTATGCAAATATCTGGGTTCAACTGTAGATAATAAGACTGTATGGAGACGGAGACTTTCTGTGAATGATTGGTCTGTTTCTTTTGGTTTAAAAGAGAGATGTGGCCGGGGACGCCTCGGAGTCTGCCCTACTGAAATGCATCGAGCTTTGCTGTGGGTCTGTGGCCGAAATGAGAGACAAAACCCCTAAAATTGCTGAGATCCCGTTTAACTCCACCAACAAGTACCAGGTATAAAATCAATCATTTCTTTATCATAAAACTCAACATCAAGAACCTTTTTAATGTCATTTTTAAGTCCTGAAGTGTCGAGGAAGGGCAAAAATTCTGATATTTTTATCCCCATCTTTTTTTTCTTGTTTTTTCATTAGCTCTCCATTCACAAGAACTCTGGACCTGACGCAGAATCGAACCACCTGCTGGTGATGAAAGGAGCCCCAGAGAGGATTCTGGACCGCTGCTCCACCATCATGATCCAGGGCAAAGAGCAGCCTCTGGACGATGAAATGAAGGATGCTTTCCAGAATGCCTACCTGGAGCTGGGAGGACTTGGAGAGAGGGTGCTGGGTTTCTGTCATTTCAACCTGCCTGATGAGCAGTTCCCCGATGACTTTGCTTTTAACACTGAGGAAGTGAACTTCCCCATCGAGAACCTCTGCTTCGTGGGCCTCATGTCTATGATCGACCCTCCTCGCGCTGCCGTGCCCGACGCTGTGGGGAAATGCAGGAGCGCAGGAATCAAGGTCTAGATTTTTCTGCTTTTAAAACAAAAAAATGGATCAATTTAAACGAAATGAATAGATGATCATTTAGAACTGCCTCCCCATAGGTTATAATGGTAACAGGTGATCATCCAATCACAGCCAAGGCCATCGCTAAAGGCGTTGGCATTATCTCAGAAGGCAACGAGACTGTTGAGGACATCGCTGCGCGTTTGAATATTCCAATCAATGAAGTTAATCCAAGGTACTGTTATTAGAAAATAACTGGCATGTAATGAATAAAACATGCAGAAAATCTGTAAATATCTGCATGTGGCAAACCTCTGGGTCGTGTTCTCGGTCTCAGTTTGTGTTAAATATGGCTTAAGCCTTCCTGAAATCAGATCAGAGAGATTTCAAACGACCTAACACGTCATTTCTCCCTCCAGAGATGCCAAGGCTTGTGTTGTGCATGGTGGTGACCTGAAGGACCTGAACCCAGAGCAGCTGGACGACATCTTGAAGTACCACACTGAGATCGTTTTTGCCAGGACCTCCCCGCAGCAGAAGCTCATCATTGTTGAGGGCTGCCAGCGACAGGTAGACGCTAGTCCCAAATGTTCAAATCTGCTCACATGCAAAACGTGGCTCCTGGTCACTTTTGGCCCCTTCGCTGTTTTGTACTTCAGTAGTTTTGGTCGTTGCGTACCGAAAGGTTTCAAGTATGGAAAACAAAGCATACCATACAAAGTATGTTGTGTTTAATCATTGGTCTCATGACCAATGATTAAAAATAAATAAATGAATGGACCCATGTTGAGGATCAGAGACAAAATTGATGTAATAGAGGTGTAATATCAATCTTAATACATTTAAATATGAAAATAGTTTTTTAATTGGGGCACCAAATGGTAGTAATTGGGATGAAGTGGCAGCTTATTGGTATGGAAAGAAGGTCTGAGCTGGTGAAGGTTTTTGTTGTTGTACTTTGACAAACGAGTCATGTTTGACTGTTTACCATCTGATCCTTTCCTGAGGCGTCAAACTCCAGTCCTGCAGGGCGGGTGTCCTCCAACCTTTAGCTGTGTCCCTGGTTCAACATGCCTTAATCAGATGGCCAGACAAGTCTCTGTTCAGTTTTATCATCTTTAGTTCCGTTTCTGTTTTGCATGAACGCCTTTCTTGCAGTTTGCTGCTGAGCCATCTGCCAATACTGACTGCCATACTGAGCAGACAGAGCACAGGAAAAAAGAACATTAAGCACTGATCCAGGAGTAGTTTCTAGGTTGAGGAAAAGTTAGAAGTTAATGGCAGTTTAGTGGCTTCATTCAATTCAATTTCAATTCAGTTTATTTATATAGCGCCAATTCACAACAGATGTCATCTCAAGGCACTTAACAAGAAGTCATTTCAATACAATTATACAAACATTCCAATCAGTTAAAAAGTTTCCAATTTAAGGAATCCCAGCAGATTGCGTCAGTCATTGGCGTGAGGTTGGGCAGATTTCCAACCACAGCAATCCTTCAGCAATCCCTCATACTGAGCAAGCATGTAGCGACAGTGGAGAGGAAAAACTCCCCTTTAACAGGAAGAAACCTCCAACAGAACCAGGCTCAGTAGGAGCGGCCATCTGCCACGACCGTCTGGGGGTTTGAGAAGACAGAGCAGAACACAGAAGGAACAGAAGATCCGATATAAGAACTTTCTATGTTACAGAAAGTAAAAAGTTGATAACAGGACACAGTGGATGTTCAGTTACTGGGAGCATCATCCCAGTCGATGACCCCCGTCCAACAGGGCATTGCAGCCAAGCAGGATACCAGACCAGGTGTATCTTCAGGATATTCAGGAGAGAAACACAGCTAAACAAATCAGCTCTTATCCAATTCTTAAGTCTATAGGATGAAAGGGGGCACACAGTTGGTCACAGCAAAAGCTCAGCTAATAGCTTTGACTAGTGGAGAGGCGCGATTAAATGCATAGAGGTGGAGCCAGTTGTATCAGCTGATCAAATCAAACTTTATTTATAAAGCGCTTTCCATACAAGAAGTTTCATCACAAAGTGCTTTACAGATTAAAATGACCCCCACATAAAACCACCTTCCCATCCCTCCCCCACAGATTTAAAAGCATGGTCACAGTTATACCCCCGTCCCCCCAACCCATCTCCCATGCACACACACAGTTAAAAGAAACAGTAAAAAAGGACATTGGGCCGAGTGTAGATGAACCATGCAAGGAAATGCCATCAGAGGAGCCATCTGCCCCGGCAGCGGTAGATTAACAGCAGCAGCCGAGGCACCGACACAGGGCGCCCAGTGGAGGCAAGGCCAAGACCCCCACCTCCACCCAAGCTCCACCTGGAGAGCACCCAGGCAGCCACAGCCGACCACCGCTCCCGGGACAGAGGGCTACCACAGAGGAAACACTGGAACGGGGATTAAGATAAATTAAAGTATAAAAATTAAACAGTAAATTAATGTGCTAAGATTAAATAGTAAAACACTGATAAAAATATAATCATATAAAACATGCAGAGCTAATAAACAAACAGTAATAAATAATAATCAGTTAAAAGCTAAGCTAAAAAGGTGAGTCTTGAGCCTGCTCTTAAAAACATGAACGTTCTGTGCGGCCCTGAGGTCCTCAGGCAGCCTGTTCCAGAGGTGAGGGCCATAAAACTGGAAAGACGCCTCACCATGCTTGTGTGTCCAGACTTTAGGGATGACAAGGAGACGGCTGCCAGAGGAGCGCAGAGACCGCGAAGGTTTATATGGTAAAAGCTGTTCAGAGAGATAAGAAGGCCCAAGACCATTTAGACACTTAAAAACCATTAAAAGAACCTTAAAATCGATCCTAAAACATACGGGGAGCCGATGCAATGATTTTAAGACCGGTGTAATGTGCTCCCGCCTCCTGGTCTTCGTCAGGACACGTGCTGCTGAATTTTGTAGTAGTTGTAAACCAGATATACTCTTTTTGGGAAGACCAGAAAGCAGGGCATTACAGTAATGCCCGAGAGAGAATGGGGCGGACTCTGGCAATGTTCTTTAGTTGATAAAAACCTATTTTAGTAATATTTTTAATGTGAGGGATAAAAGTCAGTTCAGAGTCAAAAATCACGCCCAGGTTCTTCACTTGTAAAGAAGGATTAAAAGACAGTGATTGCAGTTTTGGTAAAAAGTTTCTCTCTCTGAGCCTCAGGACCGATGACTAAAACTTCAGTTTTGTCCTGGTTGAGCTGGAGAAAGTTTTCTGCCATCCAGGATTTAATGTCTAAAATGCAGTTAAAAAGTGCATCCATTGGCCGTGTGTCATCAGGAGACATGGAGATGTACAGCTGTGTATCATCAGCATAACTGTGAAAGTTAACTCCATGTCTTCTGATGACGCTGCCAAGAGGGAGCATATAAAGGTTAAAAAGCACTGGGCCTAAAATTGAACCCTGGGGCACACCACATGTAATCCTATGGACCCTAGAGGAGCAGGTATCTAAACTTACCATAAAAGTCCTGTCTGTGAGATAGGATGTGAACCATTTGTGAACAGCACCAGAGAGGCCAATCTCTTTTAAACGAGTTAAAAGAATAGTGTGGTCTACTGTATCAAAGGCAGCGCTTAGATCCAGTAGATCCAACACTGTCACCTTCTGAGCATCATAGTTTAATCTAAAATCATTTAAAATCTTTAGAAGGGTCATCTCTGTGCTGTGGTTCACCCAAAAACCAGACTGAAATTTCTCCAGGACATTGTGCTCATTAATAAAATCATTAAGTTGAATTAAAACAATTTTTTCTAAGATTTTGCTTAAAAAAGGTTAGTTAGATACCGGTCTAAAATTGTTAAAATCATTAAAATCTATATTGCTCTTCAACAGGGGCCTCACTACCCCCTGTTTAAAGGTGGCAGGAAAGACCCCCGTCTGAAGGGAGCAACTCATCACGGTTAAAATCTCATCTCTAAAAGATCCATAAAATTGCTTGAAAAAGGAAGTGGGAATCGGGTCCAGAACACATGTGGTGGGCCTCACTGAGGAGAAAACTTTATCAAGCAACTGATGCCCCTCCAACTAGACATTAGAGCCAAGCAGAATACCAGACCAGGTATATCTTCTATGGAGAGAAAAACACTGAGAGAAAACAAAGTTAACGGTCGAAATAACAGCAAATAATACAACTGGAGAGTAGTAGGAGAGAAAAGTGTGCAGAGTGAAGAAAAGTGGTATGTCTGTCCTCCAGCAGTCTAAGCCTATAGCAGCATAACTACAGAGATAGCTCAGGATGACCTAAGCCACTCCAACTATAAGCTTTATCAAAAAGGAAAGTTTTAAGCCTGGCCTTAAAAGTAAACAGAGTGTCTGCCTCACGGACTAAAGCTGGGAGCTGGTTCCACAGGAGAGGAGCCTGATAACTAAAAGATCTGCCTCCCATTCTACTTTTAGAAATCCTAGGATCTACAAGTAAACCTGCAGTCTGAGAGCGAAGGGCTCTGTTAGGAACATATGGAACAATTAGATCTCTGATGGATGATGGAGCTGATTATTGGTGAAATTGTCTGAGGCCATAACTTTTGGTGGAGAGACAGGTTTTATTTCCTCTTTTTAACAGATTTCTCTTTTTAATAGCTTAGATGAAAACCTTTCCCTCAGAAGCAGTGACTGAGGTGTTTTAGCTGTTCTTGAACTCTTAGGTTGTTCTATAGCTGCAGCTGAAATCAAACCTGGACCGTCCGTTTCCGCCCTGCAGGGAGCCATTGTGGCCGTGACGGGTGATGGCGTAAACGACTCTCCAGCTCTGAAGAAGGCTGACATCGGCGTTGCCATGGGGATCGCTGGCTCAGACGTCTCCAAGCAGGCGGCCGACATGATCCTGCTGGACGACAACTTTGCCTCCATTGTTACCGGAGTGGAAGAAGGTTGGGAAAATTTTCTTTAAGTGCATCTTGATTCTTCAGAGGACTTTACTGATGATTTTCTGTTCTCCATCAGGTCGTCTAATCTTTGACAACCTGAAGAAATCAATCGCCTACACTCTGACAAGTAACATCCCTGAGATCACCCCCTTCCTTTTTTTCATCATCGCCAACATCCCTCTGCCTCTGGGAACCGTCACCATCCTCTGCATCGACCTGGGAACAGACATGGTGAAGATGGACACGTTTCACCCTGTCCTGCTAAACCTTTCTCTGGTTCCCCCCCAGTCTGGGGCCCTGACTGCTGTTCCATCCCTCTCCACCAGGTTCCCGCCATCTCCCTGGCTTACGAAGCGGCCGAGAGCGACATCATGAAGAGACAGCCCCGAAACCCCAAAACAGACAAACTAGTGAACGAGCGGCTCATCAGCATCGCCTACGGACAAATCGGTAAGTGAAACTGCCAGAGGACTAGAAGCTGAGTTATCTGGGGGGATGAGATGTCGAAGAGAGAGCCATGCAGCAGAAATAGACCAGCACTGATAAAGAACTGGAGTGTCTGCTTGTTCTTTTTAATAAACACCCTTTTACCGCTCTATGAAATACATTGACATTTCCATCTCTAGTTAAATTCACTTCTGTTGCCCTTTTCAACACAAGGTTCCTAATGATTCTGGTTTTCTCTAAAAACATCTTTTTGACTCATCTAGCTCTTAAAAATACAAATATTTCAACTATTTTATGTATTTAGAGAAAGCTTCAATTACATATGTGGAGTAGTGGGTGATATAAACAGTACAAAGAAAAGATATATATTTAGCAAACGGGAGAGATTTTGACTACCAGCCTACTGTAATTGCGCATATTGATGATGTCATCAGGCTGCGCCTACATTGTACCAGGTACGCAAGGAGTATACATACTGATGTTCAGTGTAGGTATTTACAGATGGATATTGGACGTATAAAGTTTGCTGTCTTATATTTAACAGAAAAGAAACCAGTTGAACTTGAACTGTTCAAATATGTGCAGCTTTGTTTTTGTGCAATGTTCCTTTTTTTTTTTTACATTGTAAGCAATCAGGAAAGCAGAAAGAAATGTTATCTCTCTTTTTACATTTGGCACCTCTGTTGAATTTTATGTTTTCACAACATTTAGTTTGAATTTTATAGAAAATATCTTCACATTTATTTGTTTTGTTTACCACTTTTTGGAAAGATTTGTAACACCTTTTCAAAATTGCTTTAAACGTTTTGTGTTTTAAACAAAATATATTTTGCTCAATATGTTATTTAAATGGCTTTCTATACTTCTTTGAAGTAGTTCAAAATATATAAACTGGAAGAAAATAATATATTGCAATAAATATTGTTACAGCACTTACTTCAGATCATATAGCAATATTAACCTGAGGCCATATCATTCAGCCCTAATATGTCAACAAAAAAAAACAAAATAAAAAAAACTTTCAGTAATATCGCGCTGTGAAAAGGTGAGAAAATCCAACTTTTAATTGGTGGAGTAAAACATTCCTGTTCCAACATGACTGTGGAGGAAAGGTCCATAAAGATCTGGATGAGCAGGTTTGGTGCAGAACAACTTGTCTGACCTGCTGGAGCATATTTGATTTGAGTAAAAGCAGAGACGCTAAGCTAGGCCTTCTTGCCCAACATTAGAGTCTGACCTCACAAATGCTCCCTTGGAGGAATCGTCCGGGATTCCCATAAACTCCTCATTAATGGCCTTTCAGGGGGAGATGGAGCTGCTGAGGCTGCAGATGCTGAATCAACATCCATGTTCTATGGATTAGGAACAGGAAAACCTACAATCCTTTTCCTATGGAACGTAGTTTTTCCAGTTTGTTGGTCAATCATTCATTGATCCCTGGGTTTTTTTTTTTCATCCTGAAGTGACAGACTGACTGATCTCTCCTCAAACATCTCAGCTGTCTGACTGATCATGGCTGTCGCTCCTGCAGGAATGATCCAGGCGCTGGCGGGCTTCTTCACCTACTTCGTGATCTTGGCTGAAAACGGCTTCCTGCCTTCCACTCTGGTGGGAATCCGGGTGAACTGGGATAATAAGTACATCAACGACCTGGAGGACAGCTATGGACAGCAGTGGGTCAGTCACTACTTCCTCCTCCTAACTAGAGGAGCCAGGAACGTTCCAGCTGATATTAAAGTCCTGTGGAATCTGCTTCTCTTCCAGACTTATGAGCAGAGGAAGATCGTGGAGTTCACCTGCCACACAGCGTTCTTCGTCAGCATCGTCATCGTCCAGTGGGCTGATCTCATCATCTGCAAGACCAGGAGGAACTCTGTCTTCCAGCAGGGCATGAAGTGAGAAAAAGCTTTTAATTTGCATGCATTCAACTCTGAATAATCCCAGCACTGAACCGGGACCAGACCTGGAATGTCCTGATTTCATTTTTGCCGTGTTTCAGGAATAAGATCCTGATCTTCGGACTGTTCGAGGAGACCGCCCTGGCCGCCTTCCTCTCCTACTGCCCAGGCATGGACGTTGCCCTCAGAATGTACCCTCTCAAGTGAGTACTTCTTTTTCAAGTATCCAGGGATCATCTCAGGGTTCCTACAGTCTGGAAAAGTTTGGAATTTGATTTCAGTTTATTTCAGGTCTGGAATATTAGGTTTTAGTCTGGAAAAATATCTGTCTATGCTCTTTTACATCCCTATCCTACTCTTCCTTCCTTGCTTGCTTTCCTTTTTTCCTTCCTTGCTTGCTTTCCTTTCTTGCTTTCCTTTTTTCCTTCCTTCCTTCCTTGCTTTCCTTCCTTTCTTTTTTTCCTTTTTTCCTTCCTTGCTTGCTTTCCTTTCTTGCTTTCCTTTTTTCCTTCCTTCCTTCCTTTCCTTTTTTCCTTCTTTGCTTTTTTCCTTTTTTCCTTCTTTCCTTGCTGGCTTGCTTTTTACTTTATTCCTACCTACCTTGCTTCCTTCCTTCCTTCCTTCCTTCCTTCCTTCCTTCCTTCCTTCCTTCTTTTCTTCCTTTCCTTTTTACCTTGCTTGCTTCCTTTCCTTTTCTCCTTGCTTCCTTTCCCTTCTTCCTTGCTTGCTTCCTTTCCTTTTCTCCTTGCTTCCTTTCCCTTCTTCCTTGCTTGCTTCCTTCCTTGCATATTTTAATGTTTCCATCAGTAGTAAGAAGTCTAACCAGTGTAGTCTGGTCTCCCCATGAGGAACGCCGTTATCCACAGCTCAGTTTCCATCTTGTGTGTTTTTCAGACCCAACTGGTGGTTCTGCGCCTTCCCGTACTCCCTGCTCATTTTTATCTACGATGAAATCCGTAAACTGATCCTCAGACGCAGCCCAGGAGGTCAGTCTACAACCTTATTTCTTTCATCTATGATGAGCAGATTTGGATTTTTAAACCTACATCTAAACTTCCCATTTTCCTGTGTTGTTCCAGGCTGGGTGGAGCGGGAGACCTACTATTAAAGAACCCAGGAGTCCAGTCAGCTCGCATCTTGTTCCCCACTCCTCCTGTCTTTGCATGAATATTGTCTTGCTGCTCGGAGTCAAAATTTTAACCTCTGTGATAAATAAATTGGAACGTGTTTTTATATTAGGGAATGCTTGATACTACTATTAGATCATTACTGAGATGGAACGTGATGATGATGCTAATGATGACATGAACACTGAACATTGACATGACTATGCGTGCCTTGTTTCTGAAACAGGACCAATTTTATACATGTTTTTAACAGTTATGAACGTTGAATAAAAATGCACTCGAGTCAGGTCCCAAAGATGTCTCCTGTCCTCATTTAGTTTTATTTTATAGTTTATTAATGTCCTGCTTCATAGCTGAAGCAATGGAAACGATAAGAAATGCTGGTTGCCAGGCCTAAATGCCAACCAAGAAATACAGCTGCTTCTTAATAATCTAGACTCTTTGAATTTAAATGATCAAATATTGTTTTATAAGGATATTCTAAATATGTGATAGATTTGAAGTGTTTGGGTGGCTCATTGCTAAAGAAGCCGTCTGTTCAAAGTACATAATAGAAAGTGAAGTGGAAGAAAAAACTTTCCAGAAGGACTGGACTCTTACTGATTTAGACTTTTGTTTGAGATCAAAGTTAAGCCCTTGAATTGAAAATCGAAATTCTAGAGAAAATAACCTTTCAATAATCTCTTTCACTACGATGGAGTATTGCAGCCATTTTAGATGACAGGAAGAAGAAAAAAATTGGCCATAGATTAAATTTCTGGCAAAAAACTCAAATTTACAGATTAACATTTTTGAGAAAAAAAGGAAATTTGCGAGAAATGTAATAAATCTTGATAATGTAATACATTTTATTTTTTTTTTATTTTTTTTTTTATGTAATACATTTTCAATATTTGAACAAAGATATTTTCTGATGTGAAGTCAGAAATTTGCACAAAAAAAACCTCATACATTTTAAATTGGATATCTTGGACAGATATTTGAGTTAAATTTGAGATGCACACGGGGATCTTTTCAGAAGTGTAGGTAGTTGATGCGGCTCTTTTCCTGGATCAGAACGACTTCAGAGACGGGGCCATGAGCGCCTCTGACGCGATCCGCCTCATACTGAGGAACAAGCTGCAACATGGATGCATCAAGTAACTCAAGTCTGTATTGAAGCATAACACCTACTTGTAGGTAGATTTTAAAATCTATTTTTTCTATTTTAAGTTTTCTTGCAAATTTCTGACCACAATGTCAGAAAATATCTTGAAGAACGAAAGTTTCTGCCTTCAGTCAAAGTTTGAGTTTTCTCTCGCAAATTTCCAACCTTTTGACATTAGAAAATTTGAGTTTTTTGGTGGAAATTTACTCCAAATATTTTTTTTTTCCTTTTAATCTACAATGGCCTGAATACTCAATCGTACATTTACTGAGATCCAGCTGTTTAAAAGATGTCATCGCACTTTGTGCAAAGATTGTATGACTGTTAATTGAACATTTCTTGTCTGTTGATAAAAGGGAGAAAAACCCAACTGCTTATTTAACAAACCAAGATTTGTAATAGTTAAATCTGGACGGGATTATTTCATGTTAAATCCAGATTCGTTAACTCACAGGTTGGGATCTTATAAAGATTTTAGTGTGCAGAAAGAAAAAGGAATACAGCTCAACTTCAAAAACCATAATCTAAGAGTACAATCATACAAAATTACAAAAAAATCAAAATGAACAATGAGCTGGACTTTTGGAGGTGGTAAATTGGTTCATATCTAAATGGCCTTTAAATGATCAGGAATTCAGATTTTTGTCTTCTAGATCATACATTTAGAAATAAAATTAAGGAAATCAATCATTTTAAGATAAATTACTTTCTTTGTTTGTCCAATAATTAACCTGACTTTCCCCAGAACCCTGTTTACAGCCAGCCTGGCCCAAAAGTTCTAGGTTCTGATGGTTTTGGTTTTCAGATGAGCATTTCTCTTTTAATCCTGAATAAAGTTTTTCTAAAAGCTTTGAGCAAAAACTTGCTCCTGTTCCATGGCCAAAATGGTGATAACATGTTTAATATGGAGCTTTGCATCATAATCTGTGAAAACAGACTTCTTAAAGATGGCCGAGTGTTAAAAGACAAGACGCCAATCATCTAATTACCTCCTTGATAATGACAAGTGTTTTTATAACATTTAGCAAATACAGTATCTTCCAGAGGAACTTTGTATTTGAGCTCTTTGAATTATTGCTTTTAGAGATGAAAGTAGGACAGATTTCAAACGGGATCATGAGCAGCAGAGAGATTGGAGGCCCATCCGTCTCTGTTAAAGTCAGACTGTTTGGGCCTGTTTATGCCAGTAGAAACTAGGTCACTGTTTACTGAAGATGGTGCTGCTGAGAGAAGCTGCAAACTGCTTGTTCTACTTCCCAGATCTGCTCTTAAAATGTGAAGTTTTAGGTGTTTTTAGAGACTGTCTCAAGTATTCGCTGATTTTAGCTGTTGACGGGCGGCTGTGGTCCCTAACCCCCATGGGACGACATTTATTCCAGAAGTGAAAGTAACATAGGAGGCGTACCTACATGGAAGTTCATGTCAGGCGTCATAGCAGCAAAAATGAAAGATAGAGGATCATGCATGGACCAGACATACAAACATCTGGGCCGCCTGGAGTGACTGCAAGAAAGACTTGATGGAATGCTTGGAAACCTGGTGCCTTCCTACATATGGGGAATTATTATTATTATTATGAATCATTTAGACATAAAGGCCCCCATATTAGGCTGTCTATAGCTAAAATCAGCTGTTACCTGAAAACCAGTTAATGCCTACGCACTAGATGATCGGCTGAAGGATGAAGCAAACCTCAGGTCCTGTCACTTGTTTTCTTGACCTTCAGGAACCAATGATCTACTATCATAGATAGTTTTTAGCCTCATAAAAACTAAGCCATGGTTTTATTTTTCTCGACTTGCCTCATTGTTGCGAGCGATGATACTTAGGGCTGTTATGGTCAGGCACAAGTAACTAACTTAAAACAGTAAACCCGCAGAGCCAGACTGGTGACCAGCTGTGGCGGAGGCTGCCCATTTTAATAGCTCTAACAAATCTACCAATTTTTCATTAATACATACAGTGGAAAGCGCCTTAGAACTACCACAGAAGCTAAACTCTACAGTCCTTATCTCCGCCCTTGGGGGTACAGCCAATCAGCATCAACAAAATGAAAGGCACTCCTGGATTGGCAGCTTTGTTAACGTCAGCCAGTAATGTATCAAGTAGCGTTGTGTTGCGTTATCTCAGCTTTCTAAGCTGCATTTTCGTTCAAAATTTTTAGTTATGCTCTATGAAAAAATCATGGTCCACTGTACATGTTAGTCGGGTTTGTTGCTTTTATCTGTAGTGTGAAGAACTCCATCATCACCTGGTGTATTGAACGTATAGTGCTTGACTGTTTAATGGGAAAGGGTTTATCAATTTTGTCAAAAATTTGATTATTTGGTTATGGGTAAAATACATCGGACTGATTTACCTATTAAATTATACCTTAGTAGGGTTTAAAACAGTGCAACACCTGAAAGTATGGAGAAATTACAGCTAGTGGACAGTTTTAACTGCAATATAATAATTCAGTATGTTTCTATAGCTTCAGTTCATAAAAAATATTGTCACAGGGCATAGCTCAGTTCAATCTGATCATACAGACTGATTTAAAGGGGACATATAACAAGATGGGTGGGTGTGGTCTACAACTGCTAATTTGCATAAAAGTGAGAGTGATTCTGAAAGGGACTGAAATTGTCAAGGTTTGAGCTGGTTGGTGAGATCGCTTTATGTGAGAGTGATTCTGTGCATTACCATGTTTCATACAGACTATAGATCTATTATAACTTCTTTAAAAAGAGGCATGATATGTCCCCTTTAAACATAGTTACATACATTCCTATTTAACCGATGCAGTCAAGCTCAGTTTATTGTTCAAAAAAGAAATGATAATATTGTCGGTCCAATATCCTGTATTATGCTTTCACTCCTTTTGGAGATTTTATTTCCTATCAATTTTGTTCTCATCACACCAACTGAGAAAGTCACTTGAAAACCGTTCTGTTCAGTAACTTGAGTCCATTTTTAATACATGCACTAAATTTCTGTTGAATATTCCAAAAATTTGCTTTACTTGATTTGATCCTTTAGGTGTTGCTTATAAAAAAAGAAATCAGGTGATCTTTAATGAATGATGAGTTTAGTATCCAAAGGCTGCAGTATTTTCCCTACTTTATTAAGCATCCATGCACATTGTTGCTCTGACAGTAGGGCGAGGATGGACTGTGAGTCTGCAGCTGATTTCTGTGTCAGCGAACACTTCAGCTCTGTCAAGATATCCCCCGCCTGACCCCGGTGACAGCTCTGATGCTGTGTGTCTCCACGGATCGGATCGGATCGGAGCATGCTGGATTTGCAAACTTTACTCTGCTCCCATTCTTCCTCTCTCTGAGGATTTAGTGTTGGTCGGACAGGGTCATTGTGGGATGACAAATGTCACACAAGCTGTCATCGGGTGTGTTTTTTTCTTGATTTTGAGCTGGATCCGTCTTTTGGTCAGAATGTGTAAGTGGTACATCAGACTTTTTAAAAAAAGAAAAAAAGAATGTATCTTAAAAAACTTTGGGAAAAAGTGTTGATGCAAGAAAATGATGTTTTGTTGAACAGATTTGTTTGCTTGTGGATGCAGAGAACAGATGCGATGGCGATAAATGTTGCAGCTTTGTAGAAATTTCAAGAGAAAACAGCAGCAGTTGTATGGAGCCAGAATTGGGACTTTAGTTTTGTAACCTGCACAAATTCTTAAAATACAGGTTTAAAAGTATCAAGTTTCAAATTTCAACGAACACGTTTCAAGTTCCAAGTTTCAAAACACACAAAAGTTACAAATAATTTTTTTTTAACCATATCTGGTTTGCCTGGAACAACCAATGAGAGGCTGATTTTGGCCAACCAATCATGTTTCTCAAATATATATTCTATCATGGTGAGAGGATGGCAGAGGTCTGTCCGCGGCTCGCAGTCAAACTTGTTTACCTGCGTCCCCCTGCAGTTTCCCCAGGCCGCTTCTCAGACCAAGATGGCCGAAAATATACAGGTGAGCACTTTAAAATAAAAGCACGTTTGTGATTACATCAAATTTGTTTACCCTCATAATTATTTCCATAAAAGTATGATCAATCACTATAGATATTCTGTCACATGTATTTGCATGTTAGGCAGATTGATGCTGAGAGGAAAAATCACCGATGCAGATAAATAATGCTCTGTGTGCAATGGCGGCTGCGCCATCAGTCTCTGCAATTCCATTATCTGTTGGTACACTGGCATCATCAAGGCAGTAGGAATAGAGTTTAATCTAAAGTCAGAATTTGTCAGGTGGGCTACAGGTTTACATAGCTAGATAATTACACATAACTGAAAAGACATAATGCAGAGTAGGTTTTTAGATGTCGTATGATTTAGTAAGAATTTAATTTAAATGTCAATCAAATCTCATAATTTCAACATCTCAGCAATAAAAATATATATATATATTTATTGGTTGTTGCTAAAATTATTAAATTATGAAGTTCTCCTGATGTTCTCTGCCATGTTGCCATGGTGGAGGTACAGCTGGAGATAGATCATAAGTTTCTCCCTGGACTATGCTGGGTGAAGCTCCATGACACGCTGCAAAACCAATGGCACCATCAACTCCGACGAGGTGGCGGCCATCGCGTCCAGCTGCATAATGGTGCCGTTCGGACCCGTCTTTGCCATCCACTTCTGCCACACTTGTCAGCCACAAAACGGACTGGGAGATCATAGAGCTGGATCAGGTCATTCAGCTTGAGAAACAGCTGAATCACAGGGCTGAGAAGAACAAAGTGAAGGCATAAGAAGAAATTATTTCTCCCAAAAAGGATGTCAATGTCTCTGATTTCCCTTTATAGCTCAATTGAAATACATGCAAAGTTGTGAGCAACTAAACATGCAATAGCTAAACTGTTAATAGAAACAAATTAGTACATTTTATATCAAGTTGTATTGTTATGAGAGGAGAAAAAAAGCTTTTTCTCTTGAACTGTTACTACAGCCAAAGTTTCTACTCTGGTTGCAATCGGTGTAACCAACACCAACCAGGATGTGAGCAAAAGTCCAAAGACCAAAAGTGGCACTCAATGATGACCCAACTTTAAGTCTAGTTTATACTTCTCCGTCAGCAAGTTTGCACTCACACGCACACATATTGAAGGAGACATTTTCCTTTTATTCTTCTCCATTGGTGTCAGTGTTGAGAAGCAATTCTCCCCCAGGACAGCAGGGGGTGCAGACCTTTTCTGGCGTTTCTGCCTACCATTGCAGTGATGTCTCTGGACGACGACAGTTTATTTACTTCAGTTTGTAAATGCACGTCCACTCAAGGAGCAATGGCTGACAGAGAGCGAGTTTTCATAGTGCTGGAAAGCTTTTTACAATTGCAGCTCATGGAATATTCTAAAAACGCATGTAAACAAACAAACACAGCGTTCTGTTTAGTTGTTGCCTACACCTCCTGGTATTCAAAATCGCCAAAAGACCATATTAGATCAAATGTCCTTGCAATATAAAGCCTCTAGTGCCCAAAAGCTGCACTGGCAACTAATTACATCGACTATAGAGCACAGCTCTGGTGAAATGATCTTGACCAATCACAGACATGCGCTCTCTGTTGCATTCGACAGATAGTAAAAAGAAATTGGGCTCTACTCTGTCCCTCCTTGCGTGCCTGTTGGAGAGCCCTTGCGTCATCGGATGATAGTACTGCGTGTCTCCACGCCTCCGCTGAATGGGAAGTATAAACTAGGCAATATTCTTTATGAAACAGCCCCCATTGACTCAGAACAGTAGGTAAATGTATGGGATTTCACTCAATCTGAATGTAATTGTTACATTTGTGGTGGACTTTATAGTTATGTGGAACTGCAAAGCTAAACACAACTAAATCAAAACTATATGCACAGCACAGTTCATGAAGACGTAATCCAAAAAACAACAGAGGCAGTCTACAGTCTTGTTTAATGAGACTAAAGAACTGACCTGTGCCTCTGCAGATGGCATTTAATGAGGATGTTGGTCCATAGGCTCATAGTGGAAGACATGGCAGGGGGAGGGAGAGACAGCTGTTGAACACACACAGTGGTTAAACCAAAAATATCTGATTTTGATGATTTTATTCTATCATACACAGAAAGACAAAGAACAATATCTGCTACACCATTTGCTTGAAAAGGGTAGATAAAAATGAACAATTGTGTGTATGACATCAGTCTTAACACAATCAGAGTTGAAAAGAGATTTGGTGTTACAAGCCTATGAGCAAAACCCACAAAGCTATTGTTCCCCGAAGCCAGGGAACATCAACTCGACCCTCAAATGCTATTAGTCTGTTATAAATGTTTCCCGGCTCCAACACACCTGGACCCGATAGGACTCCTTCAGCTTTACAGGATCCCTCACCGGCGGGGTCCACCAGCAGGTTTGAGGGCCACTGCTGCGACAGGCACCAACCACCTTGCGGCCACAGTTCTGGTCAGCCGCCTTGAGAATGGAGGCCTGGAACATGGCCCACTTGGACTCAATGTCCCCCGCCTCCCCAGGGACATGTTTGAAGTTCTGCCTGAGGATATGTTGAAGCTCATTCCGACAGGAGACTCCGACAGACGTTCCCAGGAGACCCTCACAACACGTTTGGGCCTGCCAGGTCTGACTGGCATCCTTCCCCACCATTGTAGCCTACTCACCACCAAGTAGTGGTCAGTGGACAGCTCTGCCCCTCTCTTCACCTGAGTGTCCAAAACATCCGGCTGCAGATTGGATGAAACAACAACAAAGTCGATCATCAAGCTATGGCCTAAGGTGTCCTGGTACCAAGTCCAGATATGGACACCCTTATGCTTGAACACGGTGTTCATTATCGACAATTCATGACGAGCACAGAAGTCAGAAAACAAAACACTGCTCGGGTTCAGATCGGGGGGGGGGCATAACTCCCAACCACAACTGTCCAGGTCTCACATGAGCTTTGAAGTCCCCCAGCAGAACAAGGGAGTCCCTGGGAGAGGTACTCTCCAGCATCCCCTCCAAGGACTCCAAAAAGGGTGGGTAATCTAATCTGCCTTTTGGCGTAAACAACAGTCAGGACCTGTCGCCCCACCCGTAGGCAGAAGGAGGCTGCCCTCTCCTTCACCAGGGTAGACCCCAATGTACAGGCACCAAGATGGGGGGGCAACAAGTATGCCCACTCCTGCTCGGCGCCTCTCAGCGGGGGCAACTCCAGAGTGGAAGACAGTCCAACCCCTCTCAAGGAGACGGGTTCTAGAGCCGTGTGTCGAGGTGTGTCTGACGATGTCCAGTCGGAACCTCTCGACCTTGCACACTAGCTCAGGCTCCTTCCCCACCAGAAAGGCGACATTCCATGTCCAAAAAACCAGCTTCTGCAGCCGAGGATCAAACCAGCAAGGTCCCTGCCTTCGGCCACTGCCCATCCCACATTGCACCCGACTCCTATGGCCCCTCCCTTAGGTGGTGAGTTCATGGGAAGGGGGGCCCATGTTGCCTCTTCGGTCTGAGCCTGGCCAGGTCCCATGAGAAAAGGCCCGGCCACCAGGCACTGCCAACATGCCCCACCTCCAGGCCTGGCTCCAGAGGGGGGGCCCCGGCGACCCACGTCCGGGCGACGGATCACTAAGTCGAATGGTCCTGCTCATCATAGGGGTCTTTTTTGCTACGCTCTATCTGATACCTCACCTAGGACCTGTTTGGCATGGTGACTCTACCAGGGGCAAAAAGCTCCCAACAACTTAGCTCCCAGGGTCATTGGGACAGTCAAACCCCTCCACCACAATAACGTAGCAGCCTAGAGAAGGGCTTTTAGTATCTATCAAACTGACTTACTTTAGAGAAGTTGTGATACTCTGCTGCCGTTTGTGTACATTTCCACATGAGTAACATCAGTTCTTCTTTAGTTTTTAACAGCAGCTTGCATCCAAAGTGTTGCTTTAATGCTATCTTCTGTATCACATACACATACTCTTTTTATAAGTCCAGTGTTTTTCAAAAAACGAAATAACATTTCTTTTCCTTTTACACTTCTTTTTCCTTTCTTTGTGAGGCTTGTTAACGGTTGACAACTAACTAGTGAGGCGCATTATCGCCACCTAGACCTAGACCAGCGGTGACAGATCGCTAAAGCTTAAACACTGATTCAGAAGGAGCGAATGCTGCAGGATTTCCTCCCACTGAAGCGATCAGAAAAGCCCTTGTTCAGAGAGTCTTGCCGAATTCTGATAACTTCAAATGGAGAAATGTTCCGATTTCAAAAATTTGGCTGAAGTGGTGCTCGTAATTCCAGTCTCCAGTGTGCCAACATGGCGTTGATTCAACCTCCGTAACTTACAATCAGGTGCGCAGCTCAGGTCCGCACCGGCTTGTTGTGAGACTGCAGGAGGAAGTTGTGAGACTATGTTCAGGCCACAGCTAGTCAAACATTTATATTTAATGTAGCCTATTCATCTGCTTGATGTGATGAAAATTAAATACTACTGAAAATGTCATTGTAATTTTAAAGGTACAGTGTGTAATATTTTTACTTGTTTACTTTCAAATTCTGTGTATCCAATTCACAGACTTGTCCTTTTTCATTAATATTTCTCACCAATGTCTATTCTAAGTATTCCTATTAGCTTGAATTTTTTTATTTCTATATACATAAACTGTATTCAACCGTCCATAGTCATGCGGCATCTTGAATTACGGTAGCTCTTTAGGGACATACAGGATATAATGCTCCATATTATGCGTCTTCTCTTGAAAACAGCGATCATGGAGAAGTTGTAGCGGTTCTCCTTCTCCCTCCAAACCTTGTGTGGTGGATGGCGTTGGTTCTCTCTGCGGCAGTTTGGCTGGTTTGGGGAAATTCTGCTCTGTCCTCTTGGGTAGCTTGACCTGCTTCATGTAACACACCTCTGCCTCTCTGTGTCTGTGTCCTCTGCCTGTCTGAACTCACACTGAATCATCAGATGATATCTAAGTCCGTTTACAGATGGGAAAAAATACCACAGACTCCACTACCTTGTATATGTCCAAAAGGGCAAATGATCAAATAAATAGCCTCATATATGTAAAAACAAATTAAAAAAACAACATAGTTTGCTTGTTACATTAGCTTGGAGTCATTACAAATATGCTAGTTGCTGTTAGCCATGAAATACAGCAAACATAATTAACATCAACATAGCTAACATAAAAACTGTTTTTATTACTCAACACATATTTAGATCAAATTTAGAAAAGAATACAGATTAAAAGAACAAACCTGATCGGTGGATTGAAAGCTGGAAGTAAGTGACATAAAGACATAAAGCCATTTTGATCCCTGTGGGCTACCGTAGCTGCAATACCTACACTGAACTGCGTGGCTCTAAAGAACAAAAAAAAGTACCCACTGTACCTTTAAAATCTGATGGATAAAATAGATCATGACCGGATTTTTTTGACCCTGTCAGTCAAAATGACCGACAATAAAACTGTCATGCACAACCTCTGGTACCAAGTCCTGCAAGGAAATGAAATCAGCATGTCCATACAGCTGGTCAGCAGAAGGAAGCATGAATAACTCTAAAATGTCCTCTTGGACAGCTGTGTTGACTGTGGACTTTAGAAAACCCAGTGGACCAGAACCAGTAGATGACTTAGCAACGGGGGTGCTGCTCCCCTCCACTCTGCCTCCAGACTTTGTCATCTGAAATTGTCATTTTAAATAACACTTACCATCTCAATTTGAACTCATATATAAAAATCTTGGCAAATTAAAGGTAGATAGGAAATACGGGTTGACTTCTGAGATGGACTGTGGTCCAACCTGTTTCAGTAAATTCTAAAATATGGTGCTCTCATGCCTTTTTTGCATGAGTTATGGACTTGGTTTGGCTCCCATGAAGTTTGTGCTAAATGCTGTTTAGTCAGAGATACTCAGGAATACAATGAAGGGTACATGTATAAGAAACATTGAAATAACATATGTTACTCAGTGGGTTTATTGCTGATTGTTACAGTGTGTTAGTAATATTGTGGACTAGTCAACTAGTGAACATTCTAAGTTGGAGAGACAATTTGGAGAGACCAATGAACCTAACAGCCAGCTTTTTTGACTATGTGAAGAAGCCAGAGTACCAGACATGCACAGGGAGAACATGCAAAAGAGCCAAGACTGGGATTCAAACCCAGGACATACTCACTATAAGACTACAGTGCTACCAACTGCATCAAAGGGGACTGTGGACCTTTATGTAAAAATGTGTACCATTAGGGTAGGTTTTATTGCCAGATAGACATTTATACCCACTTAGAGGATGTTTCTTACCTGCACACACTGACTTGCTGGCGTCACCTGCTTGTGATTCTGTCATATGTTAAAACTTTACCCGAAATATCATCAAATATAACCTTCTTCTGGCAATAAAAACAGAGTTTGAAATCAAAAAGGATAAACAAGGTTTTTGGAAATCTGTCTATTGGTGTCTAGTGCCAAAACAGGGGATGTGGTTGCATTAGCATTTTTTAAAATTATTTTATTCTAAAAATATTACCTGAGGTTCTCACTAAAATGATCAAAACATAAATATCACAACTTATCTCTATGTGTATGACATCGTAAATTCGTTGAGACTAAAATGGTGGCTTTGGTGGGATTTTTGGGATGAGGAAATGGTGGTCATTGGGAACAAATAAGGTAAGTCTGGGGATGAAAAGGGAATATGGAATGATGGCAAATTAAAACAAGTTAGTATTTTTGAATGATAGTTTACAAAAATGTAATTTAATTTTCTCAATGTGGAAGGGAACAGAGGTTGTTATTTCTTAAAATGATTAATAAACTGGAGGTAAAATATAAGATATTAATGCTTCTATTGTTGGCTAATAGCAACAGAGTGTGTTTTTAGTGAGCCTAGAGGGGCTACTGGTTGGTTAATGGTTCTGTTTCCTGTCACATTCCAGTTGTTTGGAGAGAAGGGAAGTCCTGCAGGCTCGGTACATTAATAAATTCATGGGCAAATTATGAGATTAGCCAGGCTATAAAGCTTTAAACTTCCTGAGTAACATTCATGATGCAAATGTACTTCTTTAGGTTTCAGTTAAAGTCATATTATTTCTCTATCAGCTAAAAGTTATATATTGTCAAATGTTAAAAAAGGAGATTCTTGGGAATAAAAAGATTTTTTTAGTTCCTGGAAAATTAATCTGCTTGGCAAAAACTTTATGTGATGCTCAGTGGCAAAATATAAAGCACTAGTGGACAAACCAAATGAACAGTGGCTGTAAGGACTTTTTTTATGAGTTTATTGGCCTCGTCGTCGTTTTAGCTGCAGGCCGACTCTTGGAACGGCTGCTGCCAGCCCTCTCTAAAAGGAGCCAATGAGGCCGAAAATCTGTCCTGAAGCAAAGAAGGAGCTGCTTTTCCCTGTGATTCTCCTTGTGTATTACATGATATGTTTGTCCAGAAATAGATGGCAGAGTTGATGTTTGGCTTAATCTGTTGATCTCTAAATCAGGTTGCAGGATTGTTCTCCTTCTCTTCATCCCTCCATCCCAGACCTCTCTGTCTGTAGAAAAGCAGGATGAAGCTTGTATTTCGTTATAACATCTTCCTATCTTCAGGAGTTTAAATACAGTTAACTTGTGCTGTTCTGGATCATATAGATGATGAATAAACTAGGGTTGTCAAAGAATTAAACAATTTAATCGAATTAATCACAGGGTACCTGTGAATTAATCACATTTAATAAACATTCCTAAATATGACTGAAAAGTACCATTTTTGGTGTAAGTAAAGGACAAAACCAAATGCCTTTGCTCTTTTTTTAAGGAAATACAGGAGAGATCCATGGAACTTTTGTTTTGAAATCCACTATCACATTTACATTTATCAGAATTAGATAGTATGAGCTACTACAACACTTAATTTTCCTCTGGATCAATCAAGTATTTTTCAATTGAATTGTATTCTTCTGAGCAATATTGCAATATCTCCATACGAGAGTTAAATAGCCGGTGTGAGGAGCCATCGATCCGCCTCCCAGGAATCTACGCAAACACGAAGGAGATCGGAGCGATAGACATCGGAGCGATAGACATCCAAAGGAGCCCAGAGCACAGGAGCCCCAGACGGACAAATGCAGGGCTGACCGCACCCCTCCTGAGAGGAGCAGGGGAGAGCCCCGGGGGGACATCCAGCAGCTACAGTGCAGGAGCCCTAAGGGGCCCATGGTCATCAACCAGCAGCCGGCTACGCCAGGGCAGACCCAGCCATGAACCCAGAGACCCAACCACAGATCAACCAACCAGGGCCCCCCACCGCCATTCTTATTCTGAGCTGATTTTTATCCCTCACATTAAAAACATTACTAAAATGGGTTTTTAATCCTCTAAAGAATATTGCCAGAGTCCGCCCCATTCTCTCTCGGGCAACTTGGTGACACGGATGCTTTTATCACCAGTCGACTTGATTACTGTAATGCCCTGCTTTCTGGTCTTCCCAAAAAGAGTATATCAGGTTTACGTCAACAAAATTCAGCAGCATGTGTCCTGATGAGGACCAGGAGGCGGGAGAACATTATTAAATTAATTGCATTGGCTCCCCGTATGTTTTAGGATTGATTGTAAGGTTCTTTTGATGGTTTTTAAGTGTCTTAATGGTCTTGGTCCTTCTTATCTTTCAGAACTGCTTTTACCAAATGAACCTTCGGGGTCTCTGCGCTCATCCGGCAGCCGTCTCCTTGTCATTCTCTCATTCTACCACTGCAGAAAAAGAGCTATACCCACCCCGACATTCGGTCTACTCTCAGAACAAAAAAAGACATTAGACAACCAGGTTGAGTTAGGCACACCCTCCCCTCTCCCATCCAAGTGCACTCCCGAAAGGGGAGAGAACTTTTCTCCTACTACTCTCCAGTTGTATTACAGTACATTCTGTTATTTCGACTGTTAACTTTGTTTTCTCTCAGTGTTTTTCTCTCCATAGAAGATATACCTGGTCTGGTATCCTGCTTGGCTGCAATGCCCTGTTGGACGGGGGGCATCGACTGGGATGATGCTCCCAGGAACTGAACATCCACTGTGTCCTGTTATCAACTTTTTACTTTCTGTAACATAGAAAGTTCTCTTATATCAGATCTTCTGTTCCTTCTGTGTTTCTGCTCTGTCTTCTCAAACCCCCAGACGGTCGTAGCAGATGGCCGCTCCTACTGAGCCTGGTTCTGTTGGAGGTTTCTTCCTGTTAAAGGGGAGTTTTTCCTCTCCACCGTCGCTACATGCTTGCTCAGTATGAGGGATTGCTGAAGGATTGCTGTGGTTGGAAAGTCTGCATCAACGGGGCCCAACCTCACGCCAATGACTGATGCAATCTGCTGGGATTCCTTGAATAGGAAACTTTTCAACTGATTGGAATGTTTGTATAAATGTATTGAAATGACTTCTTGTTAAGTGCCTTGAGATGACATCTGTTGTGAATTGGCGCTATATAAATAAACTGAATTGAATTGAACCTGCAGATAGATAGTAACAACCTCCCTGAAAGCATCCGAGGCTCCCAGCACCAGCTGCACATCGAAGGCCCCTGGGCCCAGGGAGGAACCCGGCGCAACATACCCGCCCAGACCAGGAACAGACACCCCAGGGGAAGAAGAAGAAGAAGAAGAGGGGAGAAATGCCACTCCACCACCCTGCGATCCAACCTTGACGATTCCTTCCACAACCCACCAGCAAACGGTCAACCAGAAGAAATCCTCCAAAATAAAAGAACACACCAGTGAGTAGCCCAGGCGCACCCCCATGTCATGCACACAATATTTTAGAGACTTTGAACCCAGCTAAAGCCTTTGTAGATTCTTCTTGTTGAAAACTATTTTTGCTGGATCAAAGACGTGTGTTTTAAAGACCAAAATCAGGACTAATGAAGATAAAGGGAACATGGGAGGGAAAAGCAGATGACAGATGAAAGAGAAGTGTACAGTATGTTCGGTTGTGTGAAACCCCAACAGGAGGAAATGGAGATCTGGAAGCTCGATCAGATCAAAGCTATCTCAGATCTACAAAGGGTTAACTGGCTGACAGAGTATATGAGGGCTTTCTGTGAGGGTGTAATGTTTCTACTGCTTCAGTCCTCAGCAGCAGCTGTGAGTTCTGAATGAAAAGGGTTTTAGATTTGCAGAAATACATGAAAAATGTAATTTGAAATACAGATGTGTGTTTCAAAACAGCTGTAGCTTGCAGGGAGAATAGATAGGTTCCTTCTAGATTCCTAAACCTGTTTTCCTGTAAATAACTAGAAAATCTACCGGCAACACCTGCAACACTTAGCTCCTTAATGTGTGACGGTAAATGTAAAAGCTTTTATAGATGGGATGGGATGAAAATTGTTCTGCCACATCATTATATTGTACCTAATTTTCATAAAGATCTCATGTCTGTCATGGTGGAGAAACACAAAATGAAAGCTAAAACCGCTGATTTGCCAGCCAGTGTTTATGAGCTAAGCAGCGGCAGTTCTACAAATGCTAGGAACTAATTGCCAATCACCTTTCTACTGGGTACAATATACAGTCAGCAACGGAAATTCCCAAGCCTCTTTAACTGGACATGCAAGCAAGCAAAAATCTGATTCGGGTGCAGTTGACAACCTGCTTATTGTTGTGCTGCCCCCTAAAGGCTTGCAGCCCTGGATAGAGAGCCATATCAAAAAGCACCACTGACACAAGGAGTGAGGTGGCAAACACAGGAAAAATCTGCCTCTTCTGGAAAGTGGCTTGTTTTAATTTAGTGTAACGTTGAGAAATACACAAAAACTGACCTTGAACGTTCAGAAGAGTTACTGAAGCTTTGGAGCGCGTCTGAGACTGTACCGTACGTGTACAAAGACGAGCAGTGACTGATCGCTGCAGTTTGACAACTGATGCAAAAAGAGCTCATGCTGCGAGATTTCCTCCCGCTGAAGCAATCAGGGAAAGCCCTCGTTCAGAGAGTCTTGTTGAATTCTGATCAATTCAGTTGGAAAAATTTTCCCTGATTTCAAACTTTGACTGAATTGGCGCTTAATTCCAGTATCCAGTATTCAGCCTCCGTTACGCACAAGCAGGAGCGCAGTTCAACTCCATGCAGAGTATTCAGGCCACAGCAGGAGAAATGTTCAGAATTAATACATGTAGCCTATTAATCTGCTCCATGCGTGATGGCACGATGTGGATTCTCTGTTCAGTTTGTTTGGATTTAATATTAATTACAATAAATGAAAATGAAATACTACTGAATATGTCATTATTATCCATAATAATATCTACAGTATATATATATATATATATATATATATATATATATATATATATATATATATATATATATATATATATATATATATAAATTTTCTGTACTTGTCATTCCTATGCAGGGTTGCGGGGGGGCTGGTGCCTATCTCCAGCTGTCATGGGGCGAGAGGCGGGGTACACCCTGGACAAGTCGCCAGTCCATCGCAGGGCAACACAGAAACACACAGGACAAACAATATATATACATTTGTTTCCTGTTTGGTAGCTAAATTATGCAATGCATTGTGGGGTTTTACCTTTTAAAATGTAGTTCTAATTAGATTTAATTTGTACCTTTTTGAAGAATATTGCTGTATTTAATCTTTCCTTGCTGCCAGAACCTTTTTGTTCCACCCATGTCGCTCCTGACACCAAGCTGTTGTAACCTGAGTTCTCCCTGCGTATGTTTATCAGCCACCTTTTTCTCAGTTAAGAATCGACTGGAACGCCATGGAAACGTAAAAATCCATTGAATTTGGATGAAGCGGCGCAAAGAGGAACACAGGCAGTGCTTGGAACATTTGTTCTCCTGTCTTTGGAAAATGAAATGTTTTCAATATTTTCTGGGTCTGACTCATTCTAACAAACCGCCAGTGAGACGCAGTAGTGTGTAGCAGTTTGAAAACGGACGTACGTCCCACATTCGAGTGCAACTAGCCCATTAATGAATCCTGGCTAAATAAAAATGGTTGAGAAACCGACTTTTGCATCAAGTCTAAGGCATTAACTCCCCCTTTAAAGAAGCAATTTAATTAAATTCAAATTAGTTTTTTTATTTAGCTCAGTTTCTATGCAACTTTCGTCTTAAGGTGCCTTGCAAAAAAAACCCCCAAAAACATGCAGTTTATAGAAAGAAATATAGTCAATTCAATCCAATCACATGGACAAATTAAAAATCAAATATAACGTTCTGCTGTGACTGAATGGGAGGGACATTTATGTTAAAGACTAAACACTTTATTTCGACTTCATCATAAATTCATCACCATCAAAGTTATGAACACCAACTATTTGACACTGAAATGTCTCGGACCACCCTGTAAAAATAGTTCAACTTCCTATCAATAATTTAGCTCTTTCCCAGCATGCTATCATGACATATTTAGCATCAAAGGATTCCTTCTACTCCCAGGATTGGGTGAATGTCACTGCCATCACATTCCATCAAAAGCTGAATGCAAGAGGGGTCAAAAACTGCAACGCAAATACCAACTGATAGACATTATTTCATTTGACGTAACAATTTAGTTAGATGAAACATAAGATTAAACATAAAACTCTAATAATTATGGAGTATGTTCTGTTGGTGCATTTAGGTCAGATTTAATGCCTTATAAAAACAATTTTGACAAGAAGAATAAGAGACATTTGGGCTTACGGAGTTTAATGCATTAACTGGAAAAAAGAGAATAAGCCATTTTAATGAGATACTAACTGCCAGAAGTCACCTTTCACGAGATTCTGTGCACAGCAGCCATGTGGCAATTAACTGATAATAAGCAGCAACAGCCAAACAGATGACCTGTTCAAGTGATCTGATCAAATAAAAGTGAATATAGAGGACTCCCAGCTGAAGCAGACAACAGTGAACCCAGACAATATGGTGGTGGTTACAGTTCCTCATGCCTCCGAAGCCCTCTACCTCCTGTGTCATTTACATGTTATTACTTTGTCAGTGACCAAGCTAACTGCTTTTAGCAGCTCAAGCTAACAAGAATCTGTTTAACCACATTTTGTACTTGTACTGTGTGTGTGATACGAATCCTCAGAACTGCCAATATTTCCAGGTTTTACAAACTGTAGCCATGTTGAATCTTAAGGTCAGGATTGGAAATTAATCCACAGGTTTTCTACTTAAAATTCTGGCTTTTTCAGACGTTTTCTTTCTCCATTTTATGATATAACAAATAAAAAAAATAAAAAATCATAAGTGTACTGTTTCAAAAAGCTTGTCAAGATAGTGGTACTCCTGCTCTGTACTCACTCAGCACCAAGGTTTTAATAGTTTTACAATGTCCATTAGTTTTAGTTTAGTTTGGTTTTAACTTTAGATTTTCAATTCTATTTTTAGTTATAATTAGTTTTTACCATTTGTTAGTTTAGTTTAGTTTTTTTTGAAAATGCTTAGTTCAGTTTAGATTTATTAGCTTCAGTTATAGTTTGAGTTTTTTAAAACTACAAGTTGCATACCAGGGGCAATATAAAAACAAACAAAAAACAAATGTGTAACAAAATCTCAGAAAATGATTCTAATTTTAAAACAAATTATTTATTTGGGGCAGATGAACAACCATTCATATCAGGCAAGTATACCAAATATATGGCAGAGTAACATTTAAACATTCTTCTATAATTAAATACCTGTACATTAGAAAGCCCAACAATAAATGCAGGTGCTTCAGTTCTGAACAAACACTGAAACTGATTGGCAACGCTATAAAACAGATGCCAAGCCATCATGAGTACAATAATGCTTATGCTCATTTTTGCTTATATTCTGGTAGTAACGCCAAATTGCTCTCTGGCGTTTTTTCTCCCATCCTTTGCTGACATCACCCTGGGTGTGGACGAACCGCAGCAACACAGACACATTGACTGACATGTCTGCCATGCTGGCATAATTCAGTATGGCGAGGAAAAATACCAACAACGGGAAACTAGAGGGCGTCATTTCTTCATCAACACAACCTACACCAGCCCTTTACAAAGCTCTGCTTTCCATTGTTATTATTTGAGCTTATCTTGTAGTTGCAGTGTTGGTTAGCTCGTCTGTTAGCCAAGGAGGCGTACCTGATATGAAGCGATCGCTGCAGATTGTTGCGATCGATTCTGCCTGCTCCTGAGGGCTGTTCCACGAAGCGAACTAGTCTCACAAGCCAGGCTTACTTTACCAATCCAGGCTTAATTTCCCAAAAGTCAGTTGCACAAACAAGGCTAACCTGAAGCCCGGCTCATTCACTATGGCAACATGTGCTCTTGGGCAAGCCTGCTCCATGGCAGGCTAACTGTTAGGCTTATTTTAGCTTGATAAATATGATTGGACAAGCCATGTGATGTCACACAGCACTTTTCCTCTTTTGTGTTTTGGCGTTTGGCAATCAACGATATGGTGCATTACCGTGACCACTGGCACACAGCATGTCATTCTACGGGGCTGGGATTATTCTGCAGCTGAATAATAACTCTCTCTCTCTCTCTCTCTCTCTCTCTCTCTCTCTCTCTCTCTCTCTCTCTCTCTCTCTCTCTCTCTCTCTCTCTCTCTCTCTCTCTCTTTCTCTCTCTCTCTCTCTCTCTCTCGCTCTCTCTCTCTCTCTCTCTCTTTCTCTCTCTCTCTCTTTCTCTCTTTCTCTCTCTCGCTCTCTCTCTCGCTCTCTCTCTCTCTCTCTCTCTCTCTCTCGCTCTCTCTCTCTCTCTTTCTCTCTCTCTCTCTCTTTCTTTCTCTCTCTCTCTTTCTCTCTCTCTCTCTCTCTCTCTCTCTCTCTCTCTCTTCTCTCTCTCTCTCTCTTTCTTTCTCTCTCTCTCTCTCTCTCTCTCTCTCTCTCTCTCTCTCTCGCTCTCTCTCTCTTTCTCTCTCTCTCTCTCTCTCTCTCGCTCTCTCTCTCTCTCTCTCTCTCTCTCAATATAAAGTTATTACAGCGGTTGCAGCAGCTGCAGTTTCCTGTTTGGTGGCTAATTTATGCAATGCATTGTGGGGTTTTACCTTTTAAAATGTAGTTCTAATTAGATTTCATTTGTTCCTTTTTGAAGAATATTGCTTTATTTAATCTTTACTTGCTCCCAGAATCTTTTTGTTCCACCCATGTCGCTCCTGACATCAAGAAAATTCTTATTAATTCCAAATATATCACTTTTGTCTCAGATGGACCCATAAAATCAATATGCTGTCCGGACTAAATATGTTAAAATAGCTTTAAAATACCATACAACAGATATAATACATATGTAAAAGGAAATACTGTATTAATGTGAGTTTACATTTTAAAGGCTTGAAACTGTTCATGAAATTGTTAAATATTTGTTACATCCTTACTTAAATCATGTTCTAACACAACTAACCTGTCAGCTATTTTCTGTCATGTGTTATATTCTGGTATAAATAATTCACAACAGACTCCACATTATCTTTCCCAACCCAACGAGGTAATATGATTTAACATGAATTTAGAAGTTTACAGTTAAAAGTGCTTCTCGGCGCTCACTGTGTGTCACACTCTAGACCGTCCGTGTAGCAACACCACCTCATTCACATTATTACACAATGCAGCCTCACAAGCTTTTTAATGCAGCTGGTCTTCCCCGTATAGGTTATGATGTATTTGTGATGCTCTTAGGCATTATTTGCATTAATAATTCTTGCTCCGCCTGGGAGAAGAACACGGGCGGCTCTTTCCTTTCCTTCTATTCTCACCTATATATCATTGATTGACAGGGGCTGCCTTTAATGTAGCGTGAATTGAATCCACCTGAGCTTCATTCGCAGAAACCGAATAAGCCTGGAGTGAACAGTTACGCTAATTCTAGTTTTTGAGCTCACTTCGTGGAACAGCCCTCTGGTCTATAAGGGACTCTGATTCTCGCTGTAGCTCAGAGAATAGACTTCAAAACATTTTTACTTGTTTGTAAATGACTAAATGGCTTAGCACCAAATTATGTTGAAGATCTGCTGTCATTATACCAACCCCCCTCAGACCACTCAGGTCTTCCAACTCTAGTCTACTAACCATCCCTATGATCAGAACCAAACATGGAGAAGCAGCTTTCTTCTATGCTCCCCTTATCTGTGGTCCTGTGGTCTGGAGCCAGAACAAACTTCCAGAAAACTGCAAAGCTGCTGAAACACTGAGTTTCTTTAAATCAAAGCTAAAAACCCATCTGTTTAGAGCTGCCTTTAATTAATTGATTAATAATAGCTTGAATTTCATAACTGTAGTATGTTTTAATGTTATTTATGTTTCTGATGTTGTGTTTCTGATTTTATTGACACTATAACAGCTGATTCTTGTATGGTTTGTCCTGAGAAGTAGATTCATTGACTAACCCCGCCACCAGAGTTTCGGGGTGACTCCGTGACATCATTTTCTGGTTTCCAGCATATAGATTCATCCCCTCTATATGGTCTGGCGGGTGAGACAATCCCCGGTAAACAGACAAGCTGTTTTTTCTACATGACTACATCTCTGAGGAAACAAGGTCGCTGTGGGTTTTTTTTATTAAAGTGTAGCGAAAACATACCGAACCATGACTTTTATGTACCATTACACTCCTACGTTGCACATTTACTCAATTATAAATAAAGCTATTTTAACCGTTCCTGGGTTGTGGTCTGAGTTTTGGGTCTGAATAGCACTTGACTGATTCTAGGTACTTTGAAATCTTGGTATGTACGAAGGTGGTACTAGTTATAAAGAATGTGTGAACCATTGATCTAGATAGCTCACTGGCTCACCCTTCTAAGTATGGGGGACTTGTTTACTTGATCGCTCACAGACTGGACTTAAGGGAAGGTGAACAGTCAAGGAATTATATCAGGAAGCCTGAATCTGGATCAAGACCATTTTAAAGCATGAGACGTTCTGGGTTTTTTGGAAGCAAGATCAAAAAAATAAGGCAAAACAAGGCAGTTGCACAGCACAGCCTTGGTAAGTATAAACGCTTAACTTTCTGAGAGCCTTGCACTGGATCTAGTTGTCAGTACAGATGACTTATGAAAACAGAATTAGTAGAAAAGTAGGCTAAAACTAATGCACAGTGATTCATTTACATTGGAGGAATATGAACACTTTAATATTTTAATACCACTTACTTGTAGTAATGTTAGAGAGCTGAAAAGGATATTAAATTAAAACAGGAGATTGGAGTTGGTGAAGGCCACGGAGAGGGAGAGCAAAACCTCGTGTTCATTCTTGAATAGGTTTTCAGGAAGTAGTTTGTTCTTCTCTGTTACGGCTACGTCACCGTCCCTGGCTCGCAAATTTTCCACTGCCTCGGCCAACTCTCTTTCTTCTCTTCCCCTCTCATCCAAACTCACAAACGCATGCAATAGAAGACATGAGCAGACATCAGCAGACGCACACTAGCAAGCTCACTCTCAGCACACGCTGTCCTCTCTTTAAACACACATTTGTGCTCAGTAAAGTTGCAAACCTTCTCTAGGCTAAAGCTGGCACTGCGGTTTTGTTTAAATGTGTGTGGGGAAGCCAAGCGTGATGCTGGTGGCACCAAAACAAGGTGGCCATTGTTGGAGTCTACACAAAGCCAGAATATAGAAACAAAACTCAAAGAGCACGCACAATAGGTGCTTCTGTGCAGAAACCAGAACGCTGAATATCAAATGGTCCTTTTAGAATGAACATATTAATGATTTATATTTCCATCTGAAAGCAACTTGGTTCACTACCTACAGCTATCCTCTGGATGAAAGAAAACTGCTTTTTGATAGGTGCTCGTTACAGTTTTTTGTTTCGTAGTTCTTTGATTGGTTCTTCTCACCGTTTCAGCAAGCTTTTATAAACATTTATGAAACAGAACTAGATTCAGACTCTGGCAACAAATGACTGAAATTACCACTTGTGCATATGACGCAAAATAATTTTATATGGGAACTGTAGCATTAGAAAGGATAGAAAAAAATGGTTGCACTCTGACCAATAGCTTGGTTATAGCCTTTCATCATGAAATATCAATTTTCATCCTAAAGTCTTCAAACCATTTCAAGTTTTTGACTATGAAGGTATTATGACAAGAAACTGTTTGTTTAGAACCGTATCAAAATAGTGATCTTTGAAGTAACAATTTTCTTCTTCTGTTCAGAAGCTCAAATCATTGTTATTCTTATTATCTAGGCTTTGTTTTAGAACGCTCTTCTCTGAAAAGTAAACACTAAGGTTTTGCAAAAATAAGAGATACAGTTTTTGCCTCAGTGTGATGAAGGGTGTGTCCAAATTCAGGGGCTGCATCCTTCGATATGGTTAGGGTCCGCTACGTACTTCCGAGTCAAATCTGCCTTTTTCTCAACACCCTTTCTATGTAACTACATATACATCTTATAAATAATTTGAAAGCTAAGATTCCAGTCAGCATTTTTTGCCTATTACTTTTTGTACCTTGTTTCTGATGCACTGTAAGAATCCAAATCTGAACCCCCAAAATGATGAAATCTCCTATCATCCAGTGCCTGTTAACACCTGATACAAACAGCCGACACCTCCCTGTAGAGACTTCCTTCAGGTCGGATCAAACAATTATCCGCCTCAATCCACTGATCTGAGAGATGGGATGTTTAGAACCGTTGGTCCAGGGACCCAGTCCAGTTCATTGAGAGTGTGACGCAGCAGGATCCAGGCTAGGAATAAGGTGTCTAATCAATTCACTCATAATCTTTGGTAAAATCCGTGCCTTTTTTTTTCTTTTCTATGAAATACACATTAAAAGCACCGGACAGACAACTAGTTCCTTCAGATTGATTGAACTTGATCTTACTTTATTATGACCTATTAATCATTGTGAGAGATTTCAACATCCATGTTATCAAGCCTCAAAATGGAGGGGCAAAATAAACTATGTGATAGATTTCAAAACTTTGTTTTGACACATGTCAAAATCAAGGACACACTTTGGACCTGATCATCAGTAAGGGTCTAAATATTTCCAAGATCTCCGTAGTTGATGTTGCCCTACCTGACCGTTTTTCTCTTGTGTTTGAAAGCATTATTTCCGTTGAATCATATCTTCCCTTGGTTGGTTGGGGCACCTCTTTCAGGGGTTTGGGATTGTTGGGTGGTCTCTCTAGGGGGATGCGGTCGGCCCCGCCCAGGTCCACCTGGGGGTCCTTTGGACGTCTTTGCTCCGATCTCCTTCATGTCTGCATCCATTCCTGGGGGACGGATTGATGCTGCTCACACCAGCTATGGAACACTCTTATGGAGAAACCTTATATGCACCAGCATGCTAACACACACACATATATGTGGGGTCTCTGGTGTTTACGGATACATTCTTGGGCTGAGGTTATCATTACTAGAGCTTGATTAATCGGTACCATGAGTTTTTCTGTGACATTGTTGTTGTATTTTTATATCCATTCTTGTGTGATGTGGTTGTGTAGTTCTTAGTTCACAATGTTTGGTTGGTTTTGTCGATGTTCCTTTTTCGTGTTTTGTTTTGTTTTTTCCCCTCTCTCTGCCGTCCTGTGGGTATGGAGGCAGACTTCAATGTCTTCCTGTGTTTTCTTTGTTCCCCTTCCTCTCTTGTATTTTCAACTCACCCTCTCTCATGACTTTTTGTTTCCTACCTCTCTTCTTCATCTTCTTTCTTTCTTCCCCTTAATTTTCCGTCTCTATGTCCATAACATCAGGAAATAAAACCCCCAGCAATTCATAATAAAGATTTTTCACATATATATCAAGTGGAGTACTATAGCAAGAGCTGTACTGCTCCGCTTGTGAAAGTAAATCTGTTGGGCTTCTACTCGGTACTCAGACACCAATTCTGAGCTCCACACTGCCAAACAGGACACGTAAAAAAAAAAAAAAAAAAGACACACGGTGTGTCCTTTGACAGGCAGCATGGCGAGGCGGGAATATTGCTGCATTTGTTCCGTCAAGCTTGATAGTAATATTACCGCAATATTGCCGCAATGCTGGACTGTTGAATGAAGGTTGCGCCTCTCGCAACAGCGGGTAAAGGACAGCCACCTTTTGGAGTGACTCCTTAAAAAACTTAAGGAGGCAGAGGTCGCGCTAGACATTATAAGTTCAACCGATGGGGTCAACAAAGTCCGGTCAAAATCTATTTTTCCCGTCAATTAAAAAAATGATAACATATTCAATAGTATTTATTTTAAATACTATTAAATAAAAACTTTCAATCGAATAGTTCACCTCTTTGGAGCGCGTCTGTGATCAGCTTATCTGGTCACAGACACTGTCAGCTCCCCGGTTGGCGAGATGCATTAGGTACGGTATCCAGGTCTGAGAGGATGCTCAGATGCTCTCATTAGAAGTCATTTAGTTAGCTGTACTTTGTCCATAAAATTGAAAATGTTTGCTCCGAGTGGTCAGGGTTTAGGAGCTGTCCAGTGCCATATGGGGCTCCAGCCATTCAGCGAACCACATGGCACTTGCCAGTAATTTAGATGAAGAAAGTCCAGGAACTTCATCCTCTCTGGCAGATGAACCAGCAGCAGGCGTAGCGGCAGCCGAGAACGAGTCAGTGGATGACGGGCCCGGTACCGAAGCGAAGGAGAGAATAGTTCAATTGTATTTGAAACAGGCTAAGATTTCTCTTCCATCTCCCATTTATCCTGTAACTCAGTAATTGTTCTTTTAAATAAGTGGTAAAAAGCCATTTTCTTAGAGCTGTCTTTGTTTAACACTAACTGGAACATGATAAATGTTAATCTGTTCCTCAACTTCTGATCCTTTTTCTTTACTTTTCCACTGCAGTGTAATGTTTTGTATAACTACGCAGAATAATTAGGTCATTTTCACACCTTATGGACTGGTAGATTAGGTTCGATTGGGGAAAATGCAACATCGTTGCTTTTTTGAGCTGTTGGAGTTCACTTTCACACTGCACTTCATCAAGCGAACCAAACCTTTTGAGCAACATATGATCCTCCTCGCCTGTGGTGGCGCTGCACCAAGAAGCGCTGAACACAGGGACACTTCCTGTTCTAGGAAATGTAAACAAGCATGGAGTGACATCAGATTTTAGCGGTTTTAGGATCGCTCTGTTCTCTTTGGCAAATGTTCCAGACAAATATGTTGCAGCTATAGGCTCAGCATGAGCAGAGAACAAGGCAGAGTTTTTGCGCGGTTGACTTTGGTTGTATTCTATAATATATATTGTATAATTGTATAATAGACAGCTTTCTGGTGTTGGAGTGTCCCCCGGCCCGCTTGACATTCGCATATGCAATCGAACCGAACCAGAGTTCACTTTACCGAGCTGAGATCAAGGTTTTCAGGAGGACCAGAGTTAACTGTTTTTTGGTCCGCCATAGGAACCGCAGTTTCTGAGTAAATGAACTGGAGTTCAATTAAAATGGACTAAAGACAGCTGGTGTGAATGCACCCTTAAAAAACTTCAAGATATGTAAGTTTGTACAAAGAGAACTGCAACAGAATATTTACAAGGAATTAAAAAAGACTGCAGGGATGTTATTAGTTATTGAGTTTGTTGGGAGCAGTGATGGTTATGGAGTCTAATAGTTGTGGTAGGAGGAAGGACCTGTGACAACACTCCTTCATGTGTCTAGGATACAGCAGTCTGTCTCTGATTATTGTTAATAATCATCAAAATGCTCAAATTGCACATGTGTTAACGGTGATTTCTTGACCCTTCATTTCGCACCCAAAATTGTTGAGTAGCAATAAACAAAAACTGCTAATTTCCACTCAACACTAGCTAAAGGCCAAAATGACTTGCACCCTTGTTTAGATGCTTTTTGCTGAGACAAGCCCAACCGTTTATGAATAAATCAATTTATCTCCTTGAAGGACATGTCTTGTCTGGGCCAAATTTCCAGTCAAATAACCTGTCCGTGGGTTCCGAGCAAAAATGTGAAAAACAAGTTACAAAGTGGTTTGATTTCTTTTGGAAGAATGTTTAAGAAATCCTTAATGATTTAAATTTTTGTGTTCACAATTTGTGCTTGAAATACTGTTCTTCACTGCCTTATTATGCAGGACTTGACTTTTTCCTTTTTGTGCCTTTTATTACATACATTATGGTACGAATTCATTCTAGGCAGTACATTTCTATATGGGTAAGTGGGTTCAGTGTGAACAGGAAACACTGTCATCCTGGTTCATTCTTTCCTCTAATCTCCTCAGCCTTTGTGCTTTGGGTTTCCCTGCTGTAATTACCAAGCCAAATGACCCCGACAGCTTTGCTGGCATGTTGGTGCAGAAAACAAACTGTTCTGCTCAGTGGCGGGCAGAGACCAAAAACAGCTTTTACTGCCTTTGTTTGTGCTTACTCAAGTAAATCCAGAAAACTTTAGAAATGAACTGAATAGATTTTTATTCAGTGAAAATGAGAGGCACCCTCACAACTTTTTACTAAGCTTGTGCACATGAACAATGAGTTATGATGTTATAGACATGAAAGGATACATCATGGCCCTTTAATAATCAGCATTCATCACTGGTGCTTTTCCAAGAGCTCTCCTGTGTTCCTGGAAGGAGCAAACACACTTATCTTCCTGTGGAGGTGAAATAAGATTTAGAGACATTTCTAAAAATGGCCTCAGCCCCTCACCAGCTGGGTTCCATCACTTCCTTCAATAGTCAAAAAATACAGGATAATATAAGAACATCTAACCAACATTTTCTCCTCTTTTCTTTTAGCACAAAGTTAAATATCAAATCAACTCTGAGATTTTGTGCATTTGTCATGAACAGTGTTAAAGTTACTGCTGTTGAGGATCTTTAAAAGTGTTTATTCTGGATAAAAACAAACAAAATAAACTCCCTATTCCTGGAATTAGACTTGTAAACTTGATCCATCGGCCACCAGGACAGAGAAAACTGGGTTTAATGGGACCATTTGTGGCTGAGGTGAGCCCAGATGAAATGGGAGTTGAATGTCCTGTTATCAACCAAAAAACCAAAATAAATAACTGATCATGGATCATAAAAACAGAAATTCACTAAGATAATGAAGATGAGCCCACAGCATCTGAAACATTGGCTGGATAGAGTTTAGCTTTATTTATTTAAAGAAAGTTAGACTAATATCCATGTTTACACATAGAAACACATAAAGTTTCTCTTTTAACCTGGGAATGAGAAAGTATTACCCCCGCCAAGGAGGTTATGTTTTCACCAGGGTTTGTTTTTAATAATTAGATCAGAGTGAAACCAGCTGCTAAACATATTTTTCATGGTCAAGGAATCTAAAAAAGTTAGATTTCGATCACTTCATTTGGGAGGAGGGGACTGAGCTGCCTTGGCAGAGGTCTGCGCTCGCAGAGTGCTTTTCTGGTTGAAGTATATAGTCATCATATATTCAAGTAATATTTAATTGTTTTGTAAGACAGCGATGTCTCACTTTCTTGTTTTAACTGTTCTGAAATACTGTTTTTTCAAGAGCTTTGATGCACAAACCCTGATTTTGAATACACTTAAAAAATTGAGTTCTTAGGACTAAAATCTGCCAGATTTTCCTACATTACTTGTTAATTCTGATTAAACTTAGATGTTTCATGACCCTTTTTATTGTAATTGTGTTTTTAAGTTCAATCATTAGCGTCTACTGAAACAAACTAAGTTCATATTACGTAAACATCTGTCGTTTCATTGCAATAATTATGAATTCTGAGTAAACTGTACATTTTAATGGTCCTATTATATTGTAATTATGCGCTTGAGTTCTGCCTTTAGTGCCCGACAGAAATCTAGTTTATACTGGTTTTGAGAGAGTGGCATTGATAAGCTCTGAACCTTGTGAGACAGAACAGAAATGATGAAAAATTCAGCTGCATTGAAGGAGACAAGTTGCCCAACCAACGTTTGAAGCCTTGGCTGAATGACCAGAGTTCAGTCACAAAACAATAAGTTAAAACCTACACTGATTGTATGTCGACTGAAGTAACTAATGTAATTAATAATGAGTCAGCAAGGTAGTTAACCAGCTTACGTCCCCCAACACTCTTTTAGCTAATGTTAGCTATATATTCAATGGTGATGTTGGTTAGCGCCAGTGATATACTGTAGCAGTAACTGGGGGTGGTCTGTTTACCTTATTTCCCAAGGTGCTTAGCTGCATTTACTTCGCCCCGTGAGTGAACAGGAAGTGTATTAGATCGTCCTGCCAATGGGTGCTTTCAAGTGTCATTATTGATTCCAAAACCACAGCGATTATAATATTTTCTTGGTTGAAATAATCTTTTTCGGAAGCTTCACACTGTTAACCGCAGTGTTGTTTTCATCAACAATAACGATGACGAAATCATTTAGTTGACGCCACTTTTTTTCATGACGATAACGAGACAGTGACGAGATAAACATGGCCTTTTGATGACTAAAACATGACGAGACTTGTGTGAATTTTCATTGACGAGACGAAAGTGGGCGAAAATGTTAGTGGGTGGTCTGTCAGACGTTTAAAATGCATGACATTTCTGCTTATTGTGCGAGCCAATTAAAAGCTAAAAAGTATCTGCCGCTGCATTCTATCCTTGTTTGGTTACGCCCACCACCTGGCGTGCACAACACGTCACATTGTTGTCACTACGACCAACCTCAAGCAGCATCTGAAGGCTCGCCACAAGGATATTTTTTCGGAGGTAAGTTACATATAGCCTACACACAACGTTACAATGTTATTCGACAATCGGCTCGTGAGTAATTTCATAGTAAGCTTTAAAAATATTAAGTTTTACACATACTCCTGGCGCAAATGGGCTGCTAACTTCAGGCTAAAGTTAGCTTTTGTTACTCTAACGTCAATTAATTATGTGTGTTACTTTAGCAGCATGTTTAGCCATGTTTTCATTCGGTGACGTTATGGTCATCTCTTTGTGTGTTTATGTTCTGTCAGCACGTAACTTGCTATGTTAGACAGGTGGAATTATTGTTATACATTGATTTCTCTGTTACCAATGAGTGACACTGCCCAAAAGCAAAATACTTATTGACCTGCATTAATTTGTTAAGACTACTTTTTCCCCGTTTTTTTTGACTAAACTAAAACTAGACGAAAACCTTTTTGACTTTTCGTCAACTAAAATTGGACTAAAACTATCACATATAGAAGTGACTAAAATTTGACTAAAACTGATAAGCATTTTAGTACAAAAGACTAAGACTAAGACTAAATATAAGATGGTTGTCAAAAACAACACTGGTTAACTGTAATTTTTTTCTTTGCATATGAATGCTGTCTTGAGCTAGCTGAAATGTAGTGGAAGTGTAAATATTGTGGTTTTATTAGTGGGACACCTCCTGGACGCCCCCCTAGCGAGGTGTTCCAGGAATGTCACAACAGGTTTTCCTTGGCTGGCCTGGGAACGCCTTTAGATTCCTCCAGAGGAGCTGGACCAAGTGGCTGGAGAGGGGGAAGTCTGGGCCTCTATGGATGGATGGATGGAGGATGGATGGATGGATAAACGGACGGATGGATGGATGGATGGATAAACGGACGGACGGACGGACGGATGGATGGATGGATAAACGGACGGACGGACGGACGGATGGATGGATGGATGGAAGGATGGATGGATAAACGGACGGACGGACGGACGGATGAATGGATGGATGGATAAATGGACAGACAGATGGATGGATGGATGGATGGATGGATAAACGGACAGATGGATGGATGGATGGATGGATAAATGGACAGACGGACAGACGGACGGACGGATGGATGGATGGATGGATAAATGGACAGACAGATGGATGGATGGAGGGACGGATGGATGGATGGATAAATGGACAGACAGATGGATGGACGGACGGACGGATGGATGGATGGATGGATGGATAATTGGACAGACAGATGGATGGACGGACGGACGGATGGATGGATGGATAAACGGATGGACAGATGGATGGATGGACGGACGGACGGATGGACGAATGGATGGATGGATGGATGGATAAATGGACAGACAGATGGATGGATGGATGGATGGATGGATGGATGGATGGATGGATGGATAAACGGACAGATGGATGGATGGATGGATGGATGGATAAATGGACAGACGGACAGATGGACGGACGGATGGATGGATGGATGGATAAATGGATGGATGGATAATTGGACAGACAGATGGATGGACGGACGGACGGATGGATGGATGGATGGATGGATAAACGGACGGACAGATGGATGGATGGACGGACGGACGGACGGATGGATGGATGGATGGATGGATGGATAATTGGACAGACAGATGGATGGACGGACGGACGGATGGATGGATGGATGGATGGATGGATAAACGGACGGACAGATGGATGGATGGACGGACGGACGGACGGACGAATGGATGGATGGATGGATGGATAAATGGACAGACAGATGGATGGATGGATGGATGGATAAACGGACAGATGGATGGATGGATGGATGGATGGATAAATGGACAGACGGACAGATGGACGGACGGATGGATGGATGGATGGATAAATGGACAGACAGATGGATGGATGGATGGATGGATAAATGGACAGACAGATGGATGGACGGATGGATGGATGGATGGATGGATAATTGGACAGACAGATGGATGGACGGATGGACGGACGGACGGACGGACGGATGGATGGATGGATGGATGGATGGATAAACGGACGGACAGATGGATGGACGGACGGACGGACGGATGGATATTGTTTCATTGTGGCCTAACAGTGGACCCCCAAATACTTGTGTAATCTATTTTGTTTTGTAACAGTTTAGAGTGTAAACGAAGTTTGTTTTTGACCTTTCACACGATGGTGAGATTCAACAATTACTATTCACAGTTAATTAAGTTACATTAGGACTTGAATGCTTCTTTGGTCTATTATGGGTACATCACAATTAAGTTTAATTACATTTTGTTAAAAAAATTATGCTATTTAATTGACACGGTGTGCAAACAGGCAGGCTAATATTCAGTTATTTGCCATCATCTAAATTGTTGCAGATTTATTTACTTAGCATAATCATGATTTCTTTTTATTTGCATAGAACGCTTCAAACAGATTTCCTCAATAAGCAGGAAGTTTGCGCCCACATTCTCTGGAGCTGCAGGGTGAAATGTTTGCATATGTCCATAAATATTGATGTGTGCTTGTAAATAGAATTTTAAAGGAAAAAGTTTAATATTAAGATCAGAAACAGGTTTATGGCACCAGACAACCCGAAGACGTATGTCTGCAGAATTTTTCTAGTTTTAGAGCAATGTATAAGACCTGACTAATTATCTCATGACTGGAGGAATCTTTTATGGAATAAAAGGTGCAGAGAGAAGTGGAGAATGAATTCATTTAAATCTGAATGAATCTTGTGTAAACTTCCTTCATCCGGAGACACATAAATCTGTGCAGTTATGCTATTAGAAGCAATTAAAAAAAACGTTTTTCTCTCTCCCTCTCTCTTCTGGGATGGTGCAGTTCACAGTGTGACATCTTCATTAAATTTGAAACCATAAGAAATAGCATAATTTCTCACGCTTAATTGTGAAATCTAGCCTTATTAATTGTTATGTAGCTTTAGGGGGAAAAGAATGAGGAGGGGGGAGCCATTAGAGCGCGAAAACGCAACAGAGGAGACAACTAGGACTAAGAAAAGGAGAACAGGTATGACTATGTCAGCATCAGTTTATTTCTTTATCAGATAAAATATAACAATAGGCAAAAACAGTGACACACCAAAACAAAAAAGACTTAATGGATGTCAAACTAAGCTCATTGTAAAGCTCATGGAAACTCATGAGGCTCATCACCTCCTCCATTCATTTTCAATGGGACATGCGCGACAGAGCGATAATCACGAGTCTCCCTCCAGCTAAGCGACACGTGAAAATTGTGACATTTTGGGCTCGTGCATGTATTGTGCACACGCAGGCCTGCAACGCGATCCCAGAAAATTGAGAAAAGTTTAACTTTTCATCGCTGTCGCTCAGTCGAGGACCAATCAGCGGAGGTTTAATTGACTGAGCAATGAGCTGACAGGATGCTACTCAGTCATCTCCGGGAAAACATGGAGGAAAAGTTAATACTCGCCGTGTCAGATTTCCCAGAGCTTTACAATATTTCTACAAAAGAATATATTTGGGGTTACTATGGTGAGAAGGTGGACAAATAGCTCTGGGCTGAGACAACAGTAGGTCCAGAATTAATCAGGACCAGTCTTGAGGTCCTTCACTAAATGATTGTATTAACCATTTGTTTTCCTTGTTTGTAATATGGGATGAACCCATTCACATCTTGTTCTTTCCAAAATAGCAAAGTCAGAGGTAAGATTTTACTTAACTCTAGCAAAGTCTTGTGACACTTCATATCTGCCGCTTTTTCACCCTGAAATGCTTTGATACCCCCAAATTTCCTCCAATCTGACAGCCAATCAAAACCACGGAAGACTCGCTATTCACCCTGGAACAGAGTGCGTCGCTGGCCTCCCGTGTGTCTGGTTTTCAAAGCGGTTGCAAAGTGTTTCGCTGATCACGGACAGATAATTGACCCGGTGTGCAAACAGTCAGGCTATTATTCAGTCATTTGTCATCATCTAAATTGTTGCTTTACTTAGCATATTCATGGTTTCTTTTTCATTTGCATAGAACGCTTCAAATAGATTTCCTCAATAAGCAGGAAGTTTATGCCCACATTCTCTGGAGCTGCAGGGTGAAATGTTTGTATATGTCCATAAATGTTGGGCACAAGCACTGTGTGCTTGTAATTAGAATTTTTAAGGAAAAAGTTAAATACCAAAATCAGAAGCAGGTTTACGGGACCAGACAACCCAAAGACGTAGGTGTGCTGAATTTTTCTTTTGATAATTTCTCTTCTGATCACGGCCGTTTGCTGCCTCCCGTGTGTCGACTCATTACTCGCGATTTCAGCAGCGCGTCCCCTTCCCACCGGGTGAGTTTTAGACTCATATCACTCGGGAAAGCGTTCCATCCAGCTGCTCCCTGCATATCACAAAATAACAGGAGATTTGCAGTTGCATAACTTAAAGGGTAGTATGCAGGGGAAACATTTAATTCTATGTTAATAAGTATCATAAACTCATCCACTCCCAGAACTGAATCTATTTCTGTCCATGCCAACTGCTTTTTCATGTTGTCTTTGTAAAAATGATCACTGGTATCATATAAACTGGGTGATTCTCCACTTCAATGGTTAACTTCTTGTCATCTATGATAAGAAACAGCAAATCAGACCAATAAACCGACTGACTTCAACCCTGGTGTCATAGGTAGTGATGTTTTGTTTTGTTTTTTCATAGTTAAGCAAACGGAAATCTGCACGTGTCATTTATTTTGAAATTTGCCACATGCTTTACACTGCTTCCGTGCCTGATTTCCTGTCTGGCCCGATCTAAACTGCTGACATTTACGCCTTTTAGAAGCGTAGAGTGTCAAAAATAGACCTGCTGCGTAAATTTAGGAGTGGGCCGCAACACAAAGCTTCCGAGATGCATGCGATTTGCGCTGCTTTGTGCCCTGTAGAAAACGGTCCCATTTCCTTAAGAAAGTTTTCCCTGTCATTGTGTCTGATCTGATTCAAATAGTGAACTCATCACTGCTATCAGGTGTCTTCCCAGGCTTTAAAAACAGCAGTTATTAAACCACTGCTAAAAAAGAATAATCTGGACAACACGTTAATGCAGAACTACAGGTCGATCTCAAATCTTCCATTCATCAGTAAAATGATTGAAAAAGCTGTTTCAACAGTTAAATGGCTTCATAACAATGACAAACCGTTTTGATGTTTTCGGTCTGGTTTCCGTGCTCATCACAGCACTGAGACTGCCCTCGTCAAAGTTTTCAATGACATCCGCATAAATACAGACTATGGTAGAACAACAGTGATGGTTCTGTTGGACCTCACTGTTGATCATGATATATTATTGAACGACTGGAGAGCTGGGTCGGACTCTCTGGTACAGTACTTGGCTGGGTTGAGTCTTACCTAAAGAACAGGGACTTCTTTGTTTCAATAGGAAACTTTTCATCATAATGAACAGAAATCACATGTGGGGTGCCCCAGGGCTCCATCCTGGGGGCCCTCTTATTTATTATCTACATGCTCCCACTAACCCAGATTATAACAACCAATAAGATTAGCTACCATAACTATGCAGATGATACTCAGCTCTACATTACGATTTCACCAGGTGACTGAACCTATCTGCACTGTAAGGTGGATGGGTTGAGCAAATCAATGGATGGATGTGCCATAATTTTCTTCCTCTGAATAGAAACAAAACTGAAGTAATTATTTTTGGACCCAAAGAGGAACGATCAATAGTCAGCACACAGCTTCAGTTAATACAGCTAGAAACTACTGATCAGGCCTGAAATCTAGGTGTAGTAATGGACTCAGACCTGAACCTCCAGGGTCACATAAAGGCAATAACAAGGTCAGAGTTCTATCACCTGACGAACATTTCTAGCATTAAAGGACTGATGTCACAACAGGACCTCAAAAAACTCATCCATGTGTTTATCTTTAGTCAGATTGATTACTGCAACAGCGTCTTCACAGGTCTGCCTAAAAAGTCAATCAGACAGCTGCAGCTGATCCAGAACGCTCTCTGGTCTTGGCCATGATGGAGGTTGGAATCTGACTGTTTGACGCTGTGGACGGGTGTCTTTTATACAGATAACGAGTTCAAACAGGTGCCATTACTAAAGGTAAAGAGTGGAGGATAGAAGAGCTCCTTAAAGAAGAAGTAACTGGTCTGTGGGGGCCAGAATTCTTGCTAGGTTGTAGGTGCTAAATACTTATTTTCTGCACCATTATACAAATACATTCTTTAAAAATGTGATTTCTTGCATTTTTTTTACATTCTGTCTCTCCTATGATGACAATTACAGACCTCTCTCATCTTTTTAAGTGGGACAACTTGCACAATCACTGGGTGCCAAAGATCCTGGTAATACTGGTAATACTTAATAAAAGAAGTTGTTTAAGGTTTATTCTCTGGTGTTTTGTGATCTGGTGAGTCAAGCTCTGCGAGATTACGGTAAAACCGCGTCACTGCCAGTGCAGCTACCCACCAACTCTTGGAATGTATTAGATGGAAACCTGTGTGCCTGGCCTTTCCTTGCCAACATCAGGGACTGACCTCACAAATGTACTTCTGGAAGACTGGTCAGAAATTCCCATAAACACCTTCCAAACCTTACGGAAAGCATTCCCTACAGAGTTGAAGCTGTTAGAGCTCAAAAGGGTCAGCTCAGTTATTTTGTAGTTGAGCGCAGAAGTGAAAGAAAGAGAAAGGATGGGAACAGGGACTTAAAAAGAGGACTGAAAAAAATTCAGGTTTAATGTTGGAGATTGGGCCTCTCAAAATATGCCTGTTTGAGTGCATATGCACGTTTCCATCATCAATTCACGGTACGACCTGTGCATACATTTCTTCTCCTGAACTGAGTTGTTAGAATGTCAGAATTGCAAAGAACATATGTCTCCCAGTCACAGAGAGGGCTCATTCACTTGCTGTTTAGTCCGCCTGGTAATTATCATATCCACCATCTGTTAGAGAGCATATGATAAGTAGGAGAAGGAGCAGAACAGCCAAGAGGAGATGGAGGGAGCAGAAAATGAAGAGAGGGAGTAGAAAGAAGGAGTGTCAGTGTCAGAGCCTGGATCTTCATGTTTTAGTGGCTGCTCGCGTGCATCTGTCACTGCATACATTTATGCATGAATGTGTGCAATTGTGTGGGTGCAGTGAGTCCACGAAGAGGCTATTTATAGCAGCTACCTCACCTCGCTGCCAGCCCTGTGTTTACCAGGATCCAAGAGGCATCATGGATATCCCAGCAGACAGAGTTGTGCCTCGCAGCGTTATGTCACAGCTCACCCCACCTCACTCCTGCTGTCTTCCTCGGTTCCTCCTGAGATTCTGCCTGAGCTGGCTTTCAGACGCGCCCTTGTGGAGTTGAAGTCCCTCTGTAATCAGTGGCACAACCCATGTTTCCCTACCAAACTGGAAAACTGTGCTGCTGTTGGACGACTAGCAGCAATTCAGATAAACCGGTCATCCTGGAATAAACAAAGGGAAATAAGCATTGTGTTTTTGTTGTTTTTCAAAAAACACTTGGAAACTCTGATTTGGTTTTTAAAAAAGGAAAAACTTTGGGTAAAATGTGCTTCAAAAAGGGTGGGAAACAGGAACCATGGCCAAAATTAACCTCCTAGTCCAACATATTCCAAACAATATTTAGCATCCAATTTTGTCAGAAACTTTTAGTGTTTCCTAAACTGGTAACAATGCTTTTAGTTAGTCAAAGTACAGTAGCTCTCTCTGAGGATATCATAAAGCCACATTCCAATTAGTTAGCAAATAATTTTTATTACCAGGAGTCCCGTTAACCGGATGTATTCTGTATTTGACCGTTTTCTTTAAACGGTGACGGAAAGATCGGAAGGCCAGTGGTCATTTTTACAGATTCTAATTCCTACCCATGACCACTTGGTGCAGATACTTTACACACAGAGTTCAGGAAACTGAATCAATCAAAAACCGATTCCCATGGGAGAATCTGAGCATCATCTCAGACCTCGACACCGTAAGCAATGCATCTCGCTATCTGGGAGCTGAGAGCACGTTGCAGAGATACAGAGGTTTTGGAGCGAGGTTTTGCACCAGATACAGACCGATCCGACCGTTTGTTCGCATTTAATAATAATTAAAATGAATGAAAATTAAATGAGAAATGATGCTCCTAATGGTCAGAAGCATCATCTCAGTCGATGTCCCCGTCCAACAGGGCATTGTAGCTAAGCAGGATACCAGACCAGGTATATCTTCTATATGTCATTATCAACATTAAAAAAAATTGATGGGTAAAAATTGATTATGACCAGATTTATTTGATCAGTCAAAATGACAGACAACAAAGACATTATAGCGCGACGTCTGCTTATTACATGTGTTAACTTGGAAAAGGGTCGGATTTGACTCATTTATATAAATAATATCTGGGTTAAACCTGTAGGACTTTCTGTGTCACCTTCTGCAAAGCTTTGAGACTACGTTAAAAAACCAGAGCACCACCGGATCTGATTTAATAGGAGAACTTTCAGCATGAGGTGGAAGATGGATTGGCTTAAGACACCTGGATGTCAACCAGCTGGTGTATAACCTACTAAAAAATAGGATAAACTTATCACCTGTTAGGGTCTTTTTCTTTTTCTTTAATCAAAGACTTTAAAACATAATCATACGCTCCATAAACCAGACTTTTTAATGGCTTTATTTTGCTGTCAGTTGAAATCAGACCCATCAGAAAACAAACTGCTGCTAAAAGAGAAAAAATCCTTTCAGGTTTTAGATTAAAGTGTGCAATAAATAAATCTGCTGATATTCATCCTTACAGCCTGAATCTAATATGACCCAGATGGTTTATTTTCAGTTTTTATTACTTCCAGTCTTAATAATCAAGGATGATAGGATTAGCCGTTGGAAAAACACGAACTTCCAGAATCTTCTTCCAAGTTTCTAAAAGATGATATGCTTGGTCAGAATATTAGGAAAGTCAATGATGTATAGTGCCTTGCTAAATCACCCACATCCCTTAGGTTTGTTCACATTTTCTGAGCAACTGTGGAGGACTGATCCTGCCAAAGTTGACACATAAATAAATGTGTAAATAAATACATAAAGGTGTAATTGAAATTGGAAGTAAATAAATAAAAAATATATGAGGAAATGAAATTGAAAATAAATTCATAAATACATATGTGTGGAGATAAATAAAAAAAAGAATGATCTATTTACGCATTTATTTATGTATCTGGGAATATCTGGGGGGCTGATTGATTGACAATGTAGCTGACCAATCATGATTTAGGCCAGTGTTAGAAAGGCCCACATCATTACCATACACTTAAAGGGCAAAAAGTGTTTGTTAATGTTTAAATTAATGCATTAATAATAAATAAAAAGGGGAATAAATAAATAAATTTGGAAAAAAAAAGAAAATTGGAAAAAAATAAATGTGGAAATACATCCATTCATTACTTTTAATTTATTATCTTATATATTTATTTATTTCCATCCAATTTCGCTTACACATTATTTATTTCCAAAGTATTTTTTAAATTTATAATAATATTATTTAATTAATTAATGTATTTATTTTTTAATTTTTAATTTTGGCAGGATCAGTCCTCCATAAGCAACGACCAAACGTTTTATTTTATGGGAGAATAGAATAAAGATATTTCATAGTTTTCTAAAGTTTTTCTAAAGCAAAGTCTGAATAGCATTCCCACATCATGATGCCACCACCACTTGTCGCTGTTTACTGTAGGCAGACCAGAGAACTTCGGTTTGGTCAGTTCTGACCTGAGCTGTTTCCTCCTCACGTCTGATTTTCTTTCCACAGCAGTTTTCATCTTATCACTCCTCTACTAAAACCAATTTGTGGAAGCCTTATTAATAATCCTCCTCATCCTCCTGTCAACAGATTTTCTCTCCTGAACTTTGGATCTCTTCAAGAAGCATAAAATCGGAGCACAGAAACAACGAATTGAGGGAGAACAGGGTATATCTAAAGAAGAGTAGAAGTTTTGAGTGCAAGGATAACACATTTTAATAGCAAATATTTGCAATCCTGCTATCAAATTGAAAAAGTAAGCTTGTGACTTTGACAGCTCCTCCAGTGGCACCAAGGGCCTCTGGTGCCTCTTGGTGGGTTTGTGTCAAACTCTTCCCATTTACCAATGATGGATTCAACAAGAAAGGTTAAAAGCTTGGAACGTTGATTTATAACCCAGACCTGCTTTAAATTTCACGCCAACTCTCTCCCTGACCTGTCTGCCATGTTCCTTGGTCTTCATGATGCTGGTTGTTCACTAATGCCACTGAGGCCTTCACAAAACAGCTGGATTTATACACCAGTTAAACAGACAGGTGGACTTCACTTAGTAGTAGATCAATAAATTGTGACTGAACACAAGTGGATGCCCACCTTTTCAGACCTTAATTTGTGGAAATATTGTTTATTTAATGGTTTATTTAGTTTTTTAAAGGTAAAAGGCACAAAAAAAGCAACATAAAACATGCATTCTTCTCTTGCAGTATCATTTTATGTGGTTTGATCTCTTCAGGCAGTGGCGGTTTTATATATAGGCCATTTCGCCGGTTGCTCAGGGCGGTATTAGAAAATGAGGAGTTCACCAAGGAAGACACAACTGACTCCAGAGTCAGTAAAATGACATTTAGACTTTCTTTAAACACTTCAATCAAAGCAGCTGTTTGAAAATCGCAAATAAAACATGTTTTCTGTAAAAGCTTTACAACCTTTCTCTTTAAGTTTTTAATCAAAAAAAGGAAAAAAATAATAATAATAATTTGCGCTTGATTTTTTAAATAGATATTTTCATGTTGTGTCAGAATAGAAAAACACTTAATGGGTGATTAAATGAGTAGCTAAAATTGTAAATAACTAACTCTAGGTTTGTATCTTTGTGGGGACACAAACACGTCAAATAATTATGGTGTACATAATAAACTCATGTGTTATTTCAGATTTCATGGATAGACACATAGGGACAGTGAGGGAACTCTGTTTAAAATCACTTGTTTTCTGTACAAAGGATGTTTAGAAATGCCAATAATTTTATTCTTCCTCAGTCAGAACTATTTATTTAACAATATCTTTAAGCAAACATTTTTAGTCATTCTGCTCTACACAGAGTAATACTGGGATTCTAACAAGAATATATTTGTTGGTTGATAATCTGGGGTTAAGGTTTCATTAACTAGATTGTATTACGCTGCTTTATGCACCCAAAGGTCCAACCATTCATTATCTGTACCCGTCCATCCTATGCAGGGTTGGGTGGCTGGTGCCTATCTCCAGCAGTCATGGGGCGAGAGGCGGGGTCGCCAGTCCATCACAGGGCAACACAGAGACATACAAGACAAACAACCATGCATACACATTCATACGTAAGGGCAAATTAGAGAGACCAATTAACTTAACAGTCATGTTTTTGGACTCTGGGAGGAAGCCGGAGTACCCGGAGAGAACCCACGCATGCACAGGGAGACCATGCAAACTCTATGCAGAAGGACCCCGGGAATTTTTTTATTTTAATTTTTTATTAAATGTGTCCTGTTTGGCAGCGTAGCACTAAGAATTGGTGTCTGAGTACCAAGTAGAAGCCCAACAGATTTACTTTCACAAGTGGAGCAGTACAGCTTTTGCTATAGTACTCCACTTGATATATATGTGTGAGACATCTTTTTTATGAATTGCTGTGGGTTTTATTTTCTGATGTTATGGACACGGAGAAGGAAAATAAAGGGGAAGAAAGAAAGAAGATGAAGAAGAGAGGTAGGAAACAAAAAATCAACAGAGGGTAAGTTGAAAATATAAGAGAGGAAAGGGAACAAAGAAAACACAGGAAAACATCGAAGTCTGCCTCCATACCCACAGGACGGCAGAGAGAGGGGGAAAAACGAAACAAAAACGAAAAAGGAACATTGACAAAACAAAACAAACATCGTGAACTAAGAACTACACAACCACATCACACACGCTACCAGCAGTCACAGCCAACACCATTTCATGACTTTAACAATTACCCATCGGTCTTTGTCAGATGAGGTGTCGGGTGCTGTAGGCGCGTTGCATGATGGGATGGTTGAGTGTACACATCAACGGTAGCTGCAATCGCTGTGTGTCTGGAGTGCATAAACCTGGACAAAATGGTTCCCTCGTGTTGTGTGAAGGGCTGCCACAACAGGTCATACAATACAAGGAAAAAAAACTTTACAACAACATAAGATTCTTTAGGTTTCCCGCTTGGAAAAGTGATTTTGGGCAGAAAATGGGAGAATACCTTCCAGCGATTAGTATTTTTTGAACAGTTTACATGTGTATGCGCTGATCCCAAACAAAAGATAGTTTGTGATGTCCAATGCGGTGGTGGGAGCCAGTAATGAAACGTCAGAGCTCCATTTGTTTCCTTTGAGCTCGTAAGGATCTACATGGTCGATTGTAGACAATTTCTGATTATATCTATCCCTAGCCTCCTATACAAGTTTATCCTTGTAAGGAATGCGTTCCTCCTTCTTTTTATCCATGTGTGAGACTCCAGTGTCCTTCTTCAACTTCAGCTTCTTCAGTATATCTAATGCGGCTTCCCCTAGCAACGCAAGACGCTTACACTCAAGATGACGCCCGGGGCTGGTGGTTGCTAGGCAGGTTACGTGTCTGATAAAGACCGATTGTCTGCTTAAAAAAAAAAAAAAGAAATGTATGAGCTGTGTAGTGCACTGAAACTCTACTCACTCTGGAACCTTCTCTGATCTCCTATTAGATCACAAGATGGTACATTTTAGCTATGGGAAAATCTACTTAGACCATTGATGTTTGACTCATTCAATTCAAATCAATTCTGTTTATTTATATAGCATCGATTCACAACAGATGTCATCTCAGGGCACTTTACAAGAAAAGTCATTTCAGTTCAATCTTACAAACGTTCCTATCAGTTTAAACATTTTCTATTTAAGGAATCCCAACAGATTGCATCGAGTCATTGCATCCGTCGTGGCAGATGGCCGCTCGTACTGAGCCAGGTTCTGGTTCTGGTTCTGGTTCTGTTGGAGGTTTCTTCCTGTTAAAGGGGAGTTTTTCCTCCCCACTGTTGCTACATGCTTGCTCAGTATGAGGGGTCGCTGTGAAGTCAACGACACAACGCAGGGGACTGTCAGCTGTCACTACATGTTGGTCCAGGAGGAGAGAATGCTGCGAGTGAATAGCTCGATGTGATCTGGTGGGATTAGTCAGACAGAAAACGGAATTAACTCATTGGAATGTATTGAAAATGACTTGTAAAGTGCCTTGAGATGACAGGTGTTGTGAATGGGCGCTATATAAATAACCTGCAATGAAATTGAATTGAAAATGTTTGGACCTGTTCTATGTAGAAAATAAAAGGATTTTGACCTTTAATGTGGGGTGCAGCGTAATATGACGTTAGAGCAAACATTGAAATCAGTGGTAGTTCCTTCACATGTGAAAAACAGAGATGATATAGAGATTGAATAAAACATATACTCAACATATTCAACAAAGAATTGTTTCAAATCTATATATTTGTCATTATAAACAGTGGATTAGTGTTAGATAAATATTACCCTAGAACATAGAACAGAGATGAGGAAAGAGACATCTTCTGTGTTTTACTTGCGAATGAAGATTTCACAAGGGGGGTGAAAGACATTTGAACAAGCTGAGTGTCTTCTCCCAAACATGCTCAAATCCTTGTCCCACCGAGTTCACTCTCCCCAAAGCTTTTATTACAAAGCAGGGGTTTACAACAGGTCATAAACCACACCCACATTAGGCCTCTGGGTGTTGAAACGGAATAACAAAGTACATGTAAATTAGGCCTTCCAGACAACCCTCTCAATCAACTCTTAGAGGGGATTTATCACCCATATGAGGAATTATACAGTAACATACACAGTATTACACTTATCAATGATAATACACATTTTCTGACAATTAGGAATCCAGATCATCAGATCATCAACTTTCTTTTTGGAGGGAAAGGAAGGGAGGGGGGATGTTCAAACTGTATTGTCTGAATTATAGAGCATTCTAAATATATGACAATTGTCTGACTGAAAGTTTATAATCATGGTTGAGTCTCTTCTTTCATATCTTTGTTCTGGTTTATAATGAAAGGTTTTTTGGGGTGGTTTTTAAGCCATCACAAAGTGGTTTCATGTTTCACATTAAATGAATAAATTCATAATTACCAGGGACTCTTTGAAGAAGCTTCAAACAAAGGGGGAAAACAATGCTTAAAAGCAACGATAAAACAGGTGCTCCCCTTCAGTGTCATGAATAGAGGAGATGGAGATGTTCTGGGATCGTTGTTGTTTTGGTCTCCTTCATTTAGTAAAGTGATAGTTTTCATCACCGTACTTATCACTTTAAAATAATAAAAGTGGAATCAAAGCATTCACTAAAAGGGTAAAACATCATTTTATATTTTTACTATATAATTATCAAGTAGATATGTTCCTCAGTTCTATCGGTCAGTCTGTGACTGGGGTACCTTCTCTCAGAAACTGCTCTTTACTTGCAGTTTGCAGTCTTGAAAATTCACACAGAACGTCAACATACTTTAGAATATGGGCTGTTTTTACGGGTTTTATCCCAACAATAGTATCAGGTATTGTTAGAATGTCGAAATAGTTAGCTCATTCTTCAAAGATCCTTGTTTAGGGGTGTAATGGTACACAGGTCAAGGTTCGGTACGTTTTCGGTACGCTTTCATCAAGAAAAATAAATACAAATATCCATATGACTTTTTTACCTCTTCTGTCTGTTATCAAGATAACTCAAAAAGTTATAGATGGATTTTGATTCAACTTTCAGTATATTTCGACAGCCTAGTCTCCCAGCTGTACTTGAATGCAGCATGGGCAGCTGTTGGAAAAATCTCTTCTCACGAATGGGGATTCCTCCGACCCGACTTGCATTTTCTCCAAAATAAGGAGTTTGGTCTGATTGGATGCTACTGGTAACCATGGGGACATCAGCTGGTTTTTCTCTAGTATCAGTGATGTTTCCATTCAGCTTGTCATTGTTCCAGGTGAATCATTCAGTTCAGTGCAGAGCGTGTTATGGACCTTATTACTGTTGAAAGATGCGTTCACTGATATAGTTCTGGTTCGGTCCATCTTTCTTTTCTACTGTAGCTGCACGAGAAACCATTCATATTCCCAAACAGCAGAGTTTAGTGATAGCTGGGAGTCCTTTCTGTTTTGTTTTGGTGTCACTTTTTGAAGTTGCCCGGTGGAACGTTTCACTGCGCTCTGAGTGATGCACTGAAACGTTCTGCATGTGTTCAGGTAGAAAACAGCTGGATATATTCGGTACACATGCGTACCAAACCAAAAGGGTAGTACCGAAAAATATAAATACATGTTCCGTTACACCTCTATCCTTGTATAAAACTTTTTGGATTTAGGATGTGTTCTGTCACACGTGGATCCTTTTTCTTCTAACGCCAACAGAGAAGAAGACTTTTAAAAGCTTCAAAGTGGAAGCTTAAATAACTTCTGAACCTCCTGTGCATGCAGTGTTCTATTAATGGCCAAACTGGAATCATTGCACTTATTAAAAAAGACAGCAGAAGCTGACTGCTGAAGTTGAATCGCTGTTTTGCAAACAGAACCACCAGGTTGATCAGAATCAGAGAGCACCAGCCTGCCTGTTTGGAGACAATCTTTTCTTTTCTTTTTATCTTTTTCCTTGGATCTGACTCTGATTGTTGCTTTGGGAGCGAGTGGGCAGCAAACCGCCTCAAAGTAGGACTGAACCTCTTTATTCTATTTTTCTCTATGTGTCTGGGCTCACATAAGTGAGAACGACTTAGATATTATTTCACAGAGTTGGTTTGATGTGTATTGAACGCTGAACCAGCTGTTTTCACTGAAGCTGCTGAATTTTGCTGTGTGTTTTAACTAGTTGAATCCAGAGCAGGGCTATGTCTATTAATTTGCACAGCTAAGCAAATGAATACTGGTGCTGGGACTCTGCTCCCTCTGTCTATCCTTGTTCATTCCCTACTTCCTTCCCTTTGCCTCTTGGCTCATTATCTTATTGCACACAATCCAGGTGAAACTCGAAAAATTTGAATATCGCACAAAAGTTCCTTTATTTCAGTAGTTAAACTTAAAAGGTGAAACTAATATGTTATATAAACTCAACGCGAGATATTTCAAGCCTTGATTTGTTACAATTTTGATGATTATGGCTTAGAGCTTATGAAAACCCCAAATCCAAAAGCTCAGAAAATTAGAATATCACATGAAATTGATAAAAAAAGGATTTTAAATAGAGAAATGTCGGACATCTGAAAAGTATAATCATGCATTATGTACTCAGTACTTGTTTTGGGTCCCTTTTGCATCAATGACTGCCTCCATGCAGCGTGGCATGGATGCTATCAGCCCGTGGCACTGATGAGGTGTTATGGAAGACTAGGATGTTTCAATAGCGGCCTTCAGCTCTTCTGCATTGTTCCGTCTCATGTCTCTCATCTTTCTCTTGGCAATGCTCCACAGATTCTCTATAGAGCTCAGGTTAGGCCAGTTTGCTGGCCAATCAAGCCCAATAATCCCACGGTCATTGAATCGGGTTTTGGTACGTTTGGCAGTGTGGACAGGTACCAAGTCCTGCTGGAAAATGAAGTCAGCATCTCCATAAAGCTGGTCTGCAGAAGGAAGCATGAAGTGCTCCAAAATTTTCTGGTAGATGGCTGCGTTGACTCTGGACTTAATAAAGCTCAGTAGACCAACACTAGCAGATGACATGGTTCCCCAAATCAACACAGACTGAGGAAACTTCCCACTGGACTTCCACCATCTTGGATTGTGTGCCTCTCCATTCTTCCTTCAGACTCTGGGACCTTGGTTTCCAAATGAGATGCAAAATTTCTTTAGCCCAGGTAAGACGCTTCTGATGTTGTTTGTTGTCCAGGCTTGACAAGAGGAATAGGACATTTGAAGCCCATGTCCAGGATCCGTCTGTGTGTGGTGGCTCTAGATGAACTAACTCCAGCCTCAGTCCGCTCATTGTGAAGGTTCCCAACAATTTTCAATCGCCTCTACTGACAATCCTCTCCAGGCTGCGCTCATCCTTACTGCTGTGGAACTTTTTCTTCCACACTTTTCCCTTCCACACAACTTTCTATTAATGTGCTTTGATAAAGCACTTTGGGAACATCCAACTTGTTTTGCAATGACCTTCTGAAGCTTTCCCTCCTTATCGAGGGGATCAGTGATGGTTTTCTGCACAACTGTCAGGTCAGCAGTCTTCCGCATGGCTGTGATTCCTACTGAACCAGACTGAGAGACCATTTAAAGGTTTAGGAACCTTTTCTGGGTGTTTTGGACGTGACGTTTAGATATTTATTATTGATTATGTGAGCCAAACATTACTGCACCTTTTGTTCCACAACAGCAAACACCCCAGGGCAAGAGAATCCTGGCAAGGACATTTTGAAGAGACCTTGAGATAAGCATTTCTTGAAGAAAAGTCAAATCTGAGGTGTTATGGACTACTGTAGTGTATTTTATCCTTTAAAAAAAAATCTCATCAAATGTTTAGTTAAGTTTAAAAAGATCCTTTCATGCTTGACTTCCTACAGTATGATGCTCACTTTAATACTCATTTATGGTTTTCCACTTTATATTGCTGCAGGAATTTCAAACAAATCTCGCCAAGCAACAGTTTAAGATAACATCTTTATCAGATCTTACTGTATATTTGTACTTGTATAGCTCGTCTGAAGCTGCCTTACTGTGCTGCTGCAGAGCACGACAGCAGCCAAACACAGAAACCCACTCACTGGCTAAGGGCACTCTTGATGCTGCAGATGCATCTTTATTCTTTTTTCTCTCTGAGTAGGGTTCATAGATTATGAATGGCAATGGATGGAGAGCTAGATAGATGGCGTGTGATCTGGAGAAGGAAATAGGGGATGAAAGCGAGGGATTACAGAGGAGTGAAATTGAGTGGAAGACTGTCAGAGAGACTGGGGGGAAATGGAGCACTGGGGAAAGAGAAGAAGGGACAATTAAAGCAAGATGAAAGTGGAGGAAGAGCAAGTGAGCAATATGTGTGAAGTAGAGTGAGGGATTGTTGCAGGTTAGGAGAAATGTGCATAAGAAGAACGACAATACAGAGGAGAGGGTTTTTGGGAAGAAAACAGGAAGGGAAAATATGAATATAAATGATCCGTTTTTTACTTCTGGTTTGGAATTTATGTTAAAAGTGGAGTTGTTAGAAATCTATTTACGTTTCAAAATTTCCCAAAGACTGAGAAAGAAGAGCTGTTTTCCACTCGAGCTGTTTTCCACTCCTTTTTAGGAATCAACCTCCTTCTCCTCATCATTCGGCTCATTTAAAATAGGCAGTTAGGTTTATTTAGGGCTTTAATACTCCTCTTTTTACCAGTGGATACAAACCCAGTGACTAATGTGGGTCATACTTATATTAAAAAACTGTTTTACTAACCATAAATGTTCAGTTTAAACCGAATCCACTTTGTGACTCTCAGTCGAGACATTTCCTCCAGCAGCAGAACATCCTGATCCACACTGTAAATCTGTGATCCAAATTCATCCCAACCTGAACATGGCTGAAAGAACCAGGACAGAGAACTGGATATATTACATAACTTTTTAAACAATGCATTTCTGTTTTTGGTTTAATCACCTAGAACCATCCATCCATCCAACCGTCCGTCCGTCCGTCCGTCCGTCCGTCCGTCCATCCATCCGTCCGTCCGTCCATCCATCCATCCATCCGTCCGTCCGTCCGTCCATCCGTCCGTCCGTCGGTCCATCCATCCATCCGTCCGTCCGTCCGTCCATCCGTCCATCCATCCATCCGTCCGTCCATCCATCCGTCCGTCCGTCCGTCCGTCGGTCCATCCATCCATCCGTCCGTCCGTCCGTCCGTCCATCCGTCCATCCGTCCATCCGTCCGTCCATCCATCCGTCCGTCCGTCCGTCGGTCCATCCATCCATCCGTTCGTCCGTCCATCCATCCATCCGTCCGTCCGTCCGTCCATCCATCCGTCCGTCCGTCGGTCCATCCATCCATCCGTCCGTCCGTCCATCCATCCATCCATCCATCCGTCCGTCCATCCATCCGTCCGTCCGTCCGTCCGTCGGTCCATCCATCCATCCGTTCATCCATCCATCCATCCATCCGTCCGTCCGTCCATCCATCCGTCCGTCCGTCCGTCGGTCCATCCATCCATCCGTCCGTCCGTCCGTCCGTCCATCCATCCATCCGTCCATCCATCCGTCCATCCATCCGTCCGTCCGTCCGTCCATCCGTCCATACATCCGTCCGTCCGTCCATCCATCCATCCGTCCGTCCATCCGTCCGTCCGTCCGTCCGTCCGTCCGTCCGTCCATCCATACATCCATACATCCAGTGTTGTATATAGTGTTGTGAACTAACACTATATAAATAAACTTCATATAATAAAAAATTTGCATTATGGCATTTTCAGTGTCCAAGAATATTCAGTGATGCCATATCTTCTACCGAAATTACTTGAACGCTGCAAACCTTTTGCCCTGCACAGAAAAAAATGGAAATGAATGCAAATCAAAATAGGATTGGCTGGATAAATTGCCAATAAAATCACTATTTATTAAGTTTAAAGCAGATTTTTTTCAGAGCAGGATGCACTAACAGACTCTGATTGGACATTTGTGGTGGGACCTTAAAACCCGTGGCCAGAATTTCCATTGAATCATGTAAAGTGTGCTTAGTTTTCTGAACAAATTGACTTAATTTTTGTTTCCAAAAATAGTAACAAGAATGTGGAATTGTGTTATGTCTAATCTGACTAGCAGAGACAGAATATGTGCTCCAGTTTGTTTTGGGAAGGCTTCAAACAAACAATAGATAAATGAATGCCAAAAACAAACACACCCACAACAGCACCTGTTCATCATGCTCAGGTTTAAGAGAAGCATTGGAACATCTTCACACAGATAAAGTTAATTAATTCCTGGGTGGTTAAGCAGTGAGAGACACTATAACAACCCTTGAAAAAAGAGGCACCTTGCTGTGTTTTTCAGACAAAAATCAACCTCCTCCTCCCACTCTGTCGTCTTCCTGAGGATTTAGTGTCTTTTTCCTCTGAGTGAAAGCTCATACAAAGAATACTAGGTATTATATCCAGCTGACGTTTTGCACATTTTTCTTTCAGCCCAAGACTGCAGTAGAAGGCCTTTATTAGTACATTTGGATGAGCTGTTGGTTAAAATTAAAGATGATTTCTTTCTTTCAGCTTTTTCCCTACATTTAGCACACCTCTTTAATGGCGCCGGAAGAGAGCACCTCTCCACCTCCATCAGCGTTTAGGATGCAGTATAAAAGCAGGGAAACAGCGTGTCGGATGCAGAGTGCATATTGCAGCAACACATAGGAGAAATTCTGGCAAAAATCCAGAAAAATTCAACAGGCACTACTTTAAGGAAAACAAAGGCTTCCTACCAGTGTAGGAAGCATTGTTACAACAACAAAAATCAACCCAACTCAAGTTTCCTTACTATTTGAGGTAAATAAATTTTTTTTTTTCTTTATCTTTTATTTCGATAAAAGATCAAAATAAATGATGGAAAGATTGGAAAACTTATCGATATTTTCGATAAAGTATATGTGCTGTCCTCGCTCTGAGTTTCTTTATTTTCACCAGCTAGACAGCGAGATTGTTTCCTTTTATCTGCTGATTTATTGAAGAATGGCCTCCGACCATTACCTTCCTTATGACCATCGTAAAACTGAAGGCAAGGCAAGGCAGTTTTATTTGTACAGCACACTTTCAACAGCAGGGTGATTCAAGGTGCTTTACATGATTTGGTGATTTAAAAAACAAAAAAAACAATGGAAATTAAAAGTAAAAGAAACACACATTACACATGATACACAATAAAGTAGGAGAAAGATCAATAAAGCAAGAGAGCATGAACACATTTCATACATATGACATCAAGCATTTACTCAAAGGCAATTCTAAACAGATGGGTTTTAGTCTCGATTTAAAGCAGTTCAGAGTTTCAGCAGCTCTACACCCGTCAGGAAGTCTGTTCCAGATAAGGGGAGCATAGAAACTGAAAGCTGCTTCTCCATGTTTAGTTCTGAGTCTAGGGATGTTTAGTAGGCTAGAGTTGGAGGACCTGAGTGGTAGATATTAAACAAGGCTGCGTTCACACTGCAGGGCTTAATGCTCAATTCAAATTTTTTGAAAAAATTTGACTTTTTTCAAGGCCGTTCACATTTCCAATTAAATGCGACCTTTTGCGATCTCCTGTGTGAACTTGAAATGATCCAGAATTGACCCGCATGCGCAGAAGAACACTCAACGGTCAACGACGTCACTTATTGTTTGCGGAAGTGGTTACACATGGATGTCAACAGGGGAGCTCGTTTAGCCTTATTAAAGTTATTTTCACAACGGAACCAGCACAATTTCAATCTTCTCGTTTTAAGGAGAAAAATAAAAAGGAGGAGAGCAAGGTTTTTAGTCATGGCGTTTTGTGGAGCAGTGGTGGCAACGTTGGTACAGAAAAATGTGTGGGTTCGGAGTTGCAGCCAGGAGTGGTGGGAGACTGATGTGAGTGGCTTCACTAATACAGAATTCATCAGTAACTTCCCGAATGTCCAAATCCACTTTTGATTATGTTTGTGAGAGCCTTCGATTTACTCTGTCACGGGAAGAGACATGTCTGCGGCAGCCCATAACAGTGCAGAAACGCGTATCAATGACGTGCGGGTCGGATACATGCGACCTGGCCGTTCAGACTGAAGTCGCATTTCAAAAGATCGGATACGTATCCAATTTTGGACCACATACCCAAGTGGCCTGGGTCGTATTTGAAAAGATCGGACCTGTGTCGTTCAGACTGTCATGAAAAGATCAGATACAGGTCGCACAGAGGCAAAAAAATCAGAATTGGGTCGTTTCCGCCTGTAGTATGAACGTAGCCTAAGAGGGGCCCCAGGATGGAGCCCTGGGGCACCCCACATGTGATTTCTGTTCGTTCTGATTAAAAGTTTCCTATTGAAACATAGAAGTCCCTGTTCTTTTAGTAAGACTCAAACCAGCCAAGTAGTGTATCAGCAAGTCCGACCCAGCTCTCCAGTCGTTCCAATAAAATATCATGATCAACAGTGTGAAATGCTGCACTGAGGTCCAACAGAACCAGCACTGTGGTTCCACCACAGTCTGTATTTATGCGGATGTCATTGAATACTTTGACGAGGGCAGTCTCGGTGCTGTGGTGAGCATGGAAACCAGACTGAAAAACATCATAACGGTTTGTCATTGTTATGAAGCTATTTAACTGCTGAAACAGCTTTTTCAATAATCTTACTGATGAATAGAAGATTATAGATCAGCCTGTAGGTCTGCATTAACGTGTTGTCCAGATTATTCTTCTTTAGCAGTGGTTTAATAACTACTGTTTTTAAAGCCTGGGGGAAAACACCTGATAGCAGGGATGAGTTCACTATTTGAACAAGATCAGACACAATAACAGAAAGAACTTTCTTTAGAAAAGCTGTGGGTAGGATATCAAGACAGCAAGAGGAGGAGCTTAATTGGATAATGATTTTTCTCAAGGCTGTTCTGGTTTAATTCGTGGAATTCAGACATTTTCTCTACATTGTTGTTGATTGGGGATGGCACTGGTTGTGGGTTCGGTATTGAGGTACAGATTGACTGTCTAATTGTTAGAATCTTTTCAGTGAAAAAGCTGGCAAATTCATTGCAGGCCCTGGTAGAGTTTAGTTCAAGGGCTACTGTCACTAAAGGATTAGTTAGTCTTTCCACTGTAGCAAATAAGGTCCGTGCATTATTAATGTTTCTATTGATGATTTCAGGAAAGAACGATTCCCTAGCATCTTTTATAGTTAGCTGATATCTATTCAGTCTCTCTTTGTAGATCTCACAGTGAACCTGGAGTCGAGTTTTCCACCATTTTCTCTCGGCTCGTCCAGACTCTCTTTTTTCACTACGTACCAGTGGATTACTTGTCCACGGAGACTTCTTTCTACCTGAGACTACTTTCACTTTAGTTGGAGCAATGGAATCCACGATGTCTGAGATTTTCGCAAGTAAATGATCTACCAGCTTATTTACTGAGTTTGAGTTGGGAGATGAGGGGGATGTGGTGGAAGGGTAAATACGTTTAAAGGTTTCTACTGAACTGTCCCCTAGAAAACGCTTTTTTATAGTGGTCTTACTGTGGCTGGATAATTTAGCAGAGATGGTACTTTCAAAGAAAATACAGAAATGGTCAGAAAACGCAATATTAATGACAGAAATGTTGGAAATATTTAAACCTTTGCTGATAATTAAGTCCAGAGTGTGCCCTTTATTGTGTGTTGGTTGTTTGACATGCTGGATCAGGCCGAAGTTGTGGAGAGTATCATCTAATGTTTTTGCTTGTCTATCTTGGGGGTTGTTGGTATGGATGTTAAAATCCCCCACAATGATTAGTCGGTCATAGTCGATACATATTACAGAAAGAAGGCCATTGAAATCATTAAAGAAGTTAGAGTTAAGTTTTGGTGGTTTATATAAACTTAGAAATAAAGCTTTGTTAGGCTCGTTTATCTGGGTGGTTAGGTATTCAAAAGAATCAGATGTGCCCAGGGTTACCTTTTTAAAGTTCATTGAGTTGTGAAAAATGGTGGCTACAACTCCACCTCATGAAAACATACAGAGCATTGTATTAGCTACTCAATCACAAACTAGCTTCTGAAATGCTTACTGCAAGCTAAGAAAAATAATCCTCACAACTCGATTAAATGAACAGATTATCACACTACAGCGGCCTGGTGGGTTTGGTTCAATATACTATTCTTTCTGTTTCCATTGTAAACGTGGTCCATACAACTGACTTGTACCGGCCCATTGCTGGGGCCCCTTCAGTTGTAGGTCTATAGGACAATGGTACTGTACGGTTAGGGCGGAGCAATTGGCATCACACAACACAGATAATTGATTGGCGGACAGAAAATCACATTAGTATGACGCCACGTCAGGTGTCTGGGTTTAACCCTGCCTATCCATTGAGAGTCCAACTGGGGGTGGAAACGCTCTCCTAAATATGTCGAACCATAAAGTAGTTTACCGACCTGTACCGTACTACCCAGTGGAAACGAGGCATAAGTGAGCACTCCTTACTTTCTAGATTTGTGTCACTCATGAAGAAAGCATGTTGGAATAGCTCTGTTATGTTATCTCTGATTGGTTCTTCTGGTAGACTTTTGTTCATCATTTTTCTTTTGTAAGGTGTTTCTGATTGGACGATTATTCCCTCTGGTTCTTGATCCTGTGAACCCGGAAGAATTGTTACGTTTTGTTTTTTTTACTTTTGGACAGTTGTTAAGATGTGTAACTGAGGCATCAAGGTGTTGTTTTTACTACTGAAAGCAGCTGATTAGCATCTCAAAAGATCAAGAAACACCAGAACTACGACTGCAACCCAGATAAAAATAAAATGGTATCTGTGGCAAGCTCGCTATCGCTTTTATGCTAGTGCAGTAATATAAATATGCATAATCATGGCGACAAGGAATTGTTTTAACAACAGGAAGCAGCCGATTAGCATCTCAAAAGATAAAAAAACACCAGAACTATGACTGCAACCCAGATAAAAAAAAAGGTATCTGTAACAAGCTCGCTATCGCTTTTATGCTAGTGCAGTAATATAAATATGCATAATCATGGCGACAAGGAATTGTTTTAACAACAGGAAGCAGCCGATTAGCATCTCAAAAGCAATAATGATTCAGGAACTATTAACCCACAGAGCAGGACCAAAGAGCAGAGAGAGAAAGAAAGAGGAAGTTCAAACCATCTCCTCCATCCATCATAATGAGCTAGGATCATATCCCCTACTCCAACATCTCTCTGCCCGGCTTTTTGATCCTATGACCAGACAGAGATTTAAAGAGGAGCCACAGAAGCAAATGAGGTGGATTAGCAGTGCTTGCTAACTACTGATGGTGTCATCCAGGATATGTTACTGTGGAATATCATCTCTTCTGTCTGGATATTGGCTGTTAGCATGTCATTATGGTCATAAAGCAGTCATACGGTGCTGTTAGCATGTTGTGACAGCCATGAAACTGTCATAACACAACAGTCTTCAGTCAGAGGACTCTACAGATTCATTGCGAGACTGACTGCTACTGAATATCCTTCCGGCCCACAGCATCACCATCCACAAGTCTTTGAAGATATTTGGATGATATAAATTGCGACATTTTATTTGTGAAAGTATTTTTGAATTGAAGTGATTTAAGAAATTATGATCTTTAAGATTGATTATTGCATAAATACCATTTTAGTATCGTATAACATTAGATTCATTGATTTAGTGAAAGATTCAGACAGAACAGCTCTCCCACACTTCTAGTTTATCAAGTTGCTTATTGATTCTAATAACTAAATTACCAGAAGATACACAAGCAGAAATAAACACCCACAAGGTGATTTAGTCTCATGTCAGCTCTAATCAGTCCAAGTTGTTTGACAACGTTGAAGAAGAAATTCTTTGTGACATAATGTGAAGGCTATTAAAGCGATTCACCTGATGTGCCAGGGGTACTCAGCATCGGCGGTTGCGTGCTGGAGACTTGAAGCCTAAATGTTGGATTAAATGGACACAGATGGGTTGAACGTTGGCCTCCTTAACCTTGTTCTACTGCAGTTTGTACACCTTGTACTCTGATGTTTGTCTGTATTCCAGCTGCAAGCAGAGGCCTTCCCTCCCCCTGCTGAAGAGGTCTCTAGATGCATGTGGGCTGCATTAGAGATGCATGAAAAATCTATTGGAAAATGAAGGATGCAGCTGAGTCACTTAAACACACACACATGTTTACTCATATTCACACATGGTTGCCCACGTTGGCATATTTTAGGCCGTAATGCGTACATACATAACAAATGAGAAAAAAAGATGATTTCTCAAAAGTTGCACATGTATTATGTAGGCTATGTATGGCTGCACATGTGTGCCACTCAGTGCATATAGATGGCTCTTATTAAAAAATTATGCAAGTGTGCTCTGTTGTGAAGGTGACATGGATCAATATGCAAATGATTGATTTCTCTGACAGATGAATCACCTGCAGCTGAAACTCCATTAACAATATTAATCATGTGTGATCATTTGTTAAATGCCTTTTCCAGGCATACAGATGAAAATATTGTGAATGCAGAAAGACATATGTCTATTACTTGAATCATAATCTGATATGAAGTAGGTATGCATCAGTTGTTTGCATCTTGTTTGTTTTTGTTATAATTCTCTTTATTTTGAATGATTTTGCATGTTTTTCTCAGTTGACGTCTTTGGCCTGGAACATATTTTATTAACTGTACATGCTTCTCTGTTCAAGGTTCATTAAATAAAATCTTAAAAGTAACATGTCACACTGTACAAAATGAGATTTATTAGATCCCAGGGTTAGGGCGCCATCATGGGGATTTTCATATTTCTGCTTTAGAACCCAAATACAAAATTAAGAAACAATAAATCAAACTGTGCCTTTCCCTTCTGATTTCAAAAGGTGATTCTCCCTCCATTTTGGTTTTCTTTTAACTCTTGAGGGATTGACAAAAAACATACATCCCAAACAAAGCCACACATATTTTGTGAAAGTAGACAAATTTCCTGATAAAAGTACCAAAAATTAAGTGTAAAGTCACATTTTGGACCTTAAAACAACTTTTCATAGGGATTTAAGGGCTATTCGTAATTTATTGAACTGCAGGAGTTAATAAAAAGCTGTCAGGTCTATGGAAGAGACAACCTATTAGTTTAGGACAGGGGTGTCAAACTCAAAGGTATTTTGGGCCAAATCAAGATCATGAATGTCCTTAAAGGGCCGGTTGTGGCAGAAAGTGTTGATAAAACTATTGTTAACAAACTGTTAAAATATTAATAAATATCTGTTTCCGCATACTTCTTAAAATGAAATAATACTGAGCATCTTTTCACAATGATGTGATTTAGGACTTTTCAAATAAACACTGATTTGATTTGACTGATAAAATAGTATTTAGGTGCACATAAATAGAGCTGAAACGTTGTATTTATATGGTACTCTAGAGTTTAGAGGGCCACATAAATGGCTATGGCGGGCCGGGCCTTGACTTTGACACATGTGGTTAAGGATGTAAAATTTAGACAGTGTTAAGAGGGGTAAGTTTGACACTCAAAAGGACCTCAAATTCAGGCCAGGTTGTAATGGGTATGGTATAGTTTTGACCCAGACCCCAAGCCACAACCTAGGAAAGATTGAGCGATTTTTTTTTTAACAAAACACAGACTGCGCAAGCTGGTAAGCAACTGCCTTTTGGGAACAGCTTTCTGTTCACACTGTGAAGGAGACAGGAAGGTGAAAGACTGGTCAAAAAAAGAATGCAATGTGTAACCAGGAAGTATTCTTGAGAGTTTAAATGAAGGCAACTGGACTTTTCTTGTTGTACTGAATACGTTTTGTCTCTCATCCAAGAGGCTTCTTCAATACTGAAGACTGGATTGGGGGTATCAGATTTATAAATCTAAGTTTAAGGTTCACTAATGGTGCTATCGTTATACCTAACGAAGCTATCAAGGTTGCGCAAGCTTCTAAGCACTAAGCAATCTTGGTGATGTAAGAGTCGTTAATGGTAAAACAACCCCGGTTATGTAACTATGCGCTGTTTTGGTCACATGGGTCAATGTGTGGGTTTTGGTGAAACTTCTTGGGTAGGCAACTCAAGGCTGTTTTGTATGTGTTTGAAAGGGGGAATCTCAAACCACCTCCTCTGTTTAAGGTTGGTTTCATATGTTTTACATAGATGACTTCTTTCACTCCTCTCTCAAACCATCTGTCTTCTCTATCTAAAATGTGTACATTATTGATCCTTTAGATGTAGATGGACTGCTGAGTCTTGGCCTGATGAGTTTGCTCTTCTGTGTTGAGCTATCCATTTGTGTAGTTGCTGTTTCGTTTCTCCAATGTACAGCTCTGAACATTCTTTACTGCACTGGACTGCAAATACCACACCACTGAGCTTGTGTTTGGGTGTTTTGTCCTTAGGATGAACCAGTCTTTGCCTGAGAGTGTTGCCAGATTTAAAATGCACTGGGATGTTATGTTCGGAAAATATCCTTATTTGTTTCGAGACTCCAGTCACAGATGGGCTAACTATGTCTTTCAGTCTTCTCTTCTCCTACCCTACAATGGCCTGAGTTGACTGTTTCCTTTACTTTTTTGATGCATTGACATATGCCCAATTAGGGTATCCACAAGTTAGGAGTGCCCTGTTTATATGTTTATGTTCTTTGGCTTCCACTTCCTTGACTTGGATTTTGACCCTGGTGTCATCCACATACCTAAACCAGTGACTGGGTGGTGATCACTTGTTCAGTTCTTGTCATGTTTTGGTGAAAGGAGGACCCAAATGCAAAGTGTCGGCTTGAGCTCCCTTTGCTCATCTTTAATAAAGCTCAGAAACAAACTCGGGACAACACAAGATGTGGAAGAGACCTGAGTGAGACGACATTTGACGACAACTCTGACGAACTCTGACGACAACTCTGACGACGAACCAGCGGAGACATGAGGGCACTGGGGAACCTATATACACAGGGATGTAATCGGGGAAACTCATAACAGCTGGGGGTAATCAGGACACAGAGACAGACAAAGACAAAAGTCACACCGTGACAGTTCTATGTTGTAGTGTTCTGATGACCGATCGTTTATGTTCCAGTGGGTGGTGTGAGTCAAAAAGTAGGTATTGTTCTGTATGTGTGGGTTTCCTAAAGACTTCTGTGGTAAGGCTGCCATCTCCTTCTATGTGTACCAGGCAGTCCAGAAAGGGTAGCTTTTCTTCTTTAGCGTCTTCTCGAGTAAACTTAATGATTTGATCTACCAAGTTGATATGTTCAGTAAAGGCTTCCACTTCCTTGACTTGGATTTTGACCCTGGTCTCATCCCCATACCTAAACCAGTGACTGGGTGGTGATCCCTTATATGAGTTCAATGCTTGTTGTAACTTTAATCCTAAATTGCTCTGCTTCTTCCTCTGTGATGTTATTGTTCTGGATAGCTGATTCACTGACAGTTATGAGGTCTACGATTGGAATTTTCTGTGGGGAGATAGCAAAATTAAGTCCTTTGGACAAAACTACTTCCTATGGCTGTGTCAGTTTCCGGTTGGACAAATTCCTTACCAATAGTTCCCGGCTGGACAAGTTGTAACTAGCCTGACATTCTTGGTTGGATTTTCGTGTAGCTGGAAAAGGGTTGGCTTCCTGCTGTAATCTGTAAAATTTATGTTGTTGCCGTTTCTTAAGTCTTTTCATGTCATGAGGCCTTTGCTTTAACAATGAAAGAAGACACTTCTTCTAGGACTGAACTCGGAAGAAGGGCGGATAGCTTCTGATGAAGTTGTTCAATACTGTGTGAAAGAGCCTCCGTGGTAATATGGACCTGTTAAATCCTCTCACTACGTAGAGAGGAAGCAGTTTTGTCCAAAGGACATAATTTTGTTTACGCAAGCCTGATGGCCTCATTGGGTATAACGATAGCCCCATTAACAATAATAAGAACAACAATAATAATAATAATATTAAAATGTATAAAGCGCTTTTCATACAAAAAATGCAGTTCAAAGTGGTTTACAGAATAAAAATTAGCCCCCCCCCCCCACAAGTTTAAGCATGAAAACAATTATACTACCCTCCCCCCAATCCTATCCCCATGTGTGGACACATCAGGAGCAACATTAAAAGGACATTAAAATAGAAAATAAGATGGACACTGGGCCGAGTATGAGCCAGGTTAGGTAAGGAAACACCATCAAGGGAGCCATCTGCCCCAGCAGCAGCAAATCAACAGCTGCAGGCGAGGCACTGACCCAGGGCGTCCAGAGGAGAGGAGGCCAGGATCCTGACCCAAGCACCACCTGGAGAGCGCCCAGGCAGCCAGAGCAGACCACCGCTCCTAAGGCAGAGGGCTCCCACAGGGGAAACACTGGAACGCTGTGTCTATGTTTTTAATTATATGTGTTAAATAACAGGCTAACATATTATTAATACACAAATACATTAATAAATAGATTGGTAGATAGGTAGGTAAATTAATTAATAGATCAATTAAATTAACAAGATAAATACAAGACCAAGTAGTAAAACACTGATCAATAAGAGCAAGTAAAACATGAAAAGCAAATAGACAGGCAAAAAACAGTAATCAATTAATTAAAAGCTAGTGAGCCTTAACCTTCTACTTGTAAATCTGATACTCCCAATCCACTTTTCAGAACTGAAAAAGCCTCTTGAATGAGAGACAAAGTGTATTCAAGACAACAAGAAAAGTCCAGTTGCCTTCATTTAAACTCTCAAGTATATCATGTCCTGGATGGCTGAGAATCTACACCAACGTAACCAGGAAGTAGTAATCTTTTTGGTAGAGGGGTTTTCCTGGAATTCTTCTTCGGAGACTCAGACCATGATGAAGTTTGATCCTTGGGGATTTAACAGTTGAGGATTGTAATGTGTCCTTTTACTGGGGATTGTTTCATCCGCAGGACAGTATAGATGATATCGATGATAAAGTGCAGAACCACTTACAAGGTAATTCAGGTCCATAGGCTGTATATCTGAGATGGACAGAGCCTCTGTGTCGTCAGCTGTAGGTTCCCGAAGAGCTGAATTGAAGCCCAGTGGGCGGTTACCACCACCACCATCTTGGCCCCATCACGCGTTTCGTTACTCCCTGAAAATACAAAAATGGGCCAAGAGGTGGAGTTGAGAGTGAGGCTGAGAGAGTGGGGGCAGATGATTGACACCCATCCGACTCTGAGCCGATGTAGCTACGAGCTAACCCAGACCAAACTAAAGGTAATGGAGGTTGGCAGGCGCTTTTTGCCAGATGAGCGACTCTGCTACCCCTCTGCCTTCTAGGCTGTAAATAAAAGAATATTAAATCGGTAAATCATTAGCTACTTTGCTAATCAATGAGCTCAGCTAGCGCAGGAGTGGCACGTGCGAATTAAAGTACAGAAATATTATTTTCCTTACCAAAAGAAATGGAGCAGACACTTCTTGGACGGTCTGTTAGTGCAATCAATACCACAGCAAGCCATCATTGTCCAATAAGTGCACGATTAACATCCGACACAAATAAACATTACGGGCGCAACTGATGGTCAAGTTCAGAGAAACAAAATGGCCAAAGACTTTTAACTTGAGGCAGATGCCTTCACTGGAGCAAGCTTGGAGGGGCAAGCCACTAGCTACCAGCACTAGCGCTGACAGCTCATCTGAGACCTGTCAATCAAAAAGAAACGCCCCTTATTATTCATAATTTCAAGCTTAATTTAACTCCAAACGGATGAGTTGCTCCTTTCTGGAGCCAGCCCCTAGTGGATGATGGGGGAACTGCAATTTTTGTCAAGTCCGCGTTGGTCAGGTCATACATACCTGACAGGTCCACTGATCAGGTTTTACCTTGGGGGAAGCGAGTGGTATCTTTGTCCATAAGCTCAATGGTCAGATGAACAGTCCAGGTCAGCAATAATGAGGGACGATAAGGCAAAACAAATCCAGAATCCGTAAGGATAAAATTAATGTCCAAGTACATGAGGCTATGTTTGGAGCCAATAGCTGAGTAACTCACAGAGCAGACAAAGGTTTGGCAAAGATGCTGGTCAGGAGGCAGAAAACTGGTCAGACACACGATCAAGAACTCAGACATGGAATGCTCAAAGGCTATGGAAAGGTTGACGACAGATGATCTCGCACTGAATGAATGCAAAGCAGGAGTTTATATAGGCAGCAGCAGCAAGGGTGGAAACAATCAGCAATTAGTCAGCCAACAGGAGCGGGAGGACCAGACCAGGGGAGTAAGGTGGGGTGACGGTGGTTCAGGAGGTGGGAGTTTGTTCAGTAACTGTCCATCTCGTTCTGTCTTTGGGCAAGACACTTCACCTGCCTTCCCTGCTGGTGGTGGTCAGAGGGCCCGGTGGCGCCAGTGTGTTTGGCAGCATCGCTTCTGTTAGTGTGCCCTGGGGTGGCTGTGGCTATAATGTAGCTTACTATATTCAGTGTGTGAATAGGTGAATGACCAAATGTAGTGTATAGTGCTTTGTTGTCCTCTGACTGAAATAGCACTATACAAATTGCAGGCCAATTACTTTCATAATTCTTGTTCATATGCAGGCAGCAATTACAGTCAACAGGAAAATGTTTGAATGATTTATGCTGTAAACACAATGATCAGAAGGTCAAAAACAATGGCTCTGGACCAGGTCCAAAGTAGAAGGAGACAGGTTGGTGGGTATGAAAGAATTATTGATCGGCAGCTAAAAATTGTGTGCAGGTGGAAGCGATCTTATGGTTCTGGTGAGGTGAGGAGTTCCAGGGAGAGGTAAGTTCTTCAGTGGTTGAGATTGGCAGGAAGGGGGTGAATAATGCACTCAGTGATCCAGTTTTCTTTCATTCCAGGAAGTTGTGCGGTTGAGGGTGACCAAGCAGGCACACAGGTTGGTGTGATGGCACCAGAAACAAAACAATGATACAGCTACTTTTTTAAGCATCTAGCCTGTAAAGTGGACTTTCACAGAAGTTATTTCTTGATTTTATGTATTCTGTAACAGCAAATGAGGTAGATTAGCAGTGCTAGCCAACAAATGATGGTATATATTACTGTAGAATATTGTCTCTGCTGCCTGGATATTGAGCTGTTAGCATGTTGTGACAGCCAAGGAACTGTCCTAAAGTAACAGTCTTCAGTCAGAGACATCTAAAGCTTCGTTGCAAGATTGACTGCTTCTGGAGATCCTTCCTGCCCACAGCATCACCATCCTTAACGACTCTTCAAAGACAAGATGAGTTACGCATTTATCATTTCTTTTGGAATCAATGAAGTTCTTTTCATTTGGATTGAAATATAGATGAGTTCCCATCATTTCTACTAACAGGAGACAATTTTTTTTACATCGCTATGATTGTTCATTCATGCCCATGTAAAAAGGTCTCAATTTACCCCCCAATAAATAAAAAAGTCTGTTGGATTTATTGCAGATAAAGAGCTAAATCATGACACCAACAAATCTTTGAGATTACATCAATATCCACCTGAATTAGCAGATCGACTCTGGTATTTAACTGAAACAGAAGCAATAAAATTGTGTCAATAAAGCTTCTGTGAAAAGAGAAACTCAGCAGCTTGTATCAGCTGATCTCTGTGAGTAATAAGCAGCACTTAACATGAAATATTTAATGTGGTTGTGCTTTCAGAAATGTGAACAAACATTCAGAGACTCAAATGCCATAAGAGTCGCATATGCTTTAATACAGATTTCACATTCTTAAATCAACCGCCCTCCTCTTTATCATTATTAGCAGCACATCATTTTCTCACAGATATTTCACTTTCTTGCTCACTCTAACCGGAACCCTTCCTCTCTCCCAATCTCTGGTGCAGGGTGTGTCTTTTCTCTCCTCCTCAGTCTGTCTGCAGTGTTGAAAATTTCAAGCGAGGCTCACAGATACGGAGCCAGACTGAGGGATCCATTAGGATGGTTTTATTGGAAGAAAAGGGGGATGCTCTTACTGATGGACAGTGCTCCGAAATGTAAGCAGGCAGTGATACTCGACAAGAAAATGAAAAAAAGTTGCTTATTCTTGGCAGTAGAGAATGATCTCATAAGTGCTGGATGTGCTTCTTTATTTCTGTATGATATAGATAGCAGGAGACAGATCTACACACCTTTGGGAGTAGTAGTAACTGACTGTGATTCTGAAAGAACACCAAACTCATCATTTGTACAATAATACTTTAAAAAAAAGAAAGAAACACTGCTTATTGAACTGTCAAATATGACGAGGGCCCATGGGTATCATGGGTGGCGCGACCTGTGTGGAGAACGCAAATGAGGCACTATTGATTTGGTTCTATTCATGTGTTTTGAGTAATTGGACTAAATTATGCTTCCCTAAGTGCAGATTCTTTAAAACACGGTGTTCCTTTTTTTCAATTTGCAGTTTCCTTGCATTTGGACCAACTTAGATTGAAACAAATGCAGGAAGAACAATAATTTTAATGAGCTTGCATCAGTTGGTACCAGAGGTCACGTTAACCAAAAAGTGTACGTATCTGAAGGCTGTCCGTCATTTTGACATATTAGTATTCACACCTCTTGGTGCAGACAGGTAGACATTTTCAACTTGTATCAATCAATAAAAAAAAGATTCCCATAAGAGCATCTGAGCATCATCTCAGACCTGGATAACGTACCCAATCCATCCACGTTGAAGGGTTAGCCTAATGGAATGTGTCACTCCCATGAGCCCAGTGTCATATCAACCTCGGTGCATGCTGCGGGATTTCCGATAGCTTGTGGGTCAGGAAATGGCTTGTTAAGGCAGTCTTTCCGACTTATGATCACTTCACTGGAAAAATGTTCTGTGATTTCAAAACTTTGGCTGAAGTGAGCGCCCACTCTCGCTCTCTTTACCTGTAAGTCCAGGACTGGTCGTAGTAGAAGATAAGAGCCGAAAAGCTGCTTAGCTGAGCCAAGCCGAGGGGAAAACCCAGCACCCGAGCTAACTGTGGCTAGGTGCAGCCCCACTAGCCACACACCAGTTTCCCTTGCCAACGGATTCACCCTGCTACTGAGATCTAAGAATTGTTCAAGTAAGGTTGTGTCTGGGCAGGGATAAATTGATTTAGGACAAACAATTTAAGGATTGTTTATGTATTTCATTGTGTTTTTGCTGCAATTGCAAGATTTTATTCTTCAGATTGCTTGGGTCCGAACAGACCATTGAGCCTGTGGAGTAGTATTTCAGTTTTCTCAAAGGTTATTGACCAAAAAGAGTCATTTTAAATCCTACAACCTGAGTTACTCCATACCAACAGAGTTTTTCCTTTGTTGGTGCTAAGCTAAACAGTGTGGCTCTTAGCTGCGCTAAATAGATTAGCTCCGCACACTTGTTCTGATGGTGGAGACGGGCCAAACATTTCTTATTAGTGCCTACTTTTGCAGACCGTTAGCGTTCATAAACAATAAGGATTGCTATTTACCGTATTCAAAATACAGATCGGCTTTAAAATAGATGTTTTAAACACCAAAATCTAATCGTATAAGCCGTTTTGAAACCGCTCCTTTTAGTGTGCCAAAATGCTCAAATTAGATCAATCACTGTGGTGAACGATCCATAAAATAGAATTAGCTCTCCAAAAGGTATTGATTTCTAACTGCAAATGATTTAATGAAACATTACTTCCTCCAAATAACTCCAAATTCACTTCTGCTTTGCATTGTGAAATGGTTGTTTGAACACAAACCAAATGCTGCTAATTATTCTTAAACTAATAAACTCTTGTATTTAGGAAAGTCATTGCTTGTTATTATTCCACATACATATTTAGTAACTTGCTGTTCAAAGAACGCCAAAAACATATTCCTTCATTTATTACCCCAGCCTTATCATGCAGGTAATCATAAACATTAACTGAGACTGAACTATTTGGCTATTATTTTCCTGGATATCAGGATAATGCCCCAAACTTGGTAATTTTGACATAAAATTATTATTCTCAATAATTGCCCAAATAATTATTCATAGGCAAAACATACCTATTGTGTCACAACAATGTCAAATTTTAACATTGCATTATTACGTCACTGAATGCCTGGAGACTCAAATTTACACCAGAGGAGGCAGAAAGTAGAAAGATTACATTTAAAAACTGTGCCTTGAGTTGCATGTTTCAGTTGGTTCCATGTATTCTCTCTGTGCTGCACAAAATGAGTCATAATTTGCTAGCCATGATTTTGTTGCCTCTAATTGAACAACACATTTTAAATTGATACACTTGAGTAGCAATCATCTCTTCTACCATAAACACAGAGTAATGTGTGCAATATCAGGTCTGCTTCTGTACTGGTGGTGCATTGAAATAATAATGTGAATGTAACAACTGATCTGCATTGTAGACATAGCCTTCGCCCTGGGGCATGTTTGGTTGCCTTTCCTTTACATTTAATCCATTCGTATTCCAATTAAAGACATATCATTAGCAATTCCTTATTGATCTGTGAGGAGCACATAGCAGATGCAGACCAATTCACATTTGAGAAACAGTAGAGCTGCAGTGTGTGTGTGGTTATATCCTGGAGGTTTCTAGCAACACAGTGGAGGGAGCAGGGGAGTGGCTGATTAGAAAGAGAAGAAAAGTCCCTCATCAGCAGGAAACCCCCAGACTGTTGATTCCTCTGTTGTTGCAGTGTGTGCGCGTGTGTGCGTGTGTGTGTGTGTGTTTCTGCTTCATTGGGAAGCCCTGCCCAACAGTGCCGTCTGATTGGACGACGTGCCTTCAAAATCTAATCTATTTACTGGCGACTAATGTCCTGCTGTAAATGGCTTCATTTATTCCCACAGCAAGATGCTTTTTGCTAAGAAATCACAGAGATCACTTATTCCTGCGCTGGCAGACATGAAGACGAACTGATTTTAACTTAATATCACGTTTTTGCTGTCACTAAAACCAAGAAATCCAAAAATCAACAGTATTTCTTGCTTCCTTTCTCCCCAGTTCCCTTTTCTAGCAGTGTCTCTTCCCAGACAAGGAGAATTAGTGATGTTCTCTGAAAGCAAAGATATATATACAAGATAAAGCTGCTTCGCTTCAGGCGGTGTCTCCATCTTTTAACTCATGCAGATTGATGAAGCCATAAATCAGAGATCTGCTGTGGCCTGTCTGCTTTTATGGCTGCAGTAAAACCCACAGCAGCTATTGCTAAGCCACATAGAACGACGTGATTTCTGACCCTCGCCATGGTAAACAAAACAAAAGCTTAGTCAGCTGGATTCCTAATACTGTTGTACCTCTCCTCTGCATTGCAGGCCTAAAGCACAACAAAGACCAGGGCCATATGTGGTCATTTCACGTGAAGCATTGCTAAACTGGTTGTTTTGATGGTGTAGCTGCCAGATAGCATTGTTTTCAATGTCTTTATAATTAGACACAGGGAATAGCTGAGGCCATTAGGAAATACAGTGGACCACTGGTATTCTCAGGAGTTAGAGACCACAAATAGCTAAAGTCATTTTAAGCCACATATGACTGCCTATTTTAATAGTTCAAACACCAAATATATCTTAATATGCATGGAATCATTAGAAACCGTCTTAGCATGACCATAGCAGCCAACATCTACAGTCTTCCTTATCTCTGCTACAGCCAATCAGCACCAAATAAAATGAATGCTGTTCCTGGATTGGCTGCTTTGCCAACTCCAGCCAATAGCGTGTGAAGCAGCACTGAGTGTATGTATTTCAGCTTCCAAAATGGCGTTTTCTTTAGAAATGCTAGATGTGGTCTATGAAATAATATGTGAAATTGACATATTTTCAGCAGATAATTTGGAGAAAAATACACAAATAGGCTAATGCTTAAATACTGCACTGTGAATAGGTGGCAGTGTTGGTTGGTACTCTGTGACGGGGTAAGCCGTATTGCGTCATTTCCTGTTGTGCTCCGTGGAGCTGTTGTTCAGACTCTCTTGAATTGATCTTGTTTTCTCTGTGCTGAGGCCTCTCTAAGTTATTTTAACACACAACCACGTTTCTAACAGATTTTCCCCGCTTAGCGACGCACCCGCTGAGAAGCCGACCCTGGTAATTGGCAGCTCCATAGTCAGAAACGTGGCATTAGAGACACCATTGACCATAGTCAAATGCTTGCCAGGGGCCAGAACGGGCGACATCAAATCCTACCTGAAACTGCTGGCTAAAGATAAGCGTAAATACAGAAAGATTGTTATTCACGTTGGCGGTAATGACACCCGGTTATGCCAATCGGAGGTCACTAAAATTAGTGTTGCTTCGGTGTGTAAGTTTGCCAAAACAATGTCAGACTCGGTAATCTTTTCTGGTCCCCTGCCTGATCGGACCAGTGACGACATGTTTAGCCGCATGCTGTCATTCCATCGATGGTTGTCTAGGTGGTGTCCTGCAAATGATGTGGGCTACATTGATTACTGGCGAACTTTTTGGGGAAAACCTGGTCTGATCCAGAGAGACGGCATCCATCCCACTTTGGATGGAGCAGCTCTTCTTTCTAGGAATATGGCCAAATTTATTAGTCCTCCAAAACACTGACAACCCAGGGTCCAGACCACCTCTCTGCTGCTTCTGTACTGTTACCCACCCATTACCCTATAGAAACAGTGTCTTGCCCACGGCCAAATTTAAATGGATTAAAAGTTAAGCCAAGAAAAGCAAATTATGGAAATCTCATAAAAATAAATACGACTTTGACTGAACAGAAAAATAAATCTATTAAATGTGGTTTATTAAACATAATATCTCTCTCTTCAAAGACTTTTTTAGTAAATGACTTGATTGGTGATAATCACATTGATTTGCTTTGTCTCACAGAAACCTGGTTGCAGCAGGAGGATTATGTCAGTATAAATGAGTCAACTCCTTCCAGTCATTTAAATTTTCACCTTCCTAGAAATACTAGGCGAGGAGGAGGAGTTGCAACCATTTTTCGTTCTGATTTACTAATTAGTCCCAGACCAATTGATAACTACAGTTCTTTTGAACATCTAACCCTTAATTTTCCTCATCCAAGTTGCAAAACATTAAGGCCATTTTTTTTTGTGGTTTTGCATCGTCCACCAGGCCCTTACTCTCAATTCTTGGATCAGATCTCACATTTTTAATCTGATTTAGTATTAGATACTGATAGGGTCATTATAGTGGGGGACTTCAATATTCATGTGGATACTGAAAGTGATAGCCTAAATGCAGCCTTTAGTGCTATTTTAGACTCAATTGGCTTTACTCAAAAAGTACAGGGATCGACCCACTCGGGCAAACACACTTTGGACCTTGTACTGACATACGGTATTGAGTGTGAGGAAATAACAGTCCACCCACATAACCCGGTCCTGTCTGACCACTTCTTAATAACTTTTGAATTTACTTTAACCGAACATCTTAAATCTGAAAGAAAATTTCATTATAGTAGAGCTTTATCAGACAATGCTGTAACAAGTTGTAAATAATCTGTTCCATTCTTACTTTCCTTAGTGTCTCAGGGTAACACAGTGGATGGCAGCAATTCTATCTCTAACCCTTCAGAAATTGATGGTCTGGTTCACAGCGTTACATCCTCATTGCGTTTGGCATTAGATAGTGTAGCCCCCTTAAAAAAGAAAGTGGCTAGCCATAGGAGGCTGACTCCTTGGTTTAACGCAGAGTTGCATACTTTAAAGCAGAATACTAGGAAGTTGGAGAGAAAATGGCGCTCTGCACATCTAGAGGTTTCCTGTTTAACCTGGAATAACAGTCTACTGCTGTATTAAAAGACCATTCGACAAGCTAGAACAGCATATTTTTCATCATTAATTAAGGCGAATAAAAACAATCCTAGGTTTCTTTTTAGTACAGTTGCCAAACTTACACAGAGTCATAGCTCTGTTGAGCCAACTATTCCCCCAGCTCTTAGCAGTGATGATTATATGGGATTCTTCATTAATAAAAATAATTCTATTAAAAATAAAATCATTGGCATCCTCCCAAACATGATTACTTCTTCCTCAGTAAATGAGGCAGCATCGGAAAGAACTGTAGAACCTCATTTGTGCTTAGGCTGTTTTTATTCAGTCGAGCTTTCGGAATTTTCAAAAATATTAGCCTCATCTAAACCTTCAATTTGTATGTTGGACCTAATCCCATCCAAATTATTTAAAGAAGTGGTCCATTTGGTACCCTGGCTATGATGAATCTATCCTTAGTAAACGGATACGTACCACAAGAATTTAAAAAAGCTGTAATTAAACCTTTACTCAAGAAACCTTCCCTTGATCAAGATGACTTAGTGAATTACAGACCTATATCTAACCTTCCTTTCTTATCCAAAATCCTTGAGAGAATTGTTGGTAATCAAGTCTGTGAGCATCTAAACAGTAACGAGCTGTTTGAAGAGTTTCAGTCAGGTTTTAGAGCTCATCATAGCACTGAAACAGCACTGGTGAAGGTTACTAATGATATTCTCATGGCCTCAGATAATGGACTGGTGTCTGTTCTGGTTTTGTTAGATCTCAGTGCTGCTTTTGACACAGTCGATCACAATATTCTCTTAGAAAGGCTTGAACATGTTGCAGAGATAAATGGAACAGCACTAGGCTGGTTAAAATCATATTTGTCTGACAGATTCCAGTTTGTTCATCTAAATGATCAATCTTCTTCACTCTCAAGGGTTACTTGTGGAGTTCCACAGGGCTCTGTGCTTGGACCAATTCTTTTCACCATATATTTGCTCCCAATGGGTAGAATCATTAGACAGCATGGGACACATTTCCACAGCTATGCCGATGATACACAACTATATTTATCCATAAATCCTGATGAACCCAGTCAGTTAGGTAGATTACAGGCATGTCTGGAGACATAAAAACATGGATGAATCTAAACTATTTGCTTTTAAATTCTGACAAGACAGAAGTTGCTGTCTTTGGACCAGAAGTTCTAAAACAGAAACTGATTAGTCAATCACTTCATCTGGATGGCATTAAATTGGCCTCCAGTAATAACGTAAAGAACCTCTGCGTTATATTTGACCAAGACTTGACATTTAAGTCCCATATTAAACAGGTTTTTAGGATTTCCTTCTTTCACCTCCGGAATATTGCTAAAATTAGAAACATCCTGTCCAGGAGTGATGCTGAGAAACTAGTCCATGCATTTGTTACCTCAAGGCTGGACTACTGTAATTCTTTACTATCAGGAAGTCCACAAAATGCTATTAAAAGCCTTCAGTTGATCCAAAATGCGGCAGCAAGAGTTCTGATGAATATTAAAAAGAGAGATCACATTTCTCCTGTTTTAGCTTCCCTTCATTGGCTCCCTGTTAAATCCAGAATAGAATCTAAGATCCTTCTTCTTACACACAAAGCCCTTAATAATCAAGGTCCATCATACATCAGAGATCTAATTGTTCCATATGTTCCTAACAGAGCCCTTCGCTCTCAGACTGCAGGTTTACTTGTAGTTCCTAGGATTTCTAAAAGTAGAATGGGAGGCAGATCTTTTAGCTTCCAGGCTCCTCTCCTGTGGAACCAGCTCCCAGCTTTAGTCCGTGAGGCAGACACTCTGTTTACTTTTAAGGCCAGGCTTAAAACGTTCCTTTTTGATAAAGCTTATAGTTAGAGTGGCTAAGGTCATCCTGAGCTATCTCTGTAGTTATGCTGCTATAGGCTTAGACTGCTAGAGGACAGACTTACCAATTTTATTCACTCTGCTACTTCCTTTTCTACTACTACTCTCTAGTTGTATCACAGTACATTCTGCTATTTTGACTGTTAACTTTGTTTTCTCTCAGTGTTTTTCTCTCCATAGAAGATATACCTGGTCTGGTATCCTGCTTGGCTGCAATGCCCTGTTGGACGGGGGGCATCGACTGGGATGATGCTCCCAGTAACTGAACATCCACTGTGTCCTGTTATCAACTTTTTACTTTCTGTAACATAGAAAGTTCTCTTATATCAGATCTTCTGTTCCTTCTGTGTTTCTGCTCTGTCTTCTCAAACCCCCAGACGGTCGTGGCAGATGGCAGCTCCTACTGAGCCTGGCTCTGTTGGAGGTTTCTTCCTGTTAAAGGGGAGTTTTTCCTCTCCACCGTCACTACATGCTTGCTCAGTATGAGGGATTGCTGAAGGATTGCTGTGGTTGGAAAGTCTGCATCAACGGGGCCCAACCTCACGCCAGTGACTGACGCAATCTGCTGGGATTCCTTAAATAGGAAACTTTTTAACTGATTGGAATGTTTGTATAAATGTATTGAAATGACTTCTTGTTAAGTGCCTTGAGATGACATCTGTTGTGAGTTGGCGCTATATAAATAAACTGAATTTAAAAATGGAATTGAATAGTCGGGGGTCCACTGTGTGTGCCAATATGTGTAGAATTTGTGAATTTTCACTCATCTCTGTATATATAGTTTAGTTTTCATTAGTTTATGCTTTATTGTTTTATATTGTTTTCTGTGTTTGTTTTGTTGCACCAAGGGAGTTGCAAGTCCAATTTCGTTGTACTCTGTACAAGGACAATAAAAGGCTATTCTATTCTATTAAATATTTGGTAAATTAGAAACCAATAACCTTTTGGATAATTGATTTGTTATGTACCAGTCACTGTAGTGACTGATTTGATTTAGTTTCAGACCAAGATGACTTTTGAAGTCTAACCAAGTCAAGTTAAGTTTATTTGAACAGATCATTTCAGCAATGGGGCAATAAGGATGAGGACCCCAAAGCACTTCACACTACATTCAGTCATTTACCCATTCACGCACACATTGGTGATTGTAACCACAGCTGGCCTGGGGCACACTGATAGAACTGAGGCTGGCGGGGGCTCGAACTTGCAACCTTCCGGTTACGAGACAAACTCCTCACTCCCGAGCCACAGTTGCCCAACATGATGAAAAGATGAAACAACAAATAGCAAGAAACATAACATTTCAGTGCCAAAATAAAGTGATGAAAGATTGGAATACAATTATAGATGTTCCAGTTTTTATTAAGGAAAACCAGTGTTGATGGCCATTTAGCCTTGGTTTAAATGAACAAGTGTTTCAGCAGTTTTGCAGTTTTCTGGAAGGTTGTTCTGGATCAGAGGAGCATAAAAACTGAATGGAGCCGTGATCAGAAGGACCATGGGAAAAACAGTTGCTGGTTGGCTAGTGGTGAGGCATGCATTTTAAGCTTGAGGCAGCACATTGGCAGCAGCACCGGTTTGAGGAACAACAGCAGCTGCAGGGCAGCATGTGTGGAACCGTCTTCTCTCTCAGGACCGTAGAGGTAGTGCTGGTTTGCCAGCGGGATCAGAGACAGCGTCCCTTTTGGGGAATGCATATTATTTACATTCCTTCTGTAGAATTTCAAACAGGCCAGGGTCAAGGCTTATTTTTCAGACGGAACACAGTGATCGATTCCCCAGACGGTTGACTGAATATTTATCTAGTGTTCCTTCAAAGATGCATTCTCGGTATATCGGCCTGCGAAGAGGAGAATTTCACACGTGTGTATCTCCCCAGTGCAGCTCTTAAATGCTACAGACAAAGAGGGCGTACTGGGCAATGTGACATCATGGTTTTGGTAAACCCCCACCTCCAGCCCATATCAGCTGTGAGGACACGCCTGGTAACTTTAAGTGTAGGGTGTAGCTGAGCTTTGAGGCGTGTTCCTTTGCTGAATGTCGCGGTGCCGTTTCTTTATATCAAAGTGATTGAGGCTGCCTGATCCAGAGCGAAGGGACCAAATGAGGCTGCAGTATTTTTCTGTTGCAGTCTGTAGCGGACCCGAGCAGTTTGTAGCTACAGCATTGGAGCAGCCTAATAAACTGAAAATCAGAAGTTTTCTCTGCGGCCAAACCACTTTTGTGTTTGGGAAGGGGGATCTGAAACCACTACTGCAAGGATGATTGGGAAGAAAAAATAAATACAAAGGGTTTTATGTAACTTCAAAATCAGGACTATATTTTCCTTCACAAACATGTCTATTTAGAAAATTTATTATTGGCTATGATTTGGGCTCTGGACAAATGTCAGCGGTCATACTTGTTAGTAAAAGGGCATGTGATGTTATGTCCCGCAGTTGCACGGTGCACACACAGGATGCTCATTTCACACAGTTACCACAAGACAAGTTAACAACGTGTATATAGTAATCTACAGTAGTACTCCTGTGTAGGACGTGGCGGCAGAGGAACGTCAAGGATCATCATTGGTTAATGGTCATCATGTGACTGATGGCAGCTTGATCATTTTATTTATCTCAATTGTAATTAATAAGTAAATGTTACTGATGAGGGGCACAGGCAGGCCTCCATATGCACACACACTCCAAAAAAAGAAAATCATGGAGGAAAGGGGCAGATGCAGATTTACTGAAGCATCACTCAAGAACTTGTCAACGTCAGAATTGTCTCTACAGTCATTAGAGATCAAACTGTCAGTTTGGTGAGTTGATTTCTTCTAGAAGAATGTTTATAGCATTGGTATCAATGGAAATGTGTTTGAGTGGTGTGACGCTCTGCAGCTGCCTCTTTACATTCTGTCTTCTTTCAGGTTAGGGTAATTTGGTTCACATTTAGCCACAGTGAGGGAAACCAGATGCTGCTGTTGGTTCCAGTCCAGCACAGATCTTTGGAGCTTGGGGGTATCTGATAAGATATCTGATGGTTTAACTCTACATCTTGGTTCTAATGCCCACTTTATTACATCATCAGTTAATGTCATATATGCTTTCAGAAACAGATGTCTATGTGTCAATCAGGAGAGGTTATGTCTGTGAAGTATATTCCAGAAAACTTTTCCGATCAGTTGCCGTTTGCTCTTCACTCTAATGTGTCTCAACTGCCTGATTCATTTATCTCCCTTTCCTTTCTGCCCTTCTTTTTCATACCTGCTGCATCGTAGCATCATAAAAAGCATCTGGTGTGTCCTACACAGCTTTCTACATCTCTGCCTGTATCGGCGATTAACGTTTAATTAAAGGGGGTCAGATCCTGCTTCCTTTGACAAGAGGCTCAACACAAAAGCAGGGACACGTCATCACCAGAAGCTGTAAAACGGCACCTTAAAGGGCAGTATTTTCCTTTTGGATAAAGCTTAGATTTAGAGGGGTTTAGGTTATCCTGAGCTTGACCTGGTGTAGGTCACACTTTGGCAACGCCACTCACACAAACTACATTGCACCCCATTGTTAACCCTGCCTGCACTATATGCTAAAATTTAAGAGAGACATAAATGTTAGCAACAGTTCTAGTGGGGATAGTGAAGAAAACGTGACACATCCTTTCTGGTACTGCTCATTCACTCATGGGCTTTGGAAAGAGTTTAGCAGGTAGTTATTAACCGTATTTTGACAGATTTTCCGTTACGATGGAAACCTTTTTTATTCTGTTTTTTTAAGAATACCCAACAAAGACGATAAATGTATAACTATGCATAAAATCAGTATCAGACTATCAACTAAAAGGCTCTCAAAACAATTTATATATGTACATTTCTGCATGTCCTGTATGTATCTGTTGAATTTGTCTGTATATTTCATTTGTTCTTATGTTGCATACTAGCTATTTGTTCAGTAAAGTTATTTTTTTATGTACTACGTACTACATCAACATACTAATGTCCAGGCAGTAAATATAGTGTAGTGTCAGCATCCAGCCAATCATGGAATACGACGTCATGGACAGGCTCAGGGCCCCGAGCACATCTGGTACCTACACCACTGCCAGAGGGATTTAACTGGGGGGCCTGTGGTTTATTCTGGGGCGGCTCGGTTAGCAGTCTTTTTATTTAACCTCTTAGCGTTTTTACGTTCTGTTAGCGGTACTGCGGGACTGCTTGTGCTAGAGTTTGTCTTGTATTATTAAGCCAAGCTCTAATGTCCTTTTTGGTATACTTCCGTATCAAAGTATCTTCTGTACTGCCTCCAAAAGTCCCAATTAACAACCTACAGCACGCTCAGCTGGCTGTCTTGGGACAAAACATTGCATGATGGCAACTTAATGTACACGGGGGTTGTAAACTGTCTTGGGCAGGCCCCCCCAGCCCACTCATTGACGTCGGCCTGTGGAAAACCTTTTAACTAATTTGAACCTAACTCCATTATTTGGTAACTAGGATCATTTTGAATGGATGTACTTAGCTTTAAAACTCTGTAGGATTGGTTGAATTACATTTTTTTGTAAAGTGCCTTGAGATGATGTGTTGTGAATTGAAAATGAAAGCTTCAGCTTGATAAACGGATTTTTGATAGGATTGATGACTGGAGGCTGATGGAGTTAGGTCCTTCCATGATGTTAACAGCAGATAATTATTGTTTTTTCTATTTTTTCCCCTCGTTTATTAGTACACCATGCACTATATAGGGTTTAAAATTGAAAACCTTTGGTATCAAACCTAAACTGTAAAAATCTTCCAAGGTACAACACAAACTACTAAAATAAGAATATTAAACCTCTGAATGAGCTGAACAGAAGTGCTTTTATCTTTATAAGTAGGAAGTGTCTTTGTGATGATGCAACTACCTTAAAAATGAGAGAATAAGATGTGGGAGGTAAGTTGATTTCTTCTGAAATGAACCAAAATCATTTAAAGCTGCAGTCTGGAGTATTTCAGGGAGAGAGATTTTTTGATTCCGACGTACCAAGGCCCCTCCCAAAACACTCCACCCTCATTTGTCTTGTGCAGCTCCACCCTCCTGTCCCTGATGTCTTTCTGTTGAGGTTTGATCTGTCCATGGTGGTGTAAAGGATAGAATGGAAACTTTTTTTCTCTGTGTTCAGGTGTGTGTCATATCTTTATATTAACCACTGATGTCATAAAGCTAGATTTTTTTTCATACCTGTTAACCTTATCAGGATGGGAACATTTAATACTTGAGGGCTGGTGTGTGGCATGTCCACCTGATTGAACACACCAGAAGTGAAAGACTAGGGATACATTTAAACAATCTACCAGGAGTATCAGGATTGATGAAGGAGTTCAAAACAAATAAAAAATGCTTTATGTATCCCAATTGGAAATTAAATGTTGTTGTAACTCATATTGTCCAAGTACCTTCAAAGAGGTGTGGATGGTGATTCTGTGGGCAGGAAGGATCTCCGGTAGCAGTCAGACTTGCAAAAAATCGACTGAGTGATGATGTTGCTTTATGACACTCTCATGACGATCCTGACACGCTCAATATTCAGGCATCAGAAACGATATTCCACAGTAACCTGTCCTGGATGATGCCATCAGTTGTTAGCAAGCTCCACTAATCCACCACATTTGCTCTTGCTGCTCCTCTTTATATCTCTGTCTAGCCGTATGGTTAGGACGCCGGGCAGAGAGACGCTGAATGTGATCCTCGCCCATTATGATGGATGGAAATGATGGTTTGAATTTCCTCCTTCTCTTACTGCTGTTTGGTCCTGCTTTGCATCCATGATCACTTTCCAATTTGGGGTTGTAGTTCATGTATTATTATTGCTTTTGAGATTCCAATTAGATGCTCCCAGTTGTAAAAACAATACCTTGTTGCCATGGATATGCATTATTACATTACTGCACAAGCATAAAAGCGATAGCAAGCTTGCCACAGACAGATAAATTTTTTTTAATCAAGTATTTTTGTCCCACCCCTCTTCCATACCGCCCTGAGCTACTGCCCTTATAACCCATATGACAAAACCACTGCTTGGGTTGAGGTTTTGCCAGAGAGATTAATGTCTAAAGGAAACCTAAAACTCAACACTGAAATCAGAACTACTTTAGGTGCCCAGTGAATGCTGCCAACCCTTCAACTCCTCATCGAGTTTGTTGTTTTTCTTCTCTCGTACTTCAGCTTTGCTTCCACTCATTATTCTACATATGCCTGCTGATATTTTGTTTGTCTGAGAAAATATTTCCCAGTTTTTTTGTTTAGATTTTATCAGACATTCTCTTGTTAACTTAACTGTTCACCTGTTTTTAGCTACTTCCCTGTGTAACAGCTGAGTCTTAAACCAAACATTCTAAGGTCCTCATCACTCCATGCCCTTGGATAATTATTATTAAGTATGCAGACACTACCAAGCTGAATTTCATTAAGTTGTTTGGGGAGGTGCAACTTGTGGCCGTCTGATGTAGACAGAATTTCTGCTTAAATCTGCCTTTTGTGGTCTCTAATTGGTGGATTTTCTCCTCTCTTACTTTTTGCATTATTGGGGCTACTTTAAGGAAGCAGGATTTCTGGAATCTTTATTTTGTCCCTCCATCAATATATGACAATGACAAAATAAATAATGACCCAGGGAAAAAAATGTTGAATTTCTGTTGAAGTTCTTTGCGCTTAAGCTTTGACCTGGTGTTGATTGGCTTTAAACAACCCTCTGCTGTTCATGAACAACCACTGTTTGTCAGATTTCCTGCCATCTAATCCTGTTACGCAACCTCTCTCATAATCTGCAACATTCCCAGCGTTTCCTTCCTCTTCACTTTCTTTCTCTCACTCTCTAAATCAGACTCATGAGGGAAATACACACAGGAGGAGATAACAGGTGAACAAATCCTGGTTTTAGAGGCCAAATAAAGGAACAGGACGAGAACTAGAATCGCATTGTTGGTTAATGGATGGTCCAAATTTGGAGTTGACGGAACAAACCATTTAGAAAAACAAGCCTAAATGTTTTGAAGGGAGGTTCACATGCATTGCAAAAGCCGTGTACCAGAGAACAATTTTCCCTGTGTGACTGAGGGACAGAGAGGTGTTAAAGATGTAGAAGAAGAACAAGGCTGCACAGAAGTCAGCAGAACTGGATGCTGCAACGTGATAATAAGCCAGATCAAACCATCAAATCCACCAGGGACTGTCAGAGTAGGAAGGATTGGAAAGTCATGGGCCTAGTCAAAGCCCAGCTCCAGGGACTGGTAGATGGCTACAAGAATCTTCTCATTGAAGTTATTTCAGCTAAGACCAGCCATTAGGTTGAAGGGTGTCCTACATTCTTCCCTAGCTGTAAAACATATTTCCGGTTTAATTTGTTAAACAATGTACATTTTTGGTGTTTAAGTGCAATTAAATCACTTTCTATTCCAGAAATAACAAAAACTCAGGTTAGACATATACATGGGAACATTTCTTTTGAAGAGCTGATTATTTAAATGGGTTGACCTAGTTTTTTCACAACTATATATAATTTGGAAAACCAGAAAATCAGTGCTCTAATTTCGAGAAAGAAGGCTCAGGTGCTTTTAGCTGTTAGAAGTCCTGCAGGAACATAGAGGCAGCTGCTCCAGTTGATTAAAGTTGTGGATATGAGGCTGGTTCAGGGGCAGGGTTAGCTGTTATTCTTAGCAGATAAATAAATCAACCAACCACATTCTACAGTCAGTTGTTACCTCTTCCATCTAATTGCCCTCTTCTGTTTTCCTTCAGCTCTTATTTAGCCTTGAATCCAAAGAGCTTGTACTTAAATGATATTTTGCAATTTTGGGCAGAATTTACACTGTGGAAACTCTTCCACAAGGAAATTTATTGAAGTTGTTCAAACATAACAAAAACACATGTTTGGGTTTTAAAAACATGACGATACCTGCAGGCATCTTCCTGTCCCCATTAATCTGTGACTAAGAGTGTTTGCAGAGCTGATGAAAAAACGGGAGCTGGCTAACTGAGAATCTTTTCTTTAACAAGTGTACCTTTTTTACCACTATTCCCTTTTTCCCTCATTCATGAGATTTGTGGGGTAATGAAAACTTTAACATAACATAAAAAATTCCATCACTGTTGTTATGTGTAGACAGTTATGACTAACATGTATAAAGTAGACCATTATGCCTACTTAGCAATCCCAGTATTCAAAGTCTGATTAGGTGCAGTGGTGGCTTTTGATATTGACCATATGGGCAGTTGCCCAGGGCAGCAGTAGAAAGGGAGGTTTGCTGTTTCTTTGAATTGAAAAACCTTTTCTATTGCTTTTTTGCATGTGTAGTCCGTCTATCGAGAGTTACAAGCACCAACACTTCTTGGGTGCACCAAAGAAGTTATGTTTTTTCTCACCAAAAAACCTAGTTTACGTGTGGAAGAGAGGGTGTTAATGTATGTTGTTGAGGACTGGGCTGAACAGTGTCATACAGTGTTAGGGTGTTCCAAATCAGCGTCTCAAATTTAAACAGACAAGGTGTGAAAGTTGGAAAAGTTGAAAAAATAAGGTGAACTGAGGTCCAAAAGTACCACCAGTCTGTATTTATGAGGATATCATTGAAAACTTTGACGTGGGCAGTCTCAGGGCAGTGGTGAGCACGGAAACCAGACTGAAAAACATCGAAACGATTCGTCATTATTAGGAAGCTATTTAACTGTTGAAAAAGCTTTTTCAATAATCTTACTGATAAATGGAAGACTAGAGATTAAAACTTTCCTTTTTGATAAAGCTTATAGTTAGAGTGGGTTAGGTCATCGACTGTTAACTTTGTTTTCTCTCAGTGTTTTTCTCTCCATAAAAACTACACCTGGTCTGCTATCCTACGTAGCTGCAATTCTCTGTTGGACAGGGGGCATCCCTGTAATTGAGCATCCGCCGTGTCTTATTATCAACTTTTTACTTTCTTTAATATAGAAAGTACTCTTATATCAGTTCTTTTGTTCTTTCTGTGTCTCTGCTCTGTGTTCTCAAACCCCCAGACGGTCGTGGCAGATGGCCGCTCCTACTGAGCCTGGTTTTGGTTCTGGTTCTGCTGGAGGTTTCTTCCTGTTAAAGGGAGTGTTTCCTTTCCACTGTCGCTACATGCTTGCTCAGTATGAGGGATTGCTGAGGTTGGAGTGTGCATCAGTGAGGCACAACTGCCAGTAAATGACTCAATGCAATCTGCTGGGATTCCTTATTAAGGGTTAGGAATGTTTGTATAATTGCATTGAAATGACTTTTATTGTAAAGTGCCTTGAGATGCCATCTGTTATGAATCGGCGCTATATAAATAAACTGAATTGAGTTGAATTGAATGAGTCATACATCAATGGTCTGTCAATGTCTCTTTCCCTTAAAACCAAACAAAAGCTTTTAGGCATACCTTGGAGTTGTTTTACTGGACTTAAATCTAAGGTTAAAGTTGATAGGACGAAGAGGAATTAATTCTGACGAAGGAAGGCCTTTGAGGACTAGCACCAGTAAACAGCCCTAAATGAACTGATAAAGATGCCTTACTTCAGTCTGGGTCCTGTCTCGTCACCTCACAATGAACCGGACCTGGCCCCTGGGCTTACAGCTCTGAATGTCCTGGACATGCAGAGGGTGTCTCTCTATTATATTACACTAACTCCAGTATGAACATGTTATAAATCAGTGTTCTTTGGTTCATCTGCTCAATGGATTTTAGGGGATTTTAGATTTGACAATAATTTTATATCTTTTCAAAATTTTGGTGGATAATCCACATTAATCCACAGAGAAAATTATCGTTTCTTACATCCCTTTGTTGTGTTATTGTAATGGTCATTATTTATAGAATCAAACAATTTACAGTGAAGAGAACGGATTTTCATAGCAAACAGAAACAATCCTATAATGACCAATTAATCATGTTTATTTGTTTTTGTTCTTTTCTTTTACTTTCCTCCCTTCATACCTTCCATACACACATCCAGTGAGGCATAAAATCAAAGCATAATTTATCTTGCAGGATAACAAATGGTACAGCTTCTAATAGCCTATTTGTCTGAATTCCCTTCTCCACACTCTGCAGATTTAACAGTCATTTAAATCCTCATAAATCAAACAGTATTGAATCGTGAGGGTGGGAGTTCATAATCTAAGGTAGCTGAGATGGTTTGTGTTGAATCTATAGAAGAGGATTAATCAAATGCACTGGGTGGCTTACTTGTTTTGGTAGTTTGTTGGTCTGAAGCATACAGATACCCATTTTAATGGTGATGATCAATCTGGGAAAAGTTATAACGTCATTTCAAAACAAGCTACAGTCCAACATTTAAGACACATGCCAATCCTGTCAGGAGTTGAAGTCCCAGCAAATGCATCCCAAGGTCAGACTATACATTGCTCAAATTAGTAACAAAAACCTCGTCCTAAAAGAACTGGAGGTCCATGGACACCTTGTTTTTAAGCTATTTAAGGTCATTTTCTTTAATTAGCCCATGAAACATATTGAGAATTTGTCCTTTTAGTGCATAGATATTGTCAAAATGTACCAAGGGTTCACCTTTCATAACATACAATTTGATGTTGCTAAGCCATTGTTTTTTCTATGTCTTATCAATGAAAATTTACTAATGGGACAAGAGAGCCATCTTAGATTGTACTGAAATGACTTTTCTTCGAAAGTGCCGTGAGATGACATCTGTTGTGAATCGGCGCTATATAAATAAACTGAATTGAATTGACTAGATTCTCCAGGCTTCACTTAGCATGTGTGTCTGATTGTAAATGTTAGTTTTTGGGAGTACAGTTTGGAAGAAATTCATCAAGTATGGCTGAAAGAATTGCAAAAAGGAAGTATCCTCTCTCTAGAACAAACATGGGCCATGACTTGTGTTTTTAAAGTTCAGATAAACCACAGTATATCTGGAAGAATACCCTTTGGATGTGTGATTCCAAAGTAGAGATGTTTGGCCATAATTTACAGAACCATGTTTGAAGAAAACAAATTAAAGCATATTAGCAAACACCCAAACTATCTATCAAGCATGGGAGGGGAGGGATTATAATTCAGGCACCAAGGCACCTTACGGTCATTGAGTCAGCCATATACTTCTCTGTGTACCATGGTCTCTTAAAGTGGGACATTACCGTTTCTCTGACAGCTGTAACTCAATCAAAACTGGGTCATTAACAGGACAATGGTCTCAAGCATAGCACCAAATCTACAACATAGTGTCCGGAAAAAAAATCAACTCACTATAGCGATCCAGTCAAAGTTCAGACTTCAACCAGGCTATGGTGGGAGCTTAAAAAACGTTGCAAAAAGGAATGACAAAAAAATTAAATGAACTTAAGCACTGATAGAAAAAAATGTTGCCAAAAGTACAGTATTAGTATACCCATCCAAAACATGGAATTCAGGTGTTTCAGTGCCTTCCATGGCTACAGGTGGATGAAATCCAGCAACTAGGTGTGAAAGTTGCTTCTACAAACATTCAGTTAGTGCTTTGAATTCCAGTGTTGTACCAAGATGGGATGCCACGGGTGTACCCCTAACCCAAACAGCGAGGTCCATTTCATTTTTAATGTTTTTTTGTTTTTTGAGTGAAGTCTCTAAAGAACTCAATGTGATTGCATAATCTTTTTTCACTATTTAATTCTCAGTTTACTGCTGCTCATTCAACAGAATGTTGTGACAGCATCTGTCTGCTCAGGAAAGCAGCCTGCCAGTCTGTCTTTTTGAGCGTGGATCGACCTTTTTCCATCCGTCCAAACCCCTCCAAACCATCCATTCTAATGTACAGCTTCTCTTAAAAAAAACCTAAAACAAAACAATGAACTAAGAGGTTGAATGAGAAACAATCTGGGGTTTTTAGATGTCAATCTTAATTTCATGCTAGAATGCATTCTTTTTCTTTCGTTTTCCAATCATTTAATAATCCTCAGCCGTCAAAATGCATTAATAGGCTGCCCTGATGCGCCCTGGAAGCCATGGCTGTAACTTTCCATACAGCCTCTAAAGATAGCTGCCAGGACTGCGTGACATAATACAGGAATAACTTCAGTATCCGCTCTCAGCTGATTGTGAAAAACAAGACAGATCTGTTTGGGGGCAGATGCAAAGTTAAATGAGAACAGCTTACTGAGGGCCCCTAGTGGTTCACATGTGTTTTGTTTTGCTTCTCTGCTCTGCAGCACCAGATCTAATAAATATAAAGAGTGGAAAGAACTGTTTCTTTAGTTTAAATTATTCTGATCTGTTGCTGAGTAAAATGTTAAATCTGTCACATTATCATTTATACTACTATAAATAAATAGTTCTAATACTTCCTAATGCTTTAGGTGTATAAAGAACATTGACTCGTACATCAATCAATTAATCAATCAATCAATCAAACTTTATTTATAAAGCACTTTTCATACAAGAATTGCAGCTCAAAGTGCTTTACAGAATAAAAGGACCCCACATAAACCATATTACCATCCCTCCCCCACAGATTTAAAAGCATGATCACAGTTATACCCACCTCCCCCCAACCCATCTCCCATGCACACAAACACTTAAGAACAAAAAAAAAATAGGACATTGGGCCAAGTGCAGATAAGTCAGGCATGGAAACGCCATCAAGGGAGCCATCTGCGCGGGGAGCAGCAGATCAACCGCAGCAGCCGAGGCACACAAGTGGCACAGAGGAGGAAAGGCCAAGACCCCCACCTCCAGGCAGCTACAGCCGAGGAAGAGGGCTCCCACAGAGGAAACACTGGAAGGAAGATTAAAATTACAGGTTAAAGTAAAAAATTACAGGGGATATATATGATAAGACTACGCAGTAAAACACAGAAAATATAAACAAGCAATAATCAGTTAAAACCTAAGCTAAAAAGGTGAGTCTTGAGCCTGTTCTTAAAACATGAACGTTCTCTGCGGCCCTGAGGTTCTCCGGCAGCCTGTTCCAGAGGTGAGGGCCATAATAATAGAAAGACGCCTCACTGTGAGTGTGTGTCCTGACTTTAGGGGTGACAAGGAGACGGCTGCCAGAGGAGCGCAGAAACCGCCAAGGTTCATATGATAAAAGCTGTTCTGAAAGATAAGAAGGTCCAAGACCAGTAAGACACTTAAAAGCCATTAAAAGAATCTTAAAAGAATCTAAAACGTACGGGGAGCCAATGCAATGAATTTAAGACAGGTGTAATGTGCTCCTGCCTCCTGGTCTTTGTCAGGACACCTGCTGCTGAATTTTGTTGAAGTTGTAAACCTGAGATACTCTTTTTGGGAAGACCAGAAAGCAGGGCATTACAGTAATAAATTCTGCTGGTGATAAAAGCATGCATCAGTGTTTCCGTGTACATACAGTAGTGGGCCCCTACAAGCCTCTGTGCCTTTGTGTTGAATTATTAAGTTGTGAGGACATCTAGTGGACGATATAGGAAACTACAAACAAGCAGAATGTCTTCACATATAAAGATTTCTTAACAGTGGACCTTTTCCTATTGCACGATTAAAAGAACTTTAGAGCTTTATTGTGCATTGGGCTCCATACAAGGTCTTTACAGGGCATTATCAAATTGAATAATACTCAGGTGGAATATTTTCCTGGTTATGAGGCTTTTAAAGACAGTTGGTAGCAGTGGATTTTATTAAGGGGTACCTTAATATGGATGCACACCAAACGTTTCAGATTTTTGTTTGTAAAAATTAACTATTTACATATATAACTGTTAATATGCAGAACTTTGTGTTGGCCTATCACATTGGAATCAGAGTTTCTAGCTGTAATCTGAAAAAATGGAAACATCCGTGTAGTATAAAAGCTTTTGCAAGACACTGCAGGTCAGTGGCAAATGGGCAATATGACCTGGAGCCATTCCGAACAATATGAAGTAATACCAGTGCACAAAGTAACACTGTGTATTTATTTAATGTCTTTGGCAGCAGTGCGTGAGTGCAGAATATTGGCATGCATCCTAATTTGCTGTCACATAGGAACTATAGATGTTTGAAAAGAACCTAACACTTCATACCTAATCCTAATTTGATGTACCATTTGCTTTTAGTGTCCCTTTGGCTTACCCTCTAATTCAGAAAGCAAATACCATTAATAATGTGTGGGTGCAGACATACACAAAAAAAGTTCAAGCAAGTCTGACCAATCTTTGGGTCCAAATGCAGTTGTCCAGGTGCAAACTATGTATGACTTTCTGACACACTCAAAGTAGCTGTAGAAGCTCTCAGATAGTGGATGTGAAACCTTAAGGAATTATGTGTGAGTCAATGCCCTCACTGCAAGAACTACATTGTATAGGGCTATGGGAATCAGATTCACAACTGGCTGGCAAACTGTCCAGGGTGCACACTGTGTCGAATTTTCTAAATCACATCCTGTTGCCCCAGGATTGTTTTTCATCCTGAATAATGGAGATTATTATGAGGACATTTGCAGTCCTGATAAGGCCTGGATCGTAGTCTCTGCTCTAATTTATTCTATAGGTGTACTGTCAGGTTGAGGCCAGGTCTCTCTACAGGCCTGTAAGTGCACAGTCATGTTGCCACAGGAAGGGACCATCTCTGATCTTTTGTTGCAAAATTACAAGCATTAAGAGTTGATTTTACTAGAAGTAAGGGACCAAAGCCCATCTCCTGAAAAACAGCCCCAAACTTTCATCCCCTCTGCACCAAACTTTGACTCGAGAGAAGTGGGGATGTGTTCTCTGGAGAGATAGGTTACCAGGAGAACAGCAATTGATTGACCTTACTGTGTTAAACTTCACGCCACTGCATTCAACGCTTTGCATTGTGCTTGCATATGCTTGGTTTGGATGCATATGATCCACAGTTCATGACCTACACTGAGGACAAAGTTTAGAACTTTGAGGCAATTGAGTGAGCAGAATGTTGGTGAACTCAGCATCTGCTGACCCCGTTCGGTGATTTTTAGTGACCTACCTATTCGAGGCTGAATTGGTGTCATTTTCAGAAGCTTTTATTTTGAATTACCTGAGTGATCTATTCTTTGTAGAAGATCCATGTTTGTAGAAGAACTCTGATTGTATACACCTGTGGTTAGGTTGGAACAATATCCTATTCTCTGTTCACACCCACTGTTTCTGCTGCAATCAACCTACTATGTATTCCACCTGTGCTCTGTCTTATTTAGGCTCCCTCCAGCCCATAAAAACATTGCCAGATTATTGAAAGCTCTTGCATATAGAAGTCCAGAATTTGCGGGTCCCTTTTCTGGAACGTTACATGTGACTCCACTTTGCTCACCAGCTTAATTACTTTTTCAAATGTGCATGGAGCATGGTTAATCCCTCAGAATCTCTGGGCTCTTTACAGTTTGGATATAAAACTGGTAAAATATTCAAGTGATCCTGTGGAGATTCTAGAAGCACTTTGGAGAAATCCAAGTCACATGCTTGGATCCTAATTGATCCATTTCGACAATCGACAGGCGTGGAGCTCCAGACTTTCAAGTTCAGGGTACATCCCAAGGTTGTGTCCTGTCCTCTTTTATTTTTATTATGTACACTAACAGTTGCAGAATGTTTCAGGAACTGACAAACACTATTGTGAAAGTTTTCTAATGCCTTTCCTGCGTTGTGAAGAGGTGTGATGATACCTTTCTGGAGTTTAATGATGGCTGGTTTGATCCATAAGAGCTTCATTTTGATTTTATCTGACTACGGCACTTTCTCACTAGCCTCCTCTGAATTATTTACTGTAAATGTTCACCAGGAAACCTGAGATGGGCTTGTACCTTATGTAACATGCAGTTGCAAGATTTTTATATATTATAGTGTAGTGTGTTAGGACTGGTGTTGTTAGTGACTGGACCATTAGTTATTGTTGATTTTTGTGTTTGAGGAAGTATGTAGATAACCTAAGTATGTAGATAACCTAACCCTACCCTAGAGATGAATGCAGATAATAGAAAGAAACAAATTGCCTATTTGGACTAATAAAGTCTGAATCTGAACTGCAAAATACAACTAGAAAAGCACTCGGAGAGCGTTCAAAGTTATAAAACTGAAATAATTGTCCACAGCTCCAAGTGTTTTTTTCTGGTTGTGTTTATAGAAAAATAAAATGTTAACAAATGAACTTTTTCAAAATATTATGTGTTTGATTTGAGGACTGCTTTACTTGGATGAATGAGCAGTCTGAAAATAAGTATTATTTAAATATTATTAAGGACTCATTACCTGTAAAAAAGACAGCTGTCCACACGCTCAATCAATCAGACGCCAACTTATCCACCATTGGGTGAGATCAAAGAGCTGTCTAAGGACAACAGGGACACAATTGTAGACCTGTACAATTCTGGGATGGACTAAAGGGACAACAGGCAAACGGCTTGCTGGGAAGGCAACAACTGTTGGTGCAATTATTAGAAGATGAATGAAACTCCAGATGACTGTCAGTGTCCCTCAGACTGGGACTCCATGGACGATCTTGCCTCGTGGACTATCAATGATCTAGAGAAAGGTGAGGGGTCAGCCCAAAACTACTGGAGGGTCTAGTCAATGACCTGACGAGAGCTGGGCCCACAGGCTCAAAGGTTACCATAGTAACACACTATGCCGTCATGGATAATAATCCTGCAGCAAGGTCCACATGCTCAAGCCAGCACATGTTCAGGCCCATCTGAAGTTTACCATTGATCATCTGGATGAAGCATGGGAGAAGGTCAAGAGGTCAGATGAGATCAACATAGAACTTTATGGTATAAACTCCACTCACCATGTTTATCATCTGCAGAAATACTCAGATGACTCTGCAGTTGTTGGGTGTATCAGAGATGGACAAGAAGCTGAATACAGAGAGCTGGTGGACCGCTTTGTGACATGGTGTGGAAACAATCGTCTCACCTTGAATGTGAACAAAACAAAGGAGATGATTGTAGATTTCAGAAGAAACAGTATCCCTGTTTCTACACTGTTTCCATCATGGGAGAAGAAGTGGAGGTGGTTGAGGAGTATAAATACATCAGAGTTCACCTGGACAACAGACTGGACTGGAGACTGAGCTTAAGTCGTTCAAGGTTTGCAGCAAGGTGCTACAGATCTTCTACAAGTTTGTTGTGACAAGTTTAATCTCTTTGGCAATCATCTGTAGGGCAGCAGCATCAGAGCCAGGGACTTAAAAAGGCTCAACAACCTAGTTAAGAAGGCTGGTTCTGTTCTGGGGACGACTGTGGAACATCTGGAGATGATGATGCAAAGAAGGATTCTTCATAAAATCAATAACATAATCGACAACCCTGAGCATCATCTTCATGAGACTGTCCTGCAAAAACGAAATGTCTTCAGTCAGAGGCTTCTCTAGACTTGCTGTAAGACAGACTGTAATAAGAGATCCTTCCTTCCCACAGCCATCAGCGTTTACAACAACTCCTTGAAGAAACTTGATTAGTATGAGCTACAACAACACAGAATTTCCCTCTGGGATCAATAAAGTGTTTTTGAACTTGAATTTAAACACCATCCCAACCGTGAAGCATGGAGTTGGAAGCATTATGCTTTGGGCGTGCTTTCTTCAAAGGGAACATTGTATTGAGGAAGGATGAATGGGGGCATGAATCACAAGCTGTTGGGCAATAACCTCCTTCTTTCAGAAGGAGCATTGAAGACGGGTCGTTGGGCCTCCAGCATGACAATGACCCTGTATTTTTATATTTCAACCTTAGCTGCCAAATTAAAGCAAAGGTTTATTTTGTCTTTTCATTTATTTTTATGAAATATATCAAAGTTGCATATATTTGCATACATTTTTACAAGTTTTAGGCTAATATTTTTTATTTTAATATATTTTCATTTTAAGATTATGTAAAATACATATAATTTTTTATTTGTTTATACTTTATCTGCCTTGTTTGGATCTTATTCATGTCTTTTTGTTTCTGTTACTTGCGGCAGAATCAATTGTGATAAAAACTAAATGTTCCAATTTTTTGTAATTAGATCTTGTCATCCAAATATCTTATGTTACACATATAAAGTGGAAATGATTTCTTTCCAATTTGTGAACTTCTAATGATGTATTGTTGGCTCTAATTTGTTAAGAAACTTAATATTCATACAGCTGCCTGGCCATATTCTGCTTTCAGCTCTAATATGTTGCTCTTTTGTTTAACTCAATCTGTTCCTGCGGGGATACAGTACTCCTTTCTAACCACTAGAGGATGCTACATGTTCGGTAATGTGATTGCGCATTGTAGGAGCAGAGTGTGCCAGGTCAGTTTTTCTTAATGTTTTACAGGCTTCAGTTACATTATCAGAGACAAATCTTTCTAGATACACATTACTAAGTTTACGTGCCAATCTCCATAAGTCAAAGTCTGTGTATTTATGACATATTTGGGTGGGGGTGTTATATAAAATGTTTCAATTTTTTACATTTAAATTAAAAATCAACTAAAATAAAAGGTAAAAAATTACAGAAAATAGTTTTATATTACTGTTACATATAATAAATAAATACTATTTCCACTTTTTAGTCGGCATTTATTTATTTCTTCTTAAAACGCTGAAAAGCAAGATCAAACATAGACCAAAAGGAGAACTTAGGTTAGGAATAAGGTTGTTTGGTCACATACTTCTAAAACTGCATTATTGGTACACAAGGGCCTTAACTATAGACTTAGAAATCTTTCTTTTGTTGGTTGGGGCACCTCTTTCGGGGGTGCCAGTTTTGGGATTACTGGGATCCCAAAACTGGCACGCACCGATCACACACGAAACGTACAGAACAGGTGACTGAACAAGCAGAGACGCCGGATCCGCTTGTTCAGTCACCTGTTCTGTACGTTTCGTGCGTGATCGGTTCATTGGTGGGTTTGATTGGCCTTGGTTGGACGCCTGGTCTCGGCGCTCTGCGTTGCGCAGGATCAGGATTCAGGAGCTGGTACAACTTGGTGTCCTGGTGCTGGCTGGGCTTGGCCTGGGGATGCCGTCCATCCGTCCGCTGCGGCTATCGGTGGGTGCCCCGACGTGGGGCAGGGGTGGGGCGCTGGGATGTTGGTGGTGGGAATTGGCCTGGGGTGGCGGCGGCACGTGTCGTGGCGCGTTTCGCTGCAGCCCCTCGTCAGCCGATTCCTGGTCGGGTCCCTGCTAGGGGGTGGGGCGCCCCGGCTCTCCCGGTCCATGGCCAGGCCCGCCCTGGCGTCGCTGGTTGCTGGTGGAGCCCGTGAGCTTGTCACTGCTGCCTCCCGGGCCCCTGCATTGTAGCTGCTGGATGTTCTCCTGGGGTTCTCCTCTGCTCCTCTCTTGGGGGATGTGGTCAGCCCTGCGCTGGTCCGCCTGGGGCTCCTGGGCTTTGGGGGTCCTTTGGACGTCTGTGGCTCTGATCTCCTTCATATCTGCATCAATTCCTGGGAGACGGATCGATGGCTCCTCAAACCAGCTATCGAACGCTTGTGTGGAGAAACCTTATAGGCACCAGCATGCTCACACACACATATAGGTGTGGGGACTCTGGTGTTTACAGATACATTCTTGGGCTGAGGTTATCATTACTAGATCTTGCATAATTGGTACCATGAGTTTTCAGTGACGTTGTTGTATTTTCATATCCATTTTTTGTGTGATGTGGTTGTGTAGTTCTTAGTTCACAATGTTTGGTTTGGTTTGTTTTGTCGATGTTCCTTTTTCGTTTTTGTTTTCCCCTCTCTCTGCCATCCTGTGGGTATGGAGGCAGACTTCGATGTTTTCCTGTGTTTTATTTGTTCCCATTCCTCTCTTGTATTTTCAACTCACCCTCTCTCTTGACATTTTGTTTCCTACCTCTCTTCTTCAACTTCTTTCTTTCTTTCCCTTTATTTTCCGACTCCGTATCCATAACATCAGAAAATAAAACCCACAGCAAAAAATAAAAAAATGAAACACTTAACACAAAAAAAGACCTCTGAAATCTGATACTCCCAATCCAGTTTTCAGAACTAAAGAATCCTTTTGGATGAGAGACGAAACGTATTCAAGACAACAAGACAAGTCCAGTTGGCTTCTTTTAAACTCTTAAGAATATCATGTCCTGGATGACTGAGAATCTACACCAACATATACTTGTGGTGTTTGCTAAGCTTTACAGGGACTTTAGCTGCTGTTTTTCAGATGAGTTGCTGTATGAGATGAATATGTGGAAAACAAACCAAATGCCTGTTCTTAAGTACAGTGGAGGACCTGGTATGCTGTGGGCCCATCCTCTTTCAGAGTCTGGGAACCTCATCAGACTGCACGGTATGATGAAGTCTTTAAAATGCAGAGAAATGTGAGAGAAAAATCTGGTGGACTAAATATGAGTCATCTGTAAGGTGAAATAGTTGCGCAGACACTAAATTAGTCCTCAGACCTTTCCTCCTTGCACCAATAGCTCTAGTTATTCTAAAATCCTGAAACTTCCCTGCCTCTCTACTCACCTAACAGCTTTTTCTTGAAGGTCTAAGTTCCTGTCCTCTGTGTAATCCAACCTTGTGAAGTGTTATAGAAGATGGGGCCACCTAGTACAAGGATTGGATGCGAATTAATGAGACAAAACTGAATGCGTTTCACACATCTTCATCTTCTAAGACGTGTTAAGCGTCCTCCTGAAAGCCTTCATCTCTGTGTTTTACCATCCACTCAGAGCTTAAACTGATTGCTGGATTTGAGATTGAAAGGAAAGCTGACCGACCCAGCGCAGGTGATGACCCAGACTTCTTATCTGGCCTCTATTTGTTCACCAGCCCCTCCCCCCCACTCTTCCAGATATTCCCCTTTTCATTTTTCATCATTCTCACCCTGCCCCCTCCTCCTTTCCCTCCTCCTCCTGTGCTGCAGTGCCCGAGATGAAGATTTGGCTCTCGCTCATCCATTCGGGCCCCCGTGTGGCCACCTTAATTCAATTTTTCCAATCTTTCTAATCTAAAGATTTTCATTTTCATTTTTCTAATACCATCAAGGCAGAATGGATGGGGTGGGGGGCCACAATTTATGAATATTACAGCTTTATTCCTTGTTGGGATAAGACTTCTTTGGACATGTCCCTCTGTAGCTTTGCCCTTGTGTTCCTTTTCTCTCTTGCGTCCTTTTTATTCAATTCTGATTATTCTTTCGCTCACTTTTTCTTTTTTCCTTTCGTTTTTTTCCATGTCTCCTGTCTTTCTATCCCCCATGAGTCAGACCCAGTCCTAAATCATTCCGAATATTTGGCTGTGGGCGGGGCGGAGGAGCGTATGGGGAAATTGTTAAATCCATGATGGATTATGACGTCCAGATTGTCATTTTGAATTAAAGAAAATGATAAGGAATACATGAAAGAGGAATTTAAAAACAATCATAAGTAGATTTAGTTCTCAAGGAGAAGCTGTGGTATAATGACGAGAGGGCGGGGGTGTGGTGAGGGTTCTTTCAGCCACTGAATATGGCCTCAGAGTCTGACCTTAAAACAGGTCCAGCATCCACTCAGTGTAGGTCCAACCATCTTGTTCGCTTAGTTTTTTGTAAACCTAAAACCTACAATAATCTTTTCTACTTTGTTTCGTAAAAATATTACACGTTTAATTGAAGTAATTTTGAATAAAATTATTTAGTTTATTATTGGAGAAAAAAGAATTTTGGCCCAAGGGTATTTTCAACTTGCTGATTCTGACCCTCAATAAGTTGCTCCAATCACTTCCATAGCCGGAACATAATAGTAAACTGTACAAACCACACAACTGCAGCATAAGATAACGTGACTCTAATGTCACTGGCCCTACCCATTATTTTTTTTAAGGTTTGAGTTGTTGCTAAATATTCCACAGTCACTTGCTAGTAGTATTATACCAAACTGGAAGCAATTAGGAATGACAGCAACTTGTCCATGAAGAGGTAGGCTTAAAAAAATCATGGAGTGAGGCAGATGTTGAGAGTAAATCTTTGTTGTCAGTCAAAAATCCGGTCATTATCTATTTTTACTTTTTTTTAATGAAAAAATTGAAATATTAAGTAGTATTTCATTTTCATTTAATGTAATTAATATTCAATCTGAACAAACTGAACAGAGAATCCACATCGTTCCATCACACATGGAGCAGATGAATAAACTACATGTATTAATGATGAACATTTCTCCTGCTGTGGTCTGAACGCTCCACATGGAGCTGAACTTCTCTCCTGTTTGTGCGTAATGGAGGCTGAATCTGTGCTCTGCTGCCAAATCCAAGACTGGAATTATGAGCTCCACTTCAGCCAAAGTTTTGAAATCAGGGAACATTTTTCGAAATTGAAGTGATCAGAATTCGGTAAGTCCCTCTGAACCAGGGCTTTTCTGATTGCTTCAGCAGGAGGAAATTTTACGTCATGCTCTCCTTCTGCATCAGTGGTTAAACTGCAGTGATCTATCACCACCGGCCTGCGTCCGGTTCAGTCATACGTGCTCCAAAGCCTTTGTAACTCTTTCAGCTCCCAGATAGCGAGACACATTGAGTACAGTGTCCAGGTCTGACATGATGGTCAGAAGCTTTCAAGAGAATCTTTTTTTGATTGATTTAGTTACCTGAACTTGATGCGTAAAGTTGAAAATTTTTTACCTAGACATCTGTCTTAATAATTTAAACATCAATATTCCAGATATTCTGAAGACAGACAAGGACCACGGAGTTGAGGATGTGAAATAGTCGGATTAGTGGAGGAAGACTGTGTGGACTTTAGGCAGATTAAGGCCTAGGCCACCAAAAGCTCTATCTCAGATTATATTTATGAAAGATTTTTGGATTTTGTAATTCCTGCCATGCGTTCTTAGTTTCAGTTTAGTGGCCTGAGTTCTTCTTCTCAGCTTGGTCATATCCCAGTCTGCACTAACCAGTTCATGGCAAAGATTTAAGGGTTTGGAGTAACAGATGGAAAATATATGAATTATGAAAAATACTTATTTTCTTCTACAGATAAAACTAGATTTTTAATTGCCCTGTATAAAAAGGCAGATGACCTATGTTTCTCTGTCTGACAGTAAAGCAGACTAAACATTTCCTGTTTTAGGTCAATTAGGGTGACAAAAGTTATTTCTGCCATTATTATAACTTTCAGCAGCTTGGGAGATCCAAAAAGATAATGTCACGCCTTTGTAAGCCATGAGATTTGAAGTAAATGGAGGTACACCTGTGGATGTATTTTAGGATACACGTCAAACACAGAACTTTATGGGGAAAACCAAAATAAATCCATCAAGAGATTAGGAAGAGAAATGCATAAAAGCTGCCCCTGGCTGCTGAAGAACAAACAGTCTCCTGATCTTATCTTTTCTTTTCTATTGCTTTTTTCGAAGTGACTTCATATGCCGAGCCTCTGGAGTTACAGCATTAGACTGGATTTCTTTTTGGATTACTTTGTGAAGGACTGGAGTAACAAAATGTGTGGATTCTATGGGAATGAAGATGCGTCATCTCTAAGTGAATGTGGAAGTAAACACCAGATATGGAAATGAGACGTCTTTAACAATGATTACCAACAGCGAGAAAGAACCTGGCAGCACTGTTCCAATCCACCCTCGTTGCAACAGCTTTGAAAGAAACACAATAAAGCAAGAAATCCCCCACCAAAAGTTCTAATTGTTGATGATGGTTTAATAAATGCAATGGAACATTTTTGTAGCAAAGAAAATGATGAAATCATTCCACGATGTGTCTCACCCTGATGTCTCACCCCGATGTCTCTTTCCTACTTGTTCATGTTCGCCTGCTGTCCTGTCTCGTCATTCCAGCCATCATTTTTGCCACTTCAATAAACATCCTTGCACCTTTACTACGTTTGCGTCTGGGTCCTTCCTTCATCGAGAGACAGGTCATGACGTTATATGTGAGAAGGAGGATCTGAAATTCTTTTCGGAATTTAACAGGAAGCCAATGAAGGGAGGCTAAACTAGGAGAAATGTGATCTCTCTTTTTAATATTCATCAGAACACTTGCATTTTGGATCAATTGAAGGCTTTTAATTCCATTTTGTGATCTACCTGTTAGTAAAGATATACAGTAGTCCAGCCTTGAGGTAACAAATGCATGGACTAGTTTCTCAGCATCACTCCTGGACAGGATGTTTCTAATTCTAGCAATATTCCTGAGGTGATAGAAGGAAATCCAAGGAACCTGTTTAATATGGGATTTGAATGTAATGTCTTGGTCCAAAATAACGCAGAGGTTCTTTACGTTATTACTGGAGGCCAATTTAATGCCATCCAGTTGGAATAATTGACTAAGCAGTTTCTTTCTTTGAGCTTCTGGTCCAAAGACAGCAACTTCTGTCTTGTCAGAATTTCAGAGCACAATGTTTTGAGTCATCCATGTTTTTATGACTTCCAGACATGCCTGTAATCTACCTACCTCACTGGATTGATCAGGATTATGGATAAATATAGTTGTGTATCATCGGCCTAGCTGTGGAAATTTATCCCATACTGTCTAATGATTTTACCAATTGGAAGCATATATATAGTAAAAGGAATTTGTCCAAGCACAGAACCCTGTGGTACTCCACGGTTAATCCTCTAGTGTGAAGAAGACTTGTCATTTACGTGAACAAACTGAAATCTGTTGGACAAATATGATTTAAACCAGCCTTTTGATGCCTGCAACATATTCAAGCCTTTTTAACGGTGCGTTCACACCGAACGCGTTTGAAGCGTCAAGGGCGTCAGGTTTACATGTAAAATCAATGCAGAAGCATGCTTACGCACGTCAGGGTTTCTATATCGCTTCACACGCGTTCTTGCGTTGCGAAAACGCATTTCTGCCTCATTCGCACATCAAATTCGTGTGAATGAAACGTTTGATGCGGGTCAGAAAATATCCGCGTCATTTTATGTGGTGCATTTTGTCTGAACTTCGGCGTCAGCCTGGTGACGTGGTGTCACGTGATGCTTTGACCCACTTTACGGGGTCAGGTCCGGCAAGATTTTCCATTCAACATGGAGGAAATACTGATAACAGCCGTGGCAGAGACCAGAACAGACAGAAGTCCATTATCTGAGGCCATGAGAATATCATTAGTAACCTTGACCAGTGCTGTTTCAGTGCTATGATGAGCTCTAAAACCTGACTGAAACTCTTCAAACTGCTCGTTACTGTTTAGATGCTCACAGACTTGATTAGAAAATATTTTCTCAAGGATTTTGGACAAGAAAGGAAGGTTAGACATAGGTCTGTAATTCACTAAGTCATCTTGATCAAGGGAAGGTATCTTGAGTAAAGGTTTAATCACAGCTATTTTAAATTCCTGTGGTACGTATCCGTTTACTAAGGATAGATTCATCATATTCAAAATGGGGCCAGGAACCAAATGGAACACTTCTTTAAATAATTTGGTTGGGATTGGGTCCAACATACAAGTTGAAGGTTTAGATGAGGCTAATATTTTTGATAATTCCGAAAGCTCGACTGAATAAAAATAGCCTAAGCACAACTGAGGTTCTACAGTTCTTTCCGATACTGCCTCATTTACTGAGGAAGAAGTAATCATGTTTGGGAGGATGCCAATGATTTTATTTTTAATAGAATTAATTTTATTTATGAAGAATCCCATAAAATCATCACTGCTAAGAGCTGGGGGAATAGTTGGCTCAACAGAGCTATGACTCTGTGTAAGTTTGGCAACTGTAATAAAAAGAAACCTAGGATTGTTTTTATTCGCCTCTATTAATGATGAAAAATATGCTGTTCTAGCTTGTCGAAAGGTCTTTTTATACAGCAGTCGACTGTTATTCCAGTTTAAATAGGAATCCTCTAGGTGTGTAGAACACTATTCTCTCTTCAATGTCTTAGTATTTTGCTTTAAAGTAGTTCTGCATTAAACCAGGGAATCAGCCTCCTATGTCTAATCCCTTTCTTTTATAAGGGGGCTACACTATCTAATGCCAAACGCAATGACGAAGTAACGCTATGAACCAGACCATCAATTTCTGAAGGGTTAGAGATAGAATTGCTGCCATCCACTGTGTTACCCTGAGACACTAAGGAAAGTAAGAATGGAACAGATTCTTTAAAAATTGTTACAGCATTGTCTGATAAAGCTCTACTATAATGACATTTTCTTTCAGATTTATGATGGTCAGTTAAAGAAAATTCAAAAGTTATCAAAAAATGGTAAGACAAAACCGGGTTATGTGGGTGGACTGTTATTTCCTCACACTCAATACCGTATGTCAGTACAAGGTCCAAAGTGTGTTTGCCCGAGTGGGTCGATCCCTGTACTTTTTGAGTAAAGCCAATTGATTTAAAGGCTGCATTTAGGCTATGACTGTCAGTGTCCACATGAATATTGACATCAACACTATAATGACCTTATCAGTATTTAATACTAATTCAGATGAAAATGTGAGATCTGATCTAAGAATTGAGAGTAAGGGCCTGGTGCATGATACAAAACCACAAACAGAAATGGTCTTAATGTTTTGCAACCTGGATGAGGAAAACTATGTTCAAAAGAACTGTAGCTATTAATTGGTCTTGGATTAATTAGTAAATCCGAACGAAAAATGGTTGCAACTCCTCCTCCCCGCCCAGTATTTCTAGGGATGTAAAAATGTAAATAATTGGAAGGAGTTGACTCATTTATACTGACATAATCCTCCTGCTGCAGCCAGGTTTCTCTGAGGCAAAAAAACCCCTAATTCGATTATAACAAATCAAGTCATTTACTAACAAAGTCTTTGAGGAGAGATCCTGTGTTCAATAAACCACATTTAATAGTTTTACTTCTCTGTTTAGTTGTTTATTTATCTTTATGAGATTTTCATGATTTGCTCTAGTTAGGTTAACTTTTAATCCATTTGATTTTGGCCATGGGCAAGACAGTGTCTCAGTGGAGTAATGGGTGGGTAACAGCAGATATGGAAAGAGTACTGAAGATTTGTACTTAAGTACAAGTACTGTAACATTGTTTAAATTGTACTCAGTTACAAGTAAAAGTACTAGTGTGAAAAAAATAAGTATTAATTACTTTTTAACTGCTGGATGTTTTATTGCGTCGTCAATAACAGACATTTGATTCAATTCACCTGTAAAAAACATCTACGTTCAAAGCACATTTCTCAGATGAACAATGTATAGAAAAATTGCATGAAGGAAATTGTTTTGTAAAGAAATGTAGACATAAAGCAGAAATTTTGTTTGTTAAAAGAATGACAACAATGTTTTTGAACCTGCATAGAACAGTTTAAACTTTTCCCAATACACTGCGAACAACAGGCAGGTAAGTGTCATACTAGTCCATATTTAGAAAACATTTCTAAAAATTATAATTAAATAATGCTTTCATCCACAAGCGCACGTTAGCTAACTTCCAGGCTAACCAACGGCAGCGACTTATCTTAGCCAAACTAATAAACTTAACACACATGAAAAATAAGAAAGCAATATCATACATGTACAGTTTTAAAACATCTTACCGCAATCTGTTTTTTCACATTAGACGCTGAAGTTTTATAAGCTGATATGATCGTAGAGGTCAAACAAAGTTTGTAATGTCACTTTTTTTCCTTCTGTACATGAAAAAATCCTCCAGGTACATCATGGGCACTCGGACTCGTCCTCCGTCTTTTCTCCATCATTTCCACTGTTTACAGTGTTGTCTTCTGTCTCCATTTTGGCTTCTTTGCTCCGCTTCTCTGCTTCTCTGCCCCGCTTCTCTGATATCGCTTTTTACTTTTTTAATGACAACTTTTATACTTTACTTTCATGCCATGCACATAGTATTCCTAAGTCATTAGTGGGACGATGTGTACTTTCGGGTCAAATCTGCTTTTTTTTCTCAACATCCTTTCTATGTGCATATACAAAATACTAATAAACCAGGTTGAAGCAGAGTGAATCTGTTCATCACCGGCGCCAATGATTACCATCAGCTTCCTGAACAGAATTTAATCAGCCTGCTCAGCAGGTTTTATTTGCATCATTCCTTCAAGATGGCACCCAGATGAATGAGGGCAATTACTGTTTAGATAACAGCTGCTCCAGAAAAGTTTCCACTCTTTTCTTCATGCACAGCCTTCAGTGACTTCTGCACCAAGATGTTGGTTTCTTTGCTCAAAAAGTCACGTAATTGTACAACTTTTATGTTATGCAAATAAAAAAGTCCTTAATAAAATTAATCAGCGGCACAAACGTCCTCCGTCATGAATATCCTGGAGAGGATTATTGGCCCACAAGATAAACAGCAAGGAGCATTTTAGCAACAGCTACAGTTTGCCTTGCGCCTTGGGCTTGGGTTGCTTCAGTGAACTCACTCGAATCTATATGTTTAGACTCTACAACTGACTATCCTATACTGTATACATGTTTCATCATCATCATCCTTTATTTATAAAGCACATTTAAACGGCGTCAACGCCAACCAAAGTGCTGTACAGGACAATAAATCACCAAACAGATACACCAGCATAAAATAGATAAAACAAGTAAAAACTATAAAGACTAACAAACATGAAATAAAGGTTAAACCGGCTCAGCCGAGAAGGCCAGGGAATAAAAAGATGTCTTTAGACTAACTTTAAAAGTGGGGAGGGAAGGGGCGAGTCGGACCGTCAGGGGGAGTTGGTTCCGAAGCTTAGGAGCACAAACTGAAAAAGCCCGTTCACCACGGGCCTTATAGCGGGCAGGAGGAACAAGCAGAAGGTGCTGTTCAGAAGACCTCAAGGTTCGCGCCGGAACATAGGGGCTTAAAAGCTGTGCCAAATAAGAGGGGGCCTTTTCGTGCATTGATTTATAGACCAACAGGAGAATTTTAAACTTTATGCGAAATCGGACTGGAAGCCAGTGTAAATTCGCCAAGACAGGGGTGATGTGCTGCCGCCGGTCTGTGCCCGTCAGAAACCTTGCGGCAGCGTACTGTACCAATTCGAGCCGCACTACTGAAGAGGAGGGAACACCATATAAAAGAGCGTTAGCATAGTCCAGACGAGACATTACAAAAGCATGGAAAACTGACTGGAGATCTTTTTTATTCAGGACAGATTTTAGCTTGGCCAGCCATCGAAGAAGAAAGAAACATGACCTGACTACCTGATTTATCTGTGCATCCATTTTAAAAAAGGCGTCCAGAGTGACCCCCAAATTATTAATTGTAGGCTTCACCAACACAGACAATAAAGGGGGCAAGGACGGCTCCACAGCAACAGGAGAGCAGGGGGCAAAGAAAATAGCCTCCAATTTGGAGCTGTTCAGATGGAGGAAATTAGCTGAGAGCCAGGACCTGATTTCACTCAAGCAGTCAGTCAGTGGTTGGAAAGGGTCAGGAGTTTTAGGGCCACATAAAGCTGACAATCATCAGCGTAGAGGTGATAATGTTTGTAATCAACAGGGCAAAGACTTCACTTTGGACAATGCACATTTCCATCCAGAATTGATTATGCCATTCTTCTATGTTTAAATCAGACAAATATGACCAATTTGGCGTCAGACGTGGTCGCGGTCTCCCGGGGTTTTTACTTCTGTGTTATGCTGTGAGCTGATTGGCAGGACAGCCAAGGTTTTTAACTGTTTACAAACATATTTTTACAAATTCTTTATGAATCTGCACAATTTTGCTTTGAACCATCAATGGATGCAGCAGAATTCCGGAATTGCGCCGCTCAAGGTGGCAGCATGTTGGAGTAGCTCTGTTACTTTGGTTCATATTTTTTTCTTTTTTAAAACTTTAATTCTTCCATTTCTGGTAGAAACATTGTTTTTGTGGACAATTGTTCTCTCTGGTTTTGAATGCTGTGCAGCTGGAAGGATTTTTGCTGATACTTTTTATTTTTGGACATTTGTTATGATGCATAACCATGGCAACAAGGTGGTTTACAACTGGCAGCAGCTGATTAACATCACAAAAGCTCAAATAATACCTCAACTACAGCCACAAAACCCTGATGAGTTGAAAAGAAGACGTCATAGATCCAGAGCATCTTCTACATCAGACTGTCATCCAACTACAGAGCGTCTTCAGTCAGAGGCTTCTTCAGATCTGCAGAGCGCTACAGGAGATCATCCCTACCCACAGCCATCAGCATCTACAACAAATCTTTGAAGGAACTTGCATAATGAGTTACAACAACATTTAATTTCCCTTTGGGATTAATAAAGTAATTTTGAATTTGAATTGAATTTGAAGAGTTAGCGACTCTGTTGAGAGGAAATATTACACAATTTACTGCTTGACAAAATAGACAACACTGCACAAGTACTGTCCAATTACATATGTTTTTTTTGAATCCATGGTAAATATTTCTACTGGGGCCAAGCTTCAATGTGGAGGACTGATCCTGGCAAAATTGAAAAAAAATATGTAAACAAATAAATAAATAAATAAATACAATTGGAAAAACAATTGGAAATAAGTAAATACATTTGTAAATAAATCAATGAATAAGTAAATAAATGTGTAAATGTATAATTAAATAAATGAAGAAATGACATTAACAATAAATATGTGTAAATAAATAAAATGATTATGTATTTCATGTATTTCCACGTTTATTTATTTCTAGATTTCTTTTTATTTCTACTTTTATCTATTTCCAGTTTTCTTTTTATTTCCACATTTATTTATTTAATCCCATATTTATTTATTAGTAATGCATTTATTTTTACTTTCCCAAACCCTTTTTTCTCTCAAGTGTATGGTCATGAGGTGGGCGTTTCTACCACTGTTCTAAACCATGATTGGTCAGCTATGAGAATCAGTGTTAACCAGTAAGCTTGTGAGAAAATAGCTTCCATACAGGATTTATTTATCTATTTAAAATTTTGGCAGGAATAGGTCTTCCATACTTTCAAAATAGAACCAGTGAAAACTATAGACTTTAAGGAAGGAATGTACAATGGAAGGAAGGATGATGGCGAATGGATCAATGGATACAGTGATGTATAGACAAATGAATGAATGATAGTAAACTGGATTGTTTACCACATGGATGGATGGGTTATGGCAAATTTTAAAAAATACAAATATTTTCCATGCTTTACTTTCTTTTTCCTGGTTAATCCATCCATCCACTCCTTACCCTCCATCCATTTCTCCCTCCCTCATTTGTCCCACCATATCTACTTCCATCAGCAGTCTGTTCGCTAATCAAACACCATCTGTCCCTTCATCCCCAACCTGTCAGGAACAGCTGCCAGCCGCTCTCTTAACAACACTTTTAACAACCCTGTCGCATCTTCCACGGCCTGCGCTTCGCCACTTCCACTGGGCAGTCGTTGCCAGGGAGGACCCCCCCCCCCTACACACATGCACCACGATGGATAAAAATGCCAAATTATAGTTCATATTGGAAAGGAAAAAATTCACCAATTCAATTGTCCTCTTGTTGAACCCAAGAAAAAAACATTATAATCCATTAGGCAAAGAAAATAAACTTCCAGAGGAGGAACAATTATGGACAGATAGACCCAAGCAGAGCAGATATCTAAATAGTAATCAAGGGAAGAATCAGCTGCCTGCTCACAACCCCCCCAAAAAAACTACCAAACAGTTTCTTCACAATCACCACTCACACAGGAACATTATACTATTAGTATAAATGCACTGTTACAATTCAATCCCCCTCACACATGCACAGCAAATGAATTCCATTTTCCCACACACGTACATGCGCTGCTGTTGTCACGAACATGCCAAGACATTTTCAAGTGTTATATCCTGAGGAACTTCCCTAACCAATCATTGGCACACAGGCCAGATGTTCGCTGGTGCTTCATTGCAATTTTCTGCTGGCAAACACACACAGAGAGAGCCAAGGCGACTGGTAGCTCTGGCTTCATTTCTTCATATGAGCTTTCATAAGCGACTAAGTCAATCAGGCCTTTATTCTTGAATGGCTTACATCAAATCTTTATGGCTAGTGTCTTCAACCCACTGTCACAGGGAGGTGGAGCTCTTTCTTTGAATCTATCATAACTACGCAGAAGCAATACCTCCCAAAGGATTCCCTGTTAACTGAGAATGTGGTTGTGGTGTCCATGGATGTCAAAACATACAGTTAACAATTAAAACTACAAATATTTCAATAAGCATCAATTACATCAAGAGTATGATGGGTCATTTTGAAATAGGTCCTGATGCTAATATTGCCAAGCATTGCTGTCCTGTTGGCACGACTGTCAATTCAGCTCAATTTAATTAAAAAATACTTTATTTACCCCAAAGGTAAGTTAAATGTTGTAACTCATATCTAAGTATCTTCAAAGAGTCGTTGTGGATGATGATGCTGTGGGCAGAAAAGATCTCCAGTAGCAGTCAGTCTTGCAATGAATCTGAAGAGGCCTCTGACTGAAGACAATATTCTACAGTAACATGTCCTGGATGCCAACAGTTGTTGGCAAGCACTGATAATCCACCTCATTTGCTTTTGCCGCTCCTCTTTAAATCTCTATCTGGCCGTATAGTTAGAGAGACGTTAGAGTGGGGGATATGATCCTTTCCCATTATGATGTGTGGAAGTGATGGTTTGAACTTCCTCCTTCCCTCTCTGCTCTTTGGTCCTGCTCTGCATTCATGACGCCTCCTTTTCAACTCTTCTGGGATTTGGGGTCAACGTTCAGGTATTATTTGAGCTTTTGAAAAGCAAATCAGCTGCTCCCAGTCGTGAAAATAACAATTTGTTTCTATGGTTACTGTCCGAAAATTTAAAAGATATAAAAAGAGGCACCTCAGGAGAAGGAAGTAAAAAAGAAGTTACTGCATTTTTGTAATCTTCTTCTTATTCCTTCCTTTAACTGATCGCACAGTATCCAATGGTAACTCTCCGTTTGGTTAATTTAGGTACACACCCATAACCTCCCTGAGAATGAACTATAAAACACAGAAGTTAACCTTCATATTCGTCTGTATGCTCAACAAATTCAGTTTAAAACTCATTACTCCCTCAAATCAAACAAAGAGCTACAGGCTTAACTGGTCTATGTTTTGATTCCAAAATTGCACAACCAATAAAACACTAAACCTTTTTTTTTCTGGAAACAAGAGCAGACAATTGTTTTACTAAAGCGTAGGACCTGACAAATATGTGAGCTGTATCCTGCCCTAGGGGTATAAGAATATGAGTGTTGTCCAAATAGATGAAGACAAACATTCCGGACTAGCCTACTGTCTGACAAAGTGTCACGAAATCTCGCGTGATTGTTTTAACCCATTCTTGAATCCAGGACGTGAACTGTTTTTACTCATAATGTTCACAGGATTTTCCTTAAGGTACCAGAGAAATTCAGTTCATGTCGGGACAGTTAACGTAAAAGAATTAGTCACAGATAAGCTTAGCAGTGGCTTAAAGTGCTATGACTATGGAGGGTAGACCACAGTTGATGTATATAAAAATGTAAAATTTCAAGCCAATAGGAATATTTAGAATAGACGTTCGTGTGAAATATTAATGACAAATGACCATTTAGAATTTGATAGTAAACAAGAAAAATATTACACACTGGACCTTTAACAGTTACACAACATAAAATAAAAAAAACATACATCTTACTTAAAGAGCAACTCACCCCCAAATAATTTTTTTGTTGATAAACTATAAATGAGTGTCTAATAGTCCTGTCTACATGTCTGGTCATTATATTTTGTATAAGACACATAGTGTGAAGCGGGCATCAGGCAAAGGAGCTCGCGTCTCTATTGCTCTCCATCTTTCTCACTGTCTGTCTCTGTGCCACTGCAGCAGTGCCAGCTGCTGTCAACATGTCCATCATGGCCCAGACTCCGAAGAGTTAGTTTTCTCTCTGACAGCGTACTACCAATCATGTCACTTCCGCCTACCCAGGGTCAGAAAGTATCGATTTTTCAATGGCTTGTTATTCAAATTGTAAGTCAGTCTCCATACACATACATATTCCTGCGAGAAGTTTATTTTATTTAAGTTAAGTCATATATGACCATTTTAATAAACTATTCTTGAAAAAAGTGTCATGAGCACTTTGAATTTCTTCCCTCATTTTCCTTATTAACCTTGTCTAATTTCCTAATCCAGACAGAGACACATAAAAAACCACCATGGAAACATGTCACATCATTTTTATAGCCATTTAACAAGCTTTAATGATAACTAAACACATTTAAAGGTTACCAGTACACTTTATTTCAAAGATTGTCATGTATTCATTCATTGAAAATTATTGCTAGAGGACACCTGCATCTGGGTGTCTATAAAGTCAAGACCAAAGTCAGATTGCCCAAAGAAAACACCAAAGCACATAAGTTTTTCTAGTGTAGATTTTTGCCCAGGGGGACAACTTCAAAGACAACAATGAAAAAATGTAGATCTCAGAGGTTATCACATGTTGAAAGTTTGATACCCAGAGTTTAGTAGTAGCTAAAATCTAAGCTCTTAAGCTTTTTGCTAATTAAACGATGTTTTCCCCTTCAGCTTCGACATCCTGACAGCAGCTTCTGGACACCCTGTGATGGGTAAATTCTACCAAGCAGAGAGCAAGAGGACACATCTGGTGAGGCAATCAATACAACCTCACGCAGAGCAGACACAAGGGCTTGCATACACATTAATACATGATTATAGATGGACTCACTCACAGCTTTTTTCTGCACTAACCTACTGTGGAGAGAGTGTGTCCGCCATGTGTCTCCTATCCAATAAAGGCATCAAGTCCATCAATGAGGGCCTTTCAGGAATACCAGGGGTTCTGTCATCCAACGGATGGAGAAATCACTCATCTCTATATGCACACATTAACTCATTTCCACTAAATATTTTATCTTTTTAACTCTCCTCCAACATCTATCAAGGGTTACATTTCTGTCCCTGGAATAAAAGTTAAACCACCGACAGTTGGAAGTGAGCCCATATCATTTGAAGTCATCTACACTTTGAACCATCATTTTGCATTCTGGCTGCAAAATATGATTGACTGAAATCAAAAATGTACAGAAGAAGATTATTATGTGAGGATCCTGACGAAGGATGACTACGGTAGATAGTAAAACTCATCTTGATTCAGGAGACTGGGACTCCCTAGCATCTTCTGGTAGTGGTACTTACCCTGAAAAAGCAACACGAAGACTTCCCAATATGGACCAACCACCCATAGGCCTCTATGTCAAGATCAGGTCCCATGTGAGCTTGGAAGCAGGTGAGGGAAATGTTCTAGGAATGCTGAATACCTTAGTGGAGGGAACAAATCTTTGGTTGGGGTGTGAGGTTGACCGGTCCAAACCCAGCTTCTGCTTTGGAACCCAACTTGTGGAGAAGGATGGGACTTTTGCCTACTCTAGAATTGCCAGATTGGGAACACTTGCAAGCTCCTAGTACCTCCTCATGGGAGGTGCCTTATTTACCTTTTATTTCCAGGACATGTAAGCATGATGCAAGACAATTGCTCATAATTTGCACTAAAGAGAAGTACAAGGGTGAAAGAACCTCAGCTGTTCATATCTTCTGTCACCACATTGTAACAGAGTGCTAAAAAGCTTGGTGGTTTCTTTAAACAAGTTCACTGCCACGTCAGCTGGGAACTAGGTGAACTGAACATGGGAAATAAAACCAACGCACACACACACATGCACACGCACACATTTCCAGACAAAGATGCTTGTGTATAAATTTCCTCTGGCAGCGCTGCAAGTCTGAGATGAAACAATGGAACTGGATTTTTTTTAGGATTTTCAAAGATAGGTATTAGAGTCTTGAGATGATTCTCTTTACACGGCAGATTATCTCGGCACTGTGTTGGATTGTGTCAACACGGGTTGTTCTGAGGTCAGTTAATTCAATTCAATTCAATTCAGTTTATTTATATAGCGCCAATTCACAACAGATATCATCTCAAGGCACTTAACAAGAAGTCATTTCAATACAATTATACAAACATTCCAATCAGTTAAAAAGTTTCCTATTTAAGGAATCCCAGCAGATTGCGTCAGTCAACAAGGTTGACCCATATGTTGAACATTTACTATTTTAAAATATTGAAGGCCCAGTTTCAGCCACAGTCGCCCTATGGTAGGGAGACCATATTACTCATACTGGCCCTTCTGGGATTTAAAGGACATTGGAGGTCCCTGAAACAGGCCATTCTGGCATCAAGAGCACCATGGAGGTTTTTGGGATTACCCCTTTTGGGATTTAGAGAACTTTGAGGAGTCTCTTTGTAGAGGTCCTTGGAGTTTCCTCAGATTCCTCTAACTGGCGCTTATGGAAGCTAGAGAACATTTGGGTTTCTTCAGACTGGCCTCTTTGGCAACTGGAAGCCCCGAGAGGTTACTGAGACTTTCACAACTGGCTCTTAGAAGACTTTAGAGGTTCCTCAGACTGGTCTTCATGAATACTAGAGGATCATATCAAAACTTAGTGTTACTCCTGTCATCATCTGTCCCCACAAATTCAGGATATTCATATATATAACATTTAACATTCCAGGTAGCAAATTGCCTACCCCTCTCATTGTTCATATCTGACCAATCACAATCACGTATGATAACTGCAGTGTTGCATGCCTTTCCTGTGCCATCATCTACAAGCTTCAGTAAGTGCAAGATCATCATTTGTACCAAAAATGTTTGTACCTTGTTTAATTTATTATTTATATTAATGGGTCCTGGAAGACCGATCATGCCACGTTGATACTTCAAGTTAACCATAAATGATTTTCAATTGTTTTTTCATTAATTCATCTGTTGCTCCAGATGATTTCCAAACAGCTAAAGTTACTTCTATGTTTAAATTCGGGGATCAAGGTTGTTGTAATAGTTGTAGACCTATATCTGTCTTGTACCAAGCCCTGCTAAGGACAAAAATGGACCATGACTTACTTTTACAAGATCACGCAAAATGCTTAATATGTAATCACGGGTCAATCCTGAGACAGATGAAACAACCACAGCGATGGAGTACACGCACCCATAGAGGAGACCTATTGATTTTCATTTCAAGCTTGGTCTAAACTATAAACACATTAAATCAGTGCTAGACAGAGGACATGGTTTTCACATGAGTGAAAGACTTCTGAAGAGAGTTCGTAGCACTTGGAGACATATTTAACACAAATCCTACCGTGACTTGGGAGTTTTGGTTGAATTCATTATCAACCAACCACAGTACTCTTGGTAGTCTAACAGGAGTTACTTGGGTCTATGTTATGTTTACCCTAAAAACGGGCATGCACATTGCAATTTTCCTCATTTTGACAGATTGCAATTCCTACCCCTGACCACTTCGTGCAGATGTTTTCAGCTTTACGCCTGGAGTTCAGGTAACTGAATAAATCAAAATAAGTTTCCAATGAGAGCGTCTTGAGCATCATCTCAGACCAGGACACCAAACTCAGTGTATCTCACTAACCAGTGACTGAGGCTTTGGAGTGTCTACATCGTACACAGACCGGCGGTGACAGATCACTGCAGCGCAACCACTGATGCAAAAAGACGAATGCTGCGTGATTCCCTCCCGCTGAAGAGATCAGAAAAGCCCTCATTCAGAGAGTCTTGCCAAATTCTGATCCCTTCAACTGGAGAAATGTTTCCTGGCATCAAAACTTTGGCTGAAGTGGAGCTGGTAATTCCAGCCTCCAGTGTAGCAGCAGAGCACAGATTCAGCCTCCATTACGCACAAACAGGAGAGAAGTTCAGCTCCATGTGGAGCGTTCAGACCACAGCAGGAGAAATGTTCATCATTAATACATGTAGCTTATTCATCTGCTCCATGTGTAATGGAATGATGTGGATTCTCTGTTCAGTTTGTTTGGACTGAATATTCATTAAAATGAATGAAAATTAAATACAGCTGAATATGTCGTTATTATCATTTAAAATATTGCCGGGTTAAGAAAAGGGTTATGACCGCCGACCGGATCTTATTGACCCTTTAAGTCAAAATGACAGACAATAAAAAAACCTCTGATAACACATGCATGGTGAGCTGCTGAAACACCACAAATATGGTCCATCACCTATAAAAACGTGGTGACCCTGCAAAGACGAGGGGGTGAAGACGATGGATAGATGGATGTTGGTTCAGAAAACGGGTCGTCTTGCTATTAGGAATGGCTTTTTCCTTCTAGCTTCTTTAACCTTATCTTTCCAGTGGCAACATGGTTTGGGCAAGCACTTCCAGAAATGCTTTGTTGAAAAGACCAGCCATTTAAACTCCCAAATTTCATCTGGTGTATCAGAGAAATGTCATATTATTACAATTTAATATGTTACTATATCACAGCTATGTGATTTTGATTCATTAGATACATTTAATATAGCACTTGAATGCTAATTGTGCATTTCTCACAAGTAGAGGATTATTTACTATATGGTATTATTTCCTACCTGGTTAAAACTTAAAATCATTCTCACATTTGTACTCTCATGGATATTTTCACCTCTTTAAAGCATAAATAGCCAATTAGAAAGCAGTTCTTCAATCTATTAGATCTATTTCCGTTAGACTTTGCACACTGCCAAAAAAATGCTTCTTTTTGATGAAAAGTACAATCAAATCCTCTTACCCTTCATGCCACACTCTGCTGGCATTCCCTGCCTTTTTCTTACTAGTCCATTTGTGATGAAGGGACAAAGTTAGCAAAACAAGAGGCAGACTAAAGACATTGTTTCAGAAAGATAATCTAAGCTTTTGATAAGGATGATGGAGACAAACATATGATGAAAGTAGAATGGAGGATTATTCTGCAACTGCTTTGGGGTCACTACAGATTGGATGAGTAAAGCTGAGGAAGCGTGGTTCTGGCTTTTGTGGGCAATTCCTGTGATTTGATCAGACTGTTTTCTCGCTAGCATTATAAAATGACTTGGTTTTATTGCTGTCACAGAGACAGATTTCATCTCTAATGTTCACAAGAGTCCAGCTCTGGTCAACAGGGGACGATCTTTTCCAGTGTAGACCAAAGAAAAGTGCAGCTGAAGACAGATATTAACATAAACTGTGTGACATTTTGTTTCTTACTGTCTGATATTAAGGCAGCGAATATTAACAAACAAAGAAAGAAAAGGTTATCTTATTATTTTCATAGTCACTATCACAGAAAAGGTAGGTAATGCTGAGACAGAGGGAGATACTGTATAATAAAGGCAGATATTAACCATCTCTGTGTGTTCGCGTTTATGACGTGCTGATTGAGATTGAAACAATCATCATGCCAACACAAACACAGCTGTTTTATTGTTGGACTGCTCAGATGTGCTTTCGCAGCCAGACGGTGTGTGTGTGTGTGTGTGTGTGTGTGTGTGTGTGTGTGTGTGTGTGTGTGTGTGTGTGTGTGTGTGTGCGTGTGTGTGTGTGATCATATAGAGCAATGAGTGTCCCCCACCTCCTGTTCAGCCTCTCTTGTTCTTATCAAAAGCTTTGCCAGTGACAGATAAAGTGCAACATCTCCTTGTTGGGTGACCCCGAGTCGCTTACTTTCCTCTTTTCAGCCGCCTCCTTTTTGCCTAATATCAGATGTTTGTGTTGATTATTGTTATTAGCAACACTAAAGCGGCTTAGGGTTGAGTGATCAGAAACTTCTACTCGAGCTTTACAGTGAAGACATCACAGCCAGACTCACAGTCAATCATTTTATAACACCTTAAGTTGATCTCATCTTTGGGTGAAGAAGTGGATTCAGTCTGGAAAACTATGGCATTTATTTATTGTTTAATAAACTGCCAGACGATCCATCCATCCATCCATCCATCCATCCATCCATCCATCCATCCATCCATCCATCTGAAATATTAGGCTAATTGTAATGTGCAGCTTCACCACTAGATGTCACTAAACCACACATTCTGACATGTTTAAATTAGTCTACTTAAAGCAAACTAATCAGAGAGCTGTTTGGGCTATTTTCACTCTTAATTTTTTTTTTACAGTGAGTTGAGGACTTTTTTCTTCCCCTGATCTTTTTAACTGATTATGGCGTTTTTTTAATAGCTTTTGTATGCTATTAGTTTACAACTTCCTGTATTTTAGTTGCTTTTGGTAGAAAGGAGAAAAAGACCTGAAGAGGAGCAAAAAGGAGGAAGGAGAGAGATCCGTCTGTGTTAAAGCAGCAGGAGATTAGGGCAGAGAGGGCAGCCATGCCTCATGTCTGTGTGCCTGACTGGGAGCCTGTACCTATGTGTTTGTGCCGCCTAATCTAGGCGTCAGCAGCTTTTCAGGCTTTTGTGCTGACAATAATCGCACAGCGCTCTTCTTTTCAATTCATCAGCAACAACAACAAGGGATCACATGTCCCCATGTCGAATCCGGAGAGGGAGAGGGCACTGACGGAGGGAAAGTGGTCATCGAGTTGCCTGGATACGGCTTGGGTTGATGCTGAGGCGGTTTCTGAGCATTCTCAGCACCGTTAAACTCTAAAGGACTCACTTAGAAACAAAGGTCCAAACTGTTTTTTTTTTTCAAAGAATAATTTATTTCATGTCGCAGTGTGATGGAGAAACAATGACTAAAACCACTGGTCAAATCTGTAGCAAGCATCAGTAATAACCATCAGAAGAACATTAAGAGGAATAATAATTTGTTATAAATAATGTCAGAGATGACAATTATTATTACATCTATACAAGTTAGAAATATCGATTTTTTTTTGTCAACTTTTTATTAAAACCTTTAAAATCTTCACACACGATCTGGTTCAGCTACCCCTCCCAGCCAATCAGAGCACAGAGATACGTCCATTTCCAAACTGATGATGAGTTCCCCTTTTTGTGTGAATGGTGCACTATGTCTGCCTCCTCCAAATCCAGGAAATCATTTGATCAAACCCTATCGCCTAGTCTCCCTATTCTCAGCAGAAAGCAGGGGGAGTTCCTTCTCCCTTTGACTTGAAATCCATAAAAGCAATAGAAAACTTTTTGGAGGACAAACTGAGACCATTAATACAGCCCATAATAAAAACTGCCACTGGATATGATGACGCCAGTGCAATCATAGTGTGGAAATTCTACGATAATTAATAAAAAAAAACCACCATGTGTTGGATTATTATTATAAAGTTTAGTTGTTGATAGACAGAAAAAAATCCTAAGCAGATGTTTTTATCCTCGTCTGACCTGATTACATGAATATTAAAATGAGAGTAAGCCAAACAAAACCTCTTATCGTATGCACAGTTGTGGAGTTCGTCCAACTTCAGTCGTGGGGTTGCCTGGTTTTTACAAATCCTTGCAATATTACAACTAAAATAGTTAAATATATTAGAATATGCTTTTGGGTAATTGTAAGATTCTCAAAAGAAAAACACGTTATGTTATTGTTTCCACAGATTTTAAAAAATCTGTATTCAAAGTTATGAAATTGAAAGAAACTGACCATTCCTTCCACTGGGATGCACAGATTTAATATTTTGAGATTGTATGGTTAGAAACTTGGTATTAGTCCTGCAATATGGCAAACAAGAGCATCCTGCAGAGGATAGTGAGGGGTGATTAAAAGATAATCCTATTTTATTTAGAAGAATAAGGGCATTTGTGTTTTTTGGTTCATTATTTATTTGTTGCAACAGCACTTCTTTGCAATAACTCCTGTTTGTTTCCCTCTTAAATGGTGCCACATTTGTAAGAAAAATGCATTGATGAGCAGCAGAGGTAAGAATGTGGGTTGCACCCTTGTTTAATGTGCCCTCCTTTATGTCATATAGATTATTGATCATCGCTTGGTGTCTTTTATTGGAATTGAAGTTTGAAGAAACAAGACATATTGGCAATTTAACGCTTTATTCGTTCACCAAACTATGGCAAAAGCCAAAACAGATTGGCACCTCCTCCAGTGCTGTTCACCAGCTTGGTCATACACTGATGTGGGACGGCATCCCATTCGTCAACCAACATTTGTAGCAGTCTGATTTTGTTGGTCAGTCTGGTGCGGACAGCTCATCCAAGCTGATTGGCTGTTTGGCACCGGTAGAGAAGATTTGTCGAGTTGCTCCTGGACCCCACCCACAAATGCATTTTCTTTATTAAGGCGGCATAATTTACTGTAAGTGGAAATAAACAACCTTTTTAATGGTAAAGAAGCATCTTTACAACAAAGATATAAACACAACATTTGATTACTTTGTTCATTTTTTTATTGTTTCCTCAAATCTGTATAAACTAGAAACACGCTAAGGTTTGAATTTTGCTTGGAGATAATTTATATCTGTTTTATTCGTTTTCAGGATATTCAATAACACTCTGTAGGTCGTTTGAATGTTTTCTTGACATCTTTGCATTTATTGAAATCTTGTCTTTAATATTTATTTAATATTTATTTGCGATGATTTATTTTAATATTTAAGTGTGACTTAAAGGAATAATAGTGTAGTCAGCACAGCAACACCAAGAGGCTGGGTGGTTCCGCTGCAGCTATACTGCAAACTTAAAACAGTTAACGTCCTAAAGTTACGGTGTTACTTTATTTAAGGCTTTAAAAAATATGCCTGTTTAACTATTTCCTCCATAACACAACAGATAGGGCTCATACACTGGTGATTTATACTATTTTTTGGTGAAATTGTCTTGTTCATTCCCATATTAATCACTGTCTCGTTAACGTTATTTCTAACAAACAGCTTAGCATTTTGGTTGATTGTGTTCTGAAAGCCAACTGTTTTTTGCTGCTACTAGTGTTATTAAAAGCTAACACAGTGAACCCCGTCTGTTTGTGGTTTAGTATTGGTGTATTCATCTGTTTACAGATTTATTTTTTTTCGTGGAAAATTTACCTATTCACTTTTTTTTGTGGAGCATAGCTTAAATATTCCAAACCAAATTCAGCTTGGGAAACCGAGATACCTCAGAGCAATGCTACTAGACACACTATAGGCTGGTGTTTGCAAAGCAGCCAATCCAGGAGCAGCATTCATTTTCTTTGTCATTGATTGGCTATAACTCTGAGAGCGGAGGTTAAGAGGACCATAGATATAGCTTCTCTAGTAGTGCTAAAATGGTTTCCATTGTCTGTATTAATGCATATTAAGGTATATTTGATGTTTCATCTATTAAATTTGGCAGCTATAAGCATTTGAGGTTCTCAAGTTTTCAGAGATTTGAGGTATTCACAGGGGAGTTGTGGTCCCTAACTAATATCATCAAGCTGGACTACAAAAATATCATAATTTCTTTAATTAAAAACACAAAAACAATTTTAGTATACGTTTTTTTTTATTTTTCACCAACTCAACTATAAACAATATAATTGTCTGTAATGGGACCAGGAAAAGGTGATTTATGTGAATAACTACTGAACTAATAACAATCTAAGTGTGAATTCAGCTGTTAAAGCTATGTTCTCACGGGGTGGGGGGGGGGGGGTGGGGGGGTGGGCAAGCTGCCTTGGCGGAGGTCTGCGCTCTCCAAGTACTTTTCTTGTTGTTTTAATATATCTTCTACCTAGGCCATTTTTTTCTTATGTGGTTGAGGGCCATAGAAAGTCAGTCCATGGGCAGCAAATTGAGTTAAATGAACACATTTACCAGTAGAGCTTGTCCAGCTTTATTTGTGCCACAATTTTAAAGAGATTCAACTTAAGCAAATAAATACTTTATACCTGCAGAATGTCCGGTGTTCTGGTTCCGTTTCCAACTGGGTACTCTCTTAAAATCCGACTTCCAAGTGCAAATAGAAGGCACCAATAATCTCTAATATCAACTCATCTAGTTATCATAACTAATAAAAATCTGCCGTAACGTAACGTTGAATTGTATTTATAATGTTTGTCCAAATTTGTTGCTTAATGAGGGATTTTTTTATTTTAAAGTTGAGTTTATAATAATAAAAGGACAAATATTGAGTCATGGATGGGAATACTAGTTAAATGACGATGTAGTGTTTACTAGGGGTGTAACGGTACAAGTATTTGGATTCAGATTTTTCAGTACAGAGCATGCGGTGTGGCACAGAGCCGTGTTGTTTTTATTGCAAATACACGTGCATATTTTGTCAATATTTTTCAATTATCCTGCTCACTTCCTCATTTCTCGAATCAGAGTATGGTATTTTCAATAACTGCACAGCATTTTAGTGCATTTACTGTGCAGTAAATTATTCTTATTTCAGTTTATTTATTTTATTTTTATCTTTGTGAGAAAATTCCCCAGTATGGAACAATAAAGGAATTTTCTATTCTATTCTATAAGATGAAATTACTGTGCCTGGTATTGGTTTTTGGCAGTAAGTCAAACATGTTGACTCATTTAAAACGGCACCATGCCAACATTAATCTCAGCACACTTAAATTATTGAAGTTATTATAAAGAGAAAGTCAAAGTATCGATGTTACAGTTTCCTAAAAAGAAAATATTTAAACTGTTATATACTATTAAAACTGTAAAAAAAACAACTGTTATATATATTATTAATTTATTTATGTTACACTTTATCGTACACATTTTAAAGCATCTGATAACAATTTGTTGGAAAATTGACGAATTCAGTTTGATTTTAAATGTCATCACACAAAGTTTTTTTCCTACTTTGTTTCCTGACTGTACCGAGAAAATGAAGTGGGATTTTTGGTGTACCGTTACAACCCTAGTGTTCACTATGCAAATATTTCTTATTAATGCTGTATGGGCAGAATATTTCTTGATAATATTTAATTTTAGACAAAATAATGAAGCTGGCTAGGGTTAGGGTTACCACTACAACGTACACATTTAGAACTGGTTTAGGATTAAATGAAGCAATCAAACCCACAACTGAAATGCATGAAATCAATCATTTTAGTAATTTCTGTAGAGGACAATTAAAGTAGGTAAAGTGCCTTGAGAAAGGATTTACACCCCTTGAACTTTACATTTTATCATGGTTCAATCATAAAAACCTCAGTGTATTTTACTTTAGTTTAATAGCCCGCTTTTACTTTGATACCCCTAAATAGAATTCCGTGCAACAACTATGGGTAGGAATGCTTTTTCAAGGCACTGGATATTATTGTGATTTATGTGTTTGCAAGCTATGCAATGAGTCGATCTGCCTCTGATGCTCTAGAGGGGGCAGCGTACAGTGAAGATGAGGGACAGGGGCTAAACATCGTCCTATCTGCAGCCTTTCTGTTTTCAGGTAAGGAAGAAGGATGCTACTGTGCTTTCCTACGTGTGTGCATGACTGAGGGTTCATGGGAGAAAAGGATGGGGACTTATAGAAAGGAGGAGAAAATACAGAAACGTCACTTGTTTTTCCTCAAAATTGTCCATGTAACTCAAAAACATCCACAATAAGAAGATTTTTTAAATATATTATCATCTTTGTTACCATTTCGCTCCTGTCCAGCATCCTTTTCATTTTTTTTCTCCTTTGAAGGACGAAGAGAAAGTACAAACAATGTGGAGGAGAAAAACATTTTCTGTAAGTGCAAGGAGGATCAGGTGCTCACATTTTTGCTTTTAGTCTCTTAAAAGTCCAGACATAAATATCTAAAATTGAGCTTGAGCCCTTTTCCGTTCTTCAAGAGGAGCAACTTTTCATATAAAATCTTAAAATCAAGGGCAGTGTTCTCTTTAAAACCTCTGAGTAGAACCACGACTACAAAGACCTGTAAGGAGGATTGGTTTTACAGTCTTCTGACGGTCCTTGGAGGTTTGTTCCTCTTGCCTGGTTTCCTCGTGTATCCTAGTCAGTCATGGAGGAGTTCTTGGAGACAGTTGGGGGATTTGAAGACCTCGGGAACGTCGCTGTCCAGTTTGCAGATCACTTTGTAGATGGCCTTCTTCCATGATGGGTCAGCGTCCTTCCCGGCCACGATGGCGTTGAAGAACTCGCGAAGCGTCACCTGGGCAACCTCCAGGAATCGATCGGGAACCTGACACAGAAGGTAGAAATGTGGGAACACACAGGTAAGCAGCAGGCCCAGAACAACATTCCACGGAGCAAGAAGTATGTACACCCTCATGCTAATGTCTTGCTGAAGCCTCTTCTGGTTGAGGTCTTATTAAAATCTCACCTACAATCAGTTGTATTGAATTGTATTAACACGAAATAAAGTTCAGACAGTCCAGAACAAAATCAGACTGAAAGTCTGGTAAGTTTTGATGAGCAAAGTGAGAAAATACAGTATTATGAAGATGTGGGATGTTGATACACACCTGCAAAAAAAGTCCAAGTTGAAGGATGTGCATACTTACACAACCAGATTGTTGGAACATTTCTCCTATAAACAGACCTGTTTGTTATTTAGTTTAATTGTACGGCATAAATATAACAATATCTGTAATCACCTCAAGCTGCATATTTAGGTTGGTTTAGACATTAAAAGTAGCAGATAATCAAATCAGACGTTGGATATGAAAACTATCTTTCCTTCCTTTCCTTTATGGTTTATTCTTCCGATTTAATTGTTTGGATGACACATTTTTTTCTGAACACTTCTTTGAAAAAAAAGGGTTTCTTTACTGTATCTTTATGCATTCATTGGCATGTCTAGTGATGCTGGGATTCCTCATGTATTTCTTCCCAGTCACCTTAAACATTCTAGCTTCCTTCATATCCACAATCATTTTGTCAAATATCTGCATACTCATTCTCTCTTGGACTAAATTCTTCCTATCTCAAATAAACAATTCTTTTAAAAAAAGGGAGAAAGTCACATTTTAGATAACGTCATCGTAGATGCTAAAATCAAGAAATACTTGAAACCTCCTCTAAAAAAACAAATATCCCTTCATTTACACGCTCCTTATCTCCTCCTTTTGGGGTGTAGCCAATCAGTGTTCAGGGCAAATGAATGCTGCTCCTGGATTGGCTGCTTTGTAAATGTAGTAGCATTGCTGCTAGATATTTCAGATTCCCAAAGTGCATCTTCTTTAGAATATTGTAGATATGCTCTATGACAAAATCAGTGAATAGGCAGGTTTTCCATAATTAATTTAGAGTTAAGTTCCATAGGAAAACGTGCAAATACTAAACCACAAATAGGTGTTGGTCCACTGTTTGAGAAAACTAATCTCCCGTTTTGAATTGAATTAAACTGAAATGAACTAATGTCTACAACACTAAGTTGTGACTTAACGCCTTGCAAAAAGTCTTTGTCAAAGCTAAATCAGCACTGAATTTAGATAGGAAAAAATATTTTTGATGTTTGGCGCATGAAAGGGAAAAGTAACATCACTTGTCCACAGAAAATGTTTAATAGATCTAAAATGGTTGCTGTGATGAAGAAGAAGCCTTTTTATATGTGAAATCTTTTAGATAGAAGGACCGAATGGAGAAACACAAAAATCCAGACAACTAGACACCTAGACAGCAGGGTCATTGGAGTGTCCCCACCCTCTGTCCAGGAACAAGTCTCTGATCACATACAGTATGTCTTCCAAGCAACTTCACAAGGCGTGGCGTAAGGACTGTCCAACATCCAACGTGGGAAACCATTTTTTTCCCAGACTTTGTATTGGGATCAATTAAACCGGAGCAGGAGGCGGGACCTGTCCAAAGCTTCGAACAAGGAGGCATAACTGCAATCCATAAGCATCAAAGTAGCTTTGCAACATACTTGAGCATAAAATGAAATGGTCTAGTACAGATGTCCTTTTTAACTGATTGGTATTTTGTGAGTAAATGAGTTACAAAGAGATTGAAGGTTAAATTAGAAGCCCTGGAGAGATGAATGTCCTGCAAGTCTTTTCAAGACTGACTGACAGACTGTTTGCAAATTTAGAAAATCTTCAAGTGAACTTGTTTGGTTGGCAAAAAAAACAACAACAACTATTTCCTACCTTTGTTGATCAGATGGATTCTTTAAAATGTTATATGAATAAAAAAACAAGCAAAATTATGCTAAAAGCAACAAGTAAGTGTTAAAAACTGTGAACTGTGTGCCTGAAAAAGGTCCAGGATAAGAGGTGTGTGCTATCACTATTTCAGTAATCAAGTTCTTCTACAGAACTTCCCTTAAACGGACTTCTTGTTTCTGCACAACCTGGGGATGATTGTGTGGCTGCCGTCATAGTTCCTGATGCACGCACAGGCTCAGCGACAGCAGATGAAGCCCACAGTGAGCGGCCGCGCGCAGGTGGACATCTGTCTGGGATCTGTCGCCGACTCCGTTTGTGTGTTTTAACAATGTGTTTGACAGGAGAACGACAGCACACACACAGACACACACACACAGACACAGACACAGACACACACACACACACACACACACACACACACACACACACACACACACACACGCACACACACACGCACACACACACATAATTCATTCCCAGGGGCAAGATCATCCAAAGGCACTAAACAACCTGACTATGATTTCCTCCCTACCCTTTTTCTTCTGCTGCATGCAGATGCAGATGCACACACACACACACACACACACACACACACACACACACACACACACACACACACACACACACACACACACACACGCACACACACACACACACACACACACACACACACACACACTGCTGACTCCACCAGACTAAATACAGCGACCTATACACCCCAGCAAACTCATACACACACATGTAGAGGACAGTAGAGTGTAACCCCGTCACGCGTGGCAGGACATGCCAAGGTTAGCCGCCACCAGAACGGATGAATCACTCCACGCGCACGCACACACCGCCTAAATGATTCCCCGGACTCTCATATACTCCCTCTACCCCAACCTACCCTTCCTCTCTTTTTAGCCCCCCCCAGAGACCACTGTTATTTCAATGAGGCTCTCTGTCATTGTCTCACTGCAAACACACAACACACATGCTCCTGATGCAACTTCAGGTGAAATCCACGACGCTGGCTGGAAGTTTGCAAACAGCATCCCCTTGAAGTTTTTTTTCTTTTTGGTTTGTTTTATATGAGTTCTCTGGAAGTGTTTGCAGTGATAACCTCATCATCTTCATAAGGTTGTCACTGCAAACACTCTCTCAGTGTTCAGTTGCTCTCTAATCTGGAGGTTTTGGATTGTTATCTTCAACTTTTACAAATTGATAAAAGATAAAAATGTAATACCCCGGAAAGAAACAATATATCCATGCATTTTTGATTTTTAAAGAATACTTAAAATGTATTCAGAAGCATAGTCCCTCAAGACATCAGATTTTTTAAGGAAATTATAGTCTTTGTTTAAGAAGTGGAGGTCTCATAAATACTTTGATCAAAAAATAGTTTTTCAGTTAAAGGATTTAATCTGGATTATTTCCTGCAGTGTAACTAGAAATCTCTCCTAACTAGAGGTGTAACGGTACACACAAACCACGGTTGGGTACATATTAGGAGGTTTAAAGTCACGGTTTGGTACATTTTCCATACACTTCAATCAAGGAAAATAAATTCAAATGTGCATATGACTTTTTGTTCTACTTTGATCATCGTTAAACAAAGAACCTTTTCTACTGAACTCATTTCCTTCAATTCCTGAAAATTAATTTGATTGTATTATGTTCTATAACTTTAAAAAATAGTACAAGCACACATAGCCAAAGCAGAAAACAATATAACCACTTCAAAACAGTCAGTGTTAATGATTAGAAATGTTTAAATAATACATTTCCCATTTTTGAGGATAAAACACATTCAAATCACTTTGGAGATGTTTAGATATTTCGTCAGCCAAGTCTCCCAGCTGTACTTTAATGCAGCATGGGCAGCTGTTGGGAAAAACCCTTCTCATCAACAAGGATTCCGCTGACTTGCATTTTCTCCAAAATAAGGAGTTTGTGCTGATTGGATGCTACTGGTAGCCATGTTGGACGTCAGCTGGTTTTTCTCTAGTATCAGTGATGTTTCCATTCAGCTTGACATTGTTTCAGGTGAATCATTCAGTTCAGTTAGAGTGTGGACCTTATTGCTGTTGAAAGATGCGTTCACTGACAAAGTTGTGGTTCGGTCCATCTTTCTTTTTCTACTGTAGCTGCATGAGAAACCATGAATGTTCCCAAATAGCAAAGTTTAGTGATAGCTGGGAGTCCTTTCTGTTTTGTTTTGGTGTCACTTTTTAAAGTTGCACTGGGGAAAACCGCGCAAATGCAAATACATGTACCGTTACACCCCTGCTCTCCACATTAGTGCTTAATGGCTCCATAAAGATGTAACAAAGTCAAACAACTACTGTTAAGATCATTGGCTGAAAGTGTATAACCCAATATTCCATTTTGCTGATGATGGTCTGATTCACATCATCTGTTGCAAATTGAAGTAAGTCTGGTTCCTTAATTCAGTTTAAACATCTATGTTACTTTTATGTGCACTAAATGTCGATTTTTGAGGCTTTTACTTCTTTATGATCTCTTTATGAACAACTGCTTATTTATTTTTCTAATAAAGAAATTAAGGAATTTTACCACTTCAATATTTGAAGCTTTAAAAATAAAACTCAATGGACTGTGGATCTTTGTTGCATTAAGTAAGCGAGACTTTCCATTTATATTTATACTGTATCATAATGTAAAATTAGAAATATTTCAAAATTCTAGCTTTTAATGACTATACAATGCATGTGGGAAGACCTGTTTAAGTAATGTTGGAATAAATCCCAGAAAGATCTACTTCTGTGAACATGTTTCTGTCAAAGTACTGTTCTTGAAAGTATACCATATTAAACTATGTTTAGCACAATTGTAAGGAAATGTGTTTCGTAAATTATTTCTTTCTTTTATTAAAGCTTTTTGGCAATAAATCTTATACCACTGGAAAGTCTGTTTATCTCCCCTTTAAGTGGTGCCACATTTGTAAGGGGAATGCATTTGTAGGTTGGGCAGAAGAGATGTGAATGTGGGTTGCACCCATGAAAAAACAACAACTTGCCAAATTCTGTCTGCCAATCTCAAACAGCTTTAGGTGGAGTCATTCTGATGGTATGGGGACTTAGTGGAAACTTCAATCGTCCGATCCAATCTTTTTGGCATTAGGGTGGTTAGCTAACCGCTAATGTCAAAACAACATCCTCACCTGTTGTGGTACACACTAACTACAATATTTATCAGACAATAGGGTTATGCTGTGACAAAAACAAAACAATAAACAGACTTCTACAAGTTTAAAACTGCTACTTTTCTAGTTTCCTTAAGGAACTAGCTGTGCTGCACTGATAGCGCTAGCTTGTACATAAACAGGACGAAGAGCATCCTCTTTAAGAAGAATCTTTGTTAGAATCACAGCTTGTTAAAAACTATATCTTTGTTGCTACTTGTGTAACATTTCTGTTGTGTTTTATGCTTCAGCTACCACAAAGGCTAAGCCAGCATTTACATCTGGGGCCCATATCTAGGTAGAAAATGGGCTGAAAATGGGCCCCATAGGGGGTTGTCCATGGGTAACAAAATAGCATCATGCTAATTACCAATGTAAATCACATGCAGGTCATTTCTGAGTAGAAAATGGATCCATGTAGGTCTTAGAACCCATTTGACACCCAGATAAGGCATAATTAGTTGGCCCAACTGGTCTTGGTGAAATGGGTTGTGTTTAGCCCACCCAAGTGGGTTGAGAGGCCAGCCTAAAAAACATCATTTGGTGCAGAAAATATTCATATAAGAACACCCAGGGCTCACCAAACCCTTTCCCTAAATCAAAATTTCAAAAGTTAAATTCTGACCACCAAGCCTCAGCTGGTGCCTCGAAAATATTCCTGTAATCTTTAAAAGGCGGCAGCTTACTGAGAAAGCCCCAAAGTCAAGATGCTGTTTAATGGTTGCTGTGAAACTGCCCCTGGGACAAATAAAAGTTGAAACCTGAGCTTGATCTTGAAGATGAATGTGCCTTTGAGACAACCTTTCCCTCCTGGCACACACCCCCTCATCCTTCAGCTCTTCACATCCTAAAACAAGACAAATCAAGGCTTTTGTTTTCTTTTATCCACTCACAGACATTTCACCACCTTTCTTAATTTTCTGTTTTTACACAACTGGACATTTAGAAAATGAAAGACGTTGACCTTGCATCATCGTCATCCGTGTTTTTTGAGCCGCAGCTGCTCATGTTTTCTGAAACCTTCAGGGCGACGGGTTTCAAAGTGCTGAAGCAAGAAGACCAAAAGGACAACGCTGACTTGCGCAGAGATGTAGGGAAACACAAGCTGGAAGGATGAGGTTAAGCAAGCAGGATATCGAGTGTCCAGGTTGGGTGTCGGCTCGACCGGACGAGAGCGCACACACTCTCCCTTGGATTCCAGATGCCCAGATTTGTCCAACCGTTGTAAATCAGTCCAATAAAGAGATCTAAATTAGGCCATCATCAATACAGATGGGACTGTTTTCCCTCTGTGTGTGTCTTGGTGTGTGTGTGTGCGTGCGTGTGTGATTAACTCCTGGCCAGGATCTTGATATAGCGTCTAGTTGCCAGGAGAGAGACAGAAGGAGGGAGGAATCAGGAAAGTGGGGAAGAAAAAGGAAGATAAAGAGGAAGAAAGACACTTTGTTTCCAGTAAACATAATTCGCATGATTGCTCCGGTTTGCTGGGTAAATATTGGATGAGGAGAGGCTCAATTACTCTGTCTTCACACAAGCACACGCACGCACGCACACAAGAAAGACATGAGCCTGTAAATCTTTAAATCGCTGCCCAACAAAGAAGCCTACAGAGACGCCTGTTCTTCTGCATTCTTTTGTTGCGCTTATGGCCTGTATGTTGGAAATGTAATCAGCCAATCAGTTTATTTATTTATTTTATTTTTAAGAGCAGTTTCAGCAGTAACTGTTGTTCACCTGAATGGTAACAATGGCACTGGGGGGAAAAGCGCCACCTGAAGAGCTACAAAGCGACTGTGAAAGAAACTGAAACTGAACAATGCCGTGCTTGGCAACAGTGACGTCTGCTTCTCTGATTTAGTATAGTTCCTTTTTTTTTCCCAGACAAAGCAGGTCACAAGCACAAAGGGCCAGGGTTGGACTAAAAATATTTTAGGATAAAGAAGGGTCCTTCATAAGAAGGTTACTTCATAATCATAGCTCACGTTTAAAGAGTTCTGGAGGCACCGACGATCAGAAGCAGAACTTGTTTTTTTCTTGAACTCCGGAGGGGTTGGGTCTGTTTAAAACAAACTCTGGTTGGTTTCCATCTCGTCTGTGTAGATGTGAACGCCAGGATGGAAACCAATCAAACAAAACTGGGACTGCTCGGAGGAGGCGCTCTTGCTACGGGTTTTCGGTCTCCACTCTGATGTTCACACCGACACAAACGTCCAACCAGACTCTTTAGCTTTTGTGGAGTAAAAACTATATAACTATAACTGTGATTATCTAATAATCAAAGGCTGCAAGTCTTTTTCATGAGCCATTAAGCCCCTTGCAACTTTCACTTCTCATGTAGAGTATAATTTTGTCCGGAATAGTACCTTTTAAAATGCTAATACGATTACTACCATCCAGCTTTGAACACAGCCTCTGCTTTCTGTATTTAGTACATTTGGTACTCCCAGCCCAGACACATCTGACCAATAAATGACTGATTGTCTTCACGGGGTTTGTAGAGACAGGTCTGGGCTCGTTTGGTTACGAGTTAGCAAACTTAACAAGCGATTCGGACTAACGTTAAACTACAGCTGTGGAAACGCCAAGTCCAGATAAAACCTTTGCTTGTTGGTAGCGCTGATGTTTTCAGATAGATACCCAAGACTTTTAACGACAAAACAATATTTATTTTAAAATGACATTTTATTAAACTTGAGGGTATTCATGCTGCAAGGTCTATCAATCCAGGAGCTACATTGATTTTCCTCAATGGTGATTGGCTGTACCCCCAAAAGTGGAGATAAGGAATTCTGTAGATGTTAGCTTGCAGTAGTGGTGAGATGGTTTTCACTGTGCGTATTAATCCATATTAAGGTACATTTAGTGTTTGACCTATTAAAGTAGGTAGTTAGACACATCTTTAGAGGAATTGCTCAATTTTAGCTATTCATGTTGGGGCTGTGGTCCCTGCTGATCCACTGTAACATATTTTTCTCCATTTAGTGGGTTCAAACACTAAAGCTCTAAAGGTGTCCATACTTTTTGCCACATCAAATCATCAAGTTGGGCTCCATAAATCTTATATTTTGTAACTGAAAACACAAAAACTATTTTGGTAGAACCTTTTTTATTTTTCACCAGCTCAACTATAAACAAGATAATCCGTTTTTTGTTTTTCATTTTAGCTATTAGCGAATCTATTAACTACTGTATTTCCAGACTTTTTTTCTATTGCCTGAAAGTTCTGTCCATCCATCCATCTGTCCATCCATCCATCCATCCATCCATCCGTCCGTCCATCCGTCCATCCATCTGTCCATCCATCTGTCCATCCATCCATCTGTCCATCCATCCATCCATCCGTCCGTCCGTCCGTCCATCCGTCCATCCATCCATCCGTCCATCCATCCATCCATCCATCCATATTTGAATCCCGACTGTGTTGGAAATAGGTTGTGACTTAGAGTAGTTTGGTATTTATTCTTTTGAAATGGGCTCAGAAGAATTGAGAACTTTTTTGAGTTTGAGGATTTTGAGTCTACAATGAGTGGAATTCTGTTATGAAAAAGTAACCTTTTATACCAATCTTTGTTCATTGTTCCTCCTTTCATTTCCACCTTAAATCTCCGCCCCCCTCCACCTTCACTCCTTATCTCTTTACGCTCATTATCTCTCTTTATCTTCATTACTTTAATCAGGAAACAAACCCGAAATCTCTGACCTACTCTGATCGAATCTCCTGATTATGGACTTCACCTTGCTTGTCTATTTTGTGTATTTACTGCTCTTTTTGACTTTTGACAACCCACCCTTGAGATTATGTTTTTTTTCCTTTTTCTTTACACATTCATTGGCTCTTTGGCCTTGAGGTCTGCTCTGGTGTTGGTCAGCTGAGTATTTCTCCATCATGGAGACAATACTGGAACTCTTTCATGTGCTGCTCCTTCGTGGACTGTCAAAGGCTGGATCTGTATGTATGTGTGTGTGTGTGTGTGTGTGTGTGTGTGTGTGTGTTTGGGACTAAGTGAATGTGTCATTCCTGTGCCAACACTCAAGCATCTGTTTCCTTTTTCCTTTCTCTATCTCTCTCCTGCTCTCGCTGCTATCAGACCTGGCTTTAGTCACACTCAACCTGGCAGGAAAATACACAAAAACAAGCAGAGGAAACCAGGCTGCTCTGTTCCTAGCAGGACTTTGTAGTGTTAAATCACCAATAAATCTGGACCAACATTTTTGGGTCATTTGCTTTTTGCTTACATATATCGTGTACATGTGGTTGGATGTGTCTTCTCTGATAACACTAAACTTCCAGGGAATCTCCTCATTAATGAATTTTTGGCCTTTCTAGTGAACGCTCCAAAACTAGTTTAGACCAATTCACTGTCAAAACACAATACAGTATAGAGGAATGTTCAGGAACATATGGAAAATGGCACCAGTGTAAAGAAAGAACTTTTCCAAACAGTATTCCCTAGGATTTCCTTCCTTCCTTCCTTCCTTCCTTCCTTCCTTCCTTCCTTCCTTCCTTCCTTCCTTCCTTCCTTCCTTCCTTCCTTCCTTCCTTCCTTCTATCCATCCATCCATCCATGCATCTTTCCTTCCTTCCTTCCTTGCATCCATCCTTCCTTCCTTCCATCCATCCATGCATCCATCCATCCATGCATCCTTCCTTCCTTCCTTCCTTGCATCCATCCTTCCTTCCTTCCATCCATCCATGCATCCATCCTTCCTTCCTTCCATCCATCCATGCATCCATCCTTCCTTCCTTCCATCCATCCATGCATCCATGCTTCCTTCCTTCCTTCCTTCCTTCCTTCCTTCCTTCCTTCCTTCCTTCCTTCCTTCCTTCCTTCCTTCCTTCCTTCCTTCCTTCCATCCATCCTTCCTTCTATCCATCCATCCTTCCTTCTATCCATCCATCCATCCATGCATCCTTCCTTCCTTCCTTCCTTCCTTCCTTCCTTCCTTCCTTCCTTCCTTCCTTCCTTCCTTCCTTCCTTCCTTCCTTCCTTCCTTCCATCCATCCTTCCTTCTATCCATCCATCCTCCCTTCTATCCATCCATCCATGCATCCTTCCTGCCTTCCTTCCTTCCTTCCTTCCTTCCTTCCTTCCTTCCTTCCTTCCTTCCTTCCTTCCTTCCTTCCTTCCTTCCTTCCTTCCTTCCTTCCTTTCATCCACACTTTCTTTTTTCCCCTTCCTTTCTGATCTTCCATCCATCCCTCCCTCCAAGTATTGAGAGCCTGTGGAGGATCCTGTGTGTAATCTATCCCAGCGTCTGCTGCTTCCAGAGTGTTACCCCTCCTTTCCACCAGACGCGTAAGCAGCACGTTACAGGAGCAGCACGTCATATGCAGCTGATAGCCACCGCTGTAGTCAATAGAACCCTTTCCACCGGAGCACGAGTCTGAGGAGCGACATGTCGGAGCACTTTCTAAATATACGCGGCAGTCCTATTTTCTACGCAGTATGCCTCTGAAACACGTAAATTTCTACATTTTGGCTCGGCATCCGAAAATTTTCTAAATAAAAGAAATGTGCTGCATTGCGGTTGCTTTACTTTAAAAAAAGTCACTACCTGTGCAGCCCGGTGAGAAGTTGGTACCTAGCGGGAGGGTCTATTTGTGTGTCATCACACAAATGAGCGATTTTGGATATTCCCTGACATAATAAACTTATTGGCGAATATAAAACGGACATAACATAAAACACAGACCTTTTGGAGCCATGCTGTTGTCTTTTCCTGGTTATTGTTGTCATAGACGTTTATATATGTCTATGGTTGTTGTGTTTACTGACGAAACCACGTGTGATTTTGCTAATCTCGCGTGATTTCGAGGCTCTCTCGGTGACAGCTGCTTCCCTGCTGCTATGCGCCTCATACGGTGGAAAGGACCAAGCAGCAGAATACGCAAGTGAAACGTGCTGTTCCTGTAATGTGTCGCTTACGCGTCCGGTGGAAAGGAGGGGTTAACTCTGACCCCTGACCCCGTGTGTGTTCTCAGCTTCAAAACGACACCTTTCCTCCTGTAAGCCTGAGCATTCAGATGTGTCCCTGGACTTTCCTGCTCTACCATACTGTACATACCACACAGAAATGAGAGGCTACAACCATCTGGTATTTGCAGCCATCCCAGAGTTCAGGAGGAGAGAAAATTATCAGCTGTTTCAGTAGATTGTTAAAACCTTTTATCTGTAGGAAGAAGACCAAAGGCTCCTCCAGGACATGAGCAATATGTTTCCTTTCTCAGCTGATCTGTAGTCAGTCAGTCACTGATCTCACTGTCACCAGGACAGTCACACTACAGTGTCTTTGTTCAGACTGCATGTGACTGAAGGAAGGGTCTGCGTCCTCAGATTGCCTCTCTGTCTGTCCGAGCTATCTCATCAGCGAGGGGTTTCTTAACTTCGTGCGTCTCCGTATCTCTCTGCGGGACTCTGCTGAAACGCGTGCTGTGCTTCCTTGGATTTGCCCTCTTTGCTTCCTTCTGTGTGCGCTTCTGTGTCTCACCCCTGGAGGACAATAGCCCGGGTCATCTGACCGAGAGGCTGCAGACCACTAGTATCACATGATGGAGGCTGAAGGCCATGCCTTTGTTAGCAGCCCTATTGTTAAAGCTAAGGAGACAGCTGGGGCAGGGAAAAGGGAATCACTGCGTGCACAACACGAGCACACGCCTTCATACGCCGCCGACCCCCCCTCATGACTCCAATCAGGCTCGGTGACAAAGATGATGCCTTCGTCTTCTCAGCTGGAATACTAACACCCACACACATACTGCAGGCAGATAGCTATAATTATAGTGACAGAAACTGGCAGGTGGCATTGTCTGCAGCATAGCGCTCTGTGTCAAGCAGAAGCTGAGAGAAACAGGGAAGGACACTCACTCATTTAGCAGTCTTTCTTGATTTTACTGACTGACAGCAGAATCAAAAGGGTGATAATGTGAATTATAGCCTGCTGTTTACTGGGAACAGGTCTGAATATATGGACATCTCTTGAAACAACTGTAAAATGCTTCAAAGTATTACACTTACTTCTATCAAGCTGCTTTAGTAATTTGACTTTTTATGTATTAACAATTTTAGGGGTGGCTTAGGCCTCTTTACTGAAGGTAGTTACTCCTTAAATAAGACTTGAAGCGCTGCTTTTTCTGTGCTTAGTAGCATATGAACAAACTAGCAACCAGCTAACAGATAACACCAAACAATCACCAACCAGCTTCCAACTATCAATTAAAATATAACCACTATAAACCAACTTCCAAATATGACAGCCACTACCAACCAACCAACCAACCAAACAACCAACCAACCAACCAACCAACCAACCAACCAACCAACCAACCAACCAACCAACCAACCAACCAACCAACCAACCAACCAACCAACCAACATCTAAAAAAACATGAAACAGCTAAAAGACAATTAAAAACCAACTAACTACCAACAAACAGTTGAAAGATAACAAACTATCAACCAAGAAACAATTAACGGCTAACAAATTGTCACGTTGCCAAACAACAGTCAGAGTGAGCTTGTTGGGCTGTCATGTGACCAAAAACCATGCACAGTTCTGAAATTAATTCCTACAGATTCAAGTAGTGCTGCTTCAGCTTTTTCATAGCACCACATTTTTTTCCAGAACAGTAGACCTCCACATATTCACAGATTCTTCTGTGGAACTTAACTCCAAATTATCCGTGAAAATCTGTCTATTCATAGAGTTTTTCGTAGAGCATATCTAAAATATTCAAAGGAAATGCAACATAGTAAGCTGAAAAACCGCGTATACTTGATACGTTGTTTGAAAAGCAGCCAATCCTGGAGCCCCATTTAATTTCCTTAGTCCTGATTGGGTGTACCCCCAATAGCGTAAATAGGGAAGACTGTAGATGTTAGCTACTATGGTAGTTCTAAGATAGTTTCCACTGTGCATATTAATGCATATTAAGGTATCTTTGGTGTTTAAACTATTAAAATAGGCAGTTAGAAACGTTTTAGAGGAGGTCTAAATTTGTGGCCAGCAGTGGATTCTGGGAATCTAGAGTTTTAATCTTAAAGGTATTGCTTTAATTTTTAAAACTGAAGGTGTATCAGCTGCTTCCCTTCATTTCAATTGATTTATTACTGAAGGTATGAATTTAAAGGAGGGAGGGGATCAGAAATGAAGACAAAGAGTGCCGACTGAAACAAAGCAGGACAGGTTTTTATAGACTTTAAGGTTCACCTTCTTTCAAAGGGCCGATCCATTGCTTCAACTGAGCACACACTTATACGGGTGTGCCTTCCGGGTAGGTTATGACTAAAAGAGGTGAGGACAGCAGCGCAGTGGGGGAAAAAAAGGAGAAACTTAGGAACAAATGCACCGAATAGACCAAACAGTCTGGTCCCAAACTTCAGCACAGAGTATGATCTGTTTCTTTGAGAAGAAATCCTACTTTCAGGATCGATTCCTGGGGGCTGAGTTTAGCTTGCTTTTCAGTGAGCTTCCACAAAGAGCAAGTGGGAAAGAGATGAGTGAGTGGATGAATAAGGAGCGAAAAAGGATTACAAAGACTCTAAATCGGAGGAGAAAGACATGAGAAGTTCATCCTTTCATGAAGAGCAAAGCTTATGAAAGCAGATAGCTCTGAAATGTGAGTGTGTGACCACAACATGGCCTCCAGGTGTGTGTGTGTGTGTGTGTGAGGCTCAAAGTCAAAGGGCAGATTTTGGTTGCAACCACACCCGCCCTTCGAGGGAGAGGATATCTGCGCTTTCAAATGAACACAACCGAGTGTCTGTGTGTGTTGACATGTGTGTCTGTGCGTGTTGACGTGTGTGTGTGTGTGTGTGTGTGTGTGTGTGTGTGTGTGTGTGAGGCGCAGCTGTGCCATCATTTGGTGCTGACAGAGCCAGCGAGGATCCTTGAACTGGAAAGATGAGAACGTCCTCTAGAAGGCTTCATAAAAATGTCTCATTGTCCCTGATGACCCGGCACACACACAACGGAATACGAGGGACCTGGATTGTTACGCTCCGTGTTTACGGCATATGGGAATTTGGCATTCCGAACCTTTCAAAGTTGTAGGTTTACCGCGAGGCAATCTGTTCGGAGTAAAAACCAAACAGAAACTCAAAAGAGGAAACATTTCCTTTCCTCTTGGCAGAACGAGAGGATGACACCTTTAGCTGATTGTCCTGGCAAGATAAGACTATTCCCACTTTTCCTCATTAGTTAGTGGGAAGAGCAGCAATTAGCACAGAACAGTGAAGAGGAGGAGCAGCGAGAAAATAGATGGAAAGACAGAGGTAAACAAGAAAGAAGAGTAGAAAGAATGTGGCTGAAGAGGAGGTAATTAATGAAGCTGCTATAATTACTTAGGGCTGTTTACGCCAACTTTGGAAAATACACACACACACACACTGGGACTGTATTAACACACCTTTCCAGCTCCCTAAGAATTTGTTATCCCCTTCGAACGTAAAATACCAAAAATACGAGCACCAGGAATCTGCTAAGGGGTGCACACGGTACCTTGCAAAAGAAATGAATTTGTTTTTACCAGCTTTGAAACTCTTGAGATATACATTTTGTTGCTAATTTGCTTTTGCAAAATAACAGTTTAGTCATCTTGGATGGAGGGAACGTGGAGATCAATTTTCAAGTCTTACCTCAGATTCTCCATCAGACTTTGACTGGACCACTCCAACACATGAATATGCTTTGATTTAAAGCAGAGGTCTCCAACCCTGCTCCTCGAGATCTACTGTCTTAGATCTAAGTTTTAGATGCATCCCTGCTCCAACACAGCAGAATCGAATGCATAGCTCTTTACCAGTTCTTTTTCGAACTTGATTCCATGCTGAGGAGGTAATTTATTCATTTGATTCAGCTGTGTTGGAGCAGGGATGCAGCTAAAGCCTGCAGGACAGTAGATCTCAAGGACCAGGGTTGGAAGCCACTGATCAAAACATTTCAGGGTTGAAAACCAGAGGTCTCTTTCAAAAAGCTTCCTAGAATTCAGTAATCAAGGTGTCTTGTTCACAATGGGGCAATGGGTGGAGTTTCCTCTTAAGGCATGCAGGTGCTGATCCGGACTTTTATGGTGAAGAAAGTTCAGAACCAAAAGTTGCAGCTTTCCATTGATCATGTCAGTCGACATTCAGACCCTGAGCTAGGGTCGTACGGTGCCGATCGTGACCAAAGGGTTAGGATCGAGCGGCTAAAATGAGCTTCCTTCACAGGGTGACTGGGCTAATCCTATAAGATAGGGTAAGGAAGCTGAAGTAAAGTCGCTGCACCTCTGTTGTTGACACCAGACGGTCTACATGTCCCCTCTAGTCTGGGGAATCCAAGAAAGAGTTTGAAACTGTTACTTTGGAGAAAGTTGTCTGGGTTTCTGCTCCTGGAACTGTCACAGGGTTTGGGCACCACAACTACCCACAAATACTTGAGACCCCCTCTAAAAGCTCTTATAACTGCCTATAGTAACAGTCCACGCTATCACCAAACTAACACAGTAGCATGTGCAAAATAATAAAATAAACACAAAAAAATGTAAAAACAATAAATAATTGACACGTCACCAATACACTTACAATGCTTTTGCGTAGTTATTAAATCTGTCCAGCATACCGGTCAAGTTTTGGATTTGAAAATAAGTCAAATCATCCCGTCACCCCAACCAAGCTCTAATATTCATGATAACTCCCGCTCTCACATCTGCAATTTTTGTAGCACGTAGGACAATAAACTCACATGCTTCAAATTTGTATCTATTTAATAGTGGGTATTGTAGCGACCCCTAACTTTTGCATATTTTACACTGTAATTTTTGGGTTTGAATGTTTGAGCTACAGCCGCCACACTGGCAGACATGGGAATATCTCAGACAGGACATTGGTAAAATGTGTAGGACAACGTATTCTCATGCTGCAGATCTATATCTATTTATGACTGTATGCTAGTATGTATTGTCTTACATGTATATTGTGGTTCTTATTTAACATGTTTGGTCATTAGGTTTTCGCTTTTTAAATTTAGTTTAAATAATTCACTTTAAAAGCAGATGTTCTCCATTTACTACATTCTAGAGCTGCAGTGAATAATAATAAATAATTATTATCAATAAATCAGTCAAAATGTTAAACGAGTCATTGATTAGTCAGTGATTTTATTCCTGGCCTGGTTTCTGCAGCAACTCATTATGTTCTGCATTTATGAAGATGCTACATTATCACTTCTTTTGTAGATAATATTTTTAATGAATGATAAAATAAGAAAGAAATAACTTTAATTGGTTAGAATTATTTATGGGTTTTATGTATTTATATTAATGTCAATCTTTGACCCCCATGTTGTGAGTCTGATGTCTGTCACTCAGTCGAGGCCCCGGCCCCTTTTGGCATTTCAGCCCTGCTTTTATTTTGGTGTGACACCCCAAGATTATCACTGGCCTCCATTTTGCCTTCTTTGAAAACTTCCAAGATACACCCCTGCTCAGCAGTCTTAATGAAGTATTTTTAAGCTTATATAAAAAATTATATTTAGCCATTATTACCTATAATCATTTTGAATATGAAGCACTCAATTAAACTCACTTCAGGATAAAACACAGTGGGTCTGACGCACATTAATAAATGAAAGTATTAATTCAAACTCTCAGAGGAGTCTCTGTTTCTTCTGACTTTTTCTCTCTTGGTTTGTTTGTTCTGCTGCTGAAGAATCTCCCTATAGCTGAAGTCCATGAAGCTAATTTGTTTCAGCGATGAGGAGCTGTAGTGAGGCACAGAATATATTGGCAAGGCTAGGAGAAGCAAGTCGGTCAACATGTCTGATGATTTTAAGTTTTTATCCTGATATTTTTTATTTATTTCTGTCATTTTCGACATCTTTTACACTGCCATTTGTCAACCACTAACTCACTACAGTTAAGCGATCAGAATGTAATACACCCCATCTTACTCCTCTGTAAGAAAGTACATTTGCTGTCCCATTTTTCCAGATATTTACATAAATAAAATTTGTTTGTTTTTTGGCAGGAATTGCTTCTCCTCCATCAGGTCCATCCATCTCTTTGTTGTTCCCGCTCTCAGCGCTAGCCACGCAAGAACTGCCACCCAGGCTTCTGCTAGTGGCAGTTCTCGCGAGGCTAGTGACAATTTAGTTTAGAGAGGCAGATGATTTTTTTTATGTTATTAAAATACAGATTTACAGGATAATACTAATATGGAAGGATGGCGGGAAAGAGACGTAAAACAGGAGACTTGACAGCAATGCTGTCCAGAAATCTGACCTGATATAACAAGCTAACATTAGCATTGGCTACATGCTAATTCCAACAATAGGAATTTTACATGTCAATGTCCAAGTCCTAACGTTGCAAGTCTAAATCCAAGTGCAAGTCTTTTAAACAATTTACACAAACTTAGGTTGCTGCTTTATAAAGACTTGAAGAAATCTCTTGAGAAGAGTAAACAAAAAAGTGAGGGTCAAGGAACCAGAAGCTTGAAAAGAGAGGGAATAAAAGCTTGAAAAAAAGGAGGTGAATGTGCTTAATATTAGAGGACACATTCAGCTGGAAGATGGAAAAGATGGAGAAAAGAAGGGGGGAGGGGGGTATGATGGGGGACAAACCAAGGTGGAAGTTGGAAGATGCTAAATTTGGCAAAAGCATAAGACTTATGTGTGTGTGTACATCAGGAGACTTGCTGAATCGGCTGCGGTTCCAGTTTCACGCCTCTCAGTTTGACGGAGAGGAGAGAGATGCAGAGAGGAAAGGAGGGGAAGGAAAGGGGAAGATGGTCCCTAGCCAGTAATGTTCCCTAAAGGTGAACGGATGGGAGGAAGACGAGAGGTGAAGGCGACAAAGTCGAGGAAGACAAAGTGGAAGTACCTTCGGTTTATGGAAAACGTGCAACCTTTTCCTGATGTCCTTATCAGCCTCCACTGATTACAATTATATGTTGTAGCTCTGCAAATTAGGCTGTTAGCTGCAAGTATTTGTATTGATTTTTCTACCTTTCAGTCAGCCTTTAGTTAGCATTCATAATAAGTCTTCGTGGGTCAAAGCTTAGCTCCCGTTTGCAAAAGACTCCACACATAGATGAGGTTTCAAACCCTTCTCAAATGCATCTCCAAGCAGGACTTTTTAAAGATCTCTTGAAAGGACATAAAGGACCATCCCGTTCAAACTTTTTCCCTTTAAACCCTATAAATAACTTTGGTGCCGACCAGTCAAAACAAACAGAAAGTAATTTGCATGTGTGTGTCTGTTTCCTGGTCATGCCTTTGCATCCACAAAGTGGAAAGCTACCTGAATCTTGGTATGCAAAGCGATTCCTATTTATTCTCCCCAACATGGGGTGCTCCCATCCCTCCATTCTGCAAAGGTGTGTGTGTGTAATTTGTCTACACATCTTCCTCTTTGTTGCATTTAGGCTTCAACACCCTTCTTGCTGAGCAAAAAAGACAACTGTACATGTCAGCGGTAAGGTGTGTGCTAATGGACGTCTAAATGCTGCTGATGTTACGTTGCATAGTTTAAGGGCCCTCAGGTCCCCTTAGACCAATATTGGCTGGGAAGAAGTGGGGGGGATGTCACTTCTGCAAATCGCTTTGACAAGGACACCCGCGCCTCGAGCCCCGTCCTCTTTCGCCTCATCGAACACGCACACACATTATTACAACATCCACACCTCAGCAGAATTGTGAGGGGAACAGTTGACTTGATGGAGGGCATTTTTGATAAAGATGTGCTTAAATCAGACTCATCAGACTCAAATATGTTTAAGTTAACTACTTGAGAAACTATATATATATATATATATATATATATATATATATATATATATATATATATATACAGTGGCTAGCAAAAGTATTCGGCCCCCTTGAACGTTTCCACATTTTGTCACATTACAGCCACAAACATGAATCAATTTTATTGGAATTCCAGGTGAAAGACCAATACAAAGTGGTGTACACGTGAGAAGTGGAACGAAAATCATACATGATTCCAAACATTTTTTACAAATAAATAACTGAAAAGTGGGGTGTGCGTAATTATTCAGCCCCCTGAGTGAATACTTTGTAGAACCACCTTTTGCTGCACTTCCAGCTGCCAGTCTTTTAGGGTATGTCTCTACCAGCTTTGAACATCTACAGACTGAAATTCTTGCTCATTCTTCTTTGCAAAACAGCTCCAGCTCAGTCAGATTAGATGGACAGCGTTTGTGAACTGCAGTTTTCAGATCTTGCCACAGATTCTGGATTGGATTTAGATCTGGACTTTGACTGGGCCATTCTAACACATGGATATGTTTTGTTTTAAACCATTCCATTGTTGCCCTGGCTTTATGTTTAGGGTCGTTGTCCTGCTGGAAGGTGAACCTCCGCCCCAGTCTCAAGTCTTTTGCAGACTCCAAGAGGTTTTCTTCCAAGATTGCCCTGTATTTGGCTCCATCCATCTTCCCATCAACTCTGACCAGCTTCCCTGTCCCTGCTGAAGAGAAGCACCCCCAGAGCATGATGCTGCCACCACCATATTTGACAGTGGGGATGGTGTGTTCAGAGTGATGTGCAGTGTTAGTTTTCCGCCACACATAGCATTTTGCATTTTGGTCTCATATATATATATATATATATATATATATATATATATATATATATATAAGCACAGTTCCACTTCTGGAATAACTCTAGATGGATATTAAATTTTTCTTGGCAGAATTGATGGATTTCATTTAAATTCCATAGCTTCTTGTCAAGGATGTGGTGTTTGGTTGTGGTCATTACGAAGGCCATTACAGAGGCTGGGTGCTTGCCTGCTATATGTTTTCCAGTTTAGACGTGTGTTTGTGATCATCTTTTTGCTGGAAGACGCAACTGAGTCTGAGCAGTAATACTCTGACCCACGCTGTCCCTCTTAGATGGAAGAAAATGAGTTAGAATGTTGACGAAGAACCCACGTACCATCGAGGCTTAAGTGTCTTGCTCCACAGTGCTGGCCAAGAAACAAGTAGCTAGTCGTGACTAGAACTGAGGTATTTGACTACGAACAAGACGAACGATTGGAAGAGTAAAGGCTAGGCTTTCAAATCTAAGAACACTCTACTACGTTTCGAGCATGGTGGTGAAAGCAATATGCAGAGGGAGTGCTTTGCTACCAATGGTCCTGGTGTATCAGAGAATCGTTAATTGACCTCAAATCAACAGTTATCTGTGTTGTTACTTGGAAAAATCGTGTGTTCCAATGGGACAATGATCTCAAGTACAATAGATGAATCAGGCTAACATCAAGCCTCTGAAACAGCCCAGATCACAACCTTGTTAAAACCCCTTGGAGCTGGTTGGTGGCTACATTAAGGATGTGGTATGAGGTGCAACTTACAGCCACAAACTTTTCACTTGAACTACCTATAGAAGAAAAAACTGCAGTAGTTCTATTGACCAAACCAATGAGCCTTGACAACTAGTCTTACCTCGAAGTCGTTCGCCTTGTTGTAGTGCATGTTGAGCGCCCTGAAGAGCTCTGCATCCCGGCTCACCGTCAGGTCATCGGCTGCGGTCACGCCCTCGTTGATGGCCTGCCGGGCGAACTTCTCCATCTGGATGTAGTAGAACTCTCTAAAGTTGCTGAACCACTTGATCAGCTGGGAGGTGATGCACCGATTAAACTGGGAGAAAAACAGAATGCATATGTTTTAGATCAAATCCATCAAGTAAATAATAATTTTAATTGTGGACCTAAAAGCTGATACTGACCTAAAAGGTTGGAGTATGTCTACAAAGCAAATTTAAATACTAGAGTAAAACTATCCAATGTTTTCTTATGTATCATGTATCATGTCATAACCCGATGTTTGCTTTTGCGTTCGTTTGCATGACAGCATCTCATGACATTTGCCTTCATCTGAGTCGCTGAATGGCTGCTTGCATTGATTATGGCGATTCATGAACGTGGGGATTTGCTTTTAGTTTGGCCATGTGGATTTTCTATGCAAATGATTATCTCGTTTACCAGCATGAAAACAAGCAACTCAAAGCTGTAACTAAATATTTTCTTTATATATTTTTCTGAATCTAGATATGGGGTAGATGTAACAAGAACCAAACACAAGCCCTGTAGCTCTATTAGCCGCTCTAACCCTACCGACAGCTTGAGGGTTGTAGAGTTGAGATAAAAAGGGCTCCCCTTAGAGAAGTGAGGGTTTTATTGTGCAGTAAACATGAATTATGAAGGAACTCTTTTTCCAGTATTTGTTTAGTTCATTATGCTTTGCAGACAAGTGTTTCTGCGCAGTTCTTTTAAGGACATACTGCATCTATGCAATCAAGCCAAGGTTTGGACTTTGACAGGACCTTCATGTGAGCTGCTGCTACTGTTTATGACCAACTTTGGGTCAAGCTTCAGTTGTTGGACAGAAGAGCTCATATCTGACTCTACAATACTTTGGTATGCAGAACAGTTTAGTGTTGATAGATTAGGGCCTACGTACAATCCCAGATCATCACCTCTCCACCACCATGCCTGACAGTTAGGACGGAACATCTCTGCTTTGGTCTCATCTGTCTAATGGATGTTGTTCAGCCTTTCTCTAACTGTCCTTCCATTTACATTCAACATGCTAAATGAGGTTGGCAGAGTTTTAGATGTTGCTATGGCGTTTTTTTCAGTTTCTCTGATTATTGCCTGGTATGACCTTAGGGTGAATTTGCTGAGATATCCCCCCTGGGAGGACTAGCAGCTGTCTTTAAGTCTGTAGCATGACGTCATTAAGGAGAGGAGAAGGTTTTGATTTTGAAATGTGATCGGCTCCGGCCCCTGCTCCCTCTCGCCTTCCGGAAAGAGCTAAAAGCCACGCCTCATACCGCGTATGTGAAGGGAAAGCTGAGTCAACAGGGAGAGTATCACTGCATTGACCCAGCATTGACCTACTTTTTACAATGAGGTTTTCCAAGATAATGATCTTTTTTTTAAACAAAGCCCTCCGGTTTCTTCTTCTTCTTTGTTGGTGTGCTAAGCTGACTGAAGCGTGTCATGCCGTAAAGCATGCTGGGTGGGGACTGGGGCGCGTTCTCATTGATTGACAGCTCCCACTTTTGGATACGCAAATCTTTTAGTCAACGCTCTAGGCTCATGTAAGTGATTTGCCTCAGGAAAGGAACTTAGGGGAAATATAAATTCTGAAAGATTACCTACTTAATATCAGAGAACACGGTCAGAAAGTAAAATTGAAGCATTTTTTAAGTTACTTAAAAGTTTTACACTACGTAACCCAGCTTTAAATGTCTCTCACTTGTAAATAAACTCTCACTGAAGAATAGTAGTTTAATTGTTTTGAAATGTCCATATATCTCTTCTCTGACTCAGTTAGTTACACTCTCAGGTTGCAGCAAGGTTCAAATCCAAGTTTGGGGTCTTTCTACATGCATTTTACATGGGGAGTGGCCAGTAAACAGTTTTTTAACCTCTTAGCATTTTTACTTCCCACTGGCGGTACGTTACATACTTCCGGGTCAAATCTGCTTCTTTTGCAAAACCCATTCCATTCCATGTACATATATGTATATTTTACATAAGTGGAAAGAGATTCCAATGATGAATGCTAATCAAAGATACAATCATATTTAGACACAGTAACTGCCCTTACCATGCTGATATTAACTTAAAAATAACATAGCAGTGTCCTTCTTCTTCTTTGTGATGTTTGTTGGCAGCTAAAAAACAACAAGTTGGTGCATTACCGCCACCTACTGGTATGGAGTATGGACCAGAATGTCACTCATGGTTTCACTTGCCTCTCTAAAACTGGTGATGGATTAACATCGTCCCTACTTGCGCTAACTTTGCTCTTGTTTTCATTAAGCCAAGCTCTAATGTCCATTTTGGCATAAAACCGTGTCAAAGTATCTTCTTTACTGCCTCCAAAACTCATGACTTATAGCCTACAGCACCTTCTGCTGGTTTTCTTGGGTCAATACATTGCATGGTTGCTACTTAATCTGTCTTGGGCGAGCCGGATACCCAGCCCATCCATTGGCATCCAGCCTGCTCCCTGTGCATGCACGGGTTCTCCCTGGGTACTCCGGCTTCCTCCCACAGTCCAAAAACATGAACCTTAGATATGAGTGTATGCGTGCACGGTCGGTTGTTCTGTGATGGAATGTAAACCGATCTACAGTTTGGCCTGCTTCCCGCCCAATGACCACTCACGTTTGGCACCAGCAGTTCAAGATTAATTAATCAAGATTATCAGCATCTTGCTGTGGAAAACACCTACATAATTAGGAGGTCCATCCACTCTATTAGATCTTATGAAGTTGACTATGAGGGGGAATCAGCCCAAAGGAGGAGGTTAAGGGTTATTCTAATAAATGAAGCATGAGCTTTGTTTTAACGAAATTTACTTGCTTAGATGGCTTTTCTTCGGTCCTGATCAAATTGCGAAGGGAAAGCTGCAGCGTGAAGAGAGAGATGAGAAACCAGAAAAACAAACTGCTGACCAGGTGAAATCATGTTTCCGGTAAGAAGAGGCGCTAAGGAACACAGATTGCTACTATCTCCAGTGCTCAGATAAAAATGGAAAGTTCTTGCTGTCAAATGTAAGATTTGGTTGTTTTTTTTTTAGTTCTTATTAATCATAATAAAAGTTTTTTGCAAGTATAGTTTCACAGGGTTGAAGTTAGAGCAAGGACAGCAATATGTGTTTTTGTCCGTATTTAAATACTTCAAACTACAATTTCATCAAATTTAAGCTTAAAAGTTAGAAAATAATCATCACTCTTAAGCAATATTGCCATTACTTCTCAACTTTGTTACTGTAGTATGGCTTTCATCTGTCATAATAATATGTAGTGTAGTTTTAAAAGACTGTTATGCAAGAATCTTCACCTTACTGATGTTCTAGTTTACATAAACTGTTAACTATTTTACAGGGGTAGCCAGAAAGCTGTTTGGTAAACTCTGTAACATCTACACAACTGTTTGGCTTTTTAGCTTTCCTTTAGTAGAAGCAAAACATAGAGAAAAGCAAACACTGACATCCCAGTGAAAGTACATGTGTGTGTTGGTGTGTGTTTGCGTTCGCTGAAGGGGAAAAACGGCTTTGACATGGAGATTAAGCTCTGTATTGTTACAAGACATTGTCTCACAGGAACGAGGGATGGGGGGAGGTATGGGAGGCTGGGACGAATAACAGACAGCATAACTGAGAGAGGGATGAATGGTCTGGGATTGGAAGAAAAAAAGGAATGCACAGAGGGCAGGGTGAGATGAGGGAAATATATATTTTGTCACTGGTGGTCACAGGGGGGGGGGTGACATAATGGAGCATAACTGCAGGCAGAGGTGGTGGAGGTGGGGTAGGACTGAGAGTGACAGGAGGGGGAAAGTGTTTGTGAGGTAGGGAGGTGTTCTGATCTACAAGTTGCATGAACATATCAGCCTAACTCTGTAACTAGCCACTAACTCAGGAGTGAAGATGGATTAAAAATCCTTCAAATGCATCTGTTTTATTGCAAAAATTATCTTCTCACACTGAAAATTTTAAAAAAATCCAACCTTCAATTTGAGTACATTTATTTTGAGAGGAGAGAAACAAAATTCCACATTAAATAAACAAATTGCTTGAAATAAATGATCTGAAGAGATTGTAGAAAGAGGAATGGATAAAGACTTCTCTTTCTGGATGGGAAATGTTATAAGAAAAAGTTCTGGCCTGGATGTCTAAAAAGTCTACACATCTTCGTTAAAATTCCAGGTTTATGTGAGGGCCAATGACATGAAGTTGGAAGCACTTGAGAGGACCTGGAGCCAACAAAATATTAAATAAATACAAAAATACAATTTAAAAGTACATTTATTGTGCCTTTTTTATTTCATTTGCTCTGTAATAAACTAAATATATGCAAGATTTTATTGCACCCAACAAAATAGTCTGATTTTGGTAAACACGCTTTAAATCCTTGTAGATTCAAAACATAAAAAGGGTCTTGCACAATTTATTAATCCCAAGGAAATTAAAAGTTGAAACTCATATTATAGGATTTTCTACAAAGAGTTGTTGTAGATGCTGTTGGCTGTGGGCATGGAGGGTTTCCTGTAGCAGTCTGTGTTACAGTGTTGTAGAAAAGCCTCTGACTAAAGAATTTCTGCTAATTAAAGCACTTCTGTCTAATTAAGAGGATGCTCAGAATAGTCTGTAATGTTCTTCATTTCATTAAAAAATCTTTCTCTGCATGATGATTGAAACTTGGATTATTGTAATATATGCTTGAAGTTTCAAAATGTTTTTAGGGTGACAGTTTTCTTCTTTGGCTTAGAGTATGTTTTTTAGCTTAGTCTCATCAACACTTAATTGACACAGAGTCACCCTTTCTTCTATAGTGCTGTATTCAATAGTTAATGCAAAGCAGGTGTGGTTTTGACTAATAGTGACTGGATGTTTCTGATTCTGTTCAATAGAAATTATGTGGATATTATTATGCAAATGTCTCTTTTTTCATCCTTTTGTGTTGCCATTTGAGTCTCTGCTGCCTCTATAATGTAAACAAACAAAAAGTGAATAAAAAACATCCATCCATTTTTTTACGAATTCTTGTGCTTCTACAAGCCATTTGAAAAAAAGGGGCTTATTGTGATGTCACAATGAGAGGAATTTGCATATAACCAGGCCTCACTTGACAAACCACGCCCCCAGTCACTTAAACCCCACCCATCGTCTGTCAAACACCACCCACCAATTCCAGGCCATTCTCAAGTGTGGCAAACCCGCAGCCTAGTAACAAGATGGGTGGGCGTGGTCTGCAACTGCTAATTTGCATAAAAGTGACAGGCCCTCTAAACAGCTCCTTCTGAAAGGGACTGAAATTGACAAGAACTGAGCTGGAGAGATCGCTTAATGTGAGAGTGATTTTGTGCAAAGAATTTCATTAACTTGTTTTGTACAGACCATAGACATTTAACTATGTACATGTTACATGTAACTAGACGTGTTATAACTTAAAAAGAAGCGTAACATGTGCCCTTTAAAATGAATGTAGAAACTGGGGCTCTCTTTTATCAACCGTACTCACGCACAGATCTGTGCGTATTTTTGTGCGTACAGAACAAAAACAACTTTATGCATTGTGTGGTATTTACCAGCTTGTACTTCTTCGTAGAAATGTTCCTAAATACAAGAAGAGCTCTGACCATGCGTATGAACAGCATCTAGAGGTAGAACTGGATAACTGCAACACTGAAACAGTTTTACTTTGAGAGAATATTTATCTCATCAGTTTATCATCTTTTTTTACTTGTCACATCAAGCTCTTCAGCTTCAAAGGATGTTGTTACACTTAGAAATAAAAGGTTAGCAAACTGTACTGTGGAAACTGATGGTCCTGCTTATCGGTGCAGCAGGTTGTCTCTGTCTCCATACATATTGATACCAACCAAAGCAGTGTCTCCAATAACGCTGGCCACACGTGGGTCAAATGTGGTCAAATGATCTGTGCATCCTGGTAAGATCTGGCCCAGCTGTGTGCTGAGGGACGTTTAATTGGATTCAGTTTTATATCGAAACATTTTTTTCCTTTATTTCCAACCAGTGCTTTAAGTGGCCCAAAAGAGGTGCCGGTACTCTTTTTTTTTCCCGCCTCCCCTGAGGTAACAACAACTATATTAAATGGGTTTTATATACAACAGTCAACAGACAACCTTATACAAAATAATAAATCATTTTATTAGTTTGTGGATTTGCTAGAAAGAGCTACTGAACATAAATAAAATGTGCACAAGGTTATTGAAAAAATACCCTTAGAAAGAGCTACTAGAAAGAGGTACTGAACATAAATAAAATGTGCACAAGGTTATTGAAAAAATACCCTTAGAAAGAGCTACTAGAAAGAGCTACTGAACATAAATAAAATGTGCAAAAAGGTATTGAAATTTTTTTTTAACAAAATGTACATAAAATAAATTATAAACTAATTTGTATTTTGCTCTCTCTTGAGTCACTGCTGCTATCAGCAGCAGCACTTGTAAAGTGTTTTTTTTACACAAAATGTATATAAAATAGATTATAAAATAATTTGTATTTTGCTCTCTCTCTTGAGTCCCTGCTGGTATCAACAGCAGCACTTGTAAAGTGTACCTGCAGAGCTTGGTAGTTCTCCCATACTGCTTTCACTGTTCTCTCACTTGAAGCAACCCAAACATAATAACCATAGAACAGTAGAACATAATCTTGAGTCTTGAAGATGGTTCATTTCTTTACCCCTGAAAAATATACAAAAACAGATTCAGCAAAATACAATCACAGTACACCAAATGAAAAATGAGAAATACTGTACAAATCATTTTACCTAGAAAAGGCTCCAGCACGTTTTGGGCTCCACTTTCATTTCACTTTGGGCTTCGCAGTTTGTGGATGCTGCACTTCTCCTCCCTAGTGCCAGCCATGTCTGCACATATGTTTGTGCGTTAAACTGATCCAAGGGTGGTCCGTTGCATTTCAGGAAAATCAGATTTGAAAGCCTTTTGATGTCGAGAGAGTTTCTTTTATCTGTCAAAGTATCATTCATTGAGCTGAAAGCTCGCTCGCATTCACTTGTTGATACTGCAATGGTGTGGACAGCTGTAAGAAGCGGCTTCAGGGCTGCTGGTGTCTTGGAAGCTTTAAGGTCTTTATACTCCCTAAATCCTAGGACACTTTCCCTCTCCCCAACTCTGAATCTCTGACATAAACGCCTGACCGCTGCATCCCCATATTGAATATCTAGAGATGCAGGCCAGGAGTCAGACTGGAGGACCTTGATGTCTGAGAGGAGGTGACTATCTGTCTTTTCAGATGAGGTTTTACTGACATGCGAGGAAGTTGTTGGAGTCATCCTGCACTTAATATTTTCAGCCAGGCTACGGAAAAATTGGCCATGGTTGATTTTTATAACCCTCTGATTTTCATGCAGGCATACATTTCTGAAGATTTTCTCCTTTTCAGCTTCAATGGCAGTTTGTGTGTAGGGACCAGGTGTGGATACCATTGACTCAAACACCCGGATTTGTCGGTCCAGCTGCCTGTCGGCTTGATCCAAAGTCATGTCCCGTCTCTGGAGCATTCTTGAGAGGTCACTGAGTTCTGTGAGAGCGTCATACATGATGCCAAGATTGACCACAAAAGAAACAGTAGTGAGAACATCATTGAGTCCTTTGTATTTTGCTCTCTCTCTTGAGTCCCTGCTGGTATCAGCAGCAGCACTTGTAAAGTGTACCTGCAGAGCTTGGTAGTTCTCCCATACTGCTTTCACTGTTCTCTCACTTGAAGCAACCCAACGCACTGATAAAACACGGCCTATCACAAGGAGAGGTTGTCCAACATTGTGAGCACTCTCGGTTAACTCCCTCTGGTTTTTTGGTGATGCATGGTAGAGGGAGTAAAGCTGATCTAAAAATATTTTAAAGTGGTTGATTCCTCCTACCTCCTTCAAAACATCACAAACTGCCAGTTCCAGTCTGTGATTGGAACAATGCCAGACAAACAGGTAAGGGAATTTGGAACAAAGCTGCGCAGCAACTCCTGCTTTCCTCCCAAGGATCACTGAGGCTCCATCACAAGCAAATGCCAACAAATGTTCCTGTAGGTAGTGAGGGTCAAAGCCATTATTATGAAGACATCCTAACAGTGCTTCAGTGATGTCCTTTGCTGTGGTCCCCTGCAGCTCAATCAGTTCAAAAAATATTGTGTCTGGGTTTTCACTGGAAATAGCTGACCGCAGGCACACGACAAGCACAGACTTTCCACTTATTGTAGTGGATTCATCAATGAGCACACACAATTTTCTTTCATTCATCACTATGTCATTGACTACCTTCTTTTTCATTTCAGCTGCAATGTGATCCAGTATATTTGCACATGAGTTATTAGAGTGCAAAACTCTGCCCATCTTGACACCATTTAAGACTTGCAACTGGACATCTATTGGCATGTCTGTAAAGGGACGCCCATGCTTGCCAATCTTATAAGCTGTTCTAAACACATTGCAAGTTGAAGCGTAGTCAGTCTTTCTCATATCTTCAAAGTGTTTTGCATTGTATTTTGTGTTGCCTTCTCTTTTATTTCAACTGCTTTCTTGTGATAAATTGAGTCTCTGTGCTCTTTTATTTTCTTTCTAGTGAGTTTTGTTGTGCAGCCTTGTCCCTTCCAAAAGACGAGATTAAGCACCCACTCCACTCCTGCGACACTCTCTGCCCTTGCTGCATGTCCACGCGAGCACAAACTTGACTACACACACTACAACCCAACTTTTGATTTCTGCTGATCAGCCACTTGTAATTTGTGGAGAAATACCGGACTTGTGCTTGGGACCAACATTCTGGCCACTCATGCTCGCTAACGCGGCTGTTGTCATCGGTAGAAATGGTGTCATTCTCGTCCTCGTCATCGCCAAAAGTGCCGTCGTCCGCGGCACTAGTGCAGCTTTCATTAGCTTGCGTCTGACCTGCAGTGATATCATTCTGGCTTGGTGGGGTGTCAGCCAGCGAGTCCTCTGATTCTGACCTTGTTCTTTTACTACTCAGAGTCTGAAGCCAGGAGAGCATATTAAGTGTTCATTGTTTTTGTATTTTAACCGAGCAGCTGTTTGCGCGTTTTACACACCCTCTCCGGACCACGTTGAGTTGTTGACATGACAACGGCAAAAGCGACGCATGCGCTTTTCACTTGTAAAACACATTGGTGTATGGGTAATGTAGTCTCTGCTCTCGGTGGGACGAATTAGGAAGCGTGCTTGTGAAGGGCGCTCTGAAAAGCGGCAGCGCAGCCAAACGATTATAACAGATGTGCGAATGAGAGTACCGGTACGCTAAAAGCACGTTCTGGGCGCATGGAGAGGTGGCGGTACTCTCAAGAGCTATATTTAGAAGTGGCGGTACTGAGTACCGGCGCGTACCGGCCCACTTAAAGCACTGTTTCCAACAGGAACCTCTCCACTGTCCCGACATCATTTCCTGCCTCTGTCACTTTCTCCCAGGCAGTCTTTTTTTAATTGTTCCCCCTGAGCTGATAGAACCAAACAGAAATTCTTTGGGACAAATTTAACTGATTTAATTTGTTAAAAGAAGTTACATATTTTCACAGAAGTTAATAACTTCAAATAAAAAGATTTTTTGCCACATTTTTATATGTCTGCAGCAGGAATATAACTGCTGCTGCATGCTGGAGGGGGGACATAAAAGCAGAGGAACCGCTGATAACAGAGGGCAAAAACTATTGGTGTTAAAATGAATTTGCATTAACTATGACAATTTTCAAAACATCGATCTTGATGTCACTGAAATTCCTTTTTTCCCTCTCTTGGCCATTATTTTCCGGAAGAACGCAAGGAATAATGTATGTGTCAGAGGATGTTGTGTGGCCAAATATGGTTAATGGAGGGCGTTTCTGTATACAAAAAACTGTGCACAGGTACGAGCATCTAGGTACACATGTGGGATTGACCACCACATATTTGATAAAGCCAACTTTTGACTTTTCGTAGAAACATTCTAAATTTCATTCGTCGGGTAAAATATAGGCCAGTTTCTTTATTTGATAAACGTTTGATAAATAAGGGCCCTGGTTGATAGATGAGCAATACCTTTGCTGTAACTAACACTTTTTTCTCTCTCTGTGAAAATGTTGCCCTAACTGATAAAAACGAGTCCGTCTGCATCAACAGCTGTTGCTTGTGAGCTTTGCTCTATTCTTGAATAATGGTTGGGGGGCAGCACAAAATAGTTTAAAGGGCTGTAAATGGCCCCTGGCACAAGTGCGGTTAAATAAAGACAAATACTTTGTTTTGTACCTACTATTTTGCATGTTAATAAAATTACCTGATTACCATCAGATTACCATCATGACGTTGTAATATTATACTGCTATACCTTTGAAAAGTTGCAGGAGATTCCACAGATTTTCAGTCAGATTTTGTTCTAAGAATTGGTTGGACTAATGGCCTCTCAGTGATGCTGAAAAATTCAATCCCTCTTTATCTCCCTAGTGGACACATGAAGGTACTGGTACAAAGCTGACCAGTCTTCAAAACTACAGTGGAGACCGGTATTGGCAAGGGTCAGGGACCACAGCCGCCCGCAGCTACTTGAGAACCTTCCTAAAAGCGCTTATAAACTACCTCTTTTAATAGTTCAAACACCAAATATACCTTAATATGCATTAATACACACAATGGAAACTGTCTTAGAACTACCACAGAAGCTAACATCTATGGCCTTCTTTATCTCCGCACATGGGGTTACCAGCCAATCAGTGCCAAGGAAAACGAATGAAAATCCTGTATTGGAAGGTTTGCAAACATCAGCCAACAGCTAGTGGATATATTTTGGATATGCTCCACCAACAAAAATCCACAAATAGGTGGAACCAGCTCCCAGCTTTAGTCGGTGAGGCAGACACTCTGTTTACTTTTGAGGCCAGGCTTAAAACGTTCCTTTTTGATAAAGCTTATAGTTAGAGTGGCTAAGGTCATCCTGAGCTATCTCTGTAGTTATGCTGCTATAGGCTTAGACTGCTGGAGGACAGACTTACCACTTTTCTTCACTCTGCTACTTCCTTTTCTCCTACTACTCTCCAGTTGTATTACAGTACATTCTGTTACTTCGACTGTTAACTTTGTTTTCTCTCAGTGTTTTTCTCTCCATAGAAGATATACCTGGTCTGGTATCCTGCTTGGCTGCAATGCCCTGTTGGACGGGGGGCATCGACTGGGATGATGCTCCCAGTAACTGAACATCCACTGTGTCCTGTTATTAACTTTTTACTTTCTGTAACATAGAAAGTTCTCTTATATCAGATCTTCTGTTCCTTCTGTGTCTCTGCTCTGTCTTCTCAAACCCCCAGACTGTCGTGGCAGATGGCCGCTCCTACTGAGCCTGGTTCTGTTGGAGGTTTCTTCCTGTTAAAGGGGAGTTTTTCCTCTCCACCGTCGCTTCATGCTTGCTCAGTATGAGGGATTGCTGAAGGATTGTTGTGGTTGGAAAGTCTGCATCAACGGGGCCCAACCTCACGCCAATGACTGACGCAATCTGCTGGGATTCCTTAAACAGGAAACTTTCTAAATAATTGGAATGTTTGTATAAATGTATTGAAATGACTTCTTGTTAAGTGCCTTGAGATGACATCTGTTGTGAATTGGTGCTATATAAATAAACTGAATTGAATTGAATTTTCGACAAATAATTTGGTTCACGTTCCACAGAAAAATCCACGACTAGGCGGGGGTCCACTGTTGTCCAGTTCCATTTGACGAAAGTAATCCCACTACATGATGCAGCCCCCACCATGTTTTACTGCAGGTTTGGTGTTCTTTTGATTTGCTGTTTTGTTTTTACATCAAGCATATCTTTTTGCATTGTGGCCTAAAAGTCCGACTTTTACTTCATCAGACCATAACACATTAATTATGATTGGCTGTCCTAACTGTGTTATAATTATGCAGTTTTTTTTCTTCCCTTCGCCTGACTGATACCTTTGTATAAGAAGCTCACAATGATCCTTAGTAACCGGTCTACAAACTGTTGCTTTAGCTAAAGGACGCAAATGAGCAAAAGTCAGGATACTACTAGGAAGTCTGAACCTTATTAATGAAAAACCGATTTCTCTATAATGAAAGTCATGCATTAATAAAAGTTGTAAAAGTTGGGTCAAATTTATTTAACATAAACCTGGCATTTCAACACTTATAATTAGTATAATTACATAATGTTTGAAAAATCCATCAGCTATATTGAGAATTCCAACTCAGGCATTATGTTTCTATCACTTCAGAGCTGGAAGTTGATAAGTACGCATGAATATTGCTGTGTGCAAAACTGAATGCTATGTGATTCATTTAGAAGTCAGATTTTTCTAAGTTAATGTTCTTTGAAGCTACCAATTTCATGTCTAGGTTCTGCTCAAACATGCAACCATGAACTGACCAACTCCCAGTCCCATCTAGCTCATCCCAATCAGCACAAAACAAAACCGGACAAAAGAAAGAAAGATAATGGAAGTGGTGAGCGGGCAAATCGCTGAGTTTGAGGAATGCCATTTTCTGTTTACAATGAACTGGTTAAAGGGAGTGTGTCAGAGATGGTGTCAGGGAGGCCTGACTCCCCATTTTCTTCTGTTGACGGTGGGTGTTGTCAGTGCCCCCGGGCCACAACTGAAGGGCAAGTGCTTACATCCTTTAAGAATATGCCCATTTCAAATAAAAACATCATAGGTCAGCAGTTTTTTCGTTTGTTCTCTAACAGACAGTGAATTTGCTCAATCAGCAGAAGTCCAGGACAAACAAGTCCTAATGGAGGGATTCAATTCAATTCAGTTTATTTATATAGCGCCAATTCACAACAGATGTCATATCAAGGCCCTTAACAAGAAGTTATTTCAATACATTTGTACCCTCATTCCAATCAGTTAAAAAGTTTCCTATTTAAGGAATCCCAGCAGATTGCGTCAGTCATTGGCGTGAGGTTGGGCAGACTTTCCAACCACAACAATCTTTCAGCAATCCCTCATACTGAGCCAGCATGTAGCGACGGTGGAGAAGAAAAACTCCCCTTTAACAGGAAGAAACCTCCAACAGAACCAGAACCAGGCTCAGTAGGAGCGGCCATCTGCCACGACCGTCTGGGGGTTTGAGAAGACAGAGCAGAGACACAGAAGGAACAGAAGATCTGATATAAGAGAACTTTCTATGTTACAGAAAGTAAAAAGATGATAACAGGACACAGTGGATGTTCAGTTACTGGGAGAATCGTCCCAGTTGATGCCCCCCGTCCAACAGGGAATTGCAGCCAAGCAGGATACCAGACCAGGTATATCTTCTATGGAGAGAAAAACACTGAGAGAACACAAAGTTAACAGTCAAAATAACAGAATGTACTGTAATACAACTGGAGAGTAGTAGTAGAAAAGGAAGTAGCAGAGTGAAGAAAATTGGTAAGTCTGTCCTCCAGCAGTCTAAGCCTATAGCAGCATAACTACAGAGATAGCTCAGGATGACCTTAGCCACTCTAACTATAAGCTTTATCAAAAAGGAAAGTTTTAAGCCTGGCCTTAAAAGTAAACAGAGTGTCTGCCTCACGGACTAAAGCTGGGAGCTGGTTCCACAGAAGAGGAGCCTGATAACTAAAAGATCTGCCTCCCATTCTACTTTTAGAAATCATAGGAATTACAAGAAAACCTGCAGTCTGAGAGCGAAGGGCTCTGTTAGGAACATATGGAACAATTAGATCTCTGATGTATGATGGAGCTTGATTATTAAGGGCTTTGTATGTAAGAAGAAGGATCTTAAATTATATTCTGGATTCAACAGGGAGCCAATGAAGGGAAGCTAAAACAGGAGATATGTGATCTCTCTTTTTAATATTCATCAGAACTCTTGCTGCAGCATTTTGGATCAACTGAAGGCTTTTAATGGCATTTTGTGGACTTCCTGATAGTAAAGAATTACAGTAGTCCAGCCTTGAGGTAACAAATGCATGGACTAGTTTCTCAGCATCACTCCTGGACAGGATGTTTCTAATTTTAGCAATATTCCGGAGGTGAAAGAAGGAAATCCTAGAAACCTGTTTAATATGGGATTCAAATGTCAAGTCTTGGTCAAAAATAACGCAGAGGTTCTTTACGTTATTACTGGGGGCCAATTTAATGCCATCCAGATGAAGTGATTGATTAATTAGTTTCTTTTTAAGAATTTCTGGTCCAAAGACAGCAACTTCTGTCTTGTCAGAATTTGAAAGCAAAAAGTTTAGATTCATCCATGTTTTTATGTCTTCCAGACATGCCTGTAATCTACCTAACTGACTGGGTTCATCAGGATTTAGGGATAAATATAGTTGTGTATCATCGGCATAGCTGTGGAAATTTATCCCATGCTATCTAATGATTCTACCAATTGGAAGCATATATATGGTGAAAAGAATTGGTCCAAGCACAGAACCCTGTGGAACTCCACAAGTAACCCTTGAGAGTGAAGAAGATTGATCATTTAGATGAACAAACTGGAATCTATCAGACAAATATGATTTAAACCAGCCTAGTGCTGTTCCTTTGATCCCTGCAATATGTTCAAGCCTTTCTAAGAGAATATTATGATCGACTGTGTCAAAAGCAGCACTGAGATCTAACAAAACCAGATCAGACACCAGTCCATTATCTAAGGCCATGAGAATATCATTAGTAACCTTCACCAGTGCTGTTTCAGTGCTATGATGAGCTCTGAAACCTGACTGAAACTCTTCAAACAGCTCGTTACTGTTTAGATGCTCACAGACTTGATTAGCAACAAATTTTCTCAAGGATTTTGGATAAGAAAGGAAGGTTAGATTTAGGTCTGTAATTCACTAAGTCATCTTGATCAAGGGAAGGTTTCTTGAGTAAAGGTTGAATTACAGCTATTTTAAATTATTGTGGTACGTATCTGTTTACTAAGGATAGTTTCATCATATCCAAAATGGGCCAGGAACCAAATGGAACACTTCTTTAAATAATTTGGTTGGAATTGGGTCCAACATACAAGTTGAAGGTTTAGATGAGGCTAATATTTTTGATAATTCCGAAAGCTAGACTGAATCAAAACAGCCTAACCACAAATGAGGTTCTAGAGTTCTTTCCGATGCTGCCTCATTTACTGAGGAAGAAGTAATCATGTTTGGGAGGATGCCAATGATTTAATTTTTAATAGAATTAATTTTATTTATGAATAATCCCATAAAATCATCACTGCTAAGAGCTGGGGGAATAGTTGGCTCAACAGAGCTATGACTCTGTGTAAGTTTGACAATCGTACTAAAAAGAAACCTAGGATTGTTTTTATTCGCCTCTATTAATGATGAAAAATATGCTGTTCTAGCTTATCGAAGGGTGTATACAGCAGTAGACTGTTATTCCAGGTTAAACAGGAATCCTCTAGATGTGTAGCGCGCCATTTTCTCTCCAACTCCCTAGTATTCTGCTTTAAAGTATGAAACTCTGCGTTAAACCAAGGAGTCATTCTCCTATGGCCAAACGCAATGAGGACGTAACGCTGTGAACTAGATCATCAATCTCTGAAGGGTTAGAGATAGAATTGCTGCCATCCACTGTGTTACTCTGAGACACTGAGGAAAGTAAGAATGGAACAGATTCTTTAAAACTTGTTGTCTGATAAAGGTCTACCATAATTACATTTTCTTTCAGATTTAAGATAGTCAGTTAAAGTAAATTCAAAAGTTATTAAGAAGTGGTCAGACAGGACCGGGTTATGTGGGTGGACTGTTATTTCCTCACACTCAATACCGTATGTCAGTACAAGGTCCAAAGTGTGTTTGCCCGAGTGGGTCGATCCCTGTACTTTTTGAGTAAAGCCAATTGAGTCTAAAATAGCATTAAAGGCTTCATTTAGGCTATCACTTTCAGTATCCACATGAATATTGAAGTCCCCCACTATAATGACCCTATCAGTATTTAATACTAAATCAGATAAAAAATGTGAGATCTGATCCAAGAATTGAGAGTAAGGGCCTGGTGGACGAAACAAAACCACAAACAAAAATGGTCTTAATGTTTTGCAACTTGTATGAGGAAAAATAAGGGTTAGATGTTCAAAAGAACTGTAGCTATCAATTGGTCTGGGACAAATTAGTAAATCAGAACGAAAAATGGTTGCAACTCCTCCTCCTCGCCCAGTATTTCTAGGAATGTGAAAATTTAAATGACTGGAAAGAGTTGACTTATTTATACTGACATAATCCTCCTGCTGCAACCAGGTTTCTGTGAGACAAAGCAAATCAATGTGATTATCACAAATCAAGTCATTTACTAACAAAGTCCTTGAGGAGAGAGATCTTATGTTTAATAAACCTCATTTAATAGATTTCTTTTTCTGTTCAGTCAAAGTCGTATTTATCTTTATGAGATTTCCATAATTTGCTTTTGTTGGCTTAACTTTTAATCCATTTATTTTGGCTGTGGGCAAGACACTGTTTCTATAGGGTAATCGGTGGGTAACAGTACAGAAGCAGCAGAGAGGTGGGTTAAACTACGACTCTGCTTCCTGGTCTGGACCCTGGGTTGTCAGTGTTTTGGAGGACTAATAAATTCGGCCATATTCCTAGAAATAAGAGCTGCTCCATCCAAAGTGGGATGGATGCCGTCTCTCCGGATCAGACCAGGTTTTCCCCAAAATGTTCTCCAGTTATCAATGTAGCCCACATCGTTTGCAGGACACCACCTAGACAACCATTGATGGAATGACAGCATGCGGCTAAACATGGAGTCACTGGTCCGATCAGGCAGGGGACCAGAAAAGATTACCGAGCCTGACATTGACTTGGCAAACTTACACACCGAAGCAACACAAATTTATGTGACCTCCGATTGGCGTAACCGGGTGTCATTACCGCCAGCGTGAATAACAATCTTACTGTATTTACGTTTATCTTTAGCCAGCAGTTTCAGGTAGGATTTTATGTCGCCCGTTCTGGCCCCTGGCAAGCATTTGACTATGGTCAATGGTGTCTGACTATAGAGCTGCCAATTACCAGGGTCGGCTTCTCAGCGGGTGTGTCGCTGAGCGGGGAAAATCTGTTAGAAATGTGGACGTGTTGGTGGTGGCCCGTGGGCTGGGTCCTTGAACTATGCTTCCTACGTACCGTCACCCAGCCGGCCTGAGGTCCCGGTTGCGCGGGCTCTACCGGAGGACAGCTAGGGGGTTCTATCCTTGTTTGCTCCGTGCTGGCTAATGGGCTTTGGCTATGTGCTGGTTTTTCAACATCGCCTCCAAAGCTACAAAAATATTACATTTATTACAGTTACCATTATCACTAAAGGAGGAAGGGAAGTAACTAAACATCTGACAGAGAGAGCTAGAGAGAAGAGAAGAGTTAGAGACAGGAGAGAGAAGAGTAGCCATAGCCGCAATGAAGCTAAGCTAACTAAGCTAGCGAGGCCTTACCACCCCAAGAAAAGTTGTGTGAAACACAAGGAGTTCCCAAATCGTAAAGTACACCCACCACAAAACGTGTGTTTTAGTGTGCTTGTGTGTTAAAATAACTTAGAGAGGCCTCAGCACAGAGAAAACAAGATCAATTCAAGAGAGTCTGAACACCAAACAGCTCCACTGAGTACAACAGTGACAACAGGAAATGACGCAATACGGCTTACCCCGTCACAGAGTACCAACCAACACTAGCTGTTGTTGGTTGTAGTGTTGGTGTGTGTGTGCGTGCTTGCATTGAAATGGATATCCATCCATCCATCCATCCATCCATCCATCCATCCATCCCTCCCCCCGGTAGCATACCCCAGCTCATTTTTGGGACTCCCAAGATCTTCTAATGCCAGAAGCAATGTTTAGTCCCTTCAGCACTTTCTGGCTTTGCCCCAGGGTCTCGCTCCAATGGAACATGCCCAGAACACCTCCAAAGCGAGCTGCCAACGAGGATCCTGATCAAATGCCTGAATCACCTCGACTGATACTCTTTTCTTTTTACCTCATCTCTGAGGGTGAGCCCAGTCATCCAATGGAGGAAACTAGTTTCAGTCGCTTGTATCTTGTTCTTTCAGCCATGAGCCATTTCTCATGACCATGGATGAGAGCAGGAACAAATACTGAACAGCAATTAAGAGCTATGGCTATTCATTCACCAAATGGGCGGCCGGGTCCACCCAAGATAGTTTACAACCCCTGTGTAAATCAAGTTCCAGCCATTGACCCAAGACAACCAGCAGAGGGAGTTGGACTTTTGGAAACAGTAAAGAAGATGCTTTGTTACGATTGTATGTCAAAATGGACATTACAGCTTGGCTTAATGAAAACAAGAGCAAAGCTAGCACAAGCAGGGCCGATGCTAATACATCACTAGTCTTAGAGAGGCAAGTGCAACCTTGAGTGACATTCTGGTCCACACTTCATACCAGTAGGTGGCGGTAATGCACCAATTTGTTGTTTGCCAGCCCCCAATAAACATCACAAAGAAGAAGAAGGGCACTGCTATGTTTTTTTAGGATAATTTGAGCATGCTAACAGCAGTTATGATGAAAACTCTGAGAGAACTACACACAAGGAAGGAATTATCAAGGCAGATATGTTGGACTGTGGATGTAAGACTTATGGACTAGCTATTTTACTGAAGGACATTAACTGGACCCTAGTGGATGTCAAAAACAGTTTTTGTTCAAGAATATTCGGTTCTGTCAATGATATGAGGCTTTGAACGGTAAGTTGCACATTATTTGCTTTCTGAGTGGTTTGACAAAAGCGTTTACTGTGTCTAAAGTTATAATTGTATCCTTGATTGGCATACATCATCGGAATCACAATAATCTAATGTTACAAAGAATAAGTACCCCAGCTAAAGTCCTCTGGCACCAGATCTGCTAGCAGATGAAGCCCCTATCAATTTATTCATCTCCAGCTATATCCTACTTTTACTTGTAAACAAGATAGATAGTTTAGCTCCTCTGCTTAAGGAAAGACTCATCATCCTCATCATCTCATCCTGGGGAGAGTCCAACTTTTCTGTCTAAAAACCATAGTATTTGCAGAAACCTAGGTGTTCATCATAATCTGCCTTTAGTGACAGCTATTGTAGTACCCCAAAATGTGGAAAGTTAGGGTCAGACACATCTTCAGGAAATACTTCAATAAAATTTATAAAGAAATATTCCAGAAGCTCAATGGTATCTTGCTTCATCCAATATAAAGACATTTTAATGTGAGTTTGGATCATTGTCCTGCTGGAACACCTAACTGTCTCCACGTTTCAACCATCTAGCTGTTTGATTTGTGTTGAAAAAGAAGGCACCAATACTACTGGCAGTAAGACAGCTCCTCAACATGATCCTGCCACCACCATGCTTGACAGGTTTCTTACATTCGAAAGTCTTAGTCCTTCTTTGACATTCATGCCAATTAGTTTTTTAGGAAATCTATTGCTTAAAAAGTAGAAATTATCAATTGTTTAGCATTCCTACAGCACAACCACAACATTAAACCTACAGATTGCTGGGGTACAGTTAAATCTGTATGGACAAGCTGTTTCCTCTTCTCATCCAGACGTCGGGAAATTGGCTGTGTAACTCATTGTCTAACTAATTGACAGGAAGGCTAAACGGTGGTGTGGACCCCTAATTGATTCCTGCTGAGGCGGCTGCATTGAGATGTAATTCTAGTCTCTTGAGGCAACAGTGATAAACGCGTCACAGCTTCACGCCCGCCGCGTGCATGCAAGTTAGTGAGAGTATAAACACTCAGCTGTGTGTGATTTCGAAGGAGCTCCCTGAGCCAGAAAGCGTCTAATTAATCCTCCTCCAGTCTTAACGAGGTCTTAATTACTCTCACTGACTCTCTCAAGGCGAGACATTGGCAACCCCGGCGTCTCGTGCTAACCCATATGATTGTTTGGTCAGAAGGCAAGAGGTCTAGCCGTGCAGTTAGGATTCCTTGTATCAGTGTTGGTGTGTGTGTGTGTGTGCGTGCTTGCTCGTCTGTGCCTAAAACAGACGTCAGATCAACCCACTTCCCACACTCAGCGAGGAGGCCATTGTACATAAGAGGCTCATCTTTAAGAACCAGTTTCCCATAGACGAAGTCCATTCAAGTCCAATTAGTGGAAGCCATTCAGGACCCTAATTCCCTTACAGTGAGTCTCCCCCGATCCTTCTAACACATGCTACTTATTGTTCCCTGAGAGGGAGGGAGGGACGGAGGGAGGGGATGTTAGTTGGAGCAGGAGTGAGGGTGAGAAAAGGGGAACGGGAAAAGAGACACTGACCCGGATTTTAGAGTTATGATAATGAATGCAGTGGGACAATTAAACGGGACACACATGTACAGACGGACCTCAACAGGGCGCTTGCTATCTCCAGTCTCCTACGCATACTTCAATAAAGCCTCAAAAAGAGCTTCACTCATCGCAAATAGGATTATCCACGATTTAGTTAGTATAGTAATATTTGTAAAGTGTCTCATAAATCTGATGGATTAAGTGGGATTATGACTCAATTAAAACTAAAGTTTTGTATAAACACGTATTTGCATAATGACAAAAACTGAAAGGAAGTCTTTATTCTTGAACAATGACAATGTAGATATCCTCAATGGATTGTTCCATTTAGAAAAAGTCAGTTTAAAGTGTTCGTAAAAAATTTTCATAACTCTGTCTTTATGGTTCTTTTCTTAATTACTGTAACGAACAATCAGGTCTGCAGTGAGGAACATCAGGGCTGACCTTCCCTCCATCCAGGACCAATACAGGTTTAAGGTCAAGAAAAGGTCAGCTAATATCTCTGTAAACCCCACACATGCTGGACACAAACTGTTTAGACTTTTACCTTAAGGTTGGCATAACAAATGCTTATTTTGGCTAATAAAGGTGATACTGGTTACGTAGAATGTTGGCAAAAGACTAGTTGACTTTAGGTACATTTTTACTCCGGTTTTTTATTTCGTTTTGCTTTTACAAAAGTATAGACCCTTTTGTTCACATATCAATGAATACACCTGATGCTTCTTGTTGTAACATCGCAAAATATGACAAAGTCTTGCAATATGTTTGAATGTTTGTTGGTCAGCATTAATTGGTTTAACAAACAAATCAAACCTTAACATTGAAAAGATTTCTAAATTTCAATAACAAAAGAAGTCTGGTTAGTAGGAAGTTGCATTGACAATAAATTCCAATAAAAATTTTCCATGTTCCATGTACTGTATATAGTTTTGACTTGTACACAGAAGTTTTAATACTGTCCATCTGCTGAGCAAAGTGGCCAGCAGAAGCCCTCTAAACATTTCCCTAATCTAAATCCATGATTACTGAGATTGCCAAGATTAATTGAATCTCAATTTGGGGATAAAGTCACTGACTGGAGACAAGACTAATTATAAAACCTAATGTCACACTATAAGATAAAACCTGAGCCCATACTTTGACTTAATAGTTCTAATTAAGTCATTTAGTCAAGTATAATTCAAAGCTAAACTTAAATTGGAAACAAAATTTAAGAAATATGAGGCAATAATTTGATGGAAGAGTAGTATATGTGTTGATACGAGAGTTTAAAGTTGGTTTCTATGATTCGATTAGATGTTTATAAAAATATAAAACCTACCATCATTATGTTTCAACATGCTTTCAATTCCTGAAATTAACTTGATTTTGTTCTTTAATTAAAAAAGGTAAAACTATAGAACTGACTGGAGATTTGATTGGCTGTTAAAAAAAAAATACAATAGTACAAGCAGACATAGCCAGAGTAGACAACAATATAACCACTTGAAAACAGTCAATGTTAATGTTTAGAAACGTTTGAATAATACTTTTCCTATAACTGAGAATAAAAACACATTAAATAATTTTGGAGTTGTTTTGATATTTTGACAGCCTAGTCTCCCTGCTGTACTTGAATGCAGCATGGACAGCTGTTGGGGATACCCCTTCTCTTATATTTACCTGAGTAACTTAAAAAAAAAAAAGTCGTAAGAGTAGTTTTGCTACAAATATGTTTTACTTTTTCTTGAGTAACACAATTAGGAACCTTTGCTACTCCTACTTGAGTAACATTTATGTATTTTCTACCCACTGAGTAAATTCACTGAGTGAAGAAGAACATGATTTAGAAAAAAATACACAAGACAAAGACACACAGCTACATACAGTTTATAAAAGCAGACCACCTGTTTCTACACAAGGTTTGGTTTTATTGAGATTGTTTTTGAATTTTGAGATTAAGTTAATATACAGTAAACACTGTAAATTGTCGCTGGAAGTACTTTTTTTTAACCTTTTTCTAAGTATAAGTATAAACACAAGTATCTGCATTATACTGAAAAAAATTGACAGAAATTGTTTCTTCTGCTTTAAATGTGTTTTTGTGTAATTATGTTACATATTTGTATCGATTTCTTTCATTCTAGTCTTTAAAATACCAGAATTTGCCCATAACTTTATATTTTTACCTGTTTGTAATCTTAAAAATATTAAATCAGGTATTTCTCAGTACTCAAATAGCTTTTTTACCAAATACATTTTTACTCCTAATAGAGTCATTTTTTAGACGGCTACTTTTTTACTTTTACTATGTTGAAGTAGTGCCACTCTTACTTGAGTACAGTTTTTGGCTACTCTACCTTCCTCTGATCTATATTCATATCACTGGAACAAAATTATCATCATGAGGAATGCATTGCACTGGGAGGTTTTTTTTGTATTGTAGTGCATTTCTCATTTCTCATTGTTTGTAGTAGTTTAAGCAAGTTTTATAACTTTGTAAATTTAGATTTTTTTCTTTTTAAACTCTTACCATTTTTTGGCAAATTCTCCTTTAAGCAGTTTTTTAATCACTTAATGGGCCACTGGTTAATGACAAGTCAGACTCTCGCTCTCCTGCGGTAGGTCAACTTAGCAACCTTGAGTTTGCTTGGCAACCTGGTGTCCCATGGCAGCCAATGGGGATGTGGCACTGCCTCGAGGAAGTGGTCACCATAGACATGAGCCAAAGGGCAGCTGGTGTGTGTGTGTGTGTGAAAGAGAGAGAGTGGTTGCTCATTTGAATGGACCGTCCTGAATCTGTCGAGGAGCCGTATGCTACTTTGCAAAACCCGTAGCAGCCTGTAAACACAAAACAATCAGCGCTTTTGTTTTAAAGCTGTTGTTCTGTTGTCATCCCTTTCATTTGTTTAACCCCCTACCCCACCCCACTCCCCCACTCCTCCCCCGCAATCCCTCTGTCATTTTCTCCAAACATACAATCACGTAAGCACATTTTTGTCTTTTTTTTTCTTCCACAAACTTCTTTTTTTTTTTGCCTGATCTGTGTAATCCGCCTTTTGCTCGGTCTTTTCCAGGTAAGCTCTAACTGCTCTGCTCGTCTCTGCTCGGCTTGGGCCGACGAGAGGGAGAGTGCTAACGTGGCTGCATGTGTTGAGAGTGAAAACAACAAAAAAAGGTTCAGGTTACGGTGTGTGTGAGCTGGGGGAAAATATTCTACAGTACAGTATGTGCGAGAGTATGTGAGAGGGAAAGTGGGGTTCCCCCCCCCCACAACCCCACCCTGCTGACTAACCCCAGGCCGATTAAGGCCAGAAACTGTAATTATGCTACAAAAACGTGCCAGACTGGAGAACCCATCTGCGCTCTGCGTTTTCACAACACACACCCCCACAGACACACACATACACACTATATATATATATATATATATATATATATATATATATATATATATATATATATATACATACATACATACATACATACATACATACATACATACATACATACATACATACATACATACATACATACATACATACATACATACATACATATATATATGTGTATATATACATACATACATACATACATACATACATACATACATACATACATACATACATACATACATACATACATATATATATGTGTATATATATATACACACACACACACACATATATATATATGTGTATATATATATATACACACACACACATATATATATATATATATATATATATATATATATATATATAAATATATATGCATATATATATATATATATATATATATATATATATATATATATATATATATACATATATATGTATATACACACACACACACATATATATATATATATATATATATATACACAGAGTGATAAAGACCAACATCCAGTACCCTATACCATGGTGTAACATGGTGGTGGTAGTATCATGCTGTGGGGGTGCTTTATTTGCAGGAGAAACATATTCCAATGTTAGAGTCTTTATTATAATTATTGGAAAGTTGAATGAAGGTAAATACAGGCCAATAATGGAAGAAAACCTGTCAGAACCTGGCGCTTTCTTAACATACAATCAGAGCATAAAGGGGAGATATTATTCAAATTTCACTTTTTACGTCCTTTGGTGTTACCATTTGGGTGTGTGCTGCCTCTATAAACCCTCCAAAAATGAAAAACAAAAAACATCAATCCATTTTATTTATCAAATTTTTGTCATCAATCTTGTGCTTCTTCAAGCACCAAAAGTGAAATAGTGTCTTATTATGACGTCACAATGAGCGAAATTTGCATATAACCGCCCCTCACTTGTCAGAACCCCGCCCCCTAATTCCAATTCCATGCCATTCTCATGTTTGGCAAACCCGCAGCCTAGTAACAGGATGGATGGGCGTGGTCTGCAGCCGCTAATTTGCATATAAGGGACAGAGCCCTCTATAAACAGTTCATTCTGAAAGGGACTGAAATTGTCATGAATTGAGCTGCTGAGATCGCTTTATGTGAGAGTGATTTTGTGCAAAGAACTTCATTCACATGTTTTGTACAGACCATAGACCTATTCAAACTTGTTTAAAAAGAGCCATAATATGTCCTCTTTACGAATCGTTTTGATCAAAGTATATTTATGTTTCAGAATGGTCCAGTCAAAGTCCAGATCTAGATACAATTTAGACTTTTTTGGCCAGTCATCTGAAAGAGCTTGAGCTAGATGTGTAAAGAGATTTGTAGCTTGAAATGTAGCAAAAAGTGCTTCAACAAAGTTCTGACTTTCAGCTTTTCATGTGTAAACAAATGTGTCTAATCTTACTTCCATAATTTCAAACTGCTTTGCATTGGTCTCTCACATAGGTTCCCTTCAAAATGCGATGAAGTTTACGGTCACAATGACAAAATGAAAATTCATTAAAAGGTATGATTAGTTCTTCAAAAGTCTTTAGTCATTCTGAATCAGAGACTATAAAAGGACAGACAGGACATCATGAAAATTACACTAAAGAACAATAGTGGCTTTTTCAAAAGGGAAGAAAGATCAAAATCAAGAAATGGGTCTTACCTTGACGTCAGAGAAGAACATTTTGAGCATGTTGGAGGAAGGGTAGCGAGTGTAGAAGAACATCAGCTTGGCTTTCTTCAGATGGTTTGGAGACAAGCCCTCCTGGATCTGAATCATGACATGTTAAGGAGCCAAAAGGAGGTTTGTAACGATCAAATTTACATTAGCCTACATGCTGTCTGCAGTCGAGCAGATAGATGTGGGAACACGAATTAGCTCCTCACCTCAACGGAAAACTGAGCTCAGGCTAGCTAGCTCATAACCCACTGGTATCAAGGCAAGTATGTTATTCCAAAATTATTACATCCTGTCTTCAGTTGACACCAGTATCCTTATGAGTCCTTTTTTCTGGTTACAGAACACACTTTCTGGCTAACACAGGCTTTAAATACACAAGGAGCACTTATGTTGCTGTCTTGTTATCATTTACTGGCAACTTTTGTGTTTTCTTTGACTTTGTAGAATTCAACATGTTGAAAAAGTAATTGCTTTGGGGTTTTTATACCGGCACAAAGTGAAAAACTGTCAAGGAATAAATTAAAGTGCAAAAATAGGTATTTTTTCCATATCATTATTAACGCATTATTTTCTATATTTGATGCGATGAATAATCACTGAAAAAGCAGCTTCTGTTTTTTATAATGAAAACCCAAAACAGTTTAGTTTGACAGACAAAATATTGGAAAATATTATTGCTAGCAACTTCCTAGATAGCAGGAAAATGTCAGAACCTTTTTCATTTCAAGTGTTTTCGTGGCACTCAACAGATGTAGTTTCACAAGTGGAGAATTTCTGCTTTTGCAATAGTCCTCCACTTGATATATGTGTAAGAAATCTTTTAGAAATCTATTAGAAATTGCTGTGTTTTTTTCCTGATATTATGGACACAGAGACGGAAAATAAAGGGGAAAAAAGAAAGAAGATGAAGAGAGGTAGGACACCTGCAGGACGGCAGAGAGGAAAAAAAGCAATGATTAAACAAACCGAACAATGTGAACTGAGAACTACACAACCCACAAATAGATATATAAATACAACAACAGCGTCACTGAAAGGCTCCTGGCCCCGATTATTACAAGATGTATTTGCGGTAACCTCTGGCTAAGAATGCTTCTGTAAACACCTGAATCCCCACACCTGTGTACAGTGGCTTGCAAAAGTATTCGGCCCCCTTGAACTTTTCCACATTTTGTCACATTACAGCCACAAACATGAATCAATTTGATTGGAATTCCAGGTGAAAGACCAAAACAAAGTGGTGTACACGTGAGAAGTGGAACGACAATCATACATGATTCCAAACATTTTTTACAAATAAAAAACTGAAAAGTGGGGTGTGCGTAATTATTCAGCCCCCTTTGGTCTGAGTGCAGTCAGTTGCCCATAGACATTGTCTGATGAGTGCTAATGACTAAATAGAGGCACCTGTGTGTAATCTAATGTCAGTACAAATACAGCTGCCCTGTGACGGCCTCAGAGGTTGTCTAAGAGAATGTTGGGAGCAACAACACCATGAAGTCCAAAGAACACAGCAGACAGGTCAGGGATAAAGTTATTGAGAAATTTAAAGCAGGCTAGGCTACAAAAAGATTTCCCAAGCCTTGAACATCCCACGGAGCGCTGTTCAAGCGATCATTCAGAAATGGAAGGAGTATGGCACAACTGTAAACCTACCAAGACAAGGCCGTCCACCTAAACTCACAGGTCGAACAAGGAGAGCGCTGATAAGAAATGCAGCCAAGAGGCCCATGGTGACTCTGGATGAGCTGCAGAGATCTACAGCTCAGGTGGGGGAATCTGTCCATAGGACAACTATTAGTGGTGCACTGCACAAAGTTGGCCTTTATGGAAGAGTGGCAAGAAGAAAGCCATTGTTAAAAGAAAACCATAAGAAGTCCCGTTTGCAGTTTGCCACAAGCCATGTGGGGGACACAGCAAACATGTGGAAGAAGGTGCTCTGGTCAGATGAGACCAAAATGGAACTTTTTGTCCAAAATGCAAAACGCTATGTGTGGCGGAAAACTAACACTGCACATCACTCTGAACACACCATCCCCACTGTCAAATATGGTGGTGGCAGCATCATGCTCTGGGGGTGCTTCTCTTCAGCAGGGACAGGGAAGATGGTCAGAGTTGATGGGAAGATGGATGGAGCCAAATACAGGGCAATCTTGGAAGAAAACCTCTTGGAGTCTGTAAAAGACTTGAGACTGGGGCGGAGGTTCACCTTCCAGCAGGACAATGACCCTAAACATAAAGCCAGGGCAACAATGGAATGGTTTAAAACAAAACATATCCATGTGTTAGAATGGCCCAGTCAAAGTCCAGATCTAAATCCCATCGAGAATCTGTGGCAAGATCTGAAAACTGCTGTTCACAAACGCTGTCCATCTAATCTGACTGAGCTGGAGCTGTTTTACAATGAAGAATGGGCAAGAATTTCAGTCTGTAGATGTGCAAAGCTGGTAGAGACATACCCTAAAAGACTGGCAGCTGGAAGTGCAGCAAAAGGTGGTTCTACAAAGTATTGACTCAGGGGGCTGAATAATTACTCACACCCCACTTTTCAGTTATTTATTTGTAAAAAATGTTTGGAATCATGTATGATTGTCGTTCCACTTCTCACGTGTACACCACTTTGTTTTGGTCTTTCACCTGGAATTCCAATCAAATTGATTCATGTTTGTGGCTGTAATGTGACAAAATGTGGAAAAGTTCAAGGGGGCCAAATACTTTTGCAAGCCACTGTATGTATGTGTGTGTGTGTATGTTGGGGGGGGGGGTTTGAGCATGCTGGTGCATATAAGTTTCTCCATATGAGTGTTCAATAGCTGGTGTGAAGAGCCATCGAATCCGCCTCCCAGGAATCGACTCAGAAAGATAGTAGAAAGATAGAAAGATACTTTAAATCGTCAATGTGTCGTGTTTATATCATTGACTTTTTAGTCAACTTCTGTGTTTTCTTTTAATTTTTTTAATTCAACATGTTGAATTTGTTGTTTTATGTCGGCAAAAATTGAAAAAACGAGAAAAATAAATTAAAGTGGAAATAATAGGTCTTTTTTGGCATATCATTATTGCCTCACTACTGTCTAGCTTAATATGTAAAAGCATCTTCTGTTTTTAAAATGAAAACACAAAACAGACAGACCAAAGAATTGGAAGTAATATCAAAACCTACATGGTGAAGGCCATGTAGTTTTCTGGATGGACATATGTAAAAAACAAAATCTACCAAGGTACATTTATTTTGCTAATGTTTTAAGTTTAATTTGGGGTATTTTGTTTAAATTAAATAGTCATGAAAATGCTCAAATCTCTCAAATAATTTAACTGTAGGCTTTAATATTTTCTGACGATTTTATATCACAACAATCCTTTAATCTGCTTTCTAATCCCTTTTTGCTCAAAATGGCTCCTATAAAAAAAACTAAAAGATTAGGAGAGCTGAAGAATACATGAGACCTCCTGCTCGTAAATTTAAAAATATATTAGAAACTATGACCCCTTGTTTATACATTAGTCTATGAAGAAATTACAGAAAGTTACTTTAAACCCCCAATCTGGATGCAAATAAATCTCCAACATGGGTATGAACTGGTGCACAGTGGGTCTAAATTGTCCCTTGGTGGACAGTAGGGGTAACATGTTCTGCAGCAACAAAAGGAAAAGCAGAGATTTGGCAGTTTTGGACAATCATGCACAACCTAAAAAAACTTTCTGGGATAGTTTTGGAATCTTTGAACTCATTAGTGAATGCAGACACCCAAATATACACTTCCAAGTACTGGACATGTAAACTTTTTATTATATATCAAATTTAGGGCTAAATGGGACATATAAACGGAATGGCCCTGATCTTGCGATGAATATAGTATTTTACACCCAAAGCGAACACAAGCACCTGCTGGCTTTTGATCAAATCCCAAAATCACCCCTGCATCCTACATTCTCGGCGACAAAAATAATAATTGTGAGGGCCTTGGATTCAGGGGCGCCAAGAGCATGTGTGTCCAACAGCGAGTAAGTGTGTGTGTGTGTGTGTGTGTGCGTGTGTGTGTGTGTGTGTATGTGTGTGTGTGTGTATGTGTGTGTGTGTGTGGCAACAGCTGTGCCCCACCATGCTGCCATTTCCCCACCACATTAAAAGGCCTATAATCTATCAGAGAAGATGAGGCAATCAATGGAGCCCCCTGCAAGGTCAATTAGCACACAGAATCACACACACACACACATAAAGAAAACCTTAGGGGCTGTGTACAGCTGGAAAAAGAGCTATTGGGTGTAGAGAAAAAAATAGAAAAAGAGTAATCCGAGGACAGAATGAAATTTAAAAACATAACAATTTGGTACTTTTTTTTAGCTTCAAGAGCTGTGGTGTTCCACAAAACAAATAATAAAATAAAATAAAAATACTTAGTCACTGCTCGAAACCATAAAGAAGCAGCATCTGGAAAGTGCCGTGATGCAGCGACCATGTTATACTAGAAGTGAGTCTCAGTATGATCCATCATTCATTTTGCAGAGGATTCATCAGATCTCAGGACAAGGGGAAAAAAACAAAACAATTTCATTGTTAACATTCATAGCAACCTGTCTCTATGTGCTCATTCGGTACATTTTGTCCAGGATTTTGCCGACTTTGGACACAAACAAAACGAAACGGGAGTCAGAGTAAACAACTGTGAGGTAATATAATGAATAAAGAATAAATTAGGTATTATTTTTTCACTGTCATAGTAGCTAAAGGGGCTCGCTGAATAAATAACACACATGTTCTTTCCCCTTCCATTCCTCTTCTTCCTAATTTGCTCCTGCCTTCCTATTGGTTTGTGTCTAGCCTAATGCATATCTGTCAAAGAGCCTGTGAGTGTTGTGCAGAGCTCACTATACCAACGGTAACTTGACCTTGTTACCAGGTGTGTGTGTGTGTTTGTGTGTGTGTGTAAATGGGAGAGCAGGATTGAGAGGCAAAGAGGGAGGGTGGAGGGATAAATTCATAAATGAATGGAGGACATCTGCTCAGCTCAATACAAAGGATTAAAGATACACAGACCTGAGTGTGTTCACTGTGAGAGACAGCCTTTCAGGTGAATGGTGATCATTGCACAACATCTTGAAGAAACTGCAAAGAACAGTAACATCTTCACTTAGTATAATTAATTAGCTCATTAATAATTTATACAAGGGTAATTTTGACCCTTCGCCATTTTGTACTTTTGCAGTTTTAGTTGTTTCTTAGGCACAAGAAGATGATTTAAAAATGTTTTGATAGTGTTCACTTAGTCTTACAATTTAATGGTAAAATATACTGCTGTTATGGCCGTTGCTTTGGAAACAAGGTTTAACTCGAAAACTACACCATATTGTGGAAATCTGAAAAAGCCACAGTTTGACTCGGTAAAAGGCACAACCATTCATAGTTTGCCAAGATTGCAAACTATGAATGTTTAGATTAAATGGGACAAATATCACAGTCTCTACTTTGGTTATCTCAAGTAACAACAAAACAAAAAATTGGCTTATTTTGCATGGCAGTGCTTATTTAGGTCTATCACGATTGATGAAAGGATAACATTCTCTAATTTTTGGATTAGTGAATTGGCCCTATTGAAGGTCAGAAGTACAATCAATAGAAATAGTGTAATAAATTTTTTTTTTAAATGTGTACAAACTTAATTATACATGATACGTGATTGTTTAATCACAATTCATCAACAATACTTAACCACCAAGAGAAAAAAGTTGATCTATGATTGCCAACTATGACTTGTTTTGTTAAGTGTATGAAATGTTAGGGACAACATAATATTATGGGTATGAATTGGCCTCTAAACGTACACTCCAACCACCTCTCATAATGCGCTAAAATGAGTGTTATAAGCTCTACGTTAACATTTTAAAATTCATAGGAAAAATGAAATAGCTAGCTAGTGAATAGCTAGCTAGGACTATCATATCAGCTACTAGCTAGCTTATGGTTGACTAAAAGGAGTTGTAGCTTATGTTTTGTTTGACATTGTTTTCTGTTGACCATTAGTTTTTCAGCTTATTGCTTTATTTCATGGTCTCGATGTCTGGGTAAACAGTGAACAGTGATAAACACGGTACTATTAGCATGGTACCAAGCGCTAACCACATGCTAAATTTAGGTTCTGTTGATATTGTTAAGATTTATCTATTTCTTTTTGTCAAATTGAAAACAGTTTTAATATATGTTTAATCTTTATTTATATTAACAAAAATGCTATGTAAATTTACTTGAAGCTACAAAGAGAAAGTAAATAGTTATGCATTTTAACCTGGAACCATAATTTACTCAGTAAATGTAGAAAAATCAGCTAATATAAATATCCGAACTCCTAATTTGAGATAAATCATTCAAGATGTATATATTATAAAAATTTGTAAAAAAATAGCAATATATGGATTATGTTATAGCAAAATTTGTTGTTCTAATAAACCACAAGATTTGCTATTTTCTCCTCGGTGGTAGTCACTGTCTTTGAAGTAATAATCCATTTCAAAGATGTGTTTTTCTTTAACAATGAATAGGGGATCATTCTGGTATGAAACGGCTCAACAGGATCAAGAGCTGTGTCAAATATTTCTTGTTTTTCAATGAAAGCAACATCTAAATTAGCTTTGAAGGCGACACTGTGATCGAATCCCCATCACAGCTGCAAGGAGACCCCGTTTACCAGGTTCAAAGTCTTATTTTCCTCTTTACTTTGTTGTTCAAATGCACACGCTTGTGCACACGTGCCTGTTTGCTCTCTTGTGTGAGTCAAAGTGAGGTGGCCGGGAGATGCCCTCTCCATATGAAAGGTTAGGAACGAAAAGATAAACAGCTACCTGCAAACACCTGTCCGCGTGCACGCGCCATGAAAGGCGGAGCGTGTGTTTCTGCGTGCGTGCATTTGGCGCTAAACACACACAGCTGCCAGGCAACTAGGAACGAACGGCCACCAAATGAAAGTGAGTGGGTGGGTTCCAAAACGGTAGCGGGGAGGAGATGGAGCTAAAAATGATAAAGAGGAAACTGTGCACCTTTTAGATATTACACTTCTCCTTATTGTTGGCCACAGCACTGATACGCACAAATTTAGAAAGCTGCCGTCAATAAAGCCAACCGTTTTGCCTGCTCCTCTAACATGCTCTTTGAAATATGATTAGCTTTGAGCTCCTGTGAACAAGGTCTTACCTCACACACATGCACTCAGTCAAAGTGAAATATGATTTGCTTTGAGCGTTTATTTACAAAGTCTTTGTGATGAAAGGGAACCTAACAGCACCAGTGTCTCAGACAGTGCAAACAGTGTGTGTGTGTGTTTGCGTGTTCAAGAGGGTGCTCACTAGCCTCTCCCTGCACCTTTAAACAACACAACCTGCTGCACAGACTTAAAAGAGCTTGAGAGAGCAGCGTGCAACCTGTTTAATCTTCCCCCTCTTGCAAGACCCGGCGCGCCCTTTTCATCGTCCCCACTCACAGAGGAAACAAGAGGCTCAGAGCAGCAACCAATTAATGCAGATTAATTGATATTAAAGACTTTTTTTTTTCACTTTGCCTCCTACTGCCGCTGCCTCTATTTTGAAAAATGTGACTCTTGTGGACAAGAGAGCTAAAATATTAATATCTAGGATTATATTAGTATAGGTTGGATCTTTTAGGGCAGTGGTTCCCAACCTGGGGAACACAGGGGGTCCACACAATTTTGTCTTTGCTGAGGTTGTGAGGTTATTAAAATTATATTTGTAAATATTACAAAAAGAAAATTGTCAACATAGCATACAGTGTAAAACAAGAAGAATAAGAACAATAACCTACAACTGCTGTTTATTTTTTGCAAACAAAGGATTGTAATTAATCGCTTTTAATGCGGATAGGAGTTTGGGCTGGGGGGTCCTGGCTTCTCTTGGACACAGGGAAGCGGGTCCTCAAGGAAAAAAGTTTGGGAACCACTATTTCAGTGCATGTTTTGAAGCTCTAATGTTATGGGTTTTTTCACAGAAATTGAGCTTATTTAAAGAAAATAAAGTTTTGTTTTTTATGATTGTCTTTCTGTAGGACTGTAGCCTCTACCCGGAAGCTCACAAGTTAGACCTATCTTCCGAATACGTAGTTTCAAAGTTTGCTAAATAGAATTTTAATGAATTAATTTAAAGCAAATTCCAGGTCCAAAATATTTGTTTTACCTTCAATATTCAAGCTAGACATGGTAAGGATACAGTGCTGCCTGAGTAGGGAGATATGTCAGCCATATCCTGCAGATCTCCACACTCTGACTTGATGAGAGACAGTGACAGACCCTCTGGTCCATGCTGGCTTGGAGAGCTCTGCCTGTGGTGATGGTGACCCATGTGTCCCCCTCCAAGAGACGCCATTTTGGTTCTGAGGCTGACAGTTTCCCGGGTTATGTCCATAGCATCAGGGGATACTCGACTGTGGTCTTTCAGTCCTGAATGGTAGCCACCTCCACCACCATGTGGCCCCAGGGGATTTCCAAATGGGTAACCCATGAGGGGGAGAGGAAACGGGTGGCGGAACGATGGAGGGCTGAAGCCAAGGGAAGCTGTGAGTGGAGACGGGTGAAGGGAGGGATGATGAGGAGGTGGAGGTGGAGGAAGAGAAGGGTTGGTGGTTTCTACTGCACTCCCACCACTCTTGCGCACCACCAGCGGCAGCGCTTCTGTTTGATCGTTGGGTGTCGGGACGCCACTAAGCCTGCTACTCAGACCGCCAAAAGAATCCAAAGGGCTAGGGACAATTACGTCCCCAAAGCAGTGCAGCCTCTGGTTGGAGGAATGATAGTTAGGAGTGGGACTTCCTTCGCCGTTCAGGCTGAGTGCCAAATTACCACCACCAAAGCGTGACTCTGGGGTAAGTGGGGGTAGTGGCCCAAAAGGTGGAGGGCAGGATGAGGATGAGTTGGAGGAAGAAGAAGGTGCAGCTGGTGTACTGTTGTGGCAGCCATGATGGTGACCGCTGGTCTGCTTGGGCGAGGAGAAGCCTTTGACAACGGTGTCAACGACCTGCGACACGGCACAGTTCAGCTCCTGCTTTAGAGTCTCGGCCAACTGCCTGCCGCCTCCTGCTCTCCTCTTCATCACCCTTTCTCCACCTCGTTCCTCCTCTTCTCGGCTGTCAGCATCCTCCTCCATTTCTCCGTCTATCAAAGCTTGCTCGCGGAGGAGGGCTCTAGCTCGGTCCAGGAACAGTCCCGGGTCCAGTTCAGAAAGGTCATCATGGTTATGCCGGCCTCTATCTCTGTGCCTCTCCTCCAGACCGTCAGAGCGGATACTGTCCTCTGAAAGGTTGCCATCCTCCTCTCTGTCCCCTTCTCGGTTGGCCTCTCCGTTCACTATGTTTTCTTCGTCTTCCTCTGTCTCAGAGTCATAGATCTGGTAGAACTTCTCTTGAAGTTGGCGCAGTTGTTTCTGAACAAAGAAAAAGACAAAGAACAGATTGGTTGATCTTTTTTTTGCCCTGAATTTGGTGAATGATTGTGGTGCTCTACTGTAAAAGGTATTGTTACCTGCATGTCTTCAAGTTGTAGTTTGAGCTGCCTTCTCTCTTCCTGTCTCTGCTCCTGTCTGGAACAAACCAGCTGGGTGAAACTGTGCTGCTGCTGGGGGAGACGCTGCTTCCTCTTATTTTCTCTGTAAACCTCGCCAATGCCAACTCCTCCGCCTCGTGAACCAGGAGAGCTCAGGAGGGATGGGCAGTCGCCACGGCGGCTGCTGTTGTGACCGGCGTCCCCTGCTCTGTGGTTGTTACTGTTGCTGCCGCAGTTTTCGTTCTCACGGTTGCCCTCTTGGTTGTGGTCACTGCCACTGGGACGGACAAGTGGGGAGTGACTCATGCCGCGGATTATGTTTTCCACACGGGCTCTCTTGGCACGTAGATGCTCGTCCGACAGTCGGTCCAAGTCGAAGGAGGATAAGGATTGAGAAGAGGTGTGTGAAATGTGATTTGAGGGCGGTGGCGGTCTTCCAAAGTTAGAGGAGGATGACGGAGGAGGTAGAGGAGGCCCAGGGGAAAGGCAGTCGGATGGACTGTCCCGCGAAGAGTTACTACAGGCGTCTTCAGCCTGAATCTCCGAACCTCCACTGGACATAGCTCCACTACCCTGCAGTAAAGAACAGTCATTTAATTTGGGCTTTACCATTACAGAAATGAATATGCAGATTAACTTGTACCTGAAAGCCTGAGTCACTCCCTCCATTCTTTCCCAGGTTATTCTTCAGTAACTGGGAGATGATTGTAGCCCCAGGAAAAGGCATCATAGCATCTTCATAAGAGTTGGCCCTCTTCAGCAGCTTCCTGAGGACGTTGGACTTCTCTCCATCTCCGTTGGCGGCCCCATGGCTGTGACTCACCAGCGAGCAGTCTCCGTCTTGGTCGGGGCCGTGCGACTGGTTCATGGCTTCAAGCAGGGTTTCCCGGGCACGGGGGAATATCGCGCTACCCACGGTCCTTTTCACCCCGATGTCGACACGTCTACGTTTGGTTTGTCTGGTTAGGAGGGTGGTGCTGTCATGATCAGGCATCACGCAGGGCAGCTAAACAGGCATGTCCAGGGGGTCTCACAGTCAAACGCACAATGAGAGGTTTAGCCTAGTCATTAGGAAACAAAGTTAAGACAAATTGGCATGGATTCTACTGCAACATTTCTTGGTTTTTAAGGCATCAAAAAGATAAAAATCGCAGATAAAAACTCAAAGGGTGAGTCACTTATCAGTCAAGGAAGAGCTTGTTGAGAGTAAGCCAATGGAACCTCTTTAAAATAGCTCAAGGAGATATTCCTAACAACTGCCAGCTATAATGAAAATAATTTGTCATTTTCTGTGCCTCCCGTTGAGGGGAAACCTTGATATCTGCATCTTGGAAGGAGCCGGGAGGAGTCAACAGGTTCTTATTGTCAGAGGCATTTCTCTCCACTCTTAAGACAAAATGAAATGTTTTCATCTGTATTCTGAGCTGGTTTACTGGTAAATTACCTCTCTTTGAAAAAACAACAACAATTAATCGTTGGGTTCATATTATTCTACTTGCGAAAGAAGAGTCAGAATTGTAAATGCAGGTGGGGTTTTTTTTTACAGGAGAACACGTCCATGTATTGATCAGCTTGGCTCTCATAAAACTCACTTTGTGCCACAAATGGAAAAAAAATAACAGCTTTTCCAATTATTTCTCTGCAAAGCAACTCATTTCCAAATGCATGTGAAATAGACACATTATATCAGGTCTATATCTGCTCTTTATTATTTCAGCAAAACTTTTACTCTGAAGGAATTTTCTCTGGAGGTAAAGCAGTGAACCCAGCTTTCTGTTTGCTTCCCAATAGACGGACATTGAACCTTTTAAAGTAAACGAGCGAGGTCAAAGTGACTCTTAGCTGGTTAAATTTCACAATACAAGCCATTAATCATTTTCCATCAAAATGAAATCAAAAATAATTAGTTTGCAAGAAAATTTACTACGAATTTCTTTAAATGTAAGTATGTCAGAGGGAGACGGGAAATGAGAATGAAGTCAATTCAAACAATGAGACAAAAATAGCTTTGATTTCTTGTAAATAAGCCGAGATCGCATACTAAATATCAAATATTATTACCCATCAAATTAATTACTGGATTTAATAGAGAATTGAAGTAGAAGTACAGGTCTGGAAAAGGAATAAAAGATAGAGAGTATATGACAGCTGCTCCTTTTTTACTTATAACACATACCATGATGCTATTCTTTTTTTATTGATTTACTTATTTGTTACCTTTAGGTCAGTTAGGGATACCATATGTTGTTCAGCTGGCCTGGACAGCAGAAACTTGTTCCCGCAGTGCATCCTAAAGCCTAATAATACATTGTTGCTTATTAAATTCTCAATTACAGCATTTTTAAAGTTTCATTATCAATCTATGTATAAAAACTAAAGCACTAACTGAAATCATTTAAATGCATAAAACTCACTAGTTTGCATTTCAACGCTCAGTATCATCAGATGATAAAGATTTGCTTCCTACCTCCTTTTTCTCAAAATATGGACACAAGTTTGAAAAACTGTTCTGGAGGCAATTTATTACCCTCTGAAGCACACAAAGGCACGAGCAGCGTTGTCCGTGTCGACGTTTGCATCTGTTTTGCAAGAGATTTCAGGGTCAGGACTGTAGGAAAATGCCTGACAAATAAAGTCTGCAGTTCTGCAGAATTTGGATGTTTCCAAAGGGAGGTGTAAACGATTATTTTTTTTAAATAAAACAATGCAGGCAAACACATATAGTCGCCTGTTTGCATTATTTTATGTAGAATTTGTATGAAAAGTGATATTTTGCAGTAAATCACAAAAGCAGCAAGTATCTCCATTCAAACTAGAACTTCTCCCTCACTCACACACACAGAAAAAGTCCAAGATGAAAGTTTTAGCCTTTAAAGGTGAGACTCGCTGAAAAGGAGATGTGAGAGGGGTGTGCGTGTCAGCTTTTGGTGTCAAAACTGAAACTTGAGTTTTATTCTGAATATAAAGAGCAGGAAAACCATCTCAGCAATTAAAGAAGTGAAATTGGAAATATGCAGGTATTGACTGGAAACGCTATTTTCATAGGGAGGGAATAAACAAGACATTTAAACTAAATCGGAATGCTTTCAATGATTTTTATCAACACTTTGCTTTACAAATCTCAAAATGTGACAAAATTTAAATTTGGAACTCGGTTTTTTATAACTGTTGACACTTTTCCTAAATTTAAATTAAATGTAACAAAATTGGAAATCAGCGTGCGCTCCGAGTCCGGCGTGTTACTTTTACGCACGGGAGATCTGGAGATACGGGGATGTTTTATCGTGTTCCAAACAACAATTAGTTCACTATAATGACAAACAGTGCGGACAGAAGGAATCCATGCACGCACTATGCGCATAATTTCATCTAAAACCGCGTTTCTTTAGGTTTATGCGGCGTTTTTGCTTAATTCAGAAGACAGCTGAGAGGGAAAATGGATACACCTTTCGCTCTATTGGTGATCCAAACTAAAAGACTTGAGGTTATTAGCTGATAGTAAAAGCCGATCCGAGCCAGTCTGTGAACTTTAATCTGTCTTTTGCGCTCAAACAAGAGCGGAAAGCAGTTCGTCAACCTGAGAGAAGTGAACCATCTGGAAGCGTAAAGCTGAGCTGGAGTGGATAAACCAGACTCGATCACTGCTTCTAGAAGGTTTTTCTACTTACTTCTTTCCTCAGCGTCTCTCCGAGTCCGTCCGTCGAGCAAAGGAGCGAGCAGAAGAGACAGATCCACACTCGCCTTTGAGATCAATGCCGTAATTTACTACGGCCAAGTGGAGACGTACGCGTGTGTGCGCGGAGCGTGCGCATATGTGCGCGAGGGTGAGGGGGAAAAAAGCTCAGACAGAGAGAGCGGGAGAGAGCGAGACAGAGAGAGAGAGAGAGAGAGAGAGAGAGAGAGAGAGAGAGAGAGAGAGAGAGAGAGAGAGAGAGAGAGAGAGAGAGAGAGAGAGAGAGAGAGAGAGAGAGAGAGAGAGAGAGAGAGAGAGAGAGTAAAAGGAGACGCGCAGAGATGGAGAGAGCGTTTTCCTGCGCGCCGCTCTCCTCCCGGGATGGGAAGTGTTTAGTTATCGAGCGCACCCCTCCGCTGGCTCCGCGTCCCGGCGCTCTCTTTATCCCCTCTGAGCGGACTGGAAGACTCTCAGCGTAAAGAAACAATAAGGAATGGGAGGGAAAAAAACCCATGAAGGATACGCGAAGACTCTGCGTCATCGGCCCCTGAGTGAGGTAACGGCTCCATCTGACCAATAAGGAGGAGGAACCGGCAGGTGGAGGGGGAGGGAGACGCTGGATTTTATTTATAGGGAGGCGCGCTTTCAGAGTTGAGAAGGAGGGAAAGGAGAGAGGAGTGCGGTAATTTGGGATATCCCTAATTCGTTAAGAATCTTTGCTGCTATAAACATATTTAAATGATGTTAACCGAATTAGGGATAAGTCTGCTTAAACTATTTACAGAAATAAAAATAATTTCTCTGCTCTTTTCAACTTGTTTTATTCTATATTTATAAAATATCAGCTTTTAAATATTTTACTTTTTAAATTGCTCTAATTTAATACAACAATAAATTTTTTAATTTTGGTTTTGATACTCGGTGTTGAACTTTATGCGCCTCCATAGGAACATGCTTAATGAAGCTCAGAGCTCTCCAAATGAACGGACAAAAACAAGAAAAAGCTTTTTTTTCATATCGGAATAACTGTAAAAAACAGAAGTTAAATAATGAATCAGAAAAAACATAATCGCAAATAATTTCCTGAATGTTTTACCCTAAATAATGATTTTTTAACATTCCAACCAGGCCTAAAATAAACCCTGAGGAATTAACGCGGTCAGTCCTCTACGTTCATCCACTGTCAGATCTCAGGGAGAAGTCTAAAGAAGCGGAGTGGACGTGAAAGTGCGCGAAAACACCAACAAATGCGTAAAAATGAAGCCAAACTCGGCTTAAAAATGGCACCAAGAGTCAAACTCTGTGGTTTAATTCAACTTCCCTTTACTCTCAACCGACTTCATTCAAAGCATGGAACAAAACTAAATCATTTCTATCACGTTTTTAAAGTAAGAATTAAATTTCTTTTTAAGTAAAATGGATGATCCGCTTGTGCTGTTTTTAACATTCCAGCGCGCCTCAACTTCTAAGAACAGGAAATATTTCCAGATTTTAAACAAAATGTTTTTTTTCCTTTGACTGAATTATTTTTGCCGGCATTAAACGCAGGAGCATTAAAACTGTCCTGGCGCCGCACCGCTGCGCCGTTTGGAGCCTTTTAAATAAACCTAAACATTTAATTTAAGTCGTCTTTCATCCGCGGTCCAGAAGGCCCCGATTTGTTTTGTTTTATTTTATTTTAAAAATGATTTTTACACATCATAACGTTCTGACCTATATAATAAGTTATGGCACACTGGATGGTGCGGCTTTAAACAGTCAGACTCTAAGCAAAAGGGGAGCAGGTAATATACATTCATCTTTTACGGTGGAAATGGTTTCATGTGAGGCCAAAAAGGAAGGAATTATTTTTGAAAAGAGGAGGGGACAGTGTTGATTTACCGGAGATGAAAGCAAAATATGCTTTTTACAATTCAGAGACAGGAAATAAATGCACCAGAGCTGCGGTTAAATTTCAGTCACTCCAGTAAAGCGTTTAATGGAGAGAACATACCTCAGAAGGCACATTTAAAAACTTTCATTTTTAAAACATATAATTTCAATTGTGCTCCAATGAGCAGCTCTGATAAGTGGTGTGCCTGAGGCAGTCTTTAGCAAACATGCATACACACACACAAAGAGAGAGAGAGAGAGAGAGAGAGAGAGAGAGAGAGAGAGAGAGAGAGAGAGAGAGAGATTGAATTTGTAAAAGAGAGAAAACCATTTAGAAACTGTACAAACTGCTTGCTTCTGTCCAAGTCACAGTCCAGTTTACCCTCTGACCTCCCAGTATGACCTGACAAATACTCACACAGGAGAAATTCAGCTCAACATTCAGTTCCTGCAGTATTTCTTTCCAAGTCTTTATTATATTGATTATGATGTTTATGGCTTACAGTTAATGGAACCCCATAATACTGATCCTCAGACCAGTTTGACAATTTTTCAAAACTCTGCCTAAACAGCGAAGTAGGAACCAGAAAAGGTCATCGCTTAAGTGCTGCTTCCAAGCATATTAATGGAACGTTTAGTGGAAGGAAAAATCAGGTAGGAAAAGTTGCACTACATTGAAAGGATTGTGAAGCAGAGGATCTGTTTGTGGTCTCCTATCTTCCTCTTGACTATACAGACGAACCAAGCAGGTTGTTCACCTCCATGCTGTATGAAACCAGTAGTTTATGCACAAGCCTGGCTATACTGTACATAGAAATTAATTTCAGTCTGTTTTAAAAATCCCTTTCATAGAAGTGGTTTATAATATTGTTTTATGAGTGGGGGTGGGGGGGGGGGACTGAAACAGAGGTTTTCATCTGGTCAAAGCTATGATTATTAAATTAAAGTAAATAAAAACTGAAAATATGCCACTTTATGTGTAAATAAGCAAAAGAACATACAAAATAAACGTTTAGGTTGAATTCCTAAATTACTTTTTTTTTTTCAATTAATACATTTTTGTAATTTTAATAATAAAACAAAATCATGTAATTAATAAAAATAACATATTAACAGTCTGGATTGTATAATAGAAAGGCTACTTAAGTCCAGTAATTAATTAATTATTGTTATTATATGCAATTGTCTCCTGATAAAAAATTATCTCCAGACAATTTGGCAATTTTGTAAGGAACCAAAAATGGGTGTGGCTTTGGCCCCCAAAATTGTAGCTACTAATGCTAGTTTCATATTTGTATGTAAAATTTTATGTAAAACTCCTCCAAAAGCCACAACAGAAGTTATGCGAAAATGAAAGTTATGCTAACAACCATAGCTTCCTTTTTAGCATAACTTTTATTTTAGTATCACTTACATTTTAACATACTTTTGAATTCTTAAATAGATACATTTTCTATGATATTCTAATGTTCTATTCTAAGTTGGATGCGGTTAGTTTTTCCTTCCACTCAACTTTCCATTACTATGCTTGGATGGATCTTTACAAATGATCTTTTGTGGCTTACCCTTCATGGAAAAGGAGGCAATGGCAAGTCAGCATGATTGTGTTGAACATAGCATACCATTCATGGATTAAAATTACAGTTAAATTATTTATTGTATGCTTTTAAGACTCCATATTGGGTTATAATTAGCCGTAAGCTACAGTTATTATAGTGACCAAAAAAAAAAAGAGCTCAAAAGCCCGAAATAGATCCCTTTGTGTAAAGAATATATATAACATGAATATTCTCATGCTAATTCACCTGTTTTCAGGTTTTAACCAAAAAAGTCAAAGGACACAGACACAGGGGGGAGGTCAAATTTTCCCTCTTTCCTGAGAAAGAAAAAAAAAGGAAGAAAACTGTTGAAAATAGAGCTCGAGTGGAGCTTTAAAGTCCACTTTTTCCCTGACATATCACACAGAATCGAAGTCAATATTTGATGATGCAAACGCGCCAGAATGTTACAGAGCAGCAGTCGTGGCGGCTAGCTGCTCCTAAAGCCAGAGTTGAAGAAAATGAGAGCGAACGAGGTGGACTTGAACATGAAAAGAGACTCTATGACATGCAGGGAAATAAAACAAAAAGAAAGAAAAACAGCCTGAGAGGAGCCTCTGGTTGCAGCAGGTGTTTGTATCTCTTTGTGGCAGAAAAACGGGAAGCAGCATTATCTTGTAAGTCTTGAGCAGCTTCATTCCAGTTCCACTTTTTCTGTTTCAGCCACACACTCAAGGGGACACGTTGTACTTCCTGTTTTTTTTTTTTTTTTTTTTTTTCACTGTTACATCCATAGTTGGAAACTTGAACTTTTTACGCCAAGATGAAACTTTCTGGTGCTGAACATGAAAGCTAGATGTTCCATTTTCTTTCAAATAATGCTTCATTGTTATGAAAAGTTCCAGCTGCTAAAAGGCTGGGATGGCACGGAGGGGACTCCTTACGCGAGGACAGAGTAAGTAAAATGTCTGGATGATCATCCTGCTCGGAAAAACACAAAGAGGGAATAATGAAAATAGAAGGGCTGAGAGAGGGAATAATGGTAGTCCTGGTCCTGATGGCGCTGAGCAGGTAAAGACACACGGTCGCAGGTTTCTCATTCTGTCTTTCTCTCTGTCTCTGTCCCCCCCTTCTACCTCTTTCCCTCCGCTCCGTCTCCATCAAGATGCCATTATTCAGGACATTAGCGAGGAAGAGCTAAAAGCTCTCTCTGTCGAGGAGGGTCCCAGGGTCCTCTCTGAGAGCTCTGATGCAAAACACACACACACACACACACACACACACATACACACGGCATGCACGCACACACACTTTGACTAGAGAAGTACAGTGGGCTATAGGTGAAGAGGTAAGAGGTGGTAAAAAGGTCTTATTGCAGGCATTACCAGGTATCCGAGCTCCTGTGTGACCAGAAACATGGACATTAGCAGACACAAAGAGAAATGAATATGGGTTTATTTATACTGGTGAACTTTCCTACATGTCATCTACTCTTTTTCTGTTTTCTTTTGTCCCAAAACTCTCACAATCCAGTGTAGAAAAATGGTGAAAACACCAGGAAATTATCAGAAAAAAAATCATCAGCTCTATTGTAACTTACCTTAATAACATCTAACAGTCTAAATCATTGGGTTTGATGGAGATAAAATCAGGTTTTTTTCCAAGATTGGTCCATAGCGCAAGAGTTTAACCAAAAGCCTACAAAAAACATGCTTTACATGTTTTTTCTTTCTAAAAAAGGTTTGAAAAAAGAATGTAAGGGATAAACAGTGGTGCTTATTAGCTAAACAAAGCAAAACAGTCCCGTTTTTCTGTCTGTATTCTGGTTTGCAGCATGCTACCTAATTGCTGTAATATCCATAAACATAAAACCAGAATATAATGTTTATTGTGACATTACAAAGTGCTGTGGAGTTTTATTATGGGAGGATATAGTTATACTCCAAGAGAGGCAGTTAGTGCATTTAATCAGTTCCATAAAACTTTTTCATCCCACAACCACAAACATAACTATTTTTTGGGATTGTATGTAACAGACAAAAGCAAACTAGTGCATAACTGTGAAAAAGGAACACCAGCAGTCTGAAATAAGTGTGTGGAGAGGTGTAATGCAGGTTTAGAGTATAAAACAATTTCCCAAGGGTTGAAAACTTCAATTCATATCTCACCTCTACTAATAGGTAGACTCAGGAGTTATCCTTGGGAAAAAATAGATCGAAAATTAAAAACTGAAAAACGAATAACTCAAAAATACTCAAAATGCAGTTCTGTACAGAAATTTGACTTGTCGGGTGTCAAAAATTAATAACATATTAACAGTTTTATTATATAATAAAAAGGCTAGTTAAATACAGTAATTAATTGCAACGAATTGTTATGTGCTATTCTCCTGATGAGTAGCTAAACAGGCATAAAGGGTTCTGAAAATGTGTCAGTTTTGAAGGAAACCAAAAATGGGCGTTGCTTTTGGCCCCCAAAATCGTGGCCATTGAAGCTAGTTTCATGTAGGCTATATATGTATGTATGTTAAAACTGGTAAATATGTAGAACGTTTCCAAAAGAACAAAAATAAATAAATCCTTGTAGAGGTCAACTATGAAACCAAAAGAGGCAGGCATGATTAAGAGGTAAAATAAAAACAGCAGTAAAACACAGACAAATCACAGAGAGTAAAAACAGCAATAAAGCAAGAAGCTAACACAAAACATGATACATCGACGCATAACTCAAAGGCAGATCTAAACAGATACGTTTTTACTTGTGATTTAAAAGAACTCTTTGTTTCAGCAGCTTCGCAGTTTTCTGGAAGTTTGTTCCAGATTAGAGGAGCATAGAAAGTGAAAGCTGCTTCTCCATGTTTGGTTCTGATTCTAGGGATGTTGAGTCGACTGGAATTAGAGGACCTGGGTGGTCATCCATCCATCCTTCCATCCATCCTTCCATCCATCCATCCATCCATCCATCCATCCATCCATCCATCCATCCATCCATCCATCCATCCATCCATCCATCCATTCATCCATCCATCCATCCATCCATCCATCCATCCATCAGTGCCTAACTTCCATTTTAGCATAAATTCCAATTTAGCAAAACTTCAATTTTAGCATAAATTCTAGTTTAGCACAACTTCCATTTTAGCATAACTTAAATTTTTGCAAAAATTGTATTTTAGCATAAATTCCATTTTAGCCTAAATTCCATTTTAGCCCAAATTCAATTTTAGCATAACTTTCATTTTAGCATAATTTAAATGTTTAGCATAAATTCAGTTTTAGCATAACATCCATTTCAGCATAATTTCCGTTTTAGCACAAATTCAATTTTAGCATAAATTCTATTTTAGCATAATTTCCATTTTAGCACAGCTTCCGTTTTTAGCTTTTGCAATTGGTTTACCCTTAGGGGCCACTGGAAGATGTGGTCATGTTTCATGTAGTCGTGTGGATGTGGCAGGAATTCAAATAATCCCATTTTACCATAATATACAGAATAACCATACTGCCCAGATTCAGGATCTGAGAATCAATACCCAGCACCAGGTTTAGAACTGTCATCACAGTCCACTCAACTTATCTAAATGGTAATATTATGACATAACTTTAGCCCCACCCACTTAGAAACAGTAATTCAGAGGTTTACTGGTGGATGTCAATGTTTAACACTTAATTATTTCAACTTCAACATGAGCATGTCAACAATATAGAACTAGAGGTCTAATCAAAGAAACGTTACAAGAAGTCAACCATATTGGTTTGTAGTCCTTTTCACACCATCCATCCATCAATTATCTCTACTTTTTCTATATTATCTATACCCATCCATTTTCTGCAGGGTTGCGGGGGGGCTGGTGTTTCAGCTGAGAGGCTGGAAGTTGCTGTCTTTGGACCAGAAGTTCTTAAACAGAAACTGATTAGTCAATCACTTCATCTGGATGGCATTAAATTGGCCCCCAGTAATAACGTAAAGAACCTCGGCGTTATTTTTGACCAAGACTTGACATTTAAATCCCATATTAAACATGTTTCTAAGATTTCTTTCTTTCACCTCTGGAATATTGCTAAAATTAGAAACATCCTGTCCAGGAGTGATGCTGAGAAACTAGTCCATGCATTTGTTACCTCAAGGCTGGACTACTGTAATTCTTTACTATCAGGAAGTCCACAAAATGCCATCAAAAGCCTTCAGTTGATCCAAAATGCGGCAGCAAGAGTTCTGATGAATATTAAAAAGAGAGATCACATTTCTCCTGTTTTAGCTTCCCTTCATCGGCTCCCTGTTAAATCCAGAATAGAATCTAAGATCCTTCTTCTTACATACAAAGCCCTTAATAATCAGCTCCATCATACATCAGAGATCTAATTGTTCCATATGTTCCTAAAAGAGCCCTTCGCTCTCAGACTGCAGGTTTACTTGTAGTTCCTAGGATCTCTAAAAGTAGAATGGGAGGCAGATCTTTTAGTTATCAGGCTCCTCTCCTGTGGAACCAGCTCCCAGCTTTAGTCCGTGAGGCAGACACTCTGTTTACTTTTAAGGCCAGGCTTAAAACTTTCCTTTTTGATAAAGCTTATAGTTAGAGTGGTTAAGGTCATCCTGAGCTATCTCTGTAGTTATGCTGCTATAGGCTTAGACTGCTGGAGGACAGACTTACCAATTTTCTTCACTCTGCTACTTCCTTTTCTCCTACTACTCTCCAGTTGTATTACAGTACATTCTGTTATTTCGACTGTTAACTTTGTTTTCTCTCAGTGTTTTTCTCCCCATCGAAGATACACCTGGTCTGGTATCCTGCTTGGCTGCAATGCCCTGTTGGACGGGGTCATCGACTGGGATGATCCTCCCAGTAACTGAACATCCACTGTGTCCTGTTATCAACTTTTTACTTTCTGTAACATAGAAAGTTCTCTTATATCAGATCTTCTGTTCCTACTGTGTCTCTGCTCTGTCTTCTCAAACCCCCAGACGGTCGTGGCAGATGGCCGCTCCTACTGAGCCTGGTTCTGTTGGAGGTTTCTTCCTGTTAAAGGGGAGTTTTTCCTCTCCACCGTCGCTACATGCTTGCTCAGTATGAGGGATTGCTGAAGGATTGCTGTGGTTGGAAAGTCTGCCCAACCTCACGCCAATGACTGACGCAATCTGCTGGGATTCCTTAAATAGGAAACTTTTTAACTGATTGGAATGTTTGTATAATTGTATTGAAATGACTTCTTGTTAAGTGCCTTGAGATGACATCTGTTGTGAATTGGCGCTATATAAATAAACTGAATTGAATTGAATTGAAATTGAATTGAGGCGGGGTACACTCTGGACAGGTCGCCAGTCCATTTTGATCTCTGTTTGTTGTTGCTTAGCCTTAGTTATTCCCTTCTGTAGACCTGTTTCCTTTTTGTTCTTTATTCTCTTCTGATCACATTTCTCAGTAATTGTTTATCTCTTTCCTCTGTTTACTGTTTGTTTCTATCATTCTGTCTGTCAGTATGCTCTCCTCCCAGCTGTCCCCACCCACTGATAATCACCTCTTCAGGTTTGTTAATCACTTCCATCTCTTCCTCAGTATATAAGCTCCCCTCTCCCATTCATTCGTTGCTCGATTCTGTGTCCTCTGGTTTCCAGTTTTCTCATCTCTGTCGTTTCTCACTTTTGGCCTAGCTTCTGTAAGTTTGTTTAATTTTTCATTAAATATTCTTTACATTTTAAATTGTCTCCCTGCTGCCTGCATCTGAGTCCTTCAACCACAAATCATGACACCGACTGACTTTAGGGCAATATAGGATTTTCATAAATCCTCTTCCTGACCATCGTTTTTTCTCTTTCACTACAAAAACATCGGAACAATTCATCTCCACTTTTTTTTGACCATTCTTTCTTTCAGTATGTGTTCTTTTTTTATCAGTCTTATGAAGCTCCACCATGCTCACGTATTTATTCATGCCTTTCTGCCTCTGATAGATGAAGCTGAATAGAGGCGGTGTGTATATGTGCCGCAGACTTTGTCCATTGTGGTGATTCGAGAAGAAAAGGTCTTAATCTAGCCAATGCCATGGCCACTGCTGAGACAACCAACCTCCACCTCCCCTCTCGCCCCAATGCCGTGTCCAGCCATGAAGGCCCTGTTGTGGGCAGGTTGGCGAGCCAGATCAGGGTCTAGGGTCTAGAGCTTGGCTTGGCTCCCTCATCCTCAGCCTCCAGCAACGATGCCCCCTACAGCCCCACGGCGAAACCCCCGTCCTGGCCCTGACTTGGCTCCAAAGCCGCCTTCCTGGCTCAGGGTCTGGGCGGATGGAGGGGGAGAAGAAAGCCTGCGCTGCGGCTGTGCAGTGGAGTGAGAAGAGGTGGAGAGGCTAACAATGCTATCAGAGAGCCGGCGTCCTCCTCTCGAAAGAACACACAAACAAAATCCGCCCTGTTTGTCTTTATTTATCGCAGCTCTTCACACACAGACGACGACAAAGAGTGACAGCAGAATAAGAGAGAGCGAGAAGGAAGGGGACAGCGGAGGGGGAACGAGAGAAATGGAGATGCTTAAATGGATGAATGCGGAAAAACAAATGAGCTGGCAAAGTGGAACGTCAAGAAATTAGGAAAGTGTTTAAAAAATGAGCAGAAATTCAGCGGAACAAAATGAGTTAGAAAGGAAGTGAAGAAAGAGAAGAGCAGCAGAGTGTTGGACGAAGCCTCTTTGACATCGTCCGACCTCCTGGATCCCCATGGAAACCAAAAAAATCAGCATGTTTGCTTGAAATACTTTCATTAGCGCCCCAAACCGGAGCCAACTAAAGCATGTGGGACGAGAAGAGGGCGAATTAATCCCCCCCCCCCCCCCACAAATAACACAAAGAGCAGAAGGGCTGAAAATAAGCAAAAACAAACTTAGTAAAAGCCGTTTTTTTTTTATATCCGCTCCCTGACCCGTAGCTCTTTATAAACAGTGATATTGAGGAGTTCAGCTTGGTTTTAAGTGGCCATCGCTTCAGGGATCAAACAGTAGGCAGAGTAATGATGTTGCCATGTTTACATGAGGTATTACAGTGATAGCCTTTGGTTCGTTAGAATAAGCTCCGGACAGCAAACAAACAGAGTCGGCTTATCGACTTTTTTTCGTAAATAAAAGTCACACAAGATTAATGCGTTCATGAATAAAAGAGCTGGAGTTTGTTTCATCACCTTTACACAGTTCATCCCATCACTCAGCAGCTGACACAGCACCACTCGTATCTCTTTTATACTTAGTACATTTGCTTCATTTAATGGTTAACCTGCAAGCCAACAATTAAACTGACTATTTATTAATATTATGATTAGCTTTGGGTCAAACAGTAGAAACAATTAAAAAGGATTTATTTCATTATATTATACTGGGAATTAAAATGACTACCAAACTATAAATTCACTGGTATTTGTTGGGGTTAGGGACAACAACCATCAAACAGCTGAAATCCTTGAATGCTTGAGCCCCCCTTTGAAACACTCATAACTTACTACTTTAATAGTTCAAATATACCTTAATATGCATTAATACGCACAGTGGAAACCATCTTTGCTCTACCTCAGAAGCTAAAATCTACAGTCTTCCTTATTTCCCCTCTTTGGGGTACAGCCAATCAGCACCAAGAAAAATGAATAGCACTCTTGCATTGGGTGCCTTGTAAACGCGAGCTAACAGCGTGTCAAGTAGCATTTCCTCTTCCCAAGCTGCATTTTCTTTGGAATGTTTTACAAGAGCGCTAATCAGCAACTAGGCAAATCAGTGAACAGACAGAACTCCACTGTATCCATTTCTGTATGAACCATTAAATTTGCCAGTTGAAAAAGTATTCACCTTCTTACAGATTTCTTGTTCTTTTGTTATACTTAAATGTTTTAAATCCAAACAAAGATTACCTGAGCACATAAAAATGATGAAGGCTTTTTTTATTGGCAGGAAAGAAGTTATCTAAACCAACCTAGCCCCATGTCAATTAGTAATACCCTTCAACATAGCAACTAGTAGTGCCACCCAGACTCGGGGCCCTGCTGGGACGCTCAAGACCGATTACAACGCAGTGTAAATTCAGTTGCAACCATGCAGTGTATTGAACCAAGATAACCAGCAAAGGGCACTGTAGGCTATTAATTGTGCTTTTGGAGGCAGTAAAGAAGATACTTTGATATGTCCATATGCCAAAATGGACATTAGAGCTTGGCTTAATAAAACCAAGAACAAAGCTAGCACAATCAGGGACGATGCCAAAGGCAAGTGCAAACTTGAGTGACATTCTGGTCCACACTCCATTCCAGTAGGTGGCTTTAATTCGTTGTAAAGGAAATAAAGGAAATTTGAATTTACCAACCTCCAATAAACATCACAAAGAAGAAGAAGAGCGCTGTTGTGTTATTTTTAGACTAATATGAGCATCCTAACAGTAGTTACGGTGAAGGAAGGAAATTACAGATTTTCAGCAACAGATTATGTTGGATTTTGGACGTCAGACTTGTTGTGGACTAACTATTTTACAGTAAGGACATCAACTGGACCGTTGTCGCAGAACATTACTCCGATTTAGCAAGACTTCACTAGTTTCCCGTACATTATCGTATGCATTTCAAAATGTTATTGTTTGTTTTTAAGGCTTTAAATGGCTTGGTCCCTGCATACATCTCAGAGCTGCTTACTCCATATGTTCCGGTCAGGTTGCTCTGCTCTGGTGATTAGCATTTATTACAGATTCCTAAATTTCGCTGCAAAACCTGTGGTGATCGAGCTTTCTCGATATGTGCCCCGAAGCTATGGAATGAACTCCCTCTGGAGATCAGACTTTCCTCCTCCATCTTGGTTTTTAAGTCTTGTTTAAAGACTCATTTCTATTCCGCTGCTTTTGGTGCCTAGCCCTCATATCTGGGGTTCTTTCATGTACTTTTTATTATTTCTGCTGTTTTACATGTGGTTTTGACTGTGTTCGTATACTGCTTTTATGGATTGTTGTTTTATTTCCTTTTTGCTACCTTTGTACAGCACCTTGATCAGCTCGCATGCTGTGTCAAATGTGCTTTTACAAATAAATGGTATGGTAAAAATACCTTTTTGTTGGAGATGGTTCGATTTTGGCATTGATATGTGCCTTGAGTTGCACATTATTTTTCTTTTAGCGGTCTGACAAAAGCGTTTACTGTGTCTACAGCTTTCTATGTACATATGTATATGTACATAGGAAGGGTGCCACCAAAAAAGGTAGATATGACCCATAAGTATGTAGTGTACCGCCAACAGGACATAAAAACACTAAGGGCCTGATTTATCAATATTTCAAATAAAGAACGCAAAATTGCTTGCGCAACAAAGAAATTTGTGCAAACAGCGTGTTTCTGATTTGATCAAATCATAACAGGCGCAACGAGCAGTATTCGAATAAGGACTTGGCATCCACTGCTGTGTTCCAGCCTTTTTCTCTCCCATGCACTGCACCACAGCCAGAGAGAAGACGAATGGGCGCAGAGGATTCATGATGCATCTTTGGCACAAAAAACAGGGGGGGGTTGGACGACATACCTGTCAAGTATCTGGCTGTTAGAGAGTTAATTACTATTAGGCTAAAATGTCTGTGAATTATATTTTTCATTTGTCATTAATAAACTTAATGCGTGTGGTGTACATGTGCTGCTCTCTGCTCCATGCAGGCGCTATATTCCAGTCAGACTCATTAAAGCTGCAGCTAGTCCTGAACAAGGCTGCTCACTCAGTCCTAAGATGTCCATATTCTATGAATGTTGTTGAAATGCACCACACTTTATCATGGCCTCTATTAAATGTCATGTTGCAGTACAACATACTCATAAAAAAATATTCTAACAGGTCAACCAGAATAATTTTACAAAGAGTTAATTTACTCTGATCAGATACACACCCATTGTACTAGATATGCTTGTGATACTAAATTAATGGTAAAAGGTTCTAACACAAGTTCCTGCAGAAACCTGCTTTATACAGAGCATCTCAGGAATGGAACAAATTATCTAAAAATATTAGAGAACTAAAGGGAAAGTATTAAAATCTCATTTTAGCTTTGGATCTACTAGAATGTTTTGGTATTTTACTGAAGGTTGGACATTTACAAGTTATTTACATCTGGCTTTTGTATGTAATCTGAAATATATCAATCTTTTTAGTAAAATGTCATATGTAATTGTCATTGTGGTGTTGTACATGATTATAATTATATTTTATTAATTGGACCCCAGGAAGATTAGTGGAAACTATTGGGGATATAAATAAATAAACAGATAAAAAACAGGTGCAGACTTAGTGAACTAAAAGTGAGTTATGATTCGTCTTTGGAAAAAAAGGGGAAACAATCAACATAACTGTCAGGGTTATGGCCATTAGAGTGTTAATTACTATTAGATAAGAATGTTTGTGAATGATATTTGTCTTTTGTCAGTAATAAACTTATGTTGAATCGTGGTGGCGCAAAGTTAAGACATGTCTATCAGAGGCGGTAAAAATAGGCCAAAAACAGACGGCGCAAACAGGGTCATGTTTGATAAAATCAGCACTTGGAATGGCTACTTATTAACATTTTCTCCTCCTGATATCTTGTGCCTTCTGACAGAAACGCCCACATTGCATATTCATCAAGGGCAAGAGCGCTAAATGGATTGGGTGCATCTTGCTGCGGGTTTAACACTCTTCCCTGCGACTACTTAGTAAATCACCTGCTGCATGTTTTTGCGCACGTTTTAACAAGCGCAAACCTTTGATAAATCAGGCCCCAAGGGGTTGAATAAAATGTCTGTTCACTGGACCCCCCCAGAATGAGCCACAGCCCCTACATCAAAATTCCTCTGGGGCCGGGTCTGGTGCCACAACCGTAAATTGTTCCAACTCAGCCACTTATGGAGCATGACTGTTCTGTCTAAGGTCATGCCACAGCATCACAATCAGATTTAAGTCTAGACTTTCATGAAGACACTCCTACACCGTTAGTTTTTTTTGAGTCGTTGAAGATGGACTTGCTGTTTGCAAAACCCAAATCTTTTGGTCACTAACTGATGCTTGGACATTCTGTTTAAGGATTATTTTTAGGTAGAGAGAAAAATCCATGCCTCTGTCAAGTACAGCAAATCATCCAGGTCCATGGAAGCCATTTTCTTTTATTGTTGAATCATGAACACTGATCCTAACTAAGGAAAGTGAGGCCTGTTTAGGAATTGTTCTAGGTTCCTTTGTGACCTCCTGGATGAATCGCTTATGCACTCTTGGATGTAATTTTGGTTGGCCGGCTGGTTCTGGGAAGGTTCCACTGTTCCATGTTATCTCCATTTATAGATAATGGGTCTTGTTTTGGTTCGCTGGCCTCCTGAAACCTTAGAAATGGCTTCATAACCCTTTCCCGACTGATAGATGTCAGTGACCTTGATTCTCATCAGTTCTTGAAGGTCATGGCATTATGGGAGATCAATCACCCTACTTCGTGATGTTGGACAGGTTCTGTACAAGTGGTTTCTTGATTTGTATTTTAGGCAGTAAGTTGATTAATCATTGTTATTTCAACCTTTAGAAAGAGCAAAAACGTTTTCATTTGGATCACTTTTTTCCCTTAGTAAAAGAAACAATCATTTGAAAATTATTGTTAGTATTTTGTCAGGTTATGATTGTTTGATGTAAAATTTCTAAATGATCTGCAAAAATTAAGTGTGATCAAAAAGCTAATAACGAAAAAATGTGTATGGCCTCTAGATACCAAAAAATCTATATTTTTTATTTTTTTTTAAATATTGATTTTCTCATCTCAAAACTTTTAAGTAGATTCCTAAGTTGTTTCCTTGTTCAGAAACAGTCCTGGGGGGCCCCCTGCTGGCCTGGGTGTCCTAAGTAGCACCTTAGTTTGCCTATGCTTTAGGCTCATTTTCCTGTTTGTAACCTTTATATTTTAGATTGCATTTTAATTTAGTTTTTTCTTCATTTATTGTCTATAATCAGTGTTAAAGCTCATGCAACACTTTGCAAATAAAGGCATCACTGATGGCTGATTCTACAAACTTTCAATGATTTGTGAATGAAAACGTTTTTGCATCTTGCTGCCATCTTTTTCATTCAGTACATGTTGGATTTTTTTAAACTACAAATATAACAGAAGCATCTATAATAAAACTCGTGAAACATGGCGGCCCTTGTAGCTCACTCAATGTCTTCAATGGGATGAATTGAAGGTTTTCACTTAGGTTCTACAAGTTTAACATTACAATAGCCTACAGCATTGCATAATATTCATAATATTCTATCTATTATGTCTATCCACATTTTTTTTTCTAAGTGATTGGACATTGTAGCCCCGGTATTTGTGGGGGTTAGGGGCCACAAGCTCCCACAAATAGTCCTTCTGAAATCGCTTATGACTGTCTATTTTAACAGTTGAAACACCAAATATACTTTAATATCCATTATTACGCAAAGTGGAAAACATCTAAGTTCGACCAAAGAAGCCAACAACCACTGTCTTCCTTATTTCTGTTCTTGGGGAAACAGCCAATCAGCATTGAAGAAAAATAAATGGCACTCCTGGAATGGCTGCTTTCTAGACACCAACCAATAGTGAGTCAGGTAGCATAATGAATAGGTATTCCATTGAATATGTTAGATATGATGAATGAAAAATCCATGAATAAACAAATTTTCCGCAAATGATTTGGAGTCACGTTCCACAGAAAAATCCATTAATAGGTTGGGGTCCACTGTATGTGGCACATACACCAAGTCAAAAGTCATGTGGTGGGATCTTTTAGCATCAAAAATTAAAATAAATGTACCAAGATGGATTTAATAATTATTATTATTTCTGTCCTCCTAAAGACCAGTAACTTATGCAACTTCAAGACAATTAACCTTTTTTGTTGATCTACTTCATGACAGTTTTTATTTATTTATTTAAGATGATAGTTTTAGGATATAGAACATTTCTGACTGGCAGTGCAGTAGCAGTAAAACCTGTAGAAACTAAATTCTTTAAGTTTAAGAGAAGAAGAGGCGTGGTGTTTGCAATGAAATGCACTTTGATTGGCTGATCATCAGGAAGTGAGACCATCTCTGTAAAAGCAGGAATTTGGGCAAGTAGCTTATTGGAGCATATGTTTCATTGTGGTAACACAATGTCAAGGTAGAAAGACATCAGCAATTACCTCAAAAAAGCAATGGTTCCTCGGCATCAATTTGGTAAGGGTTATACAGCCAGTCCTAAACAACCGAGTGGCTTTTGTAAAGTTATACAGTCAAAAATTTAGTTATTTAGCCTATCATAAGTAAAATAAAATGGGAGTTCAGTTTTCCATGTCATATTTTCACCATGTTATTCATTTATTCATAAATGTCAGTTTATACCCAAAAATTTAATTAGCAAACCAAATATTCACCTTCTTCTTTAAAAACTAACCAACTAAATACTTCACTGCAAAATAAACATTTCATTAAAAAGCTAAATATTTAGTTTATTTAGTTTTGCAAATTTAGCTTCTTAACAAAATATTTAGTTAAATATTGACTTTCCTAGCTAAATATGAATAATACATATTTAATTGTAAACTAAATATTTAGCTCGATAACTTAATGTTTAGTTAGAAACTGTGACATTGATATATGAATATATAACATGGATGCAAACAAAAACATTAACCCCAATTTTTTTCTCTGATGACAGGCTAAATAATCCAAATTATTGCTGTTCATTTTTGACTGTGTAGCTTTACAAACGGCACCCCATACTAAACAACTTCAAGTCCATGATTCCACAGTGAGAACCATTTTATTTACATGTTGAAAACATTTAAAATGGCTGCCAATGTTCCTAACAAAAGTAACTCAAGGTAAGATTGTGTGACGCTAAGAGAAAAAGGAAAAAAACTCGAGAGCTGCTCAGATTCTACAGGACTTAGAAAGTGAAATTTAATGACAGGACAGGATATGTTCTATATATCCAGAATAAGAATGGTGTGTTAGGACTTAACAACATATTCTATTCTTTCTACAATGAAAATAGCAACAAGACTTAGGTTTGGAAAGTTTCATCTGAATGAACCCCAGTTCTCCTGGAACATTGTCCGGTGGACAGATGAGAAAAACAAAGCTAATCAACTGTTAGTTATGGTGGGGGAGGGATGATGATGTGGGCTTTGTGTTTGGAGCGACAGGGCTGTGCAGTCATTGAGTTGACCCTAACTCCACCTGACCTGGGTCATTAACAGGATGGTGAGCCCAAACACAGCAGCAAAAGAAAAGAACCAAGGTGTTGCAACGACCTAGTCAAAGTCAAGAGCTGAACTTGACAGATGTGGTGGTGCTGGGACGTTTAGAGAGCGGCCTCATTGAACTGAAGCAACGCCGGGGAGGAAAGTGGGCCCGAATACCTTCAATAAAAGGAAATGATTTTAAAAACTGTGATGGTGAGTTTCAATTAAATCCAGAGAAGATAAAGAGCAGCAGAGAGAGAGAGAGAAACGTGGATAATCAGACCCGGAGTTAGACAGGAGGATAAAAGCAAACAAATGAAAGGCAGAGACCTGCGCCAAGCTGTGATTTCGCAGTAAGAGATAGCTCTTCATCCGCCGCTGAACCCGGCCCTTCAGTAGAACAAAGCCGCCTCACACCGCACTCGTTTATCGTCCATTTCTCATCTCTCCCCTTTTTGTCTACATGGAAGAGAGCCCTCCCCATTCCTCCCCCCCGTCTAACACAGTGGGATAACCCTCCCCAGCCTACACACACACACCCACACACACACACACACACACACACACACACACACACACACACACACATAGATGATTCAGATTTAGCCAGAAAAGCAGGAGGATTGATGGAGTCGGACCTAAATACACGTGTAGCCATCAGTGTTTCTGCTTGTTAGTCGTGTTTAGATGGAAGTTTTACAGGCGCCGCCCCACGCCCACACCTTGATCCACCCCTCTCCGCGCCGCGGGTCGAGAGGTGGTGTGCTGACTCCGCCACCTGCTGTCTGATGGCATATAAACAAACTAAACACACATTTCCTCCTGAGCCGTACCCCGTAATCACAGCGGCGGTGAAAACCTCACACTCCATTTCCCTTCAGTGCAGGTGACTGGCTGGGCACCGGGCGCTGTACGAAAGCATGTGTTTGTGAGCGCATTAAAGAAGTTTGGACACAATAAAGGAAGGGGAGCCGCTGGCTGAGAGAGAGAAATGGCATCGGGATTAAAAAGTACTTTTAAATCTCTGAAATGAAGATTGGACCAGTGATGATGTTAACCAAAAGAGAACGAATGATGTGGCGGGTTGATGATGCATTAACACAAACTCACGGGTAGAAAATGTCTGTGGACTCTTCTAACTTCTTCTAATAACGTCTGGTTCATGTTTTTAATGTAGGCTATCAGTGGGAGTAGAAACAAATTAGGCTTGATATAAATATGACCCGTTTCTAAAATTGATCCTACATAAAGAATTCATAAATCAGCTTTGATTGACACAACAATGACTGTCCGTCCGTCCGTCCATCCATCCATCCATCCATCCATCCATCCTCATGTGGTGGTCCAGGTGTGTTGGAGATGGAATACATCTAAAATCAGCAGAAAAGTTGTGCTGGAGAACTGAACTTGGGCTCCCTGTGCTTTCTGCAGGTTCTACTTTTAGGCCTAAAGATAACTCAAATTCATGACATCAACAGGCAATGTTTACCTGCTGATTACAAACTGACAAATGTGAGTTATGTTATAGCTTCTACCAGGACTGTGAACTTGTTCATATGTTGAAATTAAACGATGTGAACATGAATTCATTCAGTTTTTGTCAGGATGTTTTTTTCACTCAGTGCTTGTGCATGATGTGAGTACCTCTGAAGAGAACCTGAGGATGGCTCCTGCACTGTCTGGAAAAGTAAATAGATTTCTGTTCTGTGTTTTCCAGGTCTGGAAATAAAATAAAGTATGAGTTTGAAAATCTATTTTGGATTTCCAGACATTATTTCCTATTCCCTCTTTCCTTCCTTTCCCCATTGTGTCCTTCCTTGTTTCCCCTTTTCCTTCGTTTTCATCCTTGTCTTCTATCTATCTATCCATCCATCCATCCATCCATTTTCTTCCGCTTATCCGGGGTCGGGTCGCAGGGGCAGCAGCCTAAGCAAAGAGACCCAGACTTCCCTCTCCCCAGCCACTTGTTCCAGCTCCTGGAGGAACCCCAAGGCGCTCCCAGGCCAGCCGAGAAACATAGTCCCTCCAGCGTGTCCTGGGCCTTCCCCTGGGCCTCCTCCCGGTGAGACATGCCTGAAACATCTCACCAGGGAGGCGTCCAGGAGGCATCCTGACCAGATGCCCGAGCCACCTCAACTGACTCCTCTCGATGTGGAGAAGCAGCGGCTCTACTCCGAGCCCCCTTCGGATGACTGAGCTTCTCACCCTATCTCTAAGGGAGAGCCCAGACACTCTGCGGAGGAAACTCATTTCAGCCGCTTGTATCCGTGATCTCGTTCTTTCGGTCACCACCCAGAGTTCGTGACCATAGATGAGGGTAGGAACGTAGATCGACCGGTAAAGCGCCCGCATAACTGCAGATGCCCCACCAATCCGTCTGTTGATCTCCCGCTCCATTTTTCCCTCATTCGTGAACAAGACCCCCAGATACTTAAACTCCTCCACTTGGGGAAGGACCCCATACCCGACCCGGAGAAGGCACCCCACCCTTTTCCGGCTCAAGACCATGGCTTCGGATTTGGAGGTGCTGATTCTCATCCCAGCCGCTTCACACTCGGCTTCGAACTGCTCCAGCGAAAGCTGTAGATCACGTTCCGATGAAGCCAACAGGACCACGTCATCTGCAAAAAGCAGAGACCCGATCCTGAGGCCACCAAAACGGATCCCCTCAACGCCTTGGCTGCGCCTAGAGATCCTGTCCATAAAAGTTAGGAACAGGATCGGTGACAAAGGGCAACCTTGGCGGAGTCCAACTCTCACTGGAAACAACCCCGACTTACTGCCGGCAATGCGAACCAAACTCTGGCACCGGTTGTACAGGGACCTAACAGCCCGTATCAAGGGGCCCGGTACCCCATACTCCCGGAGAACCCCCCACAGGGCCCCCCGAGGGACACGGTCGAACGCCTTCTCCAAGTCCACAAAACACATGTAGACCGGTTGGGCGAACTCCCACACACCCTCCAGGACCCTGCTGAGGGTGTAGAGCTGGTCCAGTGTTCCACAGCCAGGACGAAAACCGCATTGTTCCTCCTGGATCCGAGGTTCGACTATCCGTCGGACCCTCCTCTCCAGAACCCCTGAATAGACCTTACCAGGAAGGCTCAGAAGTGTGATCCCCCTGTAGTTGGAACACACCCTGTGGTCCCCCTTTTTAAACAGGGGGACCACCACCCCGGTCTGCCAATCCAAGGGAACTGCCCCGATGTCCACGCAATATTGCAGAGCCGCGTTAACCAACACAGCCCCACAACATCCAGAGCCTTGAGGAACTCCGGTCGAATCTCATCCACCCCCGGAGCCCTGCCACCGAGGAGCTTTTTAACGACCTCGGTGACCTCAGCACCAGAGATTGGAGAGACCGACCCCAAGTCCCCAAACCCTGCTTCCAGATTGGAAGGCGTGCTGGTGTAAACAGTGTTGGTGGCAGACCGCTTTCCCCCCCCCGAGACGCCGGATGGTGGACCAGAATCGCTTCGAAGCCGTACGGAAGTCGTTTTCCATGGCCTCTCCAAACTCCTCCCACACCCGAGTTTTTGCCTCAGCAACCATCCGAGCCGCATCCCGCTTGGCCAGTCGGTACCTATCAGCTGCTTCAGGGGTCCCACAAGCCAAAAAGACCCGGTAGGACTCCTTCTTCAGCCTGGCAGCATCCCTTACAGCCGGTGTCCACCAGCGGGTTCGGGGGTTGCCGCCGCGACAGGCACCGACCACCTTGCGGCCACTGCTTCGGTCAGCCGCCTCTGCAATGGAGGCGCGGAACATGGTCAACTCGGACTCAATGTCCCCCGCCTCCCCCGGGACGTGTTCAAAGTTCTGCCGGAGGTGTGAGTTAAAGCTCCTTCTGACAGGTGACTCTGCCAGATGTTCCCAGCAGACCCTCACAACACGTTTGGGCCTTCCAGGTCTATCCTCCCCCACCATCGGAGCGGACTCACCACCAGGTAGTGGTCAGTGGACAGCTCAGCTCCTCTCTTCACCCGAGTGTCCAAAACATGCGGCCGCAGATCAGATGAGACAACACCCAAGTTGATCATTGAGCTGCGGCCTAAGGTGTCCTGGTGCCAAGTGCACATATGGACACCTTTATGCTTGAACATGGTGTTTGTTATGGACAATCCATGACGAGCACAGAAGTCCAATAACAAGACACCACTCGGGTTCAGATCGGAGGGGCCATTCCGCCCAACCACACCCCTCCAGGTCTCACTGTCATTGCCCACGTGAGCGTTGAAGTCCCCCAGCAGAACAAGGGAGTCCCCAGGAGGAGCACTCTCCAGCACCCCCTCCAAAGACTCCAAGAAGGGTGGGTAATCTAATCTGCTGTTTGGCGCGTAAGCACAAACCACAGTCAGGACCCGTCCCCCCACCCGAAGGCGGAGGGAGGCTACCCTCTCGTTCACCGGGGTAAACCCCAACGTGCAGGCGCCGAGATGGGGGGCAACAAGTATGCCCACCCCAGCTCGGCGCCTCTCAGCAGGGGCAACTCCAGAGTGGAAGAGAGTCCAACCCCTCTCGAGGAGACGGGTTCCAGAGCCAGAGCCGTGCGCCGAGGTGAGTCCGAGGATGTCCAGTCGGAACTTCTCAATCTCGCACACCAGCTCCGGCTCCTTCCCCACCAGAGAGGTGACGTTCCACGTCCCGAGAGCCAGCTTCTGCAGCCGAGGATCGGACCGCCAAGGTCCCCGCCTTTGGCCGCCGCCCATCCTGCACAGCACCCGACCCCAATGGCCCCTCCTACAGGTGGTGAGCTCATGAGAAGGGGGGCCCATGTTACCTCTTCGGGCTAAGCCCGACCGGGCCCCATGGGTAAAGGCCCGGCCACCAGGCGCTCGCCAACGTGCCCCACCTCCAAACTTGGCTCCAGAGGGGGGCCCCGGTGACCCGCGTCCGGGCGAGAGAACACTGAGTCCATCTGTCTTGTTCATCATAGGGGTCTTTTGGGCTGCACTTTGTCTGATTCTATCTATCCTCCTCCCTATTTTTTCATCATTGTCTCCAACCTTCCTTCTTTTTTTGTCCCTTCTCTCTTCCTTCCTCGAGCCATTCTTTCTTTCTCATTTTCTTCCTTGCTATCTGTCTTTTCTCATTCTTCCTGTTTTCATTGTATTTTACCTCGCTTCTTTTCCTGTGCTCTTCCTTCTTTTCCTGAGTTTTTGATTTCTTCTTTCTTATGTCAATCAATCAATTAATCAATCTTTATTCTTATTGTCAAACCTTTATTGTGTGCTTCCTTCCTTCCTCCCTACATCCCTTCTTTGTATCCTTCCTTTTTTCCTTCCACCGTTATGTCCTTCCTTCTTTTTTTCCTTGTTTCCTTCCTTCCTTCCTTTTTTACTTCCTACCTTGTGTCCTCCCTCCTTTTTGTATCCTTCCTTCCTTGTGTCCTATCTCCTTTCTTTGTATCCTTCCTTCCTTTTTTCCTTCCATTGTTATGTCCTTCCTTCTTTTCTCCTATCCTTCTTTTCTTCCTTCCTTCCTTGTGTCCCATCTCCCTACTTTGTATCCTTCCTTCTTTCCTTTCTTTCTTCCTTCCTGGTGTCCTATCACCCTTCTTTGTATCCTTCCATCCTTGTGTCCTATCACCCTTCTTTGTATCCTTCCATCCTTGTGTCCTATCACCCTTCTTTGTATCCTTCCATCCTTGTGTCCTAGCTCCCTTATTTGTATCCTCTGGTTTTTAGATGAAGAACCTTCTGTAGGCTTCACATCTGCCTGACGCCAGCGATGCTGAAGGTGATGGTACGAACAAATGTTGTGAAATGGAACGCACACCGATACGAGGTCCCTTGACCTCTCTCTCACCCCTCCATCTTGTTTGTTTACTGGTTTATTTGTTGGAAACAACAACAGGAACCAGGCAGTGTAATTATTCCTCCGTACTGCTTCACTCACTGTAATTATACACCCGGAGCAGTGTGTCAGTGTGTGTGTGTGTGTGTGTGGGTGTGTGTTTCATGCATGTACCCGTGTGTGTTTCTGCTACACGTGTTTGTAGGCACTACACACCCATACTGGCTGGAGACAGTGGAAGAAGAAGAGGCTGATAAAGAGGGATGAAGGGGCAACAAGCTGAGGTCTTTGTAGGCAAATGGCAGCAAATCAACATTAGGCCGCCCATTTGGTTTAAGCAAGGAGCTCATTTGCTTGTGTGTGAGTGTGTGTGGACGCACAATGAGGGAGTGAGTGTGTGAAGCAGCGACGGGAAGATGTTACAGACGAAGAGAGAAAATGAGGTAATTGAGAAGTTAATGTGTGCTCCTGTCTCTCTCCGTGGTTCTCTCGGTAAAACCAGAAGCTGGCAGTCCACCCGGACTCTCTGTGTTAATTTGTCTGAATTACTCTGAGCAAAAACATGTTTTTGGGAACATTTCTAACTCCACCCCTGGCCTCTTTTAGGAATCATTTTACCATACCTGCTTCACTGCAGTATAATCATACATATCTGAAAACAGCTCATTTTAAATCACTCTGGAAGTGATTCATAATGATCAGCATTTAAGTTAAACAACATTTAGCTGATATTTAATTTAGTTTTACTTTTGTTGTTGTTTATATGCATATTTTACTATGTTGCATTGTGCAAAAGTATTCCCATCCCTGAAACTGTCCTCATTTTGTCATAACCCAAAAGTTTAGGATCTTTTATTGGCATTTTGTGTGATACACAAACACACAGTAGTGCATCTTTTTGGGTTAGTCCAACCCAAGCTCCATCTGGTTGGATGACGAACATTTTTAATTTGACAGATTCTCCATTCAGTTTAAGTCTGGAGCTTGACTATGGCATGCTAACTCATAAATATGCTTTGATCTAAACCATTCTGTCGTAGCTCTGGCTGTATGTATAGGGTTGTTGTCCTACTGGAAGGGGGAACCTCCACGCCATCACCAAGTCTTTAAGAATAAGAATAAGAATAAGATACTTTAATAATCCCCGTGGGGAAATTAAGTTTTGGTACAATCAATCAAAAATCTTTTTGTTTCTATTAGGGGTGTAACGGTACACAAAAATCATGGTTCTGTAAGTTTTCGCTACACTTTAAACAAGAAAAATGAAAAATAAACACAAATGTGCATATCACTTTTTTTGTCCTTTGATCAGCATTAAACAAAGAACATTTTTTCCTGAATTACTTCCTTTCAATTCCTGAAATTAATTTGATTTTATTATGATCAATAACTTAAAAAAGTTGAAAGTATAGAACTGACTGAATACTTGATGGGATTTCTATTTTTAAATAAATAAAATAGTACAAGCAGACATAGCCTGAGTAGAAAACAATATAACCACTTGAAAACAGTCAGTGTTAATGTTTGGAAATGCTTAAATTATACTTTGGCCATATTTAAGAATAAAACATGCTTAAATCACTTTGGAGCTGTTTTGTAATTTTGACAGCTTCGTTTCCCAGCTGTACTTGAATGCAGCATGGGCAGCTGTTGGGAAAATCCCACTGTAATGTGCTGTTTTATGTTTTAATGCAACCATAGGGGGTCAAAAGCCAGTGATACCTTCTGCTGGACCCAAGTCTGGAAAAATGCAGAGGTTTGTGTCAGGAAGGGCATCCGACGTAAAAGCTAAGTCAAATCAAAATTGAGAATCACAAACAAACATAGGATGACTTATAAGAGTGGCGGTAGGAGAACTCAGGTGGACTATATCTTATGTAGACGTTGTGACCTGAAGGAGATTAGTTACTGCAAGGTAGAGGTAGGCGAGAGTGTAGCTAAACAGCATAGGATGGTGGTCTGTAGGATGAAACTGATGGTGAGGAAGGTGAAGAGAACAAAGACAGAGCAGAGAACCAGGTGGTTGAAACTGAAAAAAGAAGAGTGTTTTGAGGTTTTCAGGGAGGAGTTGAGACAGGCTCTCGGTGGCCAGGAGGTGCTCCCATATGATTGGACAGCTACAGCTAATGTGATTAGGGAGACAGGTAGGAGGGTACTTGGTGTGTCATCTGGAAGGAGGAAAGTAGATAGGGAGACTTGGTGGTGGAACAATAAAGTCCAGGAGCATATACAGAGGAAGAAGTTAGCTAAGAAGTGGGACACCGAGAGGACTAAGGAGAGTAGACAGGAGTACAGGGAGATGCAGGATATGGTGAAACTAGAGGTGGAAAAGGCCCAACAAAGGACGCATGATAAACTGTATGCCAGGTTGGACTGTAAGGAGGGTGATACGGATTTGTCCAGTTTGGCGAGGCATAGAGATAGAGATGGAAAGGATGTGCAATAGGTTGATAAAGGGTAGGGATGGAAATGTACTGACAGGTACCAAGTGTGTGATTGGAAGATGGAAAGAGTACTTTGAAGAGCTGATGAATGAAGGAAAGGAGAGAGAATGTAGAAAAGAAGAGGTGACTGTTGTGGATCAGGAAGTAGCTGAGATTAGTAAGAATGAAGTGAGGAAAGCTTTGCAGAGAATGAAGAGGGGAAAGGCAGTTGGTTCTGATGGCAAACCTGTGGAGGTATGGAAGTGCTTAGGAGAGGTGGCAGTAAAGTTTTTGACTAGGTTCTTCAACAAGATCTTGAAGAGTAAGAAGATGCCTGAGGAATGGAGGAAAAGTGTTCTAGTGCCGATGTTTAATAGGAACAAGGGAGATGTAAAGAATAGTGGCAACTACAAAGGAATAAAGCTAATGAGTCATACAATGAAGCTGTGGGAAAGGGTGGTGGAAGCTAGGCTTAGGTCAGAATTGAGCATTACGGTTTCATGCCAAGAAAGAGTACTATGTATACAATCTTTGGTTTAATGATGCAGATGGAGAAGTACAGGGAAGGTCAGAGGGAGCTGCTTTGTGTCTTTGTAGATTTAGAGAATGCGTATAACAGGGTCAGAGAGAAGAGCTGTGGTATTGCATGAGACGGTCTGGAGTGGCGGCGAAGTATGTTGGAGTGATACAGGACATGTATGAGAGCTGTGAGACAGCAGTGAGGTGTGCTATAGGAATGACAGAGCAGTTCAAGGTGGAGGTGAGACTCCATCAAGGATGGACTCTAAGCCCCTTCTTGTTTGCTTTGGTGATAGACAGGCTAACAGATGAGGTTAGACACGAGTCTCCATGGACTATGATGTTTGGAGATGACATTGTGAGCTGCAGTGAGAGCAGGGTGCAGGTAGAGGTAACACTAGAGAGGTGGAGGTATGCACTGAAAAAGAGGGGAATACAAATTAGTTGCAGCAAGACAGAATACATGTGTGTAAATGAGAGAGACAATAAGTGGAATGGTGAAGTTACAAGGAGTAGAAGTAAAGAAAGTATTAGAGAGAGTATTAGACTGAAGGGTCTCCTCATAGATACATCAGTTAATTACTATCTTGTTGGTCTGGCACATAAAATCCCATTAAGACTTTGTGTGGTGTGAATATGTTTACAATGTTCTGTATCAGCAAAAAGTTTACTTAATTTACCCTAAAGCATCACATGCAGTTTTCTGCCCTTTCTCCGCTTAAGTTGTGCCGAGATGTTGGTTTGGCCCCTCCAGCTGAGTGCGATTCATTATTAATGCCTGAACACAGTCTCTAAGGAACCGCCATTCATTATTAATGCTTGACAATCTCCTCCTTTCTCTCCAAGGATCTCCCGCCTTCCCCCCCTTAATGTCCAGTCGCTCCTTCTTGAATCCAACCGTCTCAGTTTCCATCTGATCAGCAGTCTGGAGAAAAGCTAATAACAGGTGTGTCTTCATCCCGTCTCCTCTTCGTTCTCTCCTGCCATCTTCAAGCTGTCTGCGATTCCTTCTGGGTCACCAGGGCTCCTTACAAGGTGCCAAATATGATAAATGTGTGCAAGCGGGTGTGTGGACCTCCTGGGTAAGGTGGAAACCGGCTAAACATGAGCTTGAAGACTTCTTCTGATGAATACCTTTGATATGCACACAGACCACCATCTATAAAGTTTGTTTCTAACACATGGACTGTGCTGCTCACTGCAAACATCTGTCCAACATGAAAACTGTGTTTGATTGAACACAGCTTAAAGTGTATGTAATTTTATGATGCAAAGATAATTATCTCCATTAATGAACTAACGTGGTGCTGATGTTATTCTTTCTCCATGATCAGTACTGGCTCTTCTATTAATAACTCAGAGAGTTGCAATACAGTGTTAGAGGCCTGATATCTTGAATTAATGCTTGGAGCCTCCTAACATGGTAAAAATAACGCGTAGGGGTAAAAGGGTTAAAATGTATAGATCACAAATTACCTGTATCCTTACATTAGGCATGTTTCTGTCATAAATAGCACAGCAAGACTCTTTCATTAGGATTTAGTCTGTGTGTTTTCATTGTTGCAACAATGCTTCTTGGAAGTATTTCTTATTCCATTCGATATACAGTTAATTTTCCCCTTTAAAGAGTTCCAGATTTGGAAAGAAAATGCATTTCTAGGTTGTGGAGGCAGTGTGATGCGATGAGATGGCATCTCTGTTGCAAAAACAATCTCAATGCCAAGAGAGATATCAAAAGGATTTTTTGCAACCAGAGGTAATCCTACATTTACACTTTAAACAACCAAACTCTATCTTTGTCCCTTTTGATCACCTTCAGAGTTTGGGTTCAGAGAAGATGGAATGCCCTGTCTAGAGGTCTGATGTTAAGTCCATTAAACACCAGTCCAAATACTGTTTCTTTACTCTCATTTGTTAGATCGTGTTATTTTTCTGGAAACAGGAGTTAGGAGACAATAATACAAAGATTCACCTAGTATTACACACGTGTACCTTTTGGTTTGGACTAATCTCAAGGCTGTTGTCTCCGAAAAGGTGCCCTAGCTTAGCGTTACACAATGTTATATAGAAAGAATGTTACATTCTCATTGGCTAACTGTTGAGGAGAATTACTTATTAAAATACAGCATCTCCCATAATCGGAGGTTAGGCCTTGATTGAACCTCTGGCACGGCTCTGGAACAATGGCAGCATGGCTTCTCCGTCTCTACTTGGCGTTGTCAGTAGTGTCCTTCAAGACTAGGTCTACTGTCCTAGGCTTTTCTTTGGGCGCCCACATTGTCGAGGCATAGTGGCCACACAACCGACTATCTATGCATCTATGCATTCTAAGTCTAACATCTGCTAATTTGAGCTTTGTGAACAGAATGATATCAAAGATATCAAAGATTAGAATCAACGTGATCTGTGGGTTGTAAAAGAAACAGTAAAGCTAGCTTGCAGCACCCAGGCTAATAACATTAGCTTTGCTTGGTAAGGTTTTGTTTTGACCATTAATTCTCCCCCTGGTCTCTATGCTCTCTGAAGCGTGCAGCAGGCTAATAGGTTTATGGTTGTGGTCCATCATATGTGTACTTGTAAACATTTAAAGTTTCTTCTGTGTCAGAGCCGGCATTAAAATCCATAGTTTTATATGGATTTTAATGGTTTTATATGGATGGAGCTGACAGGTCTCTCTTCTGCTACTTCACTTCCGGTCTGGCGGAGGTTAGATCTTCTCTCAAAAGTGACTCCAAAAGCTAAAATAATTCATGCATGAGTACATTTTTATTTAGAAACATTTCCTAATGTATTTCTCTAAACAGTGGTTTAACCTTCTCTTCAATCAGAAAACAACAATATTATGAAGTAATAGAGCTGTCTGCTGTGAAAGTGAGTCTCGAGTCTGTGTGTGTGTGTGTGTGTGTGTGTGTGTGTGTGTGTGTGTGTGTGGCAGGAACAGACGGTACTGTAGCCTGATGCTGGCACATGAGTGTGCTCAGGTGCAAGGAGGCGAGTGTGTGTGTGTGTGGAGACAGTTATTTTATCCTCAAGTGCATCAAGGAAGGCAGTCCTAGCTGTTTGCTTTTGACAAGAGTGTGTGTGTGTGTGTGTGTGTGTGTGTGTGTGTGTGTGTGTGTGTGTGTGTGTGTGTGTGTGTGTGTGGGTGTGTGTGTGTGTGTGTGTGTGTAGACATGATAGTTTAACTACTGTTCTCAAAATACCCGTTCCTTTCCTTACCTTACCCTCCCTTACCTTCACATGATTTCTGTTTCTGAAAGTCAGATATTCAACTATACTCTTGCTTAACGAATAATTAGATGCGAACTATAAATCATGGTAAGGGTCACTTCTACTTAACATCTTCACCTAATAAACCCCAGTCTGTGTCAAACAGCTCTTAAGCATGTTGGGATATTAACAATTTAAACACACTACATGGACATGAATGGTGGACTACTTTTGGGCCTTTTAGGATGGATTTAAGCAGTTCGTTTTTTGAGTTACAGTGGATCCCTGGTATTCACGGAGTGGGGACCACAGCTGCCCGGCAACAGCTGAAACCCGCCAATATTTGAAACCCCCTCTTAAAACGCTTCTTAAAACTGTATATTTTAATAGTTCAAACGCCCAAAATACCTTAAGCTGCATTATTTCACACAGTGGAAACCGTCTTAGCACTATCACAGAAGCTAACATCGACAGTCTTCCTTATTTCCGTTCTTGAGGATAGAGCCAGTCAGCACCAAGAAAAATTATTGGAGCTCCTGGATTGACTGCTCCAGCCAATAGCTTGTCAACTCACATTAATGCTAGGTATTTTAGATTCCCAAGGTGCATTTTCTTCGATATTGTCTAAGGAAAAGTTATCATATAGGCACATTTTCTGCAAATAATTGGAAGTTACATTCCACAGAAAGATCCACGAATCGATGAATCCCCAAATTTTGATTCTACTAGGTGGTTGTGGAGTTTCTCTTTACCACACAGGGTACAATGAGACAACTGCATAATTGCTCAAAAACCTCTTAATCCAATTTCAACATTCAGGCTTCTGGGATAAATATTTAACAGCAAGTTGATTGAATTGGAGGAACTTGAAATGTAGTTCAGCTGTCTGAGTAGGAATTTCCTTTGCTTCTTTGTGTCAATAGGCATCTTTTCATCAGAACGAACAGAAATCACATGTGGGGTGCCCCAGGGCTCCATCCTGGGACCCCTCCTATTTGATATCTACATGCTCCAGCTAACCCAGATTATAACAACCAATAAGATTAGTTACTATAACTATGCATAAGACACTCAGCTTTACATTACAATATCACCAAGTGACTATGAACCCATCCAAACCCTAAGTAAATGCATCAAGCAAATCAATGGATAGATGTGTCATAACTTTCTCCAGCTGAACAGAAGCAAAAATGAAGTAATTATTTTTGGACCTAAACAGGAACGATCAAAAGTCAGCACACAGCTTCAATTAATCCAGCTAGAAACTACTGATCAGGTCTAAAATCTAGGTGTAGTAATGGACTCAGACCTGAACCTCCAGAGTCACAGAAAGGTCAATAACAAGGTCAGCCTTCTGTCACCTGAAGAACATTTCTAGAATTAAAGAGCTGATGTCGCAACAGGACCTAGAAAAACTCATCCATGCATTTATCTTTCGTCGGATTGATTACTGCAACAGCGTCTTCACAGGTCTGCCTAAAAAGTCAATTAGACAGCTGCAGCTGATCCAGAACGCTGCTGCTCGTGTTCCTCACTAGAACCAGGAAAGTAGAGCACATCACCCCAATTCTGAGTCAGTGATGGTCTCTTGAAGTAATGTTGGTGGTCCAGGTGCTTCTTGAGAATGTTCCCCACCTGTTCCATGGTTTTGCATTCGTAGATGATGTCTGTTTTTTGTTTCGGTGAATCCCCAAAGCCTTACGATTTACTGCCAACCACTATCCTCTGGCCAAATCTATGTTTGAACACACACTTCTTTTTCCATGGAAAGATACAAAAAATATATTTTATGAATTCTACCCCATATTTCATTGGGTGTCCTGGATTTTTACATGGCAGCATGTGTTATTTTAGTAAAGACAAGCTTTATTTTGCTACATTTTTAAATTCAGCTTAATTTCCTGCCATCAAATTTACTTAAGCTTCTTTGAAGCTCACAATGAAGAGAAGCATCTTCAGAAAAGGATGCATTCTTTGAACGCTCCCATAAAGTGAGTCCTTGTGCAGTGTTTTCCTTTATATACGACGCTCATCTGCTTCTTATCAATTTCTTGTTTTAAACATAGCTCCTGATCATTTAATTAGCATTCAGTCATCTGCTTGGGTATCCTTGTGAACTTCATAAATGCCACATATTCAACAAATAACAATTAGGCTTAATTAAAATGATTAAAAACTCACATCTAATCTTTCAACATGCTGTGTATGTGTGCAACTCCTCTTCATGGTTCATAAATCAAGATCACTGCATAATGACTGTATAATGAGCAGGTCCTTAAGATACATAGACAACCACCCACCCACATATATCTATAACAAACAAACATGTCCTTAAGACAACCAAAGCTTATCAATAGTTGTTAATTAAATGCTTGCCTATTAATAAAAGAAATGTGGAATACATTAAACTCAGTGTGTTTTTCATCCTGTTTGTCTTCTTTAATGAAAAGATTTCACCTTGGAGGAAGTGTGTGTATGCACAGGTAAGTGTGTACAGTGTTTTGTTTTTAATTACTTCAAAGTAAATACAGATTTGACAAAAGGATAGTTGTTAGCAGTAAATTTGTGAGGCTTTGGGAGCTCACCAAAACCACAGAGAGATCCATAATCTACAAATGGAAAATATGAAGCAGTGGTGAACATTCCCAGGATGTACCTGGAGCACCAAAATAACTTCAAGAGGCCATCACTGACTCACCCAGGAGGTCAAAAGAGAACTGCACACAGGTTTGGTATGTCTTTGGTACACTTTAATCAAGAAAAATGAATACAAATATGCTTATAACTTTTTTTTACTTTGATCAGCAGTAAAGAAAGACCCTTTCTTCCTTTATTTTGTTCTATAACTTAAAAAATTAACAATATAGAACTGACTGGAGATTTGATTGGATAAAGAAAAAAAAATAATAATAAAGTACAGGAAGACATAGCCAGAGTAGAAAACAATGAAATGACTTAAAAATAGTCAGTGTTTGGAAATGTTTAAATAATACTTTGGTCATATTTGAGAACAAAACATGCTTAAATCACTTCGATGTTTTTGATATTTTGACAGCTTAGTTTCCCAGCTCTACTTGAAGGCAGCATGTGCAGCTGTTGGGAAAATCCCTTCTACTCAATGGGGATTCCTCCGACTTGCTTTCTATCCTAAATAAGGAGTTTCTACATTATAATTTAACCAAGTTATTATGAACCTATTCAAGCATTGAGTGGATGCATAGAACAAAATCAATGCATGGGTGTGCCATAACTTTATTCAGCTGAATTACTGACCAATTACTTGAAGAGGAATGATCAAGAGTCAGCCCACAGCTTCAGTTATAACAGTTGCAAACTGCTGATCAGGACTGAAATTCGAGTATAGTAATGGAATCTTTAGACACACATAAAGGCAATCAGAAAGTCAGCCTTCTATCAGCTGAAAGGCTTTGCAGCAAAATACATTAAAGATCTGTTTTCGTTGTATCAACCTTTCAGACCCCTCAGGTCTTATGGTTCAACTCTACTCTGCAGAGTAGAACAAAACATGGAGAAGCAACATTCAGTTTCTACGCTCCTCTAATCTTGAACAAACTTCCAGACAACTGCAAAACTGCTGAAACACTGAGTTCCTTTAAATCAAAGCTAAAAACCCATTTTTAGAGCTGATTTTAATTAAAATCCCCACATCATTATTTCTAGTCTGAATTCCAGATTTTCTTTCCTTTCCTTTATTAGGTCACTACAATGTATCGTTATGTTTTCATCATGTAAACCCTTTTGAGTTGTCTTGCTTTCTGAAATGTGCAATACAAATCGACTTGCCTTGCCTACACAGGACACATGTTCGCAGAGCCGGCCCTAGTGTTTTAATGCCTTATAGGCGAGATTGTTGTTTGGCTCCCAACCATATTGTTCACCTCTATCAACGTTTTTTGCAACCAATTCTAAGATGCACACCTCTAATTCATCCCCCTCCATAGAGCACATTGCTGTGCAGCCGGACTTGTTTAGGGTTAGGTAACTTATATATATATATATATATATATATATATATATATATATATATATATATATATATATATATCTTCTTAAGGAAGCTCTCCTATCCTCCACTCATTACCTTCAAATAGAGTCCAACCTACACCATGGCCAAGATCAGAGAGTTGTCTAAGGACACAAGGGACAGGATTGTACGCCTGCACAAGACTGGGATGAGCCAATCTACAATAAGGAGGCAGCATTGTGAGAAGAGATCAACCATTGGAGCATCCATCCATCGTCTATACCAGTCAATCCTCTGCAGGGTTGCAGGGGGCTGGTGTCTATCTCCAGCATTCATTGGGCAAGAGGGGTGCTACACCCTGGACAGGTCGCCTGTCCATCATAGAGCAACACAGAGACGAACAGGACACACAACCATGCATGCAAACACTCATACCTAAGGGTGATTTAGAGTCCAGTCATATTTTTGGATTGTGGGAGGAAGCCTGGAATACCCACGCATGCACAGGGAGAACATGCAGAAAGACCCCGGGCCGGGATTCGAACCAGCGCCTTCTTGCTGAAAGGCAACAGTGCTACCAACTGTGCCACTGTGCAAGCAATTATTAGAAAATGGAATAAATACTAGATCACTGACAATCTCCTTCAACCTGGGGCTCCATGCAAAATCTCACCTGGTAGAGAACACATGATCTAGAGAACGGTGAGGAAACAACCCAGATCTACACGAGGGGAACTGGTCAATGGACAGGACGACTGATCAGTATTAAGGAAAGGATAAATAAGGCCATGTATCGTGAGATATTGGGTAAAAACCTCCTTCCATCAGCGAGAGCATTGAAGATGAAACGTGGCTGGATCTTCCAGCATGATAATGATCCCAAACACAACGCCCGGGCAACTAAGGAGTGGCTACGTAAAAAGCACTACAAGGTTCTGGTCTGGCTTAGCCAGTCTCCAGACCTCAATGCCCAGCGACAGCCCCAAAACATCCCAGCTCTAGAGAAGATCTGCATGGAGGAATGGGCCAAAATAGCAGCTACAGTGTGTGAAAACCTGGTGAAGACATACAGGTAACCTTTGACCTCTGTCATTGCCAACCAAGGTTGCTTTACAAAGTATTGAAATGAACTTTTGTCTTTAGACAAATACTTATTTTCTGCACCATTATACAAATAAATACTTTAAAAATCATACATTGTGATTTCCTGGATTTTTATTTTATTTTTTGTTTACATTCTGTCTCTCACAGTTGAAGTGTATCTATAATGAAAATTACAGACCTCACATCTTTTTTGGTGGCATCGGTAGCTGCCAAATACTTTTTTTGCCCCATTGTCTGTGTATACAGTGGCTTGCAAAAGTATTCGGCCCCCTTGAACTTTTCCACATTTTGTCACATTACAGCCACAAACATGGATCAATTTTATTGGAATTCCAGGTGAAAGACCAAAACAAAGTGGTGTACATGTGAGAAGTGGAACGAAAATCATACATGATTCCAAACATTTTTTACAAATAAATAACTGAAAAGTGGGGTGTGCGTAATTATTCAGCCCCCTTTGGTCTGAGTGCAGTCAGTTGCCCATAGACATTGCCTGATGAGTGCTAATGACTAAATAGAGTGCACCTGTGTGTAATCTAATGTCAGTACAAATACAGCTGCCCTGTGACGGCCTCAGAGGTTGTCTAAGAGAATGTTGGGAGCAACAACACCATGAAGTCCAAAGAACACACCAGACAGGTCAGGGATAAAGTTATTGAGAAATTTAAAGCAGGCTTAGGCTACAAAAAGATTTCCCAAGCCTTGAACATCCCACGGAGCGCTGTTCAAGCGATCATTCAGAAATGGAAGGAGTATGGCACAACTGTAAACCTACCAAGACAAGGCCATCCACCTAAACTCACAGGCCGAACAAGGAGAGCGCTGATCAGAAATGCAGCCAAGAGGCCCATGGTGACTCTGGACGAGCTGCAGAGATCTACAGCTCAGGTGGAGGAATCTGTCCATAGGACAACTATTAGTGGTGCACTGCACAAAGTTGGCCTTTATGGAAGAGTGGCAAGAAGAAAGTCATTGTTAAAGGAAAACCATAAGAAGTCCCGTTTGCAGTTTGCCACAAGCCATGTGGGGGACACAGCAAACATGTGGAAGAAGGTGCTCTGGTCAGATGAGACCAAAATGGAAAACTAACACTGCACATCACTCTGAATACACCATCCCCACTGTCAAATATGGTGGTGGCAGCATCATGCTCTGGGGGTGCTTCTCTTCAGCAGGGACAGGGAAGCTGGTCAGAGTTGATGGGAAGATGGATGGAGCCAAATACAGGGCAATCTTGGAAGAAAACCTCTTGGAGTCTGCAAAAGACTTGAGACTGGGGCGGAGGTTCACCTTCCAGCAGGACAACGACCCTAAACATAAAGCCAGGGCAACAATGGAATGGTTTAAAACGAAATATATCCATGTGTTAGAATGGCCCAGTCAAAGTCCAGATCTAAATCCAATCGAGAATCTGTAGCAAGATCTGAAAGCTGCTGTTCACAAACGCTGTCCATCTAATCTGACTGAGCTGGAGCTGTTTTGCAAAGAAGAACGGGCAAGAATTTCAGTCTGTAGATGTTCAAAGCTGGTAGAGACATACCCTAAAAGACTGGCAGCTGGAATTGCAGCAAAAGGTGGTTCTACAAAGTATTGACTCAGGGGGCTGAATAATTACACACACCCCACTTTTCAGTTATTTATTTGTAAAAAATGTTTGGAATCATGTATGATTTTCGTTCCACTTCTCACGTGTCGAATACTTTTGCAAGCCACTATATATATATATATATATATATATATATATATATATATATATATATATATATATATATATATATATATATATATATATTTGTTTTGGTGGGGGGCCTATGCGTAGTGAATGTTCATCCAGGAAGATGCTGCTCAGGTTGACATTTTAACCATCGCTCTTTGCACACCAGCTTTAGGAAAATGGTGTCCAATCCCTGTTCTGAGTATACTTTTACTTAAATTTTTAAAGTCTACTAAGATTACCACTTTGGATGTTTTATTTAAACTTTTTAGAATCTTCTTACTAACGTATTTGCTTCATTGCAAATCCTTTCACTTCAAATCTCCCATACCTTAAGTCACCCTCCTGCTCAGATCTCCAACAAAAACTCCTCCCTGTGTTTTTGTGATTAATGAATCATTAAGGCAACACTAATACAATGAAGGTCACATTGTGGTTGTGAATATGGATCACAATCATTTCAGTTTCATTCACACATTAAAATATGATATCTGGATCAATGAATTTTAAAGAATTACAGATGTCTGTGGTAGCTTTTCTCACCAAGTACAGCCATCGACAGCATGTAGTAGTCTGCTTCCTTTACTTTGTTTGGTTAGCTAAAGTTAAAGAGAAAATGTAATTCAACGAGTGTGGTAAAACGTTTCTTCTTCCTATCCTGTCTCCTCTCTCATGGCTCAGCACCATCTGTTCATTAATAGCAGAAAAATATCTCACTTTTAGACTGATTCAATGACCTGGACTTTCTTAAAACAGCCTTTCTTACTAGCTTGGCAAATAAGTTATTGTAAAATGACCATTCTAGGAGAATTCATTTCTTAGACTTGTCCATGTTAGACTATTTCCATCACACCTCCCTTCTGTAAACCTCCCAGTGTCTCCTGTTTTCCGTCCATTCTGCCCAGTCTCAGGGGCATATGTCAAGAGGAAGCAAGCATCTGTTCCTTCAGAGGGATTTTGTGTCCTGCATGGCGACGTCCTGCGCCGTCAGTCAAACGGCGGCAGTATGGCCATGTAGCGCCTGGTAAAAATTTGGGACATGAACCTTTGTGGGGGAGAGTGTGGGGTGATTTTGGTTGGCTGTGGGCATCTTGGTTCGAGCCTCCCCAGACATGAAAATAATGTCAGAGTATTTTTTTACCAGATGAAGAACAGAATATTAGAAATGAACTTAAGGGAAGAAACCAATGATTTATTTCTTTTTACTTTCTGCCACCCCTGGCAAAGATGTTCAAAAATACACTTAAAATGAATAAATACTGCATCGTTATTCATTCTAGAATTGCACTGCTCTGGTTGGCTGCATGTTGAGTTTTGTTTTTTCAGACATTGGTTCCTCTCTTTTCTTGAGGAGAGATTGCATTTTTTGGACCGGTATTCTGTCTAGTTTTTATTGCTGTGAACCTGGAAGGATTTATGATGTTAATTTTTCACCTTTTTATAAGTTGCTATGATATTGTCTCACAGAAACCTGGTTGCAGCAGGAGGATTATGTCAGTATAAATGAGTCAACTCCTTCAAGTCATTTAAATTTTCACATTCCTAGAAATACTGGGCGAGGAGGAGGAGTTGCAACCATTTTTCGTTCTGATTTACTAATTAGTCCCAGACCAATTGATAGCTACAGTTCTTTTGAACATCTAACCCTTAATTTTCCTCATCCAAGTTGCAAAACATTAAGACCATTTTTGTTTGTGGTTTTGTATCGTCCACCAGGCCCTTACTCTCAATTCTTGGATCAGATCTCACATTTTTTATCTGATTTAGTATTAAATACTGATAGGGTAATTATAGTGGGGGACTTTAATATTCATGTGGATACTGAAAGTGATAGCCTAAATGCAGCCTTTAGTGCTATTTTAGACTCAATTGGCTTTACTCAAAAAGTACAGGGATCGACCCACTCGGGCAAACACACTTTGGACCTTGTACTGACATACGGTATTGAGTGTGAGGAAATAACAGTCCACCCACATAACCCGGTCCTGTCTGACCACTTCTTAATAACTTTTGAATTTACTTTAACTGACCATCTTAAATCTGAAAGAAAATGTAATTATAATAGAGCTTTATCAGACAATGCTGTAACAATTTTTAAAGAATCTGTTCCATTCTTACTTTCCTTAGTGTCTCAGGGTAACACAGTGGATGGCAGCAATTCTATCTCTAACCCTTCAGAAATTGATGATCTGGTTCACAGCGTTACGTCCTCATTGCGTTTGGCATTAGATAGTGTAGCCCCCTTAAAAAACAAAGTGGCTAGCCATAGGAGGCTGACTCCTTGGTTCAACGCAGAGTTGCGTACTTTAAAGCAGAATACTAGGAAGTTGGAGAGAAAATGGCGCTCTACACACCTAGAGGATTCCTATTTAACCTGGAATAACAGTCTGCTGCTGTATAAAGACCCTTTGACAAGCTAAAACAGCATATTTTTCATCATTAATAGAGGCGAATAAAAACAATCCTAGGTTTCTTTTTAGTACAGTTACCAAACTTACACAGAGTCATAGCTCTGTTGAGCCAACTATTCCCCCAGCTCTTAGCAGTGATGATTTTATGGGATTCTTCGTAAATAAAATAAATTCTATTAAAAATAAAATCATTGGCATCCTCCCAAACATGATTACTTCTTCCTCAGTAAATGAGGCAGTATCGGAAAGAACTGTAGATCCTCAGTTGTGCTTAGGCTGTTTTGATTCAGTCGAGCTTTCGGAATTATCAAAAATATTAGCCTCATCTAAACCTTCAACTTGTATGTTGGAACCAATTCCAACCAAATTATTTAAAGAAGTGTTCCATTTGGTTCCTGGCCCCATTTTGGATATGATGAATCTATCCTTAGTAAACGGATACGTACCACAGGAATTTAAAATAGCTGTAATTAAACCTTTACTCAAGAAACCTTCCCTTGATCAAGATGACTTAATGAATTACAGACCTATATCTAACCTTCCTTTCTTATCCAAAGTCCTTGAGAAAATGGTTGCTAATCAAGTCTGTGAGCATTTAAACAATAACGAGCTGTTTGAAGAGTTTCAGTCAGGTTTTAGAGCTCATCATAGCACTGAAACAGCACTGGTGAAGGTTACTAATGATATTCTCATGGCCTCAGACAATGGACTGGTGTCTGTTCTGGTTTTGTTAGATCTCAGTGCTGCTTTTGACACAGTCGATCACAATATTCTCTTAGAAAGGCTTGAACATGTTGCAGGGATCAAAGGAACAGCACTAGGCTGGTTTAAATCATATTTGTCTGATAGATTCCAGTTTGTTCATCTAAATGATAAATCTTCTTCACTCTCAAGAGTTACTTGTGGAGTTCCACAGGGTTCTGTGCTTGGACCAATTCTGTTCACCATATATATGCTCCCAATTGGTAGAATCATTAGACAGCATGGGATAAATTTCCACAGCTATGCAGATGATACACAACTATATTTATCCATAAATCCTGATGAACCCAGTCAGTTAGGTAGATTACAGGCATGTCTGGAAGACATAAAAACATGGATGACCCTAAACTTTTTGCTTTTAAATTCTGACAAAACAGAAGTTGCTGTCTTTGGACCAGAAGTTCTTAAACAGAAACTGATTAGTCAGTCACTTCATCTGGATGGCATTAAATTGGCCCCCAGTAATAACGTAAAGAACCTCGGCGTTATTTTTGACCGAGACTTGACATTTAAATCCCATATTAAACAGGTTTCTAGGATTTCTTTCTTTCACCTCCGGAATATTGCTAAAATTAGAAACATCCTGTCCAGGAGTGATGCTGAGAAACTAGTCCATGCATTTGTTACCTCAAGGCTGGACTACTGTAAATCTTTACTATCAGGTAGTCCACAAAATGCCATTAAAAGCCTTCAGTTGATCAAAAATGCGGCAGCAAGAGTTTTGATGAATATTAAAAAGAGAGATCACATTTCTCCTGTTTTAGCTTCCCTTCATTGGCTCCCTGTTAAATCCAGAATAGAATTTAAGATCCTTCTTCTTACATACAAAGCCCTTAATAATCAAGCTCCATCATACATCAGAGATCTAATTGTTCCTTATGTTCCTAACAGAGCCCTTCGCTCTCAGACTGCAGGTTTACTTGTAATTCCTAGGATTTCTAAAAGTAGAATGGGAGGCAGATCTTTTAGTTATCAGGCTCCTCTCCTGTGGAACCAGCTCCCAGCTTTAGTCCGTGAGGCAGACACTCTGTTTACTTTTAAGGCCAGGCTTAAAACTTTCCTTTTTGATAAAGCTTATAGTTAGAGTGGCTAAGGTCATCCTGAGCTATCTCTGTAGTTATGCTGCTATAGGCTTAGACTGCTGGAGGACAGACTTACCAATTTTCTTCACTCTGCTACTTCCTTTTCTCCTACTACTCTCCAGTTGTATTACAGTACATTCTGTTATTTCGACTGTTAACTTTGTTTTCTCTCAGTGTTTTTCTCTCCATAGAAGATATACCTGGTCTGGTATCCTGCTTGGCTGCAATGCCCTGTTGGACGGGGGGCATCGACTGGGATGATCCTCCCAGTTACTGAACATCCACTGTGTCCTGTTATCAACTTTTTACTTTCTGTAACATAGAAGGTTCTCTTACATCAGATCTTCTGTTCCTTCTGTGTTTCTGCTCTGTCTTCTCAAACCCCCAGACGGTCGGGGCAGATTGCCGCTCCTACTCAGCCTGGTTCTGTTTGAGGTTTCTTCCTGTTAAAGGGGAGTTTTTACTCTCCACCGTCGGTACATGCTTGCTCAGTATGAGGGATTGCTGAAGGATTGCTGTGGTTGGAAAGTCTGCATCAACGGGGCCCAACCTCACGCCAATGACTGACGCAATCTGCTGGGATTCCTTAAATAGGAAACTTTTTAACTGATTGGAATGTTTGTATAAATGTATTGAAATGACTTCTTGTTAAGTGCCTTGAGATGACATCTGTTGTGAATTGGCGCTATATAAATAAACTGAATCCTAGGAACTACAAGTAAACCTGCAGTCTGAGAGCGAAGTGCTCTGTTAGGAACATATGGAATAATTAGATCTCTGATGTATGATGGAGCTTGATTATTAAGGGCTTTGTATGTAATAAGAAGGATCTTAATTTCTATTCTGGATTTAACAAGGAGCCAATGAAGGGAAGCTAAAACAGGAGAAATGTGATCCCTTCTTTTTAATATTCATCAGAACTCTTGCTGCCGCATTTTGGATCAACTGAAGGCTTTTAATGGCATTTTGTGGACTACCTGATAGTAAGGAATTACAGTAGTCCAGCCTTGAGGTAACAAATGCATGGACTAGTTTCTCAGCATCACTCCTGGACAGGATGTTTCTAATTTAAGCAATATTCCAGAGGTGAAAGAAGGAAATCCTAAAAAACCTGTTTAATATGGGATTTAATATGGCACTTTTAAATGTCCGCTCTCTGCTGAATAAAACTTTTATAATAAATGACCTAATTTTAGATCATAATATACATTGTTTATTTTTAACAGAAACATGGCTGAGTAAAGATGCCCCTGTTGTTCTTACAGAGGCCTCCCCACCAAATTTTAACTTATTCACTTATTCCACGAGGAGTTGCAAAAGGGGAGGCGGAACTGCTTTTATTAGTTCATCAACGCTTTCTGCCAAACCTGTTTTATTTGATAATTTTAGTACTTTTGAATATAATGCAACTGTTTTTAGCACTCCTCAGATTTTATGTGTCACAGTTTACAGGCCTCCTAAAAAGAGCGCAATTTTTATTCAAGAATTTTCAGAGTTTTTATAAATTTTGTACAACTCCTTTGAAAGGATCATTTTAGCTGGTGATTTTAATCTACACATGGATAACCTTTTAGACCCTTTATAACCAGAATTTGTAAATATTTTTAATTATATGGATTTTAGTCAGCATGTCATGAGGCCAACTCACAACAGAGGACACACCCTGGACTTGGTCATCACGCATGGCCTGTCCACCCGTGTGTCCTCTGTTGTTGACTTGGCTGTCTCTGACCATTACTGCGTGTTTTTTAACATCACCAGTTTTATCCAGCAGGAGACCTCTGTGAGAACTGTCAGGAAGCGCCATCTAACCCCTGAAGTGGCTGCAGGTTTTCTAGAAGTTTTCCAAAAGTTTCCTCCTACTCTCTTACCTGCCCCCTGTGATTTTATCGCCAGTGATTTTAACAGAAGACTTCAGTCCGCTCTTGACCTGCTGGCTCCACTTAGAGTGAAACGCTCACATTCAAAACTTGCAGCGCCATGGAGAAATAACAATCTTAAAAAACTAAAGAGGGACTGCAGGGCGGCAGAGAGAAAATGGAGAAAAAATAAAACCACGATAAACCATCAATTATACACAGAACTTCTGAAATCCTATAATAATGCTGTTAGAAATTCAAGAAATGCTTACTTTGCAAAAATCATATCAGACAATAAAAATAATCCTAAAATTCTTTTTTCCACTATTGATAAAATGTTTAACTGTACTACTAATGCATATCAGAAAACCCCCTCAAACACTCTTTGTGAGGAGTTCGCAGACCACTTCAGAGGGAAGGTAGACACCATCAGATGTAATATTTTATCTTCTCAGTGTAACATGGTTTTAGACAAATCTGAATGTGTGTCTCTACCAGAGGAAACGCTGGACAGTTTTGTCCTGGTAGAAGCTGGGACTCTTGATAATGTTTTCTCCTCAGTGAGGCCCACCACATGTGTTTTGGACCCGATTCCCACTTCATTTTTTAAGCCATTTTATGAATCTTTTAGGGATGAGATTTTAACCATGATGAATTGCTCCCTTCAGACGGGGGTCTTTCCTGCCGCCTTTAAAGGGGCGGAAGTGAAGCCCCTGCTGAAGAAGAGCAATTTAGATTTTAATGATTTTAATAATTTTAGACCAGTATCTAACTTACCATTTTTAAGCAAGGTTTTAGAAAAGCTTGTTTTAATTCAACTTAATGATTTTATTAATGAGCACAATGTCCTGGAGAAATTTCAGTCTGGTTTTAGGGTGAACCACAGCACAGAGACGGCCCTTCTGAAGATTTTAAATGATTTTAGAATAAATTATGACGCTCAGAAGGTGACAGTGTTGGTTCTACTGGATCTAAGCGCTGCCTTCGATACAGTAGACCACACTATTCTTTTAACTCGTTTAAAACAGATCGGCCTCTCTGGTGCTGTTCACAAATGGTTTACATCCTATCTCACAGACAGGACTTTTATGGTAAGTTTAGATACCTGCTCTTCTAGGGTCCACAGGATCACATGTGGTGTGCCCCAGGGTTCAATTTTAGGCCCAGTGCTTTTTAACCTTTATATGCTCCCTCTTGGCAGCGTCATCAGGAGACATGGAGTTAACTTTCACAGTTATGCTGATGAAACACAGTTATACATCTCCATGTCTCCCGATGACACACGGCCAATGGATGCACTTTTTAACTGCATTTTAGACATTAAATCCTGGATGGCAGAAAACTTTCTCCAGCTCAACCAGGACAAAACTGAAGTTTTAGTCATCGGTCCTGAGGCTCAGAGAGAGAAACTTTAACCAAAACTACAATCACTGTCTTTTAATCCCTCTTTACAAGTGAGGAACCTGGGCGTGATTTTTGACTCTGAGCTGACTTTTATTCCTCACATAAAAAGTATCACTAAAATAGGTTTTTATCAACTAAAGAACATCGCCAGAGTCCGCCCCATTCTCTCTCGGGCCAATACGGAGACACTGATGCATGCTTTTATCACCAGTAGAATTGATTACTGTAATGCCCTGCTTTCTGGTCTCCCAAAAAGAGTATATCAGGTTTACAACTACTACAAAATTTAGCAGCAAGTGTCCTGACGAAGACCAGGAGGCGGGAGCACATTACACGGGTCTTAAAATCATTGCATCGGCTCCCCGTATGTTTTAGGATCGATTTTAAGGTTCTTTTAATGGTTTTTAAGTGTCTTAATGGTCTTGGGCCTTCTTATCTCTCTGAACTGCTTTTACCATATAAACCTTTGCGGTCTCTGCGCTCCTCTGGCAGCCGTCTCCTTGTCATCCCAAAAGTCAGGACACACAAGCATGGTGAGGCGTCTTTCCAGTTTTATGGCCCTCACCTCTGGAACAGGCTGCCAGAGGACCTCAGGGCCGCAGAGATAGTTCATGTTTTTAAGAGCAGGCTCAAGACTCACCTTTTTAGCTTAGCTTTTAACTGATTATTATTTATTACTGTCTGTTTAATTGCTGTGAATGTTTTATATGATTATATTTTTATCGGATTTACCATTTAATCTTAGCACATTAATTTACTGTTTATTTTTATACTTTAATTTATCTTAATCCCCGTTCCAGTGTTTCCTCTGTGGGAGCCCTCTGCCCCGGGAGGGGTGGTATGAAAAGCACTTTATAAATAAAGTTTGATTTGATTTGATTTTGAAATGTCAAGTCTTGGTCAAAAATAACGCTGAGGTTCTTTACGTTCATATTCTTCATCAGGATTTATGGATAAATATAGTTGTGTATCATCGGCATAGCTGTGGAAATTTTTCCCATGCTGTCTAAAGATTCTACCAATTGGAAGCATATATATGGTGAAAAGAATTGGTCCAAGCACAGAACCCTGTGGAACTCCACAAGTAACCCTTGAGAGTGAAGAAGATTGATCATTTAAAGCAATCAATTTGTCCAACTGCATGGAAGAATGCAGTTGTAGTTCCCATTTTTAAGGCAAGGGAACCAACTGATGTAGCCAACTATAGACCCATCAGTATTTTGCCGGAGGCATCAAAGACTGTAGAAAAAGTGGTAACTGAGCAGTTAACCGACTTTCTACATTCTGGACAAACACTTCATCCAATGCAATTTGGTTTTAGGAAAAAATATTTGACCGAAATGGCTACCTGCTATTTTGTTAAAAGAATCAAATCAACACTAGACAGTGGGAGTGCTGTAGGAGCTGTTTTTTTGGATTTGAAAAAAGCTTTCGACACAGTAAATCATAATGTTCTCCTCTCTAAGTTGTCAATTTAAATTTTTTCTGATGATGCTATGAAATGGATGGAGTCCTATCTCACCATGAGAAGACAAAGCACCAGAGATGGGAATAAAATGTCATCATTTAGTAACTGTTCTGTTGGCGTCCCGCAAGGCTCAGTCTTAGGGCCTTTGTTATTTAGTCTATATGTTAACGACCTACCACTAGCATGTCCTGAAGTTGACAGCCAAATGTATGCAGATGACAAAGTCATCCTGGCACATGGATGAGACAGATATGAAGTGGCAACCAAATTAACAGCAGCAATGGCAAAGATTGCCACCTGGCTTTCTGAGTCTTGCCTGACACTTAACGTCAGTAAAACTGCGTGTATGTATTTTTATAAAAGGAAAAATCAAAATCAGCCAGATGCCATTGTAAATGGGGAAAAGGTCCAGATTGTGTCACACTTTAAATATCTGGGAGTTACTCTTAATTCACAGTTTTCTTTTAAGAAACATATAAAGGTGACAATTTTATTGGAGTGTGCTATAGAAGGAACAGTATTACAAACCTGCTTAAGTCTTTTAAAAGTCCGTCATATATCCAAATCCACCTTAAAGAAATTTACTTCCGTATTGGACGCCTTGATTTTTGTCTGTGCCTCTTTAAGACCCTCCTATTCATTCTGACACTCCCCCTTCAGTTCGTCACATACCGTGCATCATCGCAGCATGCACAGAGTCGGAAAGAAAAACCTACAAAAGACGTGCAGCTGCAGCTGGTGTGTTATATTTACTGCACCTGGGACTCAGCCGGAGTTGTGAGGGGTAGGGGAGCTCTGCAGGGTCGAGGCTCTCGGCTGAGTACGTAAGGTCGGAGGAGGAGATGGGTGGAAAAGGCGGGGATAGGTTGGAGCAGGCGTTTCAGCAACCCCGAGAACTACCAGCAGAGACTCAAAGATTACTCTAACATGAGTGAATGGGTCAGAGCAACACTTCAGGTATGTTTCAATGAGGTAAAGACAGGTTCTCAGGATATAAAGCTTCAGAAAGTCAATTTTGCATAATACCCCCCCTTTAAGAAATTTTAGACACATTCGTAATCAGTTACCTCTAGATGCTGCCAAATTGTACATGCACTTAATGATCTTTTCACATTTTGCATATTGCATCACCAGTTGGTCACAAACCGGAAAAATAATACTTGCTCCACTATAAACGCTATATAAACAAACTCTCAAAGTATTAGACAAAAAGCCATCAGGTTATCACTATTGCAACATCATCCAAAAGCACAAACTGTTGACTTTTGAAAATTTCATGCGCTTTGCCAATGTTTGTTTAGTGTACAGAGTAATTAATAATCTGGCTGCACCTCCATTAGAGCAGTTCATATCATTACTCTCAGACCGTAGGAGAACCACCAGGGCGGCTAGTAGAGGTCACTGTGTCGTACAGCATAGACATACTGAGTTTGGCAGATCAGCTTTCTCTATCAGAGCCTCCAACAACTGGAACTCAGTACCAAATGATATCAGAGACATCAGTACATTTACTGGTTTTAAAAATAAGATAAAATAATGGCTAAAATCTATGCAATCGTGTACCCATTAATGATAAACTAAAAAAACTCATTTTTTGTCGTATCCTAACATTGCATTGTTGTGTCTATTAATATTGCATCTAATTTGTCCTGTTGTGTTTTACTGTGTTTTTAACAGTGTAAACTTGTTGTCTGAATGACTACTTGCTTGATGATAGTTTATGGAATATTTATGTGTCTGTTGGATAAATTGTATGTTATCTCTTTCTGCCCAGGGACTACAGATGAAATTTAGCTTAAAGCTCATTCTGGTATGGCCGAGTGCCATCCACTGTCCCTGTTAAATAAACAAATAATAAAAAAAATAAAATAGTAAAACATTCATAAAATGTAATCAATTAAAACATGCAGAGCAATTAAACAGACAATGGACTGGCGACCTGTCCAGGGTGTACCCCGCCTCTCGCCCCTTGACTGCTGGAGATAGGCACCAGCTGGGAATTGTTGGAGGTTCTGGCACTGCAGAATATGAAAAAAAACAAAGAAAAAAAACAGTAATGTTTTGATTTGGGAATTTTTCACCAAACATGTATAAAAAAGCTGTATCCATCTAAAATGCTCAATGTAGGATTATGTCAGAGAAACAGAATATACATTTAATTTATATTTAAAAGCATTTTTATCAAACCTTTCCAATATTACCTATATTTATCAGCATTATTAAGTAATTTTAAATGCCCTTAGGGTCACAAAATAAAATAAGAACCACACTACAGCTTGTCAAAGTTATTAAAAATCATAAATGTGTTGTGTTTGTAAATGGCATTTTAAAAACCACTTTTTTCCCTTCATTCTCTGTTATTTAGCTTTTATTATGATTTTTCCATTCTTCTACATAAACACTAAGGAAAACTAAAATAGTAAAACGGTCTATGCAAAATATGGCCGCGAACACACACGCACACACATACAATGCGCTTTAAGACCTCTTCTGTCCTCAATTTAGACCAAGAATAAACAACCGGCGAGGCAAAAGAAAAGAGTAAATGTGTCATTAATAAAAAGAAAGACGAGCTAATTGTGTTGCATGCTCGGGAAAAATCAAAAATCCATTAGAGCGAGGGAAAGGGACGCTGAACATGGCTTTTTGAAAAACAGATGATGTCTCACAAAAGAAGAAAAACCAAGAGCGCTTTTACCTCTAATTTGCTCCTATATCCTTGATTTAAGATGGTCTTCTTGTGCGGCTCTGTTTGTGTGTGTGCGTGCTTAAATGAGTGTTGTGCTCTGCTTAATGCATGCCAATGAGTCAGGCAACTTTATCTAATCTCCATAAATGGCCATACAGTTCAGGAAGGTCAGCCACACACACACGTTACTCACACACACAAATACATCCCAACGAGAAAGAGCAGAAGGAGACAATAATTGAGAGAAATTAGAAGAAATGATGGAAGGGACTGGTCGGCAGAAAGAGGAACGAGAGAGACAGAATGGACTCTGGGGTGAAACAATTAGCTCCGTCATTTAGTATTTGTACGGCTTTTCCAGCTTAGAAAGGTCAGTGCGCTCCTACGAATGAGAAATCATTCTCCCACACAGTGAAGAAAGGAAGAAAGGCCCATTTCTTCAATCTCTCCTTGCAAAGTAGACCAACATGAAGGAAACTCTTGCTAAAGTTTGATGGTACTGCTGCATCAATACCAGCAATGAGAAAATATATGAACCAGAAAAAAATTCATTCAAACATTGAAACTAAATCATAGTAAATAAACTCAGCAAAAAAAGAAACATCCCTTTTTCAGGACAGTGTATTTCAACAAGAATGTTTTAAAAATCCAAATAACTTTACAGATCTTCATTGTTAAGGGTTTAAACAATGTTTTCCATGCATGTTCAATTAACCATAATCAATTAATTAACATGCACCTGTGGAAAGGTCGTTAAGACCTTAACAGCTTACAGAAAGTAGGCATTTAAGGCCACAGTTCTAAAAACGGAGGACACTAAAGAGACTTGTCTACCAACTGTGAAAAACACCCAAAGAAAGATGCCAAGGGGTCCCTGCTCATCTGCGTGAACGTGCATTAGGCATGCTGCAGGGAGGCATGAGGACTGCTGATGTGGCTAGGGCAATAAATTGCCATGTCCACACTGTGAGACGCCTAAGACTGCGCTACAGGGAGATGGGAAGGACGGCTGATCATCCTCGCAGTGGAAGACCACGTGTAACAACACCTGCACAGGATCGGTACATCCGAATATCACACCTGCGTGACAGGTACAGGATGGCCACAACAACTGCCCGAGTCACACCAGGAACACACAATCCTTCCATCAGTGCTCAGACTGTCCGCAACAGGCTGAGAGAGGCTGGACTGAGGGCTTGTAGGCCTGTTGTAAGCCAGGTCCTTACCAGACATCACTAGCAACAACCTATGGGCACAAACCCACCTTCGCTGGACCAGACAGGAGTGGCAAAAAGTGCTCTTCACTGATGAGTCACGGTTTTGTCTCACCAGGGGTGATGGATGGATTCGTGTTTATCGTTGAAGGAATGAGCGTTACACCGAGGCCTGTACCCTGGAGCGGGATCGATTTGGAGGTGGGGGGTCCGTCATGGTCTGGGGCGGTATATCACATCACCATCGGACTGAGCTTGTTGTCATTGCAGGCAATCTCAATGCCTGGCGGTACAGGGAAGACATCCTCCTCCCTCATGTGGTACCCTTTATGCATGCTCATCCGGACATGATCCTCCAGCAGGACAATGCCACCAGCCATACTGCTCGTTCTGTGCGTGAGTTTCTGCATGACAGCAATGTCAGTGTTCTGCCATGGCCAGCGAAGAGCCCGGATCTCAATCCCATTGAGCACGTCTGGGACCTGTTGGATCGCAGGGTGAGGGCTAGGGCCATTCCCCCCAGAAATGTCCAGGAACTTGCAAGTGCCTTGGTGGAAGAGTGGGGTAACATCTCACAGCAAGAACTGACAAATCTGGTCCAGTCCATGAGGAGGAGATGCACTGTAGTACTTCAAGAAGCTGGTGGCCACACCAGATACTGACTGGTACTTTTGATTTTGAGCCTCCCTTCATTCAAGGACACATTATTCTATTTCTGTTAGTCACATGTCTGTGAAACATTTTTAGTTTATGTCTTATGGTGTTGACTCTTTTAGTGTTCATACAAATATTTACACACATTAAGTTTACTGAAAGTAAAAACAGTTGAAAGTCAGAGGACGTTTCTGTTTTTGCTGAGTTTAGTTTCAGTCACTGCCCATTTAGAAGTTACATGTGTCCTTCACAAAGCCTCTCAAAGCTTTGCAATGAGTCCTGTAATTCACCAAGATGCTAAGTAAACGGATTTCTTGCCCAAAAAGCTAAACTTCTTCCAATATTTAGGTAGGTGGAACTTTTGCTACAGTTCTGACTAGCATGTCATGTTTTGGAACTATTTCACCAGAATACTAGTGAGCCTGGCTGTGATTATATAAACCAGGTGTATCCAGAATGGAGGGATTCCAGATTGGCCTGCCATCAAAATGTTCTCCGGGAAGATAGAGCAGATGAAAGTTGTTGTTTTTTCAACTGTAAATTTATTTTTGCTTTTTTTTGGCCCGCAGGTATGTTCACTTTTATTTTGGGACACTCTGCAAATCGCATGGAAACAAATTATATAAAGCAGTGCTGTTAGGACTCCGTGGTTGAGTGCTGAGTTCGTGGGTGTGTTTGTGTGTCTCCTTCTCTTCAGGGTGCGACTGGCAGAAGCTGCACTAGGCGTGCCTCATTAGACTAAGTGCTGCAGCTTAAAAGAGGAGCAGTTCCCTGAGGCTGACGTCGGATGGTTCACTCAACTAGAGTGGCAACAGGCCAACATTTGACTCTGTTGAAGTTCCTTTTGGAGATTATTGATTGTCTAAAGAAGTAATACTCACCTTCCTTTTCCTCCATGCAGGTTCTTGTCCTTCATGTTCCTTCCTCGTCCTCGATGTCTCGTTCCAGTCCAAATCCTCTGTGTTCCGTTCACTTTCTGGATTTCCTCTGGTCAGCCTTAACGCTGCTCCTCTCTGAGTTCTCCGGTAACACCCGCTTATTTTCCATTCCAGCTGTTCTCCTGCCTGTCCACCCTCCAACACAATTCCACCTACAATAAGGAGACAATGAATCAAACATCTCACAAAACACCCACAACCGGCCAACCTCAATCGATGGCTTTCTACTCACCACCTCCAGGAAACAGCTCCACTCATCCCACAGTAAAATATTCTACTTCAATCACTGCACCTTCCTGGAAAAAAAGATTCACTACCAATCACTTATCACTTACCTGTCATCCTGTTTGGATTCCACAGCTGATGACACCCATTACCCTATAGAAAGTGTCTTGCCCACGGCCAAAATTAAATGGATTAAAAATTAAGCCAACAAAAGCAAATGATGGAAATCTCATAAAAATAAATACAACTTTGACTGAACAGAAAAATAAATCTATTAAATGTGGTTTATTAAACATAAGATCTCTCTCCTAAAAGACTTTGTTAGTAAATGACTTGATTTGTGATAATCACATTGATTTCCTTTGTCTCACAGAAACCTGGTTGCAGCAGGAGGATTATGTCAGTATAAATGAGTCAACTCCTTCCAGTCATTAAAATTTTCAAATTCCTAGAAATACTGGGCGAGTGGGAGGAGTTGCAACCATTTTCCGTTCTGATTTACTAATTAGTCCCAGACCAATTGATAGCTACAGTTCTTTTGAACATCTAACCCTTAATTTTCCTCATCCAAGTTGCAAAACATTAAGACCATTTTTGTTTGTGGTTTTGTATCGTCCACCAGGCCCTTACTCTCAATTCTTGGATCAGATCTCACATTTTTTATCTGATTTAGTATTAAATACTGATAGGGTTATTATAGTGGGGGACTTTAATATTCATGTGGATACTGAAAGAGATTGCCTAAATGCAGCCTTTAATGCTATTTTTGACTCAATTGGCTTTACTACAAAAGTACAGGGATCGACCCACTCGGGTAAACACACTTTGGACCTTTTACTGACATACGGTATTGAGTGTGAGGAAATAACAGTCCACCCACATAACCCGGTCTTGTCTGACAGCTTCTTAATAACTTTTGAATTTACTTTAACTGACCATCTTAAATCTGAAAGAAAATTTCATTATAGTAGAGCTTTATCAGACAATGATGTAACAATTTTTAAAGAATCTGTTCCATTCTTACTTTCCTTAGTGTCTCAGGGTAACACAGTGGATGGCAGCAATTCTATCTCTAACCCTTCAGTAATTGATGATCTGGTTCACAGCGTTACGTCCTCATTGCGTTTGGCATTAGATAGTGTAGCCCCCTTAAAAAAGAAAGTGGCTAGCCACAGGAGGCTGACTCCTTGGTTCAATGCAGAGTTGCGTACTTTAAAGCAGAATATTAGGAAGTTGGAGAGAAAATGGTGCTCTACACACCTAGAGGATTCCTATTTAACCTGGAATAACAGTCTACTGCTGTATAAAAAGACCCTTCGACAAGCTAGAACAGCATATTTTTCATCATTAATAGAGGCGAATGAAAACAATCCTAGGTTTCTTTTTAGTACAGTTGCCAAACTTTCACAGAGTCATAGCTCTGTTGAGCCAACTATTCCCCCAGCTCTTAGCAGTGATGATTTTATAGGATTCTTCATAAATAAAATTTATTCTATTAAAAATAAAATCATTGGCATCCTCCCAAACATGATTACTTCTTCCTCAGTAAATGAGGCAGTATCTGAAAGAACTGTAGAACCTCAGTTGTGCTTAGGCTGTTTTGATTCAGTCGAGCTTTCGGAATTATCAAAAATATTAGCCTCATCTAAACCTTCAACTTGTATGTTGGACCCAATTCCAACCAAATTATTTAAAGAAGTGTTCCATTTGGTTCCTGGCCCCATTTTGGATATGTTGAATCTATCCTTAGTAAACGGATACGTACCACAGGAATTTAAAATAGCTGTAATTAAACCTTTACTCAAGAAACCTCCCAAGATCAAGATGACTTAGTGAATTACAGACCTATATCTAACCTTCCTTTCTTATCCAAATTCCTTGAGAAAATTGTTGCTAATCAAGTCTGTGAGCATCTAAACAGTAACGAGCTGTTTGAAGAGTTTCAGTCAGGTTTTAGAGCTCATCATAGCACTGAAACAGCACTGGCGAAGGTTACTAATGATTTTCTCATGGCCTCAGATAAGGGACTTGTGTCTGTACTGGTTTTGTTAGATCTCAGTGCTGCTTTTGACACAGTCGATCACAATATTCTCTTAGAAAGGCTTGAACATGTTGCAGGGATCAAAGGAACAGCACTAGGCTGGTTTAAATCATATTTCTCTGATAGATTCCTGTTTGTTCATCTAAATGATAAATCTTCTTCACTCTTAAGGGTTACTTGTGGAGTTCCACAGGGTTCTGTGCTTGGACCAATTCTTTTCACCATATATATGCTCCTAATTGGTAGAATCATTAGACAGCATGGGATAAATTTCCACAGCTATGCAGATGATACACAACTATATTTATCCATAAATCCTGATGAACCCAGTCAGTTAGGTAGATTATAGGCATGTCTGGAAGACATAAAAACATGGATGACCCTAAACTTTTTGCTTTTAAATTCTGACAAAACAGAAGTCGCTGTCTTTGGACCAGAAGTTCTTAAACAGAAACTAATTAGTCAATCACTTCATCTGGATGGCATTAAATTGGCCCCCAGTAATAACGTAAAGAACCTCGGCGTTATTTTTGACCTCGACTTGACATTTAAGATAGGACTCCATCCATTTCATAGCATCATCAGAAAAATTTAAATTTGTCAACTTAGAGATGAAAACATTATGATTTACTGTGTCGAAAGCTTTTTTCAAATCCAAAAAAACAGCTCCTACAGCACTCCCACTGTCTAGTGTTGATTTGATTCTTTTAACAAAATAGCAGGTAGCCATTTCGGTTAAAATATTTTTTCCTAAAACCAAATTGCATTGGATGAAGTGTTTGTCCAGAATGTAGAAAGTCGGTTAACTGCTCAGCTAACACTTTTTCTACAGTCTTTGATGCCACCGGCAAAATACTGATGGGTGTATAGTTGGCTACATCAGTTGTTTCCCTTGCCTTAAAAATGGGAACTACAACTGCATTCTTCCATGCAGTTGGACAAATTGATTGCTTTAAATGATCAATCTTCTTCACTCTCAAGGGTTACTTGTGGAGTTCCACAGGGTTCTGTGCTTGGACCAATTCTTTTCACCATATATATGCTTCCAATTGGTAGAATCTTTAGACAGCATGGGACAAATTTCCACAGCTATGCCGATGATACACAACTATATTTATCCATAAATCCTGATGAAGAATATGAACGTAAAGAACCTCGGCGTTATTTTTGACCAAGACTTTTAAATCCCATATTAAACAGGTTTCTAGGATTTTCTTCTTTCACCTCCGGAATATTGCTAAAATTAGAAACATCTTTTCCAGGAGTGATGCTGAGAAACTAGTCCATGCATTTGTTACCTTAAGGCTGGACTACTGTAATTCTTTACTATCAGGTAGTCCACAAAATGCCATTAAAAGCCTTCAGTTGATCCAAAATGCGGCAGGAAGAGTTCTGATGAATATTAAAAAGAGAGATCACATTTCTCCTGTTTTAGCTTCCCTTCATTGGCTCCCTGTTAAATCCAGAATAGAATTTATGGTCCTTCTTCTTACAAACAAAGCCCTTAATAATCAAGCTCCATCATACATCAGAGATCTAATTGTTCCATATGTTCCTAACAGAGCCCTTCGCTCTCAGACTGCAGGTTTACTTGTAGTTCCTAGGATTTCTAAAAGTAGAATGGGAGGCAGATCTTTTAGTTATCAGGCTCCTCTCCTGTGGAACCAGCTCCCAGCTTTAGTCCGTGAGGCAGACACTCTGTTTACTTTTAAGGCCAGGCTTAAAACTTTCCTTTTTGATTAAGCTTATAGTTAGAGTGGCTAAGGTCATCCTGAGCTATCTCTGTAGTTATGCTGCTATAGGCTTAGACTGCTGGAGGACAGACTTACCAATTTTCTTCACTCTGCTACTTCCTTTTCTCCTACGACTCTCCAGTTGTATTACAGTACATTCTGTTATTTCGTCTGTTAACTTTGTTTTCTCTCAGTGTTTTTCTCTCCATAGAAGATATACCTGGTCTGGTATTCTGCTTGGCTGCAATGCCCTGTTGGACAGGAGGGCATCGACTGGGATGATCCTCCCAGTAACTGAACATCCACTGTGTTCTGTTATCAACTTTTTACTTTCTGTAACATAGAAAGTTATCTTATATCAGATCTTCTGTTCCTTCTCTGTTTCTGCTCCGTCTTCTCAAACCCCCAGACGGTCGTGGCAGATGGCCACTCCTACTGAGCCTGGTTCTGTTGGAGGTTTCTTCCTGTTAAAGGGGAGTTTTTCCTCTCCACCGTCGCTACATGCTTGCTCAGTAGGAGGGATTGCTGAAGGATTGCTGTGGTTGGAAAGTCTGCATCAACGGGGCCCATCCTCACGCCAATGACTGACGCAATCTGCTGGGATTCCTTAAATAGGAAACTTTTTAACTGATTGGAATGTTTGTATTTATGTATTGAAATGACTTCTTATTTAGTGCCTTGACATGACATCTGTTGTGAATTGGCGCTATATAAATAAACTGAATTGAATTGAATTGAATTGACATCTCCTTCCAGCTCCAGAACCATTTCAATTAAACGTTGAAAAACAGTTTTTGCTGTCTATGGTTGTTGCCTGATTCAGAGCCTCTGCCTATCATTATGACATAACCAGCAGTTAAAGGAAGTAGTTAAAAGTCTTCTTTTCTCAAGATAATCAGCCCAAGTTGAGAATAATATTTACTGTCACTTTAGCGGTAGTACAGTAATATCAGAGCCTGGCATAGACAGGCTAGGAGGCTACCTAGGGCACCACCTGCTGGAGGGGACTCCAGTGCAAGCCCAAAAAAGTTTTTTTTATTATTTAGAAAAAATATTTATATCACATACAGTATAAGCAGTTTGCTTGTCTATCTAGCGCTGTGCTGTTTTGCTGACATAAATGTAAAGGAAATATTGAATTCAGAAAGTGATAAAATACAACAACCTCTGTAATTTTCTACTTAATTTTGCATATCCTGAACGTGTCCTGCAGCACAGCATCATCCTCTGTGGAATGAAAGGGGGTGAATCTCAGAACAGGTTGCATAGCATTGATAGATGTAAAACAATCCAATATTTTCATCATGAAAAAAAAGCCCAAGACATCGGGTGTGGCTTTTTAAAATGATCGGACCTCTTGTCCATGATCTCATGTGTAGAGCATGCTGGGGCGCCAAACAACAATCTTGCCTAGGGCACCAAAAACACTAGGGCCAGCTCTGAGTAATAGTTTTTAAATAATTATTTTGGGAAACATCTACCTTTTTCACCCACAGTGAAACTACTGACATACAGATATACTGATTCAGAACTTGTAGACTTTTCAGTGGAATGTAACTCCAAATTATTAGTGGAAAATTTTCTGACTTCTTGATTTTTTTTTCATAGAGTATATCTGAAATATTTGAGAGAAAATGTAAATGGAGAAGCTGATATACCTGAGCTATATACACCACAGGCTGAAGATGAGGAAAGCAGTGGATGTTAGCTTCTGAGGTAGAACCAAGATGGTTTTTACTTTGTGTATTAATGCATATTAAGGTATATTTGGTTTTCGAACTATTAAAATAGGCAGCTAAAAGCATCTTTAGAGTGGGTCTCAACTATTTGAGGATTTCAGCCATTCACGGGCTGTTGTGCTACCCAGCTCCCGTGAGGTCCACTGTACAGTAAAACAAGAAAAAACAATCACTGGTAAAGCCCTGCAGTCAGAAGTTTGCAAATGGTTATTTATAAAATTTAATAACAGGGCAAAATGAGATTATTTGCATTGATAGAGGGCATATAGAAAGGAAAAATCACAGTATAAATAATAGTGCATTTAATTACCGTAGAAACATTATATTTCCACTCAACTGATTACTATGTTCATGTTGACTGGCTGGCCACAGACCCTGCCAGGGTTAGAATCTGCTTTATCCGTGTCCCCAAACCTTGTGTTGCTTCTTCCTTTTAAGCAAGGTTCAGTCAAGCTAAAACCAAAACCTGATTCGTCTCTTGGATTATTTGGCTCTTACCTAGAGTCAGGAATCATTTCTTTTTGTGATGTAGGAGGACCAAGTTGTACAACTGTCTCTGTATTTTACAGAATATTCTGGAGTTATGGTTTCCATTTTGATGTACCGATCAATCTACATTCTTTCACTCGTCTACGGTCATGAGATCTGGATCACGAGCAAAAGAACAAGATCCCAGATTCAAGGAGCTGAAATGAGTCCCTGGTTCTCCTCAATTAAATTAGTTTGTTGAGGTAGTTCGTGCATTTGTTCAATATGCCTACTAGAGGCGTCCCTTTGGACAGGCCCAGAACCTTTTGGTTTGGCTGGGGGTTGTTGGTGGGAGAGTGTGTTACAGAAATATTCCAAGGTTATGTCAATTAATTATTTAAGTAATTATTAGTAAAGGCATCTGGGGAATATGGCATAATTATTAGAGTCAGGAAAGAGGCCTTTCATCTACTGTGTTCTATCTGCAGGACTCCTCAGCTGTGAGGAGCGTTTTGGTTAACCTTGCAATGAGTTCAAGTGTTGCCCTAAACGGGCTCATGTACAAGACTGGCCTTAGTAATATATAAGGAACACCAAACCAGACTCCAGCCTAATTTATATGGAAGGAAGGATTTGACAGCACCTCGATGTGAGTTAAAACTCATGGGTGGTCAAGTGTTTTCTTACAAAATCCTAAAATTTCAAAAGTAGCTGTTGGTTTTGGATACGGGTCAAATGGGCAATTGCTCAGGACTGCATTAGAAGTGGGGTGCACTGGCACCCTATTTTAAAAACACAACAACTTATTATCAGTTATGGAAACGTCACAAGTTTTCTAACCGTTCAGGCATTAGCAGTCAACAGGGTGTTCATGTGTCCCATTTGTTGTTTTGCTGCTGGGAACAGGGAGACCAGATTAAGTTTGGTGTCAATCCAACTGTCCCCACCTCAGGTGAGGTTAAGGTTATCCTCTACTTCCTATAGTTTAAGTGTTTATGTTTAGCTATAACCAAATGATAAATTCTAAAACCCAGTATGGATGGTCCAGGGCTGTAGTAGGGCTCCCATGTTGTTTTCTATGTGTTATTGTTATGTTGCTATGTGAGAATTCTTTCCATATTACAGTGAGGCAAGAGGGAGTTTCCTTGTAAGGTAAACAAACTGGTCATGTACAGCTGTGATAGGTAGAATGTGAAATTGAACAGGACATAGTTTATATTTGGTCTTTTTAGTGTCTCGGTATGTGACTGGGCCTACTTTACTGCTGTCGCAGTAATCTTCCTTTCATTTTAAGAGAGGTAATTGTCTCTTTCTTTCTCTCCCTTTTCGTACTGCATGGTTCTGATTTTGTAGTCTTCGCTCTGCTTTAATTTGGATCCCTGTGTGACACCTGGTTAAAAAGGGCCTCAGGGGTGGGTTAGCAATTTATATGTATGTGCATACCTTACGTGTGTGTGGTGCCACTTTTAGGCCATCTGGTGGCGACACGTAGGAAAACATTGAACCACTGCCTGTATTTGCCTCAACTTCAATGTCAGATCTGATAAAACATCTTTAGAATACAATAATGTTCACAGTAGAATATGACATTGGACATCAAAGAGAGCTGTCATTCACTCCATGTGAAATTTTCCTGCAGTCTAAATAAAACTCAACAATCTTGAGTTGTCCAACTGACTTTACATGCACTAAAAGGTTAATTGAAAGTTGCGGTATATATCGGCAATCTGAGAAGCAACAGTTTGTCTTTGATTCTCAAAATAAACACAATTGCGTAAAAGAAAAACTCACATCGCATCACACCTGACCACATTTAAAATAAAGAGTTCTGCCAGTAGTAAAAAGCCCATGGGTTACCTTAAATCAGTGCTTCTCAAAAAGTGGGGCGTATGGGTATGTGGGGCACGAGAGGCTGGAGGACTTTTGTCTTTATTCATGCCTGAAAGATAAACATGCCTCCAGTCACTAGGTGGCAGGAGTGCTCAGACAAATCTACAGGCTGCCTGTTCAACCCAGCAGAAGTAGTCTACACAGTCACACCGGTGTACAGAGTGACGGAGTAGCGGGGCTCTATGAAGTTTGCAGTGTGGGAAAGGTGCTCTATAAAGTTCGCAGTGTGGGAAAGGTGGATGGAATCGCAGATTTTTTCAAACAAATCGGAATACACAATTAAACGCTGTCCCTGTAATGTTTTGGCAGCTGCAGCTCCTGTACCTGTTGCTACCTGGTAATATGAATAAAAACTTTTAAACAAGCATTGAATGAATACACAGGCCAAAAGGTGAAGGGGTTGTGTGCTAAAATCATTAACTAAATGCAAAAAAGTGTTAGCACAGGATGTGACCCATGGGTCAGAAGGGAACGGGTCACGATTAACTGCACAGAAGTGTTTACACAGGATATGAGCCAGGGGTCAGAAGAGAATGGGTCACGATTCTCTGAAAAAACAGGAAACATCTGGTGGTTTGATCGTGCAAATGGTCTGGTGGGAGTGTGAGACTAAAGAAGAAAGATTTTCTGCTTAGCAACCGAAAAGGAATATATTAAAATGGCTTAACCTATCAGGGAAGGACTACAGTCACACTTTGCATATATATGAATATGTATTATTGAGCTGTTTGGATCCTGTAAGAGAGGCTGTCTCTCAGAATGTTTTGTAATTACATTGTAAAGAAATAAAAGGCATCTATGAGGAGGAGTTCTTTGGAGATGGTTTGGTAAGACTCTCTCCCCATGCATGCCAAACATATATATTGTGTGAATGTGTAATTCTTTTTTATACTCTGCCACAGGATAAACGAACTGAGAGAGAGGAGTTAGCAGACAGCAGGCTGGTCAGGGACCGGTAGCATAGCAGCACGAGGCGCAGACTTCACTTTAACATCTCCTCTCGACACTGGTTAGGCAGGGGTTAGGTCAGCCCTCCTGAAATTTGGTCTTCCAAATAATAATAAAAACTCGAAGCTTAGCGCAAGGGTCAGGGCTAGCAATGTTTATGAATCAGGAGAAAAACCCTTCTATAACTTCTGTCAGGTCTGCAGCAACATGAAAGCTAGACACAAAAACACTGACATGTCATGTATTTCAGTCTGTGAGTCTGTGACAGAGTTAGGAAATAAAAATTAAAAAAGGTCCCAGTCATTATGGAAGTGAGCATGAGGATTTACTGTTTCCAGGTCTCTTTATTAAACATGTTTTAATGCTAAGTTCAACTGAAGAATTTTTAAAGGGAGATTTTCTTTTATAAAATGTGAAAAAGATGAGATTGTTTGTTTTGCACATAATGTTTTAGGTCTTTAAAAATGAGAACGCATGAACCCCAGCACCGTTATTTGTGAAAAAATGTGTGAATAACAGTAAATGTGGGTCTCTTTGGCTATTGATTTCTTAAATATTTTCATTCACTACATATTTATACACTTTTTGTTTAATAAATATGGTCAGAATGGAAAAAGTGGACAAAAATGGACAAAAGGGAAGGAGGATCAGGTGTGATCAATTGGAGACAGTTCTAGACAATGATTAGACAGGAGTGAACAGGACGGAGTGCTGTTGGCTCAGTCCTGGAAGATACTCCCCTGGAGGTTGGGTGGATGGTTGGGTGGTTGTCCCCTGGCAGACTGGTGGTTAAGGAGCCTGGCTGAAAGTGGCAAGGGATAACGGATCCAGGCTAATGGAGCTGGACGGCGGCAGTGGAGGAACTGGACAGGAATGGACCGGCAACGAAGAAGCTTGGCTGGATGAGCGTCCGGCACAGGAGACAGAAGCAGGTTGTCTTCGGCCCACTCTGGGAGCTCTGATTCCATGGGCCAAAGGCTCAGGCGAGGTGCGGACGTGGAGGGCCAGATGGTGGGGAGCCGACAACTGGAGACAGAGGCATGTCGATCTGGACCCCCTTCGGGTGCTCTGGCTCTGGGAACAAGGCTGACCTTGTGGCCGGAGCTTCTATGGTGACTGGACTGATGGCCGGAGCTGCGGCTGAAGGACAGGCTAAAGCTGGCCGGCTGACTGGAGCAGAGACAGGCGAGGCGGGCAGGCTGACTGGCGAGACTGCCAAGCTGACTTGGCTGACTGAGGACAGGAGCTGCAACAGCGACTGAGCTGGCAGAAGCTGGAGCTGTGGTTGAAGAGCAGGCTGAGACAGAGAATAGCAGGTTGACTGGAGCTGGGACTGATAGTAGGTGAGCTGGGCTGAAGACAGGGTGGATAGAACCTGTTGCAGCTGACGTGCTGTGTGAAGGAGAAGAAGTGGGAGGAGCCAGTGAGCAGACTGAGGCAGGGAACCAGTGGGGAGCGGACAGCCCACCCTTCCATCCCGGACGCAGGCTTTACCAGTGATCGTGCGGTGAGGTTCATGTTTGGTAAGGCACAGACTCTTTTTGAATCCGAACTATTAAACCCAAATTAGAAGCTTCTATTTCAGTCTTTTGATTAATTGTAACATTTGTGTCGATTTAACAACTTTTATTTATGCTTTAATCATGTCCATTTTATTTTATTATGTGATAGCTTGAGTAAAATATTTTAATATTCTGTAAAAAATAGTCATTTATTTTTGGCTGATTTAAAAAAATAAATAAATTAAAAATTAAAAATTTGTGTATGAAGTGAATGCATCTATCCTGCTCCACAAATATCTCCATCTCAAACTTTCTAGTTTTTGGTGCTGTGAAGCTGGAAGGATCTTTGCTGTAAATTTGTCACTTTTTGACAACTTGTTATGATGCGTAACCATTGCAACAACGTGGTTTACAGCCGGGAGCAGCTGATTAACATCGCAAAAGCTTAAATAATACCTCATCTGAAGCCACAAATCCCTGATGAGTTGATAAGGAAGAGACGTGGATGCAGAGCAGGAGCGAAAAGGAGACAGAGAAAGTGGAAGTTCAAGCCATCTCTTCCATTGATCATAATGGGCAACGTGAGATCACTGGCTAACAAGATGGATGAACTCCAAGCCCTTACAAGGACTCAGCCAGAGTACCGGCAATGCAGTGTTATGTGTTTTACTGAGACGTGGCTGCTGGATCATATCCCCAACTCCAACGTCTCTCTGCCAGGCTTCCTGACTGTACGAGCAGACAGAGATCTGAAAATGAGCAGGAAAAGAAAAGGAGGTGGAGTATCAGTGCTTGTCAACAACAGATGGTGTCATCCAGGACATGTTACTGTGAAGTGTCGTCTCTGCAGCCCAGATGTCGAACTCTTGGCAGTGAGTTTTCGTCCATATTATTTACCAAGAGAGTTCACCAGTGTAATTTTGGCAGTTGTTTACATTCCACCTTCAGCCGTTTCCCACAATGCATGTGATGTCATCAGTTCCGTTGTTGCTAAGTTACAGACACAGCACCCCAATGCATTTGTGGCAATATCTGATTATTTTAATAATGCCTCGCTCTCTACTACACTTCCAACATTTCAACAGTTTGTCAGCTGCTCCACAAGAGAAAAGACCTTGGATTTGTTTTATGCAAATGTAAAGGATGCATACATGTCCAAACCAAGACCTCCTCTGGGACAATCAGATCACAATCTTGTTTTTCTCTGTTCAAAATATAAACCACTTGTTCAGAGGCAACCTGTTGCAAAGAAAACTGTGAGACAATGGTCACAGGAAGCTGAAGAAGCCCTGCAGGGTTGTTTTGCAACCACTGACTGGATGAATCTTTGCCAAGAGCATGGAGAGGACATCAATGCCATGACTGAGTGTGTGACTGACTATATAAACTTCTGTGTGGACAACATCATCCCCACCAGACAGGGAGATGCTTCCCTAATAACAAACCCTGGATCACCAGTGACCTGAAGGATCTCCTAAACAAGAAAAAAAGAGCCTTCAGGGAGGGAGACAGGGAATTACTGAGGAGTATACAGAAGCAACTTAAGGTCAAGATCAAAGACAGCAAGGAGGCATACAGGAAGAAGCTGGAGAACAAACTATAGAGGAATAATATCAGAGATGTCTGGTCAGGAATGAGAAAGATCACAGGCTTTAAGGACAGGAAGGATTGGATAGATGGAAGTCTGGACAGAGCCAATGAACTGAACATATTCTTCAACAGGTTCAGTTCAGGAACTAGCTCAGCATCCCCCTCTCCTGTTCCCAGCCTAACAGACATCCCACTCTCCTCAGAACCACAGCTTTCCTGTTACACTTCAGATGTTTTATCCTTCACCTCAGTCATGGACTCTTCTGCTTCCACAAGTTTGACTTCAATCAAGTCAGGAAATGCTGCTACCCCCTTTGCCTCCCCCTCCCACTTGTCTGTCTCCAAAAGTCAGGTGAAGAGGCAGCTGGAGAAACTGAACCGGAACAAGGCTGCAGGTCCAGATGGTGTCAGCCCCAGAGTCCTGAAGGCCTGTGCAGAGCAGCTCTGTGTGATTCTGCAGCACCTCTTCAACCTTAGCCTAACTCAGAAGAAGGTTCCAGTGTTGTGGAAGACACCATGCCTTTTTCCAGTACCAAAGAGAACTCACCCATCAGTCATCAATGACTATAGACATGTTGCTCTGACATCCCACATCATGAAGGTCCTGGAGAGACTCCTGTTGGCACCCCTGAGTAAGCAAACAAGAACGTTTCAGGACCCACTGCAGTTTGCTTATCGCTGTGGAGTTGGAGTTGAAGATGCCATCATCCACCTGCTTCAACCAACCCACTTTCATCTGGACAACGCAGGCAGCACTGTAAGGATCACGTTCTTTGATTTCTCCAGTGCATTTAACACAATTCAGCCTGATTTGCTTTGTCAGAAACTCCTGAAGACACAGGTAGAGCCCTCAACAATCGCCTGGATCAATGACTACCTGACCAACAGACCACAATTTGTGAGACTGAAGAATTGTGTGTCAAACCAGTTGGTCAGCAGCACAGGAGCACCACAGGGGACCGTACTCTCACCATTCCTTTTCACTCTGTACACCTCAGACTTCCAGTACAAATCAGAAACCTGTCATCTGCAGAAATACTCAGATGACTTTTTGACAATTGTCAGGTGTATCAGAGATGGACAAAAAGCTGAATACAGAGATCTGGTGGACCGCTTTGTAGCATGGTGTGGAAACAATCGTCTCACCTTGAAAGTGAACAAAACAAAGGAGATGATTGTAGATTTCAGAAGAAACAGGGATAAGTCAAACACTGTTTCCATCATGGGCAAAGAAGTGGAGGTGGATGAGGAGTATAAATACCTCGGAGTTCACCTTGACAACAGACTGGACTGAAGGTGCAACAGTGAAACCGTCTACAAGAAGGGACAGAGCAGACTGTACTTCTTGAGGAAGCTTAGGTCCTTCAAGGTTTGCAGCAAGATGCTGCAGATCTTCTACAAGTCTGTTGTGGAGAGTGTAATCTCTTCAGCCGTCATCTGTTGGGGTAGCAGAATCAGAGCCAGGGACTTAAAAAGGCTAAACAACCTGATAAAGAAGGCTGGTTCTGTTCTTGGGACAACTGTGGAACATCTGGAGATGATAATGCATAGAAGGATTCTTCATGAAATCAAAGAAAATGATGGACAACCCTGAGCATCCTCTTCATGAGACTGTCATACAACAACAGAGGAAAGCTGAGACAGAGAATAGTCGGAGGCTTCTTCAGTTTCGCTGCAATACAGACCGCTACAGGAAATCCTTCCTACCCACAGCCATCATCATCTACAACTCCTTAAAGAATTAATTATATGAGCTATACCAACACCTAATTTCCCTCTGGGATCAATAAAGTATTTTTGAATTGAATTTGAATCACTCTCATGTAAAAATCCTCTTTATTTGCCTTCATTTTTAAAAATCTACCTGATTCACTGGAGATGATGAGGAGGAAAGATGTCCAGGATTGCTTCTATTCCGATTGTGTTTTTTGTATTTTTCCGACTGTTTACAGTCTTTTCAATCTGTAGAAGAAGAGTGTCTGTTTCCCATTGTGCCTACTGGGCTCAGCACTGCCCCCTATCATTGAGGCACGGTATTTTCTGCCTCACCCTGCATATTTTGACTGCGCATTTAAGGCTAATTAGAAAGACTAAATATGTCACATACATTTGGTAAATATATAAGACAGTAGACTGTAGAATCTCAACATGTGTTTTACATGTTCAATCAAACATGTATATTGGCAATATAAAGAGAGACAAATGAGCACGCGCCAACTACCTGGTTCATTCACAGTGTGTGACACAGCGCCCCAGAGGTGAGACACAGCACAGCACGGCCTCACCTCGCACGTCACCCCGCCTCACTACGCAGGCACTGTGTAAATGTATTATTGTTATATAAATTCATTGATTTTGACAATAAAATTGTTTAAATATTATTGAAAACAAATGTATACAACAGATAAGTTGAAACACAGATTTTCTATGATCATTTTAGTGCTAATTTTATTTGTTATTATGACAGGTGAGGCACTGCCTCACCTGCCTCTCTTGACTGCACGTCACTGGGCTTTACTCGACGGCGCCTTTGTCTGTGGCGACGTTGTGGAGGAGGCTCGTGTCTCCGTGGTCCCTCACCAAGGATGCAGTAGGCCAGCCTTGTGCACTTGAAGGCAGCCCGCTGCTCCAGGTACTCCTTGGCATCAGATTTTCCAGGGAGCATGGAGATGCAGCCAATGATGGAATACGGGATGATATAGATGGGCTGTTATGGGTGCGTTCGCTCCTTCTCGTCCACTGTCTTGGACCAGTCTGAGAAGGGAGCAACCAGTGCAGCCAGAGAATGAACGGTGCTGGCTGACTTGACTGGAACAGCTGCTGCGCTGGCTGCTGGAGGAGCAGACCTCCCAGCAGAGGACATCTGCTCCCTGGCCGTCTGGTGTGCGCCCTCTGCATCAGCCTCCAGTGCCGCATAGTCCAGCGGGTCGATGATGGGTTGCAGGAGGTGTTCAAGCTGACAGAGCTCCTTTGCTTGCTTGGAGGCTGGTCCCAGATGATCTAGAGAAGTAATTCGGAAGGTTGACTGTCTGCTGGATCCATTTCATGGTCGGATCATTCTGTCAGGCGCATGTCAGAATGTAGGATGGACCCAAATGTAGACATTGGTAAGTGCAAGGATATTCATTAGAATGATCAGGATAAGGATGATGATGACGACAGGAACAACGAGAGGATACCAGACTGACACAAATGAGCAGGAGGGAGAACAGCAGGGTGGACACAGCATGGAAAGCTGTAAATGATCCTGAAGGAGGATCAGGTGTGATAGATTGGAGACAAGTGTAGACAATGATTAGACAGGAGTGAGCAGGATGGAGTGCTGTTGGCTCAGACATATTAGAGGATGAAATAAAAGCAGTAGCTGTACATGGACACATTTTAGACACATTTTAAACATCCAGGATGACTGAGCCCCCTGTCAGGGAATATCTCTTACAATAAAGCGGCCAACGGTTTTCTCGCTGTTCCAAACGCCGATCAGGTGAGGCGTTCACAGAATTGACCTATCGCTAAGCCCCGCCCCCTCACCTCACTCGGACAAACTTTTGACATTCCCTGACAGGCGCAATGGCTGCTATAACAGTTCAAGACATTTCCCTTAATATACAGCTTAATGGTTCATGATCAAATGTGATGGTTAATGAAACAAGTGTTAGCTACATGCGTTTCTAGGACAACTACCTATACCAAGACAAGACATTATATGCTAGGCTACAATATTTAGTTCACATTATGTGTCTGACTTGATTAGAAAAAGATGTTTTGGCTAGCTTGACAGCTGTCCGACATTGAATCATTCAACAACATTGACAACATTTTGTTCTTAATAATTTACGGGTCGGTTAATGAAGCTAAGCTTTTTGGCGACAACTACTGACAACCATGTAGCCTACGATTACCGAAGTAAACAAGCACAGGCAAAACTGTGACATGATACACAACCCAGCTAACGTTACAGATGAGATGTGTCTTCACTTCACTTCTGGACCTGCAGCCTTGTTCCGGTTCAGTTTCTCCAGCTGCCTCTTCACCTGACTTTTGGAGACAGACAAGTGGGAGGGGGAGGCAAAGGGGGTAGCAGCATTTCCTGACTTGATTGAAGTCAAACTTGGGGAAGCAAAAGAGTCCATGACTGAGGTGAAGGATAAAACATCTGAAGTGTAACAGGAGTGGCAATATGTTGTGTCAGATACGATGGTGAGTTACCTTAGAACAAATATAAACATCTTTATTAATTTTATCCCCGTTAAGTCGGTGTTGTGGTCTGCCGCATAACTTGATCCAAAGAAGACACTTCTCCCTGTTTAGATGTGGCTTGGGAAATGGTAAAAAGTACATCCCGTTGCTCAGCCTCTTAAGATATCACAGGTCGGACTTACTCTTAACCCCATGCACAACGTTTAACCATTATAAACTCAAAATTAAAGGAAAAAATACCTAAAATTGAATGAAAACTGACCATTAGCAATGTTATTTAATGGACTTTCAAACTGAGAATGTCCGAGTGTTTTGGGTACCTATGCGCACTGTGATAGGCTCATTGTATTTGAGTGTAGGGCTTAGCGATAGGTCATATGGGAGAGCTGCTGGACTGACAGGAGATAACTGGGGACTATCAGACCTGATCAGTTCCTTACAAGTTAGGTATTTTTCTGGTTGTTTAATGACTCTGTTTTCTAATTATTCTATGCAATCTCCCAGAGTCAATACATTTTTAAATATGTCATCGCTGAAGTTTCAAGCTGCCCTGTCTTTATGAGAGAAGTTTGGATAGATGGGGACAAGAGAAATTTTTAATTTAAGCATGCAGCTGATAAAAGGTGAGCGTTGTGAACGGGTGGAGGGGCAGCATGGCTCCAGGTTTATTTTGGCGTAAAGCTGGCAGCCAAATGGAGTGAATAATAGATGTGAGGGAGCAGTTGGGAGGGATGAACTGATGGATGGCGCGTAAAGAGATGAAATGTCTCTTGTTCTCGTTGCTCTCTGCAATTTTACATCTCCTCAAAACGGTGATGGTGTCCATCTCAAAGCAACCACAGAGGTAAAATACACACAAGCATCCACACAAATACATCGCATAACAATGTTCTTTCACCTTTTCTGATTCCATCTTTTATCTTTCTCTTTCATCCCTCGCTCAGTCCCATCGGGTCCAGGACCTTAACAGCTGAGCTCCTGCCCTACCAACCACAGTTGGACACACGCACACACACATACACACACCCCCACACACACACACAAACTCACGCACCCACACACATGCAGACACACGCACACACACACACACACACAAGCAACAACAGCATTCATCCACAACACACACGCAGCCTTAACACTTCGTGCTCTGCCTGAGATTAATTTTCCTCTTTCTTATTTGTTTGAATCAAGACCCTCATGAGTGCGCACAAATGGCGACCTTGAGGCACCAAGAGACGAGATACTTGAACTCAGAAGAGAGATGAATCCTCTCAGTGGGGGAGGAACCTTGTGGAGAATTTTCCAGGAGATGGGAGGCAGCCACTTGACGGAAAATTAAAGCTTTCCAAGGATGCGACGGGAGGGGGGGGCATTGAGGAAAAAAGATTGACGCTTTGTGTCTAACTAGACGTACATTGAACTAGCTCTTTTCACTCATCCTTTAATGTGTTTGTTGTTGTTAAATCTATTTTAATTTGTCTTTAAAATATCAATAAAATCTCAGGTGAAGCTTAGAACAAGAGTGTTGTTGGGTCCTGCTGGTGTAAAAGTTTTAACTTTGTTTTTATCAATAAATGAAAAGGCAGAGGTTTCTATCTAGAACTTAGAAATTAAGTCAGTGGTGAGCTCACTATACCCCCCCCCCCCCACCCCCACCCCTGTCTAGGTCATTACCTTGTCTTTTATGCTTTTCTGAAATGATTATTTTTTATTATTATGTGGACTCTTTTTATCCTGCCATGAATTGTGAGCAGGCTCATTTTTCTTTCTAAATGACAGAGTCTGTAAAGGAGATGTAAGACTGCTTCAAACCAAGTTTCAATTAGTTAATTTGTGTCGCACAGTCAATTCAAAGGCCCCTCATCCATTTTTATTTTGCTTCCAAGGAGCCACATTTTTTTTTTGAAGCAGTTTTGTGGAAAAATAGATCTCCAGGCTTTTAGGAGGGTTTCCTTCAGATATTGAACACATCTCAAGTTCTTGTATACTTGCATTTCTATATGAAAAAAGGATGCCTATAATTCAGTGGACCACAAAAAAGCTATCTTAAAGAAATAAACCAATGCTATGTTTTGCAAAGGGCAAGCTATCCTTGAAGTTGTTTTGTCTGTAGGTACTTCATTACAAAAAGCCTGTTGTAAAGACTATTTTAACTAGAAAAAGTTGCATTTCCTGTGAAAATGGAATGTGAATGCTGTAAGTTGAATTTACTTGCAGAAAATGGCTGAAGTATTTGAAGTCATCTGTAAAAGACTTGCTGAAGTGTAATAAACAGAAACAGCAGAAAAAAGAAAAGGGGTGTGCCAACCCTAACACAAAGAAAAACTGTCACAATTAGCTAAAATAAAAAGTTGAATATTATGAAAAGTATAAAGGTTATGAATACCAAAAGATATACCCGGAAAAAGCAGAATGAGCAGAATAGTTGAAAAGTAGAATGGTTAAAATAGCACAAAGTATGCAGAAGTAGTTGAAGATCAAAAAACGTACGGAAGCATATGGTAGTATGTTGCCAAACACAAACATGTTGGTTAACAATAATTCAATCCATTCAATATAATAAAAAATAAGCTTAAAGGGAAGTGTTAGCTAAAAATAGGTGAAATGCAAATGTTAGCTAAAATGCTAGTGGTAGTAAGTTGGCAAACACTAACATGGCGCTAAACATTAACAAAATCTATTTAGCAAGTTAACCTTAGCTGTTAAGTCAAAATTAGCTTACATTTTGATACTAACTGTAATACTAGTGTTTATGGAAGCGTATGTGTAACATAAATAAAATTAAAATGCATTTGCAGAAATGCTTTTTCATTTTCTAAATCTAGCTGCTATTTTTGACTCATAAATAAAAATAAAAATAAATAATCCAAACTGCTTTTCATTTTACAATTCAACATTGCTCATTCTGTAACTTAATTAAAATAAAATAGAAAAGGACATTTAAGATTTAATTTTCAAATTGCACCCCAGCACAACAGTAACAAAATTCAATTTGAAATGTCAAAGTTGAAAATTAAAATGCATTAGCAGAAATGCATTTTCATTTTCTGAATACAAATGCCCCTTTTAAATCCTAATTAAAAATAAAAATAAATAATCCAAACTGCTTTTTCATTTTACAATTCAACATTGCTCGTTCTGTAACTTAATTAAAACGATAAAGAAAATCATATTGCTTTTTCGTTTTCAAACTTCCCGCAGCAAAAAGTGTAACATATTTCTGTTGTGTTCACCGGGTGTTTGTCTTTTGTTAGTGATTTTCCTTATTTAGTTCTATTTTCATGTTTAGTTATTCTTAGTATTTCTTGTGATTTCTGGTTTCCCCGTAGTCTTGTCTTAGTTTCTTAAGATCCTTCTAGTTTCCCAGTTTTCTGTCTCCCAGCCATTTCACCTCCTGTCCCAGCTAATCACTTCCACCTGCTCACTCCCCCTCAGCTGCAACCGCTTCCCTTAATTGGTCCTGCTCCTTCTCTGCTTCACTCTTCACTCTCCTCCCTCAGTATAAATATGGTCCTCTTTCAGTCACAACTTGCTGGTTCGTCCGTCTTTCTTCCCCGCCTGATTCCTGCCTTCCTTGTTGCCCGTCTGGTTCCTGTGTTTCCCTGTTGCTGCCTGTACCCTCCCGAGTTTCTGTAAGTTCCCTGTGTTTTTTTCATTAAATCCTTTTTGTTTTCAACTCTGCTGCTTTTGGGTCCAGTTTAAACCTCAAAACATGACAATTTCAAAGTGGATTCGCAATCCCACACGGCGCAGGAGAATGACGTCAGGGCATTGCGAGAAGATTTCTGTTCCAGCAACAATGGCGGATGAAGCTGGTGACGGAGCAAGCGAAGAGTAGAGTTTTAAATGTAAGTTTATTAAAATCTGGCGGTACAAAAATGTTAAACTTAACGCGGTTGTGTTATTTGGCTTTTTTTGTTAGTATAGACATGTATTATTATTTGTAAACTATCGCCCATAAACGAGCTCCTATGTTGGTCTAATGGTTCTCTGTCTATTGCCCCGCTTATGTACAGCTTATTTTGGGTTTTGCAAAGGGGGAAAAAAAACGACTTTTAGGGGAAATTATTACCTCTTTACCGAGGCAAAATTGGGCCACGGTGGCATGGAGGTAGAAGAATAAATCCAATTACACACCTAATGCTTAGAGGAGTCTCATTAAACCTCATAACCTGTATTCTTAGCATGTGATCTCTTGTGTTCTGCTGTAAAAACCATAGTTTTGAATTCACAAAAACAGTTGCCATGTTCCTCATCTGCACTTATTTTCTATCTATTTTATAAATACAATTATGGTAAATCTGGAGGGGAATGTCACCCATTGTTGGCCAAAAACAAATGAGATTATTTTTGTAATGAAACAGTACTGTATGTGCATGTGGAGCAGTGCATCAGTACATAACTTATGACTGATCATGTTAATAAATAGAGATTTGCTACAAGTTTTTGTGTTCTTTTTTTGTAAACTGTGTATTGATTTCTTGATTAGGACATGAGGAATCAAAGGGAGGGAGGGGAGAGGAAGGACCGGATGGATCACTGTTTTCTGTTTGTCAATTTATGTTTTTGTCACTTTGGTTATTTAGTTGTTCCATGGTGGTTATAAATAAATTGATTAAAACAAATCTGAAATATAATTGTCATTTTACTAACAGTTGCATTGAATTTTTAAAGGTATGAACATTGAGCTTACTTGGAACAATTTAAAATGACTATTGAAAATGAAATAACAAAAATTGACATTAGGATAAATTATTGTGTAGTTATTTATAGTTACTCATGCAGGATTAACCTGAATGAGCTCTTCCTGGACCGTTCTTTAAGCTTCATTAGAATAAACAGGCTGAATAAAGCTCAGAGATGTGGATGGAGTTATCCAGCTAAAACCTGTGGGTGGTATTTTCTGGTTGACGAGGGGAACATCATTTAGGTTGGTCTGCAGAGAAGGCTTCGGGTAGCTTCTTTGCGCTGCGTCGTCCAGGGCTGGCTTAATAGACTGCTGCCACATCACTAAGACGTGTTCAGAAGACAGTTTGTCCCACCGGAGAACACCACTGAGTTCTCCAAACCAGCCTCATCTGCTACATCTTCAAGCTCATCCCCAGGTGCCACAATGTCACCAGCACTGAGGCAGATAAGAGCTCATGCTGTTATGACCCGCAATGGTGTTAAAAACATAAAAATGTAAAGTTATTGTTGCACTGGTTGTTTAAAAAAATCTATTCTATTTATTCCCAAAGTGCCGATTAGCAAGACATCACATAGTAAGAAAACTATATATTCTATTCAATTTGGCACACTTTTGTTTTTAAATCAACTGAATATTAGAAACATTTTATGTAATTTATTTATATAACCATTAAATAACTATATATATAGTTGTGTAATATTTAGTTATGTTAAGTGTACAGACCCCTTTAAATTTGTCACTCTGTTTCATTGCAGCCATTTTCTAAAATCAAAACAGATCATTTTATTTCTCATTAATGTACAATCAGCACCCCATCTTGACAGAAGAAAAACAAATGTAGAAATTGTGAATTTATTAAAAGAAAAACTGAAATGTAATATTGCTATAAACGGCTGGCTTGACGGCATATTTCCAAGTGTCGCCTCACTTGAAGGTGGTCTAACATGCGGTGGTCCACCTGGTCTACGAATGACCCGACGTCCTTAGACCAGGGAGGACGGGTCCTTAGAAGGATGCAGCCCCTGAATTTGGACCACACAGCCTTTATATATGTGTATGCTCAGACTCTCATACTTTTCCACTTGCCTTCTTGTTACTTCTCCTCTCTTTCACCAGCATCAACTATACACAAACGCCCCCTACCGTTTTGATTGCTAAGCACGGTCAGGCTGGGGACTGAAGAAGGAGCCCTGACGTCATTCTCCTGCGCCGTGAGGGATTGCCAATTCGATTTGAATTATGTTACACCTTTTGCAGGGGTAGGGATGAAAACGAAAAAGCAATACATTTTCTTTATCTTTTTAATTAGGTCACGGAACGAGCTACGCTGAATTGCAAAATGAAAAAGCAGTTTGGATAATTTATTTTTCATTTTATTTATGAGTCAAAAGGGCATTTGTATTCTGAAAATGCATTTCTGCAAATGCATTTTCATTTTCAACTTTGACATTTCAAATTGAGTTTTGTAACTATTTTGCTGGGATGCAATTTAAAAAATTAAATCTTAAAAGCCCTTTTCTATTTAATTTTAATTAAGTTACAGAATGAGCACTGTTGAATTGTAAAATGAAAAAGCAGTTAGGCTGATTCGTTTTTAATTTTATTTATGAGTCAAAAATGGCATTTGTATTCAGAATATGAAAAAGCATTTCTGCCAATGCATTTTATTTTTTAAACTTTGACATTTTAAATTGAATTTTGTAACTATTTTGCTGGGATGCAATTTGAAAATTAAAACTTAAATGTCCTTTTCTATTTAATTTTAATTAAGTTCAGAATGAGCAATGTTGAATTGTAAAATGAAAAAGCAGTTTGGATAATTTCTTTTTAATTTTATTTATGAGTCAAAAATAGCAGCTAGATTCTGAAAATGAAAAAGCATTTGTGCTAATCCATTTTAATTTGATTTATGTTACACATATGCTTCCCTAAGTGTTAGCTTAAATACTAGTGGTTGTATGTTGGCAAACAGTATCATGTTCGTTACCTAACTTAATCCTTCCAGCGAACATTAGCGAACATTAGCTAAAATATAACTGTTAGCTTAAATGTTGATTTTAGCTTAAATGCTAGAGATAGCTTGTTGGTAAACACCAACATGTTGGTTAACAGTATCTCAATCCATTCATTACGTTACTTCTAACTGTTACGTCAAAATGAGCTAAATTTCCGTTGTTAGCTTGAATGAACTTAATTGCTATTGTTAGTAAAAAAAAACGATTCGCAGCATGGTAGCAAACATGAACATATAGGTTAACAATAACTCAACCCATTCAGTATGTTAAAATCAACCCAAAAACCAAATGCTAGCTAATATTAGCTAAATTTCTAATGTTAGCTAAAATGCTAATGTTAGCTTAAATGCCACAGAAAGCATGTTGGCAAACACTAACATAATCGTTACCATGAACTTAATCCTTTCAGTATGATAAAATCTTCCTCAAATGCAAATATTAGCTAACATTAGCTGAAATGCTAATGTTAGCTTAATTGTTATTTTTAGCCTAAATGCTAGAGATAGCATGTTGGTAAGTACCAACATGTTGGTTAACATTAACTAAATCCATTCATTATGTTAATTTTGGTTAAGTCAAAATTAGCTAAAATTTCATTGTTAGCTTGAAAGACTTAAATTGCTATGATTAGTAAAAAAGCTATTGCTAGCATGTTTGCATACATGAACATATTGGTTAACAATAACAACCCATTCAGTTTGTTAAAATCAACCCAAAAACCAAATGATAGCCAAAATTAGCTAAAATGCCAAGACACACGAATGCCAATGTTAGCTAAAATGATATTGATATGGTTAACTTTATCTTAATCCATTCAGTTTGTTAACTTTAGCTATTAAGTCAAAATTACCTAAAACTTTAATGTTAGCTAAAATGCTAATGTTAGCTAACATGCCACAGATAGCATGTTGTCAAACACTAACATGTTGGTTAACTGTATCTCAATCCATTCAGCAGGTTAACTTTAGCTATTAAGTCAAAATTAGCTAAAATGTTAATGTTAGTTTAAATGCTAGTGTTAGTATAATGGATAACAATAGTAAGTTAGCTAACAAAATCCTACTTCATTTAGAATGCCTAAGATTGCCTAAACACAAAAGTCTGTGTAACTGCCATTTAAAAGTAATCACTGTTTTCCAGGTGTTGGAACAGTAAAATTGCCACTGTTGCCTGCCTAGTGCCTGAAGTATTTGAAGTCAACTGTAGAAGACTTGCTGAAGTGTAATGCACAGAATCAGCAGAAAAAAGAAAAGTAGTCTTATCAGCAAAATTCCAAATATTACCCAAAATGCTAGTAGTAGCATGTTAGGGAAACACAGCTATGTTGGTTAAAAGAAGACTTATTATATTCAGTAAATTGACAACAAGCTATAACACCAATATTATTGAAAATTTGCTAACATGCTAATGTTAGCTAAAATGTGAGTGGTAGCATGTTGACAAACACAAAAATGTTGGTTAACAATAATTCAACCCATTCAGTATAATAAAAATATGCTTAAAGGGAAGTGTTAGCTAAAATTAGCTGAATTAGCTTAAATTTTGATTCTAATTGATATACTAGTGTTAGCTTAAATGCTAGTGGTAGCATGTTGGCAAACAGTATCATGTTCGTTACCATAAACTTAATCCTTTCAGTGTTTTAAAATATTCTAAATAATTAAACGATTATCTAAAATCCCAATGTTAGCTTGAATGAGCTAAATTGCTATGGTTAGCAAAAAGCTATTTGTAGTATGTTGGCAACCATGAATACATTGGTTAACAATAACTTAACTCATTCAGTTTGTTCAAATCAACCCAAAAAACCAAATAATAGCTAATGTTATCTAAAATGCTAATGTTAGCTAAAATGCCACAGATAGCATGTTGGCAAACACTAACATGTTCGTTACCATGAACTTAATCCTTTCAGTATGTTAAAATCTTCCTAAAATACTAATATTAGTGAACATTAGCTAAAATGCTCATGTTAGTTTAAATGCTAGAGATAGCATATTGGTAAACACCAACATGTTGGTTAACAGTAACTCAAGCCATCCATTATGTTAATTTTAGCAGTTAAGTCAAAATTAGCTAAAATGTTATTGTTAGCTTAAATGAGCTACATTGCAATGGTTAGTAAAAAAGCTATTGGTAACATGTTGGAAAACATGGACATGTTGGTTAACAATAATTCAAACCATTCAGTACGTTACAATCAACCCAAAAACCAAATGATAGCTAAAATTAGCTAAAATGCTAATGTTAGCTAAAATGCTAATGTTAGCTTAAATGCCACATATAGCATGTTGGCAAACACTAACATGTTGGTTAACTGTATCTCAATGCATTCTGTATGTTAACTTTAGCTATTAAGTCAAAATTAGCTAAAATGCTAATGTTAGCTTAAATGCTAGTGTTAGTATAATGGACAACAACAGCAAGTTAGCTAACAATATCTTACTCCATTTATAATGGCTACACTCCCCTAAACTTACAAGTCTGTGTAATTGCTCTTAAAAAGTAATCACTGTTTTCCAGGTGTTGGAACCGTAAAATGGCCGCTGTTGCCTGCCTAGTACCTATGAGACTGTATTGATCATCATATTTTACAGAGTAATCCAAGTCCTGTTGAACGGATTTTTATTAAATCTACAAGTTGTTTGAGATGTCTTACAATAACCCTGAAACCTCAGTTTTACAGTGGAGGCCATAATGTATAGCAATTCTCTTTTCAACCACAAGAGGGAGCTCCACCTAAAGCCATGAAAAGGCCCGCCATTTTTCGACCAATCACACGCAGGCTGTGACTGGGGGAGACAGACTAAGTGCAGCACCTCACTTATGTCTCCTCATTTCTCAGCTGTTTTAACAGGCAACGCAGCTTCCGAACTACTCTTAATAACTTAAGAACCGTAAGGCGTATCGACGTCACCAATGTACCGTTTTTATCGGAACAGATAGGGGAACACTCTCAAACCACTCAATTTGTTGAAAATATAATATTGCAGTCGTAAAATGACGTCGAATATGTTGATAAATTTGATGGAAACATTCATCTATCCTTCCTTGGTCCCGAACTACACCCTCTTACTCGGAAAATATAATGCCTATCGAAATTATTCTTTCACTGTGAGTATCAGCAGGCTTTGATGAAGAATCATGGTTCGTTTCGTGTGTGTACCTCAATCTGTCTAGGAGCAGTGATATTGTAAAAATGAGCATGATTTTGGCATTTTTGAATCTGAGCCGTTCTAGCGAAGAGCAGATTTGTTACACTCGAACAAACAAAACTTATGGAGAAACAGTAACAGGTATCAAAAAATTGTTGAATCATGAGCGTCAGGAAGGTCTGAAGTTATATTGGCACAAGGCTCATGTTTCTACGTCGCATCGTTTATGAGATATGACTTTACGAATATTCTGAATAGTCAGAATCCAGCTGTCCTCCTCTGAATTTTTGCTCAGTCCCAATGCATTCCAATGGTCCCTCCTGGGTGCGGGCACTTTGCTTCAGGTCGATTTGCCAAAAAACTGTAACTGTCACATATATTTTGGTGACATTTCCTGAATCAAAAATTTATAACCTACGTTTTGATATATAATATGTGCAGAAAGAGTGAAATATGAGCGAGTGAGCAGAAGATGTTCGTGGAAAATCAGGAATGTGGAAAAGGGTAATTCTGCTAGAGTGGGCCAGTCTAACTTAACTGTTTAACCCCCATAGACATCCATGTATTTTCAGAAATCTGATCATTTCGAGACCAAAACTTTGAGGAAGGATTGTATAAAAACGGTACAAGTTAGGAAGAAGCCGAGACATACTGTAATAGCTGAAGAGTAGGACTACATTTTAAGATTTGAATGGTGTTTCTAAGTGGAAGTATGTGGAAGTAGTTAGTTTTGCAAAACAGGCGAAATTTAGCAGTATTTTTGAGGTTTTCCATTCATTTCAATGGGAGCAAAAAAAAGCATAAAAAGTTGAATATTATAAAAAGTATGAAGGTTATGAATACCAAAAGATATAGCCGGAAAGAGCAGAATAAGCTGAATAATTGAAAGTTGAATGGTTAAAATAGCACAAAGTATGCAGAAGTAGATGAAGTTCAAAAAACGTACGGAAGCAACCAGAAGAAGGTCAGAGGATCTCAAGAGTGTGAATGCCTACAGCATTCACACTAATTGTTTTCTTGCATTTACAAAAAAAATCAAGGTATGGGTGAAGTGGGCTAAAACAAAGAAACAATCAATATATGTACATATAATGTTCATATCCTCCCTCCCTCCTTCTTCTGCTTTCAAACCAAACATTTCTATACACTCAGTTTGATCAGAAATGAGGAGCTCTCAAAAGGATAACATCCCTTCAAGAACCTCTTCACAAGTAGGGACGCACAGCTGATGTAACAGGTTCTCAGCAGGTGGTCGACGGTTGAAATCATCTCCCTTCCTCAGTATGAGGGATCGCTGCGAAGTCAACGACTCAATGCGCTGTCGCTACATGCTCACACAGGAGTAGTGAATGCTGCAATTGTATGTTTTTTTGTGTGTGGTTTTTTTTTTAACCAATTTGATCAACTGAACCCACTGCATGTAATTGACTTGGAATCTGTCTATATGACAAACTGACTTTTGTATTGTAATGCTCCTGCAGACGATATTTGTTGCGAATTAGTGCTAAATAAATAAACTGAATTGAATTTTAATATCTGCTCATAAAGCCCAATCTTAGCTGTAGATAAACTGCTGCTCCAACATATGACAGCCATCTTTTATGGTGTCATGTAGAAGCTGAAATTTATCTACAGCTGAGAGGAAGAGGTTGGATAAGCTCATCAAGAAGGTCAGCTCTGCTCTAGGGCGCCCCCTGGATCCAGTGCAGGTAGTGGGAGACAGAAGGACTGGCCAAAATAATACCACTGATGGACAAAGTCTCCCAACTCATGCATGAAGATGTAGCTGAGCTGCAGAGCTCCTTTGGTGACAGACGGCTGCATCCTCAGTGCATGAAGGAAAGTTTTCTCAGGTCCTTCCTCCCTGCAGCTGTTAGACTTTACAACCAGAACTGCTCCCAACAAAATCAATGTTTACATCACTACCATAAGTTCCAGTTTAACTCACTTAATTAACATTTCTGCTGCTGTTATTTGCACATCTGTTTTTTCAGTTTATATTCTGTTCACTACTTGAAAATAATACGTTTACTTTTTGACTTTTTATTGCACAACTACACATGCAAATTCTGTAAATATTCAGTTTATTTATTTTAATTATCCTACTCAGTTGCGCATTCTAATCTGTGTATGCCACTTTATTTTTAATAACTGCAGAATACTTTGGTTTTTGTAATTGTGTCCTTAATGTACAAATATCATTCTTAATTTTGAGTTTATACTTTTTCTACCATCCTTGTGTGATCGTGAATGCTTCTGTTATCTGTCACTTTGCTGCTGTTACAGCCAAATTTCCTGTGTGGAACAAGAAAGGATTTTTCTTTTCTTCTATTCTGTTAACTCACTCTATTCCTGTGTGATGTAGTTAAGCTGTTGTTTGCGAAGTTAATAACTAACATATATGACCAGCTAGCTTGGTATGATATAAAGTAGCTAGCTAGCTACTTTCTCCAGCTAGCTAGGAACTGTTTAAACAAGCTAGGTACTATTTAAAGTGGCTAGCTAGCTAGCGTACATGGTACATTCCATTTGTAGTCGGAACTCGGAAATTCTGACTTCCGAGTGGAAAAATTCAACTGGAACGCCAATCGAAGTTGGACTTCCCAAAGTTGGAGCTTTTTACTTGCTTCGACTTTGATTTTCAATGTGGCCACTCATTGAGACAACAGTAAGTTGGAGTGGAAACACGTTTATTTTACAAGACACACTTGTAGGAGTGCGTCTAAAATCAGTGTTACATGTAGAGCATAAAACTCTAAACCTAACAAAATAAAAATGGTGTTAGTATAGGGAAAGAACTGCTTAAAACAATGTTTATAAGAGGTACTACCAACAATCGCTACCTGGGCGTTGCCATATTGGAATCCAAAATTATCCGACTACATTAACTGGAACGCTGTAAACTCATATGTGCCGTCAAACCCAAATCCGAGTTCTGACTTCCGAGGTAAATGGAACACACTAATAAAGTAGCTAGCTAGTTACTTTCCCTTGCTAGCTAGGTTACAATATAAAGTAGCTAGCTAGCTACAGTAGAACCCAAACGTTTACACACACTGTATTAAAAGCAGGGGTGAAAGTAAGCTGGTACGGTCCGGTACTGCGTAACGTTAAAAGATTCTGTGGTGGTACGCAGTACCAGGAAGATGGGAGAGCGGCTGCCTGTCTTAAAGTCCTCATTCGAACCAGTCTATTTAAAATTTCCTTTTAACTCATACCAAATTGTTTCTGAATTGTTATTTTGTTTTTTTAACCATACATAACAGCTCAGAAAAGAAACTTCTTATGAGCTAATGCCGGTGTCGTGCAAAGGTAGTTGTCCCCGTCAGAAATTCTATCCCCCTGCGTCGGGAGCGCGCACCTAGAAGGAAGCGCTGTTCCACTTGACTCCGCCACAATCACAACCAACAACACGTTGAACTAGCGATGTTTTATATTTGAATAAGTGAAAACCAAGTGTCTTTACTTCATCGTTCTGTTTGTGGGTTACCACAGAAATAAATAGATACATTTTTCTAATGTGGTGTCGCACGGTTGGCTTAATAAGAAAACGGTCACGTCTGTGTAAACTCGATTCATATAAAAATTACACTCAGTATAAATTGTTCTCGGCAAGTAGCTGACTCTTTCAAAATCTCCTACAAATATACTATTTTCTCTCATTATTTTACGTCGCCCAAAGCTGTCTGCTAGAAACAAAAATCCACCTTCCTGAGTTCCACACTGAAAAACGCTGTTTATTTTAGTGTTATAATAAATTACTAGGCTATAACAAAGTAAAAGAGAATCAGAATCGGGAAGGTTTTATGGCTAAATATGTGAACATATTCACAACATTAGGAAATTGCTGCGGTTGAAAAGAGAAATGGCTTGTAGAACATCATTGATATTCTCAAACATTAATAGAAAACGTTTTAGTGATGTAAAAAAAACATTCCAAGCTGTTTCTGCTGACTATTTTTTGCATGTTCCTGATATTTCTCTTTGGTGGGTGAAGAGAAATAATTCAGGCTGGAAGTCCTCCTTGTCAAAATTACAAGGTACAAATTATATCAGGGATTATAATTATATCCACCAGAATCTGTATCCCCCAGGTACCTTTTTTATTCCTTGGCCAAACCTTTTCAAATCCACAGAATCAAATGGTCATAATCCAAGGTAAATATCTACCAAACCATCATTTTATCATTTTACAATATCGTCAATTGTTTTTAATTCTTGTCAACTAACCCCTAACCGTAGGCCTACAGAAAAATATTGAAATGTTTTTGTTGGGTTTTGACTATTTGCTATTTTAAAATGCATGAAGTGAGAGAGAGATGAAGATTTTGGTAATAGTACCGGCAAGAATTTTAAACTACTTTCACCCCTGATTAAAAGACACATTAACTTTTTGTTCACTGTCTGACATTGAGCAGAATAAATTACAATAAATTAAACTCACTATTATTTACTATTACTATTCATGAAAATAAAGTAGTCACATTTTTGTAGAAAAGAGATTGCTAAACATAAAATCTCTCAAACAATTTGTAAACAAATGGCCTCCCTTAAATTAAAAAGAAAACAAAAAATTGAACTGGTATTTCAGTTTGTAGAAACGTTTGCCTTGTTGTGTATTTGCGGCTTTAAAGAGTTTGCCTGTGTTAAAAAGCTTGTTTCTGACTTTAAATGTATTAGTTATCTCTCCATTGTGTCTTTAATTCCAATTTTTATTCATGACATCCAACGTTCTTTTGACTTTCGTTCTGACATTTTTTTAAAACCATGTCTACAGACAGAGACAGAGCAGGTGACACACACAAACACACACACACACACACACGGATACGTAAAAAGATGAAAGAACAAATCATCGCAAACTTTCTCAAAAACCACAGGTTGTGTCACAGAGGGAGTGAAGGGATGAAAGGAAAGGAAAAGCGCGAATGAAAGAGAAAGGTAGAGCAGCAGGGTGACTGAGTGGCAGTGCAGATTGCCTGCCAAGCCACTGTCACTGGCACTTAAAGAGCGCTCACACAGAAACTCTGCAGTATGTCACATGGACATGCTTTTCAGATTAATATCCAAGAACTTTAGGAAAATTAGCACAAAACAATCCAATTGTGTCTTTATAATGAATTCAAAAAGGATACCGCCACACCTCCTCTTGCTGGTTACCATGAAGTCTGTGGCCTGCCTCTCAAACTGAGGCACACACACTGAAAGACACAGAGTGGGGCACGCGGTAACCCGCGGTGGGCGACGGTGTTCAAGTGACTGCGGGTGCCCACATCAAAATGCATGTTGGAGGTTTGACATTCCTGGAGGCTGTGTCCGTCTAGCCAGTTAGGCAGAGGACGGCCAATAACACACACGCACTCACATTCTGCCTGGCTATCTGATGAGACTAATGCTGATTCAAGTCAATAGCGAGGAAGGAGAAAAAAAGATCTTAAATGTTCCACCTATTACTTGTGTGCACGTGTGCTGATGTTATTTGTGTTTTAACAGTGTGCTGTTTAAATGTTTGTGCTATTTCTTGATGCTTGTCTCTGTAGAGTGTGTGCGTGTGTGTGTTTGTGTGCCCTGTAACAGTAATGAAGGGAGATTATCACAGTTGGGCGCTTACAGACCTCAAGGTTAAAGGAGCATAAAGGCGCAACTGTAACATTGTGTTGGCAGGGGATGTCATTGTGTGCATGCATCTGTATGTTTTAATTCTATGGGCAACATACTGTAGTTAGATTATATAACATATAATAGTGGATGTATATGTTTTCACAAACTAAATGCATTGCATTTGTCAAGAATCTTGTCAAATTAGAGCTTTCAAAATCTTCAGACTTAAACTGTTTAGAAAGCAATGCAAACATGTCGGTAATGACCCCTCACTAGCTCCATGGTATTAATATTAAACTACAATGTTGCTTTGTAAAACCTGTCTTTCCTATAGTGATTGTTTTAAATACACCAAAGTTTACTGTCAAAATCCGATTTCCATCTGGTGTACCATCTGGAAACCAATGGAACAAATGGATGGAGTAAGTAGGGATAATGTTGTAGAGGTTTCTAATTTAGGCTGATCTGGTTTTTGAGAGATTAATTATAAAGCTAGGAAATATATACACATATTTTCAATTTCTGTGCTAACTGAAGAGCGACTTCACAGCTTTTTTCTTGATAGAAAGTAACCTAGCACCAGTGCTTCTTCTATGTTTAACTGTGTCTCTTTCTTGGATGGATTGGCAGAGCGTTTTCTGCCATTGAATATGTGTGCTGTTGTTTTCATTCCCATTGAAAGTGCCCCCTGTATTTTGCTTCATTTTGGGGACAAAGCCATTAATGGAGCTATTACTGCCTTTAATAATAATAATAATAATAATGATAGAATTTATTTGAAGCGCCTTTCAGAACTCCCAAAGACACTGTATAACAATAGCATCACAACATAATATAACAGCATTAAAACAAGAGTGATTAAATTAAATTAAATACAAGTTAACACCTACTATAAATTATACAGAGTATACCAGTTGGAACAGGTGAGTTTTAAGACAAGATTTAAAAGCAGGAAGATAATCCATGTTCCTGATTTCAGGGGGGAGTGAGTTCCATAATTTCGGGGCAGAGTAACTGAAGGCTCTGCCCCCCATAGTGCTAAGTCGTATGATGGGAATAACTAAGTGGAGAGAGGATGAGGATCTGAGGGAGCACGAAGAGGAAGCAACCTGGTGGAGATTGGATAAATATGGTGGGGCAAGATTGTGAATTGCTTTAAAGGTCTAAAGCAATAGTTTAAACTGAATCCTGAACTTGACAGGAAGCCAGTGGAGCTGCTTCAAAACAGGAGTGATATGATGAAGTGGGGGACGTTCAAGAGACTATGCGGGCAGCCAAGTTCTGAATTAGTTGCAACCTATTGATGGATTTCAAAGGGAGGCCAAAGAGAAGAGAATTACAATAGTCAATACAGCTTGTAACCAGGCTATGGACCATAACAGCAGCAGTTTGAGGAGAAAGAGAGGTGCGTAAGCGATTTATATTGCGAAGGTGAAAATAAGCAATCTTGGTGATACTACTTATATGATTATGGAAAGATAGGGTGTTATCCAAGATGACCACCAGACTCTTTACTTTAGGGACAGGAGTGACTGAGGAGTTGTTGATATTAAATGAAAAATTATCATTATTAATTTTACAGAGAATGGACTTTGAGCCAATAAGAAGTAATTCAGTTTTATCACTACTGAGTTATAGGAAGTTGGAGGAGAACCATGATCTGTTTACTGAAAGACAGCTAATTAGGGAAGGAGGAGGGAGTGAAGTGGATGGGTTTGTAGAAACATAGAGCTGCGTGTCATTGGCATAGCAGTGAAAGTGAATATTGTATTTTCGGAAGATGCGTCCAAGATGTAAGAGATAAATAATGAACAAAAGGGGTCCAAGTACAGAGCCCTGGGGTATGCCTGAGGTGACCAGCGAAGGATGTGAATGGAAAGATTTTGATTGAATGAACTGAGTGCGATCTGAGAGGTATGAATGAAACCAAGCCAATGAAGTATGGGTAATACCGATAGCAGATAGTCTATGAAGCAAAATGGGATGAGAGATGGAATCGAATGCCGCACTCATATTGAGTAGAATGAAGATAGATAGAAAGCCAGCGTCATAAGCCAGATAAAGATTGTTTGTGATGTTGATTAATACAGCATTGGTGCTATGATGGGGACAGAAGTCAGACTGAAAAACTTCATAAAGGGAATTAAGACGTAAATGAGAATGGAGATGAGTGGCGACGACTTTTTCAAGAATTTTAGAAAGAAATGGACGATTTTAAATAAGGCGAAGATTGCTGAAATTATTAGGGTTGGAACTAGATTTTTTTAAATATTGGAGTAACTGTTGTGGTTTTGAACATCGTGGGAAAGATTCCTGTGGAGAGGGAAGATTGAATTATGGCAGCGATTAGGGGGAGCAGAGGCAGAAGACAAAACTTGACCAAAATTGTGGGGAGAGGGTCAACCACACAGGTGGGGGATTTTTATTAATGAATAAGGGTAGATATGACTGAGGCATCTGGGATCAAGAAACTAGGTAAAAGGTACTGAAATTCATCAGGAGGAGGAGGATGGGGAGTGGAAGAGAAAAGATGCTGGTGGATTTTGTCAATGTTCTGATTTTAAAAAATCCATAATCGAATTGCACATATCATTAGAGTAAAAATGTGGTGGCAAAGAATCTGGAAAGCAAAAGGTTTTATTGAACAGTGAGAACAGGGACTTAGAGTTACCATCATTGGAATCTATAAAATTAGAGTAATTGGCAGATTTGGAACTGGTGATTATGTCTTTGTAGTGGATGAAATGCCTTCTATACATATCCTTGTGAACTGTAAGACCACTTCTCCATACAATCTTTCTAGCTGATGTCCAGCAGATTTTAATTCCCCAAGTTCAGGAGTATACCAGGGTGCAGAACGGACAAAAGAAACCAAACTGGTTTTGACTGGGGCCAGAGTGTTAAAATGTTATGAACACTAAAGTTGTAATATTTATTAAGATCATCAGGGTGACAGGGAATATCAAGAGTACTGATGGAAGAAAGATGCAAGGAGAGAATCTGGCTATTAATGACCTTAATGTTCCAGAAAGGAATAAGTCAGGATGGTTTAATGGGAGAAAGACATAATGAGATGGAAAAGGAAACAAAAAAGTGATCTGAAATGTGAAGGTCAGTCACACTAAAAGTTGAGGGAGTAAGGCCAGAGCAGCAAAGTACAGTGGCTTGCAAAAGCATTCGGCCCCCTTGAACTTTTCCACATTTTGTCACATTACAGCCACAAACATGAATCAATTTTACAGGTCCTTCTCAAAAAAATAGCATATTGTGATAAAGTTCATTCTTTTACATAATGTAATGATAAAAATTTAACTTTCATATATTTTAGATTCATTGCACACCAACTAAAATATTTCAGGTCTTTTATTGTTTTAAAACTGATGATTTTGGCATACAGCTCATGAAAACCCAAAATTCCTATCTCAAAAAATTAGCATATTTCATCCGACCAATAATAGAAAAGTGTTTTTAATACAAAAAAAGTCAACGTTCAAATAATTATGTTCAGATATGCACTCAATACTTGGTCGGGAATCCTTTTGCAGAAATGACTGCTTCAATGCGGCCTGGCATGGAGGCAATCAGCCTGTGGCACTGCTGAGGTGTTATGGAGGCCCAGGATGCTTCGATAGCGGCCTGAAGCTCATCCAGAGTGTTGGGTCTTGCGTCTCAACTTCCTCTTCACAATATCCCACAGATTCTCTATGGGGTTCAGGTCAGGAGAGTTGGCAGGCCAAATGAGCACAGTAATACCATGGTCAGTAAACCATTTACCAGTGGTTTTGGCACTGTGACCAGGTGCCAGGTCGTCTTCATCTCCATAAAGCTTTTCAGCAGATGGAAGCATGAAGTGCTCCAAAATCTCCTGATAGCTAGCTGCATTGACCCTGCCCTTGATAAAACACAGTGGACCAACACCAGCAGGAGACATGGAACCCCAGACCATCACTGACTGTGGGTACTTGACACAGGACTTCAGGCATTTTGGCATTTCCTTCTCCCCAGTCTTCCTCCAGACTCTGGCACCTTGATTTCCGAATGACCTGCAAAATTTGCTTTCATCCGAAAAAAGTACTTTGGACCACTGAGCAACAGTCCAGTGCTACTTCTCTGTAGCCCAGGTAAGGCGCTTCTGCCGCTGTTTCTGGTTCAAAAGTGGCTTGACCTGGGGAATGCGGCACCTGTAGCCCATTTCCTGCACACGCCTGTGCACGGTGGCTCTGGATGTTTCTACTCCAGACTCAGTCCACTGCTTCCGCAGGTCCCCCAAGGTCTGGAATCGGTCCTTCTCCACAATCTTCCTCAGGGTCCGGTCACCTCTTCTCGTTGTGCAGCGTTTTCTGCCACACTTTTTCCTTCCCACAGACTTCCCACTGAGGTGCCTTGATACAGCACTCTGGGAACAGCCTATTCGTTCAGAAATGTCTTTCTGTGTCTTACCCTCTTGCTTTAGGGTGTCAATGATGGCCTTCTGGGAAGCAGTCAGGTTGGCAGTCTTACCCATGATTGCGGTTTTGAGTAATGAACCAGGCTGGGAGTTTTTAAAAGCCTCAGGAATCTTTTGCAGGTGTTTAGAGTTAATTAGTTGATTCAGATGATTAGGTTAATAGCTCGTTTAGAGAACCTTTTCATGATATGCTAATTTTTTTAGATAGGATTTTGGGGTTTTCATGAGCTGTATGCCAAAATCATCAGTTTTAAAATAATAAAAGACCTGAAATATTTCAGTTGGTGTGCAATGAATCTAAAATATATGAAAGTTTAATTTTTATCATTACATTATGGAAAAGAATGAACTTTATCACAATATGCTAATTTTTTGAGAAGGACCTGTATTGAAAGCCTCTGCGCAAGCTGTAGTGTTGGTATTTCCAAAAAGGTAGAAGAGCAATATCCGGATAGAGGAAAAGTGTTGGTGGCAGAGGCTCAGAGAGCTCCACAGCTCCACAGCTGCATATTGGTGAAGACCAGAAGCCGAGCCAAGGTAGAGGAGCAGACAGACGATGAGGAAAATACACCAGGCAGAAATAATTTTAAATAATTAAAAATTGTATATCCTCTTTGTTTTACCATAGAAAAGGCCCAGTGCTTCTGTTTAGCGGTTCTTTTATAGTCAAAGCTGTTGACAGAAATATTGCTGCCAAAAGCGATGTACTCCTTGTTTTAAAAACCTACAGAGAGTAGCCATGTCTCAGTGTTTCTATGTTTAGCCTAAGTTTTTTAGTGGGATAAAGACATTGATGCTGGAATGTGCTCCTCGCTCAGTGCTTCTTCTATGTTTACTTCATCATCATCACCATCTGCCACCCCCAGACGGTCGTTGCAGATGGCCGCTCCTACTGAGCCTGGTTCTGTTGGAGGTTTCTTCCTGTTAAAGGGGAGTTTTTCCTCTCCACCGTCGCTACATGCTTGCTCAGTATGAGGGATTGCTAAAGGATTGCTGTGGTTGGAAAGTCTGCATCAACGGGGCCCAACCTCACGCCAATGACTGACACAATCTGCTGGGATTCCTTAAATAGGAAACTTTTTAACTGATTGGAATGTTTGTATAAATGTATTGAAATGACTTCTTGTTAAGTGCCTTGAGATGACATCTGTTGTGAATTGGCGCTATATAAATAAACTGAATTGAATTAAATTTAATTGAATTATGTGTCTTTCTCGGATGGATGTATTGGCAGAGCGTTTGCTGCCTTTGGCTATGTGTGCTGTTGTTTTTTATTCCCTTTGAAAGTACCCCCTATATTCTGCTTCATTTAGGGGACAAAGTAATTGATGGAGCTATTACTCCCTTTAATATTGGGTATCCTCTGTGTATTAATTCATAGAAAGTACTGTAAAAAGGCCCAGTGTTTATGTTTAGCTATTCTTTCATGTTCAAAGCTGTTGACAAGAATATTGTTCCCAAAAACTATGTACTCCTTGTTTTACATTCCAACAGAAAGTAGCCATGTCTCAGTGCTTCTGTGTTTAGCTGTGTCTCTTTCTTGGACAGAGCCATTGGCAGAGCTATTAACAATGTGTACTCGTTGTTTTGTCATTCCCATTGAAAGTACAGCTGGACCAGTGGTTCTGCTATACAGCTACTATTCTTCCCTAGACAGTCATTGATGGAGATGCTGCTGCCTGAAAGTGTGAGTACTCCTCTAACCTTACCTTCTCTATATATTTTTTTTTCCCATGGAAACTGCTCCTGCTCAGTGCTTCTGGGTTTAGCTGCATTTCTTTCACGTGTAAAATCTTTGATGGAGCTAATGCTGACATTAACTTCTATACAATTTGATTTGATTTTCATTTCTAAATACAGCACTCTCTTCCCATTGCCTCTGTGTTTAGTAATCTTTCTTCAAAACACAAAACCACTAATGGAGCTATTGCTGTGAAGGGAATTCAGTATTAATTCTCATACAGATCACCAGTACTTTTAGTTGTGAATTGAATTGATCAAATCCAGTAAAGAGTCATAGTGAATCATTTTATGATATAGAATGATGACAAATTGGAACTTTTGAGAGATTTAGTCAATTTGAAGTAACCAAAGTCAGTTCTACAAGTTTGTTTTAGTGCTGGTAAGACATTAACAACGTTCAGAGGACCTCTGACATGAACACAGTTCAGTGGTCTCATTTATAAAACATTGCGTAGGATCCCTACTAAAAGTGTACGTACGACCAAAACAAAAAGTTTGCGTATGCCAAAAAGTTTCTGATTTATAAAACCATGCCTACACACAGGCGTAAGCAATTTCCCCTTTATAAATCACAGTCTTCTTGGAAGTTTGCGCACATGAATTTGGCTCATATCCCGCCCTGAACACGCCCAAATCCGGCTATAAAAGGTGACTGCAAAGCAGGACATGAATATTGATGCATATGAAGAAGAGGGGAAATATGGCAACAACAAAACAAACCAAGAAGAGAAACTTTACGGAGATGGAGATTGAAGTGCTAGTGGGTGAAGTAGAGGCTAGAAGATACATTTTATTTGGTGGACACAGCAGTGGTGTCACAAATAAAAGGAAGAACTGCGAGTGGCAGCATGAGGCGTCTGCAGTGCAGACTGTCAGTGCAACTGACAGGACGGTACGCGAAATAAAAAAAAATGGTCGGACCTCAAAGTCAAGGCAAAAAAAAAACTTGCCTCCCACCGCCAGAGTGGGTCTGCTACTGGAGGGGGTACGTGTACACCTGAGCTGACACCACTGGACAGGAAGATGGCAAGTATCATGGGAACATCAAGCGTGTACGGTATTGTGTCAGAGAAGGAGGGCGACACCGACCTGGCAGAGATGACAGATGAACCCGGTAAAGCACCTTTTGGATATATTTTATTCCGTGGCTACGCTAACAAATTTGAGCATATTTTAAGGAGACAGACTAATATGCCGTGTCTTTTCAGCTCTTCCACAGTCGGTAGGTGGCGAGGATGAGGAGGCTGAGGAAGATGAGGTTGCCCAGTGTCCGGCTGCCCCCAGCACCAGTGCTGCCGGTGCCCGTGGTGCATACAGCAGTGGTCGGGTTCTGACTGAAGCCGTGATGCAGACACAGAGAGACACCATCAGCACCATCAATTCTGTGACAAACGAGTTAAATGAAATAAAGAGTGTGCTGTGCGACATAGTGACAGCCATTGGTACCTTAAATGATACAATAAAAAAATGTAATAAATGAACCTTGTCGTTGTTATCTCAAACGCCGCATTACATCCTGGCAGATCCTTGCTCCCTGGGTGAAGGCTTCCTGTCGAGGAGGAGGCGGCTGTGGGTCGGGGTTCTCATGCTGGGGAGGAATTCCACATGCCCTCACGATCTTGCTGACCTTTGTAGGGTGGTATAATAGTCTGCCACCCGAGGCATCCGATGACCGCCACCTACATTTTAACAGGCCTATGGCACGCTCCACGACTGAGCGCGCACGCTTGTGACAGGAGTTGTAGCGCATTTCCTCTGCTGTCTGTGGGTCTGGGAACGGGGTCAGAAGCTCCTGAGAGGGTAGCCCCTACCACCTGCAAGTGATAACACGTTTAATTCAGGCGTCAACAAGCAGCATTTCTAATGACGGTGAGGACTTAACGAGCAGCCAGCCATCACGCACAGCGCCTGCCTGCAGTCTGTTCCCTACACTGCTGTGTGTCAAGATAAAGGAGTTGTGTGTTGACCCAGGCCATTGTGCCACCATATTAGTGATCATCATGTGTGAATCACATATGATTTGCACATTAATACTGTGTACATGTTTCCGATTGACGAAAACAAATTCATCCTCGCACGGGGCCCTTATAGCAATGTGGGTGCAGTCAATTGCGCCGATTATGTTTGGGAAACCGGACGTTGCTGCAAATTGCATCTTGATTTCGGCCTGCTCCCCCACAGTATATGGAAACGTGATGTATCGCCTGCTCATTTTAATGATCCCATCCAAGACTGCAGGCATTATTGCGCTCAGGGACGGCTGTGATATCCCAGACCTAGTAAATAAATATAACATATTTGAAGGCATCATTTCCAAAAAGGGACTTTGGGCAGAATAGTAAGAATCATGTCACTCAGACACATACCTGTCGGCTAATTCCCGCTGGTAACAACCAGTTGCAAGAAACCCCAGAGCGGTGAGCACCTGCAGCTGGACCGGAATGGCACGGTTCCGCCTGGACGGTCTCTCCAAAACCGGGCCCAATTCAGCACAGAGATCCAAGAGCACAGCTCTAGGGAATTTGAATCTGCTTATTAGCCAGTCATCATCATGGGCAAGGAGGTCCCCATGATCACTGAACACACGTTCTCTCCTAATCCTTCCATTTGCAAAATCTTCTAGCAACACCAGTGCATCCATCTCAAATATTACGCTTGAAAGTAGTTGGGGTATTTCTATTGGCAGCAATAAGACTGATTGCTTCCTTCCTTGGCACAATGAACGTGTCAATCAATTATATATGGTACAGATGATTCAATTTATTAATTGGCATACAGTCCCGGCCCTTTTATCTGAGTTTAAGGTTTTGAGATAAATTTAATGTATTTATTTTAATATTGAAAAATGTTTTTAGAAGAGCTATAGCTCACTGCAAAGCTACAATATAGGCAAGGCAAGGCAAGGCAATTTTATTTGTATAGCACACTTTCAACAGCAGGGTAATTCAAGGTGCTTTACATGATTTGGTGATTTAAAAGAAACACATAAAAGAAACACACATTACACATGATACACAATAAAGCAAGAGAAAAAAAAAAAGCCAGAGAGCATGAACACATTTTATACATATAACATCAATCATTTACTCAAAGGCAATTCTAAACAGATGTGTTTTTAGTCTCGATTTAAAGCAGTTCAGAGTTTCAGCAGCTCTACACTCGTCAGGAAGTCTGTTCCAGATAAGGGGAGCATAGAAACTGAAAGCTGCTTCTCCATGTTTAGTTCTGAGTCTAAGGATGTTTAGTAGGCTAGAGTTGGAGGACCTGAGTGGTCTTGGTGGTTGGTACCATGACAACAGGTCTTCAACATATTTTGGTGCTAAGCCATGTAATGATTTATAAACTAGTAAAAGTATTTTAAAGTCTATTCTCTGAGCTACAGGGAGCCAGTGTAAGGACTTTAGAACTGGGATGATGTGCTCTACTTTCCTGGTTCTAATGAGGACGCGAGCGGCAGCGTTCTGGATCAGCTGCAGCTGTCTGATTGACTTTTTAGGCAGACCTGTGAAGATGCTGTTGCAGTAATCAATCCGACTAAAGATAAATCCATGAATGAGTTTTTCTAGGTTGTGTTGCAAAATCAGTCCTTTAATCCTAGAAATGTTCTTCAGGTGATAGAAGGCTGACCTTGTTATTGACCTTTATGTGACCCTGGAGGTTCAGGTCTGAGTCCATTACTACACCTAGGTTACGAACCTGATCAGTAGTTTCTAGCTGTATTAATTGAAGCTGTGTGCTGACTCTTGATCGTTCCTCCTTGGGTCCAAAAATAATCATAATCAATCAATAATCAATAATATAGATATCATTGCTGGTTTGGATGTTTATAATAACATGAATCCATAATTAATGTTTGGTGTGAGGTGAAATGATATGTGTGAGAGGAGTAATATGCAGTCTGGCTGCAGTTCACCACCTCACCAACTGTGTCGTCGATTCCCCCGTCTCCAAAATGTCCGTACACACGGGTCAGAGTTGGTGTACAGGTGCGCACATTTTCCCGTCAAGTCTGTTTTTTGTAAATCACAACTTTTGCTTTGAAAGGGGCGTACGCCAGTTTCAGGCCCCGTTTTGTGCATACGCAACGTTTATAAATGAGACCCCTGGTCCTCAATTCTAGAATAGCTCTGGATTAAGAAATTATTCTACATATGTTTATCTACAACTGACTGCTAAGTAGGGGAACAGAACAACCACACGCACATGACTTTTGGCAAAGCTGTAGAGAAGTAGTTCCCCTCTTCCTCATCTCAGAAACACATGCAACCACTGCAGTTTTCTTGTCGCCGTGGAGTTGGAGATGCCATCATCCACCTGCTTCAGGCAACCCAATGTTATTTGGACAAAGCAGGCAGCACTGTGAGGATCATGTTCTTTGATTTCTCCAGTGCATTTTACACAATTCAGCCTGATTTGTTTAGTCAGAAACTCCTGAAGATACAGGTGGAGCCCTCAACAATCACCTGGATCAATGACTACCTGACAAACAGACCACAGTTTTTGAGACTGAAGGATTGTGTGTCAAACCAGGTGGTCAGCAGCACAGGAGCACCACAGGGGACTGTACTCTCACCATTCATTTTCACTCTGTACACCTCAGACTTCCAGTACAAATCAGAGGTCTGTCATCTACAGAAATACTCAGATGACTCTGCAATTGTCAGGTGTATCAGAGATGGACAAGAAGCTGAATACAGAGAGCTGGTGGACCACTTTGTGACATGGTGTGGAAACAATCGTCTCACCTTGAATGTGAACAAAACATAGGAGATGACTGTAGATTTCAAAAGAAAGAGGGTTAGGTCAAACACTGTTTCCATTATGGGAGAAGAAGTGGCAGTGGTTGAGGAATATAAATACCTCTTAGTTTACCTGGACAACAGACTGGACTGGAGACTGAACAGTGAAACTGTCTACAAGAAGGGACAGAGCAGACTGTACTTCTTGAGGAAGCTTAGGTCCTTCAAGGTTTGCAGCAAGATGCTGCAGATCTTCTACAAGTCTGTTGTGGAGAGTGTAATCTCTTCAGCCATCATCTGTTGGGGTAGCAGCATCAGAGCCAGGGACTTAAAAAGGCTCAAATAGCTGATAAATAAGGCTGGTTCTGTTCTTGGCACTACTGTGGAACATCCAGAGACGATGATGCAAATGAGGATTCTTCATTAAATTTAAGAACATGGACAACCCTGAGCATCCTCTTCATGAGACTATCCTATCCTTTCCTCTGTTCTCGAGGCGCATTAACTTTTGTTTCCTTGAGCTAAAGGAAGAAGAAGCCTTTCCTTTGTTCTTCAAGTGGATCCTTTGGTGTTTATGACTGTTTAGTCAACCTTGCAAAATGGCCTCTGAAGTTTTTAATGCCGCTCATTCAATTAAAGTTTGACGCAGAGCTGACCCTGGGGGGGCAATAAGTCACTAACTGGTATTATCCTGCCCTGCTAATTACTGAAGCAATGAACTTTAATTAATATTTCAGCCTGGCGTGTGTGTGTGTTTGTGTGTGTTAAAGCATGGGTGAGGGAGCCTCTTTACACACTTGAGGCTACCTCTCCTTTATCTCAAGCAATCTCTCTTCGACACAGTCGAGCGAGGCGGGCGCTGACATTTTGCGGAGTGTCTCGGTTCGCGTGAGAGACGGCGACACGGTGAACCGACGGAAGCTACCTGTGCTGTTTGTATTAACATGATTATCTGCCTCATCAGGAGCAGATGCAACGGCAGAAACAACAACAATGTCCGCTTCTGCTCCTCAGGACCAGCTTGTCCTCAATTTAAATACTGATAAATGTAGCTAATCACAGCTAAAGCAAGTTTTCTTTTCACTTCGCATTAAAACATCCTGAAAGCTAGGAACCAGCTGGGATCTGTCAAGCAGGACTCCATTACTCCCTTTTAACTATTTGTATAAGGAATCTTAAGGGGGCTCGAGTCAATTTCATTGTCAAAAGGAATGTAACTGATGCTCCTAAACATGCCTTTTCTACTGCATTAACCAAGGTTTTATCTTTCTGCTTGTTAAGCTTTGTTTCCTTTGTCTTTTTTTATTTTTTTAGGTCTGAAGTTGTGTATGCAAACATCAGAAAATCACCAACTTTCTGTTCATTCTTGTTCTTTTGCAGCTAAAGCTGGAAGGTTACATTTTTTGTGATACCCTTTCACAAAAAATGGTTATGAGTATCTGGCAGTTGTTCTGTTGCTGCATGGTAAAGGTTATAACCGCTATGTTTGGGGTTTGCTGAGAACCCAGCCAGTAAAAAGGAATGTGCTTTGGTCAGTTCAAGTTTAATGAAACTAAGGCTTATACAGCATGAGGGAACTATACAGGAACCAGGAAAAGAGAGAGACTAAAATACTGGGGAGTGTGAACGCAAATGGGTCTAATTAGTGGAATGAATGTAAGTGGTGAGCAGTGGAACAGGCAAAGATTAAACTGAGGAAATAGAGAAAGTACACAGAAAACCTGGGAAACAAACACAAAAAACAGAAGAGAAACCAGTAGCAGAGCATGACCTAACATAAGACTGAATTCAGTTCAGTTCAGTTTATTTCTATAGCCCCTTAAATCCCAACACACGTCAAGGTTATTTCAATACAATTGTACAAACTTTAAAATCAGTTTACAGTTTTTCTATCTGAGGATCACTGCTCAAGGAGGACCTTCTATGTTAGAGAAAAGAACAAAGTTAATGGCATTAGTAGCTTCTTTAGTGATCTCCATTTAGGAGAAAAACAAAGATCATGGCTAAGCCAGTTTAAAAGGCTATAGGAGGAAAGAGAGCACATACAGTTAGTCAGTCACAGCAAAGGCTTGGCATTTGGCTTTGTCTCAGAGAATAACAGGGTTAAACACTGACAAAAATGTGAAATGTTCAGCTTGAATTTGTATTGAGCCCCCAATCAGTATTTTGTAGCTCTGGCTTTCCAGCTACCAGTCTTCTGGAATGTGTTTCACATCTGCAGACTGACACATGCCAATTCCAAAATGGATGGAGGGTATCGGTGCAAAGCATTTTTCACAACCCTTCTTCTATGAAGGCCAGATTTTTGTTGCGCATGCCTAAGTGATGTCCAATCAATTTAGTTTCCCCCCAGAGCTGTGGGTCTCTCCAGCTCCTCCAGTGTCACTATGGGCCTCACATGGACTCTGAACGGAGCTCTGTGAGATACTCAAAGCATGAGATATTGTTCTGAAACCTAACCCTGTTCATTGCTCTTCATGGCGCTGTTGGATCTCTAATGTCCTGTAATGAACCCCTTAGGCTTTCACAAAATAGCTGAAATCTGAGTAGAAGGTTTTTTTTCATGCAGGAATATTAACGGTTGGCAGGACATTTAATATTACAAGTTTTACTGTTGGTATTTTTGCTGCTATTACTGTACCTGACCATAGCAGGGCCATGTAAGATACTAAATTGTGAGGTAGACTTTACCTAAACGGTATAGGGAGCCATTTGTAAAGTAACACAGTCAAAAAATTAACAGCAATAAATATGGTTATTAAGCTTGTCATAAGATAAATAAATTAGGGGTCATTTTTCAAAGTCATATTTGCATCCATGTTGTTTATTCATTTATAAATGTCACAGTTTCAAACTAAATATTTATTTAGCAAGCGAAATATGTAGTTTACAAACTAAAAAATTACATATTTTCTAAACAAATATTTACAAAGAAAATATTTAGTTTAAAAATTTAATGTTTGGCTCCAAACTACACTTTTAGCGTGTCAACAAAAAATTGAGTCTACAAACTAAATTATTAACTTTGAACTAAATTCTTAGCAAGCTAAATATTTAGCCAGTTTACCTTGCTAACTAATTCTAAGCTTAACTAAATTTAGCTTGTTGACTAAATATTTAATTTGTAAACTAAATATTTAGCTTGTTACCTAAATATTTAGTTTGTTACTTAAATATTTAGGATGGATATAAATCTTTAGCTGTTATCTAATATTTAATTTGTAAACTAAATACTTAGATGGTTATCTAAATATTTAGTGTGGAGATACATATTTAGCTTTTTAACTAAATATTTAATTTGTAAACTTAAATTTTAGCTTGTTATCTAAATATTTAGTTTGGAGATAAATAGTTAGCTGTTATCTAAATATTTAGTTTGGAGATAAATATTTAGCTGTTATCTAAATATTAAGTTTGGAGCTATGTATTTATTTCTAAACTAAATATTTAATTTGTGAATCAAATGTTTAGTTTGAAACTGACATTTATAAATGTTTATATTTATAAATGTAGCTGTACAGTGGTGCAGTGTTGCCCTGCAATGGACTGGTGACCTCTTCAGGGCGTACCCCGCCTCTCGCCCGATGATTGCTGGAAATATGCACCAGCCCCCGTGCAACCCTGCATAGGATAGACGGTATGGATGGATGGCATATGACTTATAAATTTAAGTCATACACAGTATAAATCTCTCTTTCTCTGATGAAAAACTAAATAACCTTAACCATTGTTGTTCATTTTAGCCTACCTAACTTTACAAATGGCACCCCATAGGCCAACCTAGCCACTCTTTAATGCTGCTGAATCTGAAATTTCAACATCTAAATGATTGATTTTACTAATGTAGTTATTTTACCCATCAGTGTCCAGTAGGAGACATGTTTAAGATTCTAAGGCAGTCAATGCACTATTAAAAGTAAAGAAACAGCACAGGTGGAGTTAAGCTAAAATTTAGCCGCAGCTTGTGTGTACCAACTCTGTGTGAGAGATGCTACCTACTGGGCTTTGCCTTCAGCTAGCAGCGCCCTTCACTTCTCTTTGCCCACAGCTTTGCTGTGTCCAACACTGCTGTGAGGCAGACAGAGAAATGTGCATCAGTCAGACGGCTGGCCTGATGTGAACAGTAGCTTTTTGGTTCATGCACTAACACTTTGATTATCTCCTGTTTTATTTTATGTTTTTCCCAGGGTTTAAAGGTTGTAGCGTGCATGTTTAATGTTTTTAGCTCCATCAAACCAGCCTTATATTAGCATAAAAACAATCAATTAAATTTTTCTCATCGCATTCTACAACAGCTGAGAAATAGAGACATCAATGCAGAATTTAAAATAGAAATGTAGCCTATATAATACTGCATGGCTAATTTAGTTGTAGCAATTGATGTATATTTAAACTAGCTAAACGCAATATAATACATTTCCACAGCTATGCCGATGATACACAACTATATTTACAGGTAGATTACAGGCATGTCTGGAAGACATAAAAACCTGGATGACTCTGAACTTACTGCTTTTAAAAAAGACAGAAGTTACCCTCTTTGGACCAGAAGCTCTAAAGCAGAAACTTACCTTCACCTGCTCACTCACCCACCTGCGTCTGATTACCCTGATTAGGCTTCACCCCATCTTCATCCTTTGTCATTCTTCAATCACTCTCAGTATATAAGTAGTACATGCCATTCCTTGCTGGATCCTCCATCTTTTTGCGGTCTTGTTCTCCTGTAGTGTGCCTCAGTTTATGCTCTAAGAATACTCTGTGCAAACTGTTCAATAAATTCTTTCTCACTATACAACCTAATCTGCATTTAGGTCCAACTGCTTCGCATCATGTCAAGAGATAAGGAAGACTGTAGATGTTAGCTTCTGCACTAGTGCTAACATGGTCTCCATTGTGCGTATTGATGGGTACTGAAGGTATATTCGATTATGAGCTATTAAAATAGGCAGTAAGAAGCATTTTTAGAGGGGATCTTGGGGGAGTTTTGAAGAGTTTCTTGCATGTTCACCCTGTTTCAAATCCCTCCACAGCATCTAAGGGTGATGAACATCTGGAATTCGACTCTGTTCAGGTCTTCCCATTTCTTCATTTTCAGACAGTCCTTGTCATGCTGCCCTAATCACCCTCTCCTCATCATTGTCTTCACCTGTGTCTCGTCAATCATTCACAACTGATCCTCCTCACCTCCTGCCTTTAAAACCAGTCACTTCCCTTCACTCAGCGCCGGATCATTATTGATGGATTTTCTTTGCCTCCATGGTGTGTTGTCCTGCTGTTTCCCGTCCTGCCTCTCTGTTCCTGCCGCCGTCCTCATCACCTCCTCCATCACTTTAATAAATATCCTGCACCTTTCCTCGGCGTCTGCGTCTGGGTCCATGCTTTCACACCATAATTCCTGACATCCTGTGTTGATTTACCGGTACATTTTGGGTCATTAAAACGTTACAGAGTCCCATTCTGCTTCAGCTTTAATATTTTCATAGATGGTCTGACATTGACATGATATTCCTGAAGCATCCTCTGATACATGGTAGAATTCATGATGGATTCTACAATGTTGAGCCGGCCATGCTCTGCTGCTAACAGAGCATTGTAGCTAAGCAGGATACCAGACCAGGTGTAGTGTCTATGGAGAGAAAAACACTGAGAGAAAACAAAGTTAACAGTCGAAATAACAGCAAATAATGCAACTGGAGAGTAGTTGGAGAGAAAAGTAGCAGAGTGAAGAAAAGTGGTCAGTCTGTCCTCCAGCAGTCTAAGCCTATAGCAGCATAACTACAGAAATAACTCAGATGACCTAAGCCACTCTAACTATAAGCTTTATCAAAAAGGAAAGTTTTAAGCCTGGCCTTAAATCTGCCTCACAGATTAAAACTGGGAGCGAGTTCCACAGGAGAGGAGCCTGATAACTAAGACTAATTTTTTACATGGGAATAAATGCGGGGCGGTCTGATGTAGTCCTAGCAATTTTATTCCTCATGTTGCATGAATTTGCGGTTTAGTATTCGTGGATGTTCCTCTGGATCTTAACTCCAAGTTATTTGAGAAACATTTGCTTATTTGTGGATTTTTCCATTGAGCATTTCAAAAATATTTAAAAGAAAATGCAGCTGGGAAAACTAAAATACTACACAAAATGCTACTCAACACGCTATTGGCTGGGGTTTGCAAAGCAGCCAATCCAGGAACACAATTTATTTTGCTTAGTAAAGATTGGCTGAATGCCCAAGATCGGAGATAAGAAAGACTGTAGATTATTAGCTTCTTCAGTAGAGCTAAGATGGTTTCCACTTTGCGTATCAGTACATAAGCTATATTTGGTGTTTGAACTTTTAAAACATACAGAAGCGCTTTTAGAGGGGGCTCAAGTATTTCAGGAGTTAAGCTATTTGGTTGTGGTCCCCAACCCCTATGACTGCTGGGGGTCAGGCTGTTATAGGGTCTCCTAATTTTTGAGTGTAGAATAATTACTGTTTTTTTAATATTTAATTACGGTTTAAAAAAACATTTATATGGAGTATTTTTCTGATTTGTTGAGGACTTTTCAAAGTGTACATATATATAGTATATAATATTTAAATAAAAATTATTTGCACTGAAAAATACTGCTAACACGTTTGTAGCTTTAGTGTGACAAAAATATTCTATTCTATTCTTCCATCCGTGAATGGACAATGGGAACTCCCCAATAAGTTTAAACTTCTGCTTCCAGTTGCTCTTTTTCAGACATATTGGAGTTGTTAGTCAGTGCCTTTCCATTTTAGGCCAGAAGTGCAGCAGAAACATTTTAGTTTCTGTAGCTCAATGTAGGTCAAACCACTTTAGACATAAGTTTAAACTGCTGTATAGGTTTGTTTTAATGCTGTAAAATGTTGATGAAGTGTGTCCTTTTTCCATTTTTTTATCGGCTGCTTAATCACACATGCAGCTCATAGTGGGCTGCCAGTGTGATTATAAAAAAAAGAGACTCTTTTTAGGTCATTATCAAAAAAATATTTCTCTAACCAGATGTCCCCCCCTCTCGATCATTTCTTCATATTGAAAAGGTTTCGAACACACTACCCTGGTGATTTCCTCTCTGAAGACTGGTATAATAGGAGATGACAGATATACCCTTCCTGAAGTTTAACAAAGTCAGAGGATGCAGGCCACACCTGAATTATATGGGCGTGCGTGCAAATATACACTTGCATGCTTTAAGTTAAGCCTTGTGATTTGAGCACAGGAAGCACAAGCGTTGTCTTAAAACCTGCAGACAGGTTGAAGGCCCCCCAGGGGACTGCAGGGGAGTGCTTTGTAAGGTATTGTTCTGCTATTTTAACAGTTCAGATAAAGTTCAGGGTACAATGAATGTAACTGTGCCAGCCTTCTATTCACAGCTAATTGGTCTAACTGAGACTTTACATTGTTGTTGTGCTGTTGAGCAACAAAAAGCATCTTTTATGATGTTTCTTGAGGAACAAATGTAGAATTTATGGAGCTGGATTCAGGGTTCAGAGAAGCCGAACGAAACTTCCCATCAGGTCAGACACCAGCTGAAGAGACTTTTACTGCACGGGTCAAAGGTTGGGGGCAGGTGTGGGATCAGACCGCAGCTGTATCCGCGAGGGCACATTGAAATGTACGAGTGAGGGGTGGGTCCAAAAGTTCTCCAAAACCTCGACTTAAATCCGGAGTATGTTCCGAAATCAATCCCAAAAGAACAGACTCATGAGGCTTTTATTTCTGGGCCCCTTTCTGTGTTCTTTACTGAATTAATTTACTTTAATGTGTGTATATTCTCAAAGAAGTCACCATGGGAGAGCAGAGGAATACACATTTGTTTTATGCTTACAGACCCACACACGCACACACACAAAGAGACAATTAATCATTGATTGGAGCAATTTCATACGCTCACAAACAGTGCCGGCTCAAAGTAGGAGGCCAGAGCCTGTGGCAAGGTGAGCACTCAGAGAGGGTGTGTGTGTGTGTGTGTGCGTGGGTTGGTGGGTGTGTGTGTGTGTCTGTGTGTGTGTGTGTGCGTGGGTTGGTGGGTGTGTGTGGGTGGGTGTGTGTGTGTGTGTGTGTGTGTGTGTGTGTGTGTGTGTGTGTGTGTGTGTGTGTGTGTGTGTGTGTGTGTGTGTGTGTGTGTGTGTGTGTGTGTGTGTGTTGGGTGGGTTTGGTTTGGGTGAGCGTGTGTGTGCTGGTAAGATCAGTTGGTGACATCTGCAGAAGATTGGCATTAGTCTTAGTCGTGGAACACCCTGTTTGTTTTTATAACATATCTGGACATATTGGTGTTAAATATCAATTTTAGATTTTTTATTTTTCCACATTTTATAACATTCAAACTGAATAAAATATATTTTAAAATGCAATTTCTGATAAGGAACAAAGTAAAGTGATTATTATTATTATTATTATTATTATTATTCCCAAACATAATGGCTGGAATCTCACATGTATTACATCAGGTGCTCATGATGGGATACCCCATCCTCAACCATGGTGAAAATATACACTACCGTTCAAAAGTTTGGGGTCACATTGAAATGTCCTTATTTTTGAAGGAAAAGCACTGTACTTTTCAATGAAGATAACTTTAAACTAGTCTTAACTTTAAAGAAACACACTCTATACATTGCTAATGTGGTAAATGACTATTCTAGCTGCAAATGTCTGGTTTTTGGTGCAATATCTACATAGGTGTATAGAGGCCCATTTCCAGCAACTATCACTCCAGTGTTCTAATGGTACAATGTATTTGCTCATCGGCTCAGAAGGCTAATTGATGATTAGAAAACCCTTGTGCAATCATGTTCACACATCTGAAAATAGTTTAGCTCGGTACAGAAGCTACAAAACTGACCTTCCTTTGAGCAGATTGAGTTTCTGGAGCATCACATTTGTGGGGTCAATTAAACGCTCAAAATGGCCAGAAAAAGAGAACTTTCATCTGAAACTCGACAGTCTATTCTTGTTCTTAGAAATGAAGGCTATTCCATGCGAGAAATTGCTAAGAAATTGAAGATTTCCTACAACGGTGTGTACTACTCCCTTCAGAGGACAGCACAAACAGGCTCTAACCAGAGTAGAAAAAGAAGTGGGAGGCCGCGTTGCACAACTGAGCAAGAAGATAAGTACATTAGAGTCTCTAGTTTGAGAAACAGACGCCTCACAGGTCCCCAACTGGCATCTTCATTAAATAGTACCCGCAAAACACCAGTGTCAACATCTACAGTGAAGAGGTGGCTGCGGGATTCTGGGCTTCAGGGCAGAGTGGCAAAGAAAAAGCCATATCTGAGACTGGCCAATAAAAGAAAAAGATTAAGATGGGCAAAAGAACACAGACATTGGACAGAGGAAGACTGGAAAAAAAGTGTTGTGGACGGATGAATCCAAGTTTGAGGTGTTTGGATCACAAAGAAGAACGTTTGTGAGACGCAGAACAACTGAAAAGATGCTGGAAGAATGCCTGACGCCATCTGTTAAGCCTGGTGGAGGTAATGTGATGGTCTGGGGTTGCTTTGGTGCTGGTAAGGTGGGAGATTTGTACAGGGTAAAAGGGATTCTGAATAAGGAAGGCTATCACTCCATTTTGCAACGCCATGCCATACCCAGTGGACAGCGCTTGACTGGAGCAAATTTCATCCTACAACAGGACAATGACCCAAAACACACCTCCAAATTGTGCAAGAACTATTTAGAGAAGAAGCAGGCAGCTGGTATTCTATCGGTAATGGAGTGGCCAGCGCAGTCACCAGATTTGAACCCCATTGAGCTGTTGTGGGAGCAGCTTGACCGTATGGTACGCAAGAAGTGCCCATCCAACCAATCCAAATTGTGGGAGCTGCTTCTAGAAGCGTGGGGTGCAATTTCTCCAGATTACCTCAACAAATTAACAGCTAGAATGCCAAAGGTCTCCAATGCTGTAATTGCTGCAAATGGAGGATTCTTTGACGAAAGCAAAGTTTGATGTAAAAAAATCTTATTTCAAAAACAAATCATTATTTCTAACCTTGTCAATGTCTTGACTCTATTTTCTATTCATTTCACAACGTATGGTGGTGAATAAGTGTGACTTTTCATGGAAAACACAAAATTGTTTTGGTGACCCCAAACTTTTGAACGGTAGTGTATGTTTGGGATATAGTTATTCTAATGTGGGAAAGAAAGATTTAAATGCATCTATAAAGAATGAAATTATATTTACACTTTTCATCGGCTCACTGCATATATCATCTCTAAACCAATGATTATATCTGCTGCTCGTGTTCCTCACTAGAACTAGGAAAGTAGAGCACATCACCCCCGTTCTAAAGTCCTTACACTGGCTCCCTGTAGCTCAGAGAATAGACTTTAAAATACTTTTACTAGTTTATAAATCATTACATGGCTTAGCACCAAAATATGTTGAAGACCTGTTGTCATGGTACCAACCACCAAGACCACTCAGGTCCTCCAACTCTAGCCTACTAAACATCCCTAGACTCAGAACTAAATATGGAGAAGCAGCTTTCAGTTTCTATGCTCCCCTTATCTGGAACAGACTTCCTGACGAGTGTAGAGCTGCTGAAACTCTGAACTGCTTTAAATCGAGACTAAAAACCATCTGTTTAGAATTGCCTTTGAGTAAATGCTTGATGTCATATGTATGAAATGTGTTCATGCTCTCTTGCTTTTTTTTATTTTTCTCTTGCTTTATTGTGTATCATGTGTAATGTGTGTTTCTTTTATGTGTTTCTTTTAAATCACCAAATCATGTAAAGCACCTTGAATTACCCTGCTGTTGAAAGTGTGCTATACAAATAAAATTGCCTTGCCTTGGCTTGCCTAATCCCTGATTTCTAAGTCAGTTCCCCAACTTGAATGGGTCTGAACCAGTTTAAGAGCTGAGTCTTTAAATATATGGACATTAAATCTGAAAGAGTTTGACCAAGAAGATGCAAGTTTTCCCCAACCAACCTCTGACACGTAGTTTGGTCATAATTTATTATCTTTTATAGGTTATCTGCATCTGGCCTTCGATGTTTGAAGAAACAGGACAAGTGAATATTAAATTGAATATTTATTTCAAAGAATACATGATTTCTTTTGAAATGCCCGTACTTCCTAATGATATTTGCTTTTTCAAGGTATTTTTATTCTTTCTTCCAAATTTGCTCAATATTGAGTAGGTGAGTCTTTCAGGTCAATTTGTATTAGTATCTGTGAGTCTTTGTGGAGTTTATAAGAAAATGAGATTAGTAAACTGTTCCTAATACGAAGCAGGTGCGAACGAATGACCTGTTATACTCAGCACTCACCTTGTATCATTGTTTAGCTCGCTTCTCTGAGAGATTTCTGTCTTCAATGCTGTTTATTTTTACTTATTCCATGTCTTACAGCACACTTAAAGTTCATGTTATTATGAGATATTCAATCTCTGTATTTAGACTGAGGATATTTTACATGATTTTTACAGTTGTACTGTTCACTTTTTTTTACTTGTCATAGTTGAGTTTTAGCTTTTTCCAGAGAATTTTAATAGTGCAGAAACATTTCTGACATTCATGATTAGTGTGTTTGTGCTTTTTAGATTGTCTTTACAGCAGAATTCACCCAAATGACTCTAATTAAAGTAAAATGTAGTTCTCTCTAGCACATGTTGGAAGTAACTACGGAGTAACTACTTACATGTAATGGTGTTATGTAATTCAATTACAAAATTAAAGTCAGTGTAATTGTCATAGTTTCTTAAGAAAATATTTAATACGTTTACACAATTGACCTGTGGCTCAGTCCCGCTCAGCCTTGCCCCCCTGAACACAAACCAACCAATAGCATTCAACTACCAGTTTCCCAGAAGCAAACAGACATTCTAGCTGTCTCATTCCATAGAGAAGCATTAGGACCTGTGTCACTTTTGTGGTTTTCTGGCCTGTATCTGGGCTGTGTTTGTATTTTAAGGCACCAATATGGTTAAATGATGTGTCTGGGGCAAATGCAAAAGCGATACAGGGTATCTCTAGAGGATAATCAATGGAGTTAATCTAATTCCGTTTTCCAAACTAAAACAACTTGGGTAAATGTCTCTGTTGGATAGTGCTGTGGCAGACCACACAGTCAACTCAACATGACAACTATAAAAAAGAATGTATGTTTTAGACATTCCTGGTTACACAATGGTCTTGTATGATCTCAGCAATCATGTCAAAAAAGTTATTGTCAGTCACATAAAGTCTAGTGGTAATGAACTTTCTCAAGTTAGCCTCCTAGCAGCCTAATGTTATGTTAATTGATGGCAAATGAGTTTAACACATTACCCTTTCAGGTATTGGAACCCACAACAATAATAGCGGACATCTACTATAAGTCAAACAGTCCAAGATGGGAAGCACAAAGGACTGTAAACAATAAGCCGTATCTAAGAGATGTACGATGAAGACATAGGTTAGATGGTGGAAAAAGAGGGACAGGGGACAGACTGATGATGACGTCAATCTTAAAAAGGAAACGAGGTACCTGGAAAACATTATTAAAGGAAATCCAGAACTTTTGACCAGGTGAGTACTGAGAGACTGGAATGTATTTGTGCTCAACTAGGTGGTGGTTTGGGAAACTGTCCACAGAACTGTGGCTTTGGTTTGGTCACTGATCCCTTACAGCTGTGGTTAAGGTGATGTCCAACAGATAGAAGGGTGGCTTTGGGAAAAGTCAAAGGAAGAGAAAGGAGGCTGGTATCTGACGGAGGCCTTGAAAGGTGAGAGACCAGTGGGAGCAGAATCATCTGCTCAAGGTTTCAGTTTCTGGATTGTGTCTTTTAGTCTGTCTATTAGACTGAGGGTAAAAACTAGCTGAGTTGGGAATTAGCCCCAAGAATTGAAATATGTTGAGGGTGGAAAACCTGTGACAAAATCAAAACTTATCGGTGTGTTTTCGCTATTGGAACTTCATGGTATGGTCATGTCTCCACCTCTCTGGGCCAGCCCGACAGGGCTGTTTTCAGGGCCATTTCAGGAACCAATCGAGTACCAGCCGTAGGGTATGTACTCATAAATGGCCCAGGAGAGTTGCTGGTTAGGAGGTGTGGTTAAGTCGCACTGATTGGTTGTAACTCAGAGGGAAATGACATCAGCAGACATCGCCAAACAACCAGTTTTGTAAGATAAGAAGAGTTGCTGAAGAAGCCGTTTATAACAACAGCAAACAGAAACACGACAACCTTCTTCCATGTCTATCTTTTGTTATTTCTGCTGTTGTGGGTGTCTTTTTGCGCTAATCAGTAACACTACTCACTGCCAAAAAGGTGACGTCTTAGCTAATTCCTTAAAGGGCCAATGGTGACACGATAGCATAGAGGAGCGGGACAATAGATTTTTAACAGGATAGATAAGATCAAACTTTATTGTCTGTCCCAGAGGTGACAGAAAATTTCCTTTGACAAGGCTTCACAGTACAAACATTCTTAAAAAAATATAAAAGTACAGTAAGTGAAAATATAACTCCCATTCTTATGGAAAAGGCAAACTGAGGACAACTGAGTAGGGGTAATGTAACTATGTAGACTTTTTAAGTAGTGTCACTCCAAAAGGGACAAATGTTTTTTTTAAATCAGTTTTTTTCCTGGCAAGTGGAACTTTATCGCACCTCCCAGAGGGAAAAAGCTGATAAACAAATGGCGAAGAGGGTGTGACTGATCCACCCTGATCTGGGTGGCTTTCCTGACCACAGAGGAAATGTACAGTTCAGATAGAGAGCTTTGAGCTGAGCAGGGATTTTTCTGGCCTGGTTAACGATGTGGGATAGTTTTATTCTTCATGTTTCATTGTCATTACTGTACACATTGGGGACATCACATGTAATATTACTTAACTATACCATTTAGTAATATTAAATGTGAGGATAGATTCAATGAAACCAAATTCAAAACCTTTTTCCTCACATGAAAGTTTCCTCAGCAAGTGAAGACGTAGATGGGCCTTTTTGTAAATATGGCTCACATGCTGGGAAAAAGAGACCCTTTTACACTTCTATGTCAAGGTATTTGAAGGACTTCACCTGTTCGAATACCTTTCCTTGGATAACCAATAAGAAGATCCGCTGAAATCTTACCCTTTCCTATACAGCACAGCTCTTTTGTTTAGGTGACATTTAGGAGTCCTCTGCAAAAAATCTGAAACAAGTTGTTTACCACCTGCTTATACCTGGTGGATGCGGAAGTGTCAATCACATAAGCCACCAGCGCCATGTCATCTGCATATTTCATTACTGTCAATACTTCACAGTAATACAGTGATATTGTTAGAGTACACAGAGAGAAGAATGGGTGATAAAACAGAGCCCTGAGGGAGTATGGTGTTCAAAACCAACTTATTGGATTTAGAACCATTATAGAAAAAAACTGCTTTGGTCTTTCCTGTAAAAAAACTTTGAATCCATAAAACAAGATTGGCATTGACCTGAAGGTCTAAAAGGTGGTGCAACAAGGTGTTAATATTTACAGTATTAAAAGCAGCCGAAAAATCCATAAATAAGATCAGATGCAAGGGCGTGTAGAGTCAATTTGCCTGGAAACTGCGTTTAACAGGGTGAGATGATTTATAGGCAAACTTTAGTGGGATTCTACCTGTGTGAGATGATGCCAGACAGATAGTGAACCACCACTCTCTCCATCACTTTGCATAAGATGGAGGAGAGTGGTACCGGTCTAAAGCTCTTCAGTTCTTTTGCATGAGTCTGTTTGGGGACGGGGATTTTGAAAGTCTGTTACAATAACCCAGATGTTCCAATACTGGCGACGGGCCTCATGTGTGACCAAGGAAAATCTGGGATAGGAAGAAGCTGAATAAAAACAGTATGGGTCTGGTACCTGCTTTTCTGTGGACACAGGTTCTACAAGCTGAAACATATTCCTCAGCGTCCTCATTTAGGGAGGCCGACAAAAAGTATAGTGATGGCTCAGTTGATAACAGAAGAGGCATACAGTGTGTGCCTAGTGGAGGATCTGAGATTAGACAGAGGGTTGATACTAAAACCTGTTAGCTGGACTGTTACCAGGATATGGTTGTTGCTTGGCTGCCTTTTTTTTCTGAAAGTATCTTCATCCATCTTCCTTCAAGCACAAAAGTGATTGGAAGAACATGAAATGTACAGTGTTCAGGTCTTTGGAGAAGGTCAGAATATTGTCTAAGTAGACAAAACAAAGATGTTAAGGGAGTCACAGACAGGACCAAAATGAAACTAAAATATTCTGACAAGAAGATTGGTAAAATATCCAGACATCAACATTCCATATGCTTTCTACTGTCTCTAAAACATATATGGTCAATATAGAATAGAGAAAATTCCCAATAAACTCAAATGTGATTTTGAAACTGATCAAAGTTCTTTATCATTCCAATCTGAAAAAATAAAGGTTAAAATATATCCTTAAAGTTCAAAAAGACACATTTAAGGGCATTCAAACTGAAAGCTTTTCTTTAACCAGACAGAAGCAACAACCACATTTTTCTCAACAAAGCTCTGAGACATAATTTGGACATAACTAAATGTCTCCAATAGCTCACCTGCATCTGGCCTCAGGTGTTTAAAGGAACTAGTCAGAGTCATTTCTTTATCCAGTATGCAGTTCATGGACACAATTTATTTTCAAGTGGCTTTTACTCCCTGCAAATATTTCTTTTTTTTATTATTTTTATTCATCGGCTCAGCTTTGCTCAATGTCAAGGAGGCGAGTCATGTAGCTCACCTTGCTTTAGTCGCTGCTGGTCTTTGTAGAAATGTGTATGTAGCTGCTGAAACACAGCAGGTTTGAATGTATGACCATTCAAGCGCATTCTCGTTGCATCTTCGTTTAGCTTACCTCTCTGAGAGACGTCTTTATTGATTTGTTTTAACCCATTCCTGGTTTTAACCACAAAAAGGCAATGTTCTTGGTCCCATTTCCTGTGGAAGAGGTCATTTCACATTGTTTTTACAGTTGTGCTCATTCGTTTTCCTTTCTTGCCAGAATTTCAGATATGTTTGTCCATTTGTAGGTGAAGCCATTTACTATCAATTCTGGCTTTTTAAATCCTGATTACAACTTAAATCATCCAGTAAATCAAAAGTACAAAGTAAATGGCAGTTATAGCTTGCTCAGTAGAATCAACCAGGAGAGAGACACATCTGAACCAGGTTAGCCCATTCAGGTATCGGGGCCGCCCAAGAAAGATTAAAATGGCCGTGTAAATTATGTTGCAACCAAGTAATGTATTGACATAAGACAACCAGCAGAGGGTGCTGTAGGCTATTAATCGGGGCTTGTGGAGACAGTAAAGAAGATAGTTTGATATGGTTGTATTAGAGTTTGACTTAAGAAAGCCAAGAGCAAAGCTAACACAAGCAGGGGCATTGCTAATATATCACCAGTCATAGAGAGGTAAGTCCAACCATGAGTGACTTTCTGGTTCACACTCCATACCAGCAGGTGGTGGTAATGCACCAATTTGTTGTTTGCCAGTCACTAATGAACATCACAAAGAGGAAGAAAGGCGCTGCTGTGTTATTGTATGATATTGGGCTAATATGAGCATGCTAACGGCAGTGAAGATGAAAACTTGAAAGATGAAATTAGGAAGGTTTTCAGCGGCAGATGATGTTGGATTGTGGTCTTAAGACTTGTTGTGGACTAACTACTTTACTGCAGGACATTAACTGGACCATTGTGGACGTAAAAAAGACAGCTTTTGTTCGAGATGACTCTGTTCTGTCAATGATATGTGGCTTCTAATGGTGAGTTGCACATTATTTGCTCTTTGAGTGGTTTGACAAAAGTGTTTACTGTGTCTACAGTTATGATTGTATGCTTGATTGACATACGTCGTTGGAATCTGAAGGATCCTAGCTTTCCAGTGATGCATAATATGTACATATGTACATAGAAAGGTTGTCACAAAATGGGGCAGATTTGACTCTGAAGTATGCATCGCACTGCAGACGGGACATAAAAACGTTAAGGGGTTAGACCAGGGGTGTCAAATTCAAGGGGATTTTGGGCCACATCACAACCAGGAATGCCCTTAAAGGGCCGGTTGTGGCAGAAAGTATTAGAACAATTTTTAACAAACTGTTAAAATATTGATAAATATCTGTCTCCACATTTGAAGAGTACTTCTTAAAATGAAATAATACTGAATATCTTTTCACAATTATGTGATTTAGGACTATTCAAATAAACACTGATTTGATTTGACCAAATAAAATAGTATTTAGGTGCACATAAATAGAACTGTAATGTTCTATTTATATGGTCCTCTAGAGTTTAGAGGGCCACATAAATGGCTATGGCGGGCCGGATTTAGCCCCGGGCCTTGACTTTGACACTTGTGGGTTAGACTGTCCCCCCCCCCCCCCCCCCCCAAAATAAGTCACAGCGCCCCAGATAAAATCTGTGGGGTCTGAGCTAAACACAAAGTTACAGGACCAGGGGGAACTCTTTATGAAAAGATAGGGTATTCAGCATTAGTGATAGCAAAATCAGCAAATGATAATTCTGATGGATGCTGATATGTGATGGCCAGATGAGTTGGATGTTGTTTCTTGGATTCCTCCAGCCACATTACTTGGTTGTCTTCCTTAACAATGTTACTCTTAAACAGTATGAGGCTCATGCTCGTGGTGTTAAGCATCAATCAGTCGAAGGGGGAAAAAATGAGTAAAAGTGTGCATAATCCCAAAGATCAGCATGTATCAGTTACTTTATCAGTGTCTTCCTTTGCGTCTTTGGCTGCTGTGGTTACAGCTAGCGAATCAGTGGTTGGAGCCGACGGAGCAGAAAAACACAGAGTTTTTTTATCAGCTTGTCTGATCAGCAGGGCGCAGCAAAGATACCTGGAAGGTCTCCAATACCAAACAAACACATGCTGAGCATCCACCAGAATGAGCTGATAATGTGTAATGAAGAAGAAAAGACACATCTGCACATAGCTGCTGCCTCAACAGAGATGGAAAGAGAGACTATGCACTCCTGCAGGTGGAGGTGTTGGTGTCGGAGGGCTTTTTTTGTTGAACGTAACTCTGAATTATTCATGGAAATTGACCATTCAGATTTGGTCATAGAGCATATGAAATATTAGAAAACAAAATGAAGTTTGGTAAACTGAAATACCGAGGAGCAATACTGGGATCAGGGTAAAAATACATGCCAAAGGTTCTGCAATATGACCTCATATTGTTGTGCTGTTGCTTGCTCAAACGACAGCCCAGAAGATAGAAAGTGCTGATTAAAGCATTCTGACATCGTTTCTTTTCTGTAATAATGTCATCGTGAAACTTCAATACATTTGGGAGCATCCTCAGAGACTGAAGGGTTAGTTGAACTAGCAGAAAGTTCATTAAAATGAAAGTCTGATTAGGCTTTACGTACTTGGGAGGCACATTTATTTCTCAAGTATCAATAATGTTGTTCTTGAAGAGATCATCTTTATTTTTTATGTATATTTATTTTATATTTCTGCAGCATGTTTGTTAAGAACAAATCAAGGAGCGTAGACTTTTCAAGATCCTCGAGGTTTGGCCTTGTAGGTAAATCTATAATTTGGGTCAAATTCATTGAGTCACAAAAACATCTAAATGTATCAGATGCAGAAGTTAGCCAGTCCCAATTAAAGTCACTCATTAAAACCAACTCAGTAGAATCTATGCATGTCTATACTTGTCAATAAAGGAAATGAATCCAATGGTGCAGAAGGAGGTCTATAACACTCATCTGTCTAAAGACAACTTTCTGATAATTCTGTTTTTAATACAAGCAATTCAAACTTTTTAGGTATTGATTTGGATAACTGGACTGTTGCCTGAAAGCAATTCTTTACATAGCTGGTGAAATCTGCAGCAAGACACCACCGATGAAAATCTAGGCCGTACCTGACAGCCGATCTAACCCAGGCCACAGCAGGCGGGCTAAGAGTTGTAGCTGGTGAAATCCAGGCTGCAGCGAGATGTTTCCAAAGAAAATCAAAGCTGCAGCAGGCTGGGCGACACTTATAGCTAATGAGATCCAGGTGAGAGTCAGACTGTAGTAAGATGTTTCTGATGAAGATACAGGCTGTGGATGGTAACTGATACATACATTTTTCTTTTGGTGCGAATAGGTGGCACTGTTGGTTGGTACTCTGTGATGGGGTAACCCGTATTGCGTCATTTCCTGTTGTCACTGTTGTTCAGACTCTCTTGAATTGATCTTTTTTTCTCTGTGCTGAGGCCTCTCTAAGTTATTTTAACACACAAGCACACTAAAACACACGTTTTGTGGTGGTGTACTTTACGTTTTGGGAACTCCTTGTGTTTCATACAGCTTTTCTTGGGGTGGTAAGGTCTCGCTAGCTCAGTTAGCTTAGCTTCATTGCGGCTATGGCTACTCTTCTTTCTCCTGTCTCTAACTCTTCTCTTCTCTCTTGCTCTCTCTGTCAGATGTTTAGTTACTTCCCTGCCTCCTTTAGTGATAATGGTAACTGTAATAAATTTAATATTTTTGTAGCTTTGGAGGCGAGGGTATCAGAATTAGAAGCACGGCTCCGCGCTGTTGAAAAACGAGCAGATAGCCGACGCCCATTAGCCAGCGCAGGGCCAACAAGGATAGAACCCCCTAGCTGTCCTCCAGTAGAGCCGCGCAGCCGGGACCTCAGGCCGGCTGGGTGACTGTATGTAGGAAGCATAGTTCTAGGACCCAGCCCACGGGCCACCACCAACCGCTCCGCGTTTCTAACAGATTTTCCCCGCTCAGCGACACACCCGCTGAGAAGCCGACCCTGGTAATTGGCAGCTCCATAGTCAGAAAAGTGGCATTAGAGACACCATTGACCATAGTCAAATACTTGCCAGGGGCCAGGACGGGCGACATCAAATCCTACCTGAAACTGCTGGCTAAAGATAAGCGTAAATACAGTAAGATTGTTATTCACGCTGGCGGTAATGACACCCGGTTGCGCCAATCGGAGGTCACTAAAATTAGTGTTGCTTCGGTGTGTAAGTTTGCCAAAACAATGTCAGACTCTGTAATCTTTTCTGGTCCCCTGCCTGATCGGACCAGTGACGACATGTTTAGCCGCATGCTGTCATTCCATCGACGGTTGGCTAGGTGGTGTCCTGCAAACGATGTGGGCTACATTGATAACTGGAGAACATTTTGGGGAAAAACTGGTCTGATCCGGAGAGACGGCATCCATCCCACTTTGGATGGAGCAGCTTTTCTTTCTAGGAAAATGGCCGAATTTATTAATCCTCCAAAACACTGACAACCCAGGGTCCAGACCAGAAAGCAGAGTCGTAGTTTAACCCACCTCTCTATTGCCTCTGTACTGTTACCCACCGATTACCCTATAGAAACAGTGTCTTGCCCACGGCCAAAATTTAATGGATTAAAAGTTAAGCCAACAAAAGCAAATTATGGAAATCTCATAAAGATAAATACGACTTTGACTGAACAGAAAAATGAATCTATTAAATGTGATGTATTAAACATAAGATCTCTCTCCTCAAATACTTTGTTAGTAAATGACTTGATTGGTGATAATCACATTGATTTCCTTTGTCTCACAGAAACCTGGTTGCAGCAGGAGGATTATGTCAGTATAAATGAGTCAACTCCTTCCAGTCATTAAAATTTTCACATTCCTAGAAATACTGGGCAAGGAGGAGGAGTTGCAACCATTTTTCGTTCTGATTTACTAATTAGTCCCAGACCAATTGATAGCTACAGTTCTTTTGAACATCTAACCCTTAATTTTCCTCATCCAAGTTGCAAAACATTAAGACCATTTTTGTTTGTGGTTTTGTATCGTCCACCAGGCCCTTACTCTCAATTCTTGGATCAGATCTCAAATTTTTTATCTGATTTAGTATTAAATACTGATAGGGTTATTATAGTGGGGGACTTCAATATTCATGTGGATACTGAAAGTGATAGCCTAAATGCAGCCTTTAGTGCTATTTTAGACTCAATTGGCTTTACTCAAAAAGTACAGGGATCGACCCACTCGGGCAAACACACTTTGGACCTTGTACTGACATACGGTATTGAGTGTGAGGAAATAACAGTCCACCCACATAACCCGGTCCTGTCTGACCACTTCTTAATAACTTTTGAATTTACTTTAACTGACCATCATAAATCTGAAAGAAAATTTCATTATATTAGAGCTTTATCAGACAATGCTGTAACAATTTTTAAAGAATCTGTTCCATTCTTACTTTCAATTCAATTCAATTCAATTCAAAAATACTTTATTTATCCCAGAGGGAAATTAAGTGTTGGTATAGCTCATATAATCAATTCTTTAAGGAGTTGTTGTAGATAATGATGGCTGTGGGCAGGAAGGATTTCCTGTTGCGGTCTGTATTGCAGCGAAACTGAAGAAGCCTCCGACTGAAGATGCTCTGTTGTTGTGTGACTGTCTCATGAAGAGGATGCTCAGGGTTGTCCATAATTTTTTTGATTTTATGAAGAATCCTTCTTTGCATTATCATCTCCAGATTTTCCACAGTTGTCCCAAGAACAGAACCAGCCTTCTTTATCAGGTTGTTTAATATGTAGCCAACAGAGCCACTCCAACATGCAGCCACCCAGAGCAGCGCAATTCTAGAATTGTTCCTCAGTGTCTCAGGGTAACACAGTGGATGGCAGCAATTCTATCTCTAACCCTTCAGAAATTGATGGCCTGGTTCACAGCGTTACGTCCTCATTGCATTTGGCATTAGATAGTGTCGCCCCCTTAAAACGAAAGTGGCTAGCCATAGGAGGCTGACTCCTTGGTTTAACGCAGAGTTGCATACTTTAAAGAAGAATACTAGGAAGTTGGAGAGAAAATGGCGCTCTACACATCTAGAGGTTTCCTATTTAACCTGGAATAACAGTCTACTGCTGTATAAAAAGACCCTTCGACAAGCTAGAACAGCATATTTTTCATCATTAATAGAGGCGAATGAAAACAATCCTAGGTTTCTTTTTAGTACAGTTGCCAAACTTACACAGAGTCATAGCTCTGTTGAGCCAACTATTCTCCCAGCTCTTAGCAGTGATGATTTTATGGGATTCTTCATTAATAAAATTAATTCTATTAAAAATAAAATCATTGGCATCCTCCCAAACATGATTACTTCTTCCTCAGTAAATGAGGCAGCATCGGAAAGAACTGTAGAACCTCAGTTGTGCTTAGGCTGTTTTGATTCAGTCGAGCTTTCAAAATTATCAAAAATATTAGCCTCATCTAAACCTTCAACTTGTATGTTGGACCCAATCCCAAACAAATTATTTAAAGAAGTGTTCCATTTGGTTCCTGGCCCCATTTTGGATATGATGAATCTATCCTTAGTAAACGGATACGTAGCACAGGAATTTAAAATAGCTGTAATTTAACCTTTACTCAAGAAACCTTCCCTTGATCAAGATGACTTAGTGAATTACAGACCTATATCTAACCTTCCTTTCTTATCCAAAATCCTTGAGAAAATTGTTGCTAATCAAGTCTGTGAGCATCTAAACAGTAACGAGCTGTTTGAAGAGTTTCAGTCAGGTTTTAGAGCTCATCATAGCACTGAAACAGCACTGGTGAAGGTTACTAATGATATTCTCATGGCCTCAGACAATGGACTGGTGTCTGTTCTGGTTTTGTTAGATCTCAGTGCTGCTTTTGACACAGTCGATCACAATATTCTCTTAGAAAGGCTTGAACATGTTGCAGGGATCAAAGGAACAGCACTAGGCTGGTTTAAATCATATTTGTCTGATAGATTCCAGTTTGTTCATCTAAATGATCAATCTTCTTCACTCTCAAGGGTTACTTGTGGAGTTCATTAAACATGGATGATACTAAACTTTTTGCTTTTAAATTCTGACAAGACAGAAGTTGCTTTCTTTGGACCAGAAGTTCTAAAACAGAAACTGATTAGTCAATCACTTCATCTGGATGGCATTAAATTGACCCCCAGTAATAACGTAAAGAACCTCGGCGTTATTTTTGACCGAGACCTGAAATTTAAATCCCATATTAAACAGGTTTCTAGGATTTCTTTCTTTCACCTCCGGAATATTGCTAAAATTAGAAACATCCTGTCCAGGAGTGATGCTGAGAAACTAGTCCATGCATTTGTTACCTCAAGGCTGGACTACTGTAATTCTTTACTATCAGGTAGTCCACAAAATGCCATTAAAAGCCTTCAGTTGATCCAAAATGCGGCAGCAAGAGTTCTGATGAATATTAAAAAGAGAGATCACATTTCAATTCAATTCAGTTTATTTATATAGCGCCAATTCACAACAGATGTCATCTCAAGGCACTTAACAAGAAGTCATTTCAATACATTTATACAAACATTCCAATCAGTTAAAAAGTTTCCTATTTAAGGAATCCCAGCAGATTGCGTCAGTCATTGGCGTGAGGTTGGGCCCCGTTGATGCAGACTTTCCAACCACAGCAATCCTTCAGCAATCCCTTCAATTTCCCCTTCTTTAGCTTCCCTTCATTGGCTCCCTGTTAAATCCAGAATAGAATTTAAGATCCTTCTTCTTACATACAAAGCCCTTGATAATCAAGCTCCATCATACATCAGAGATCTAATTGTTCCATATGTTCCTAACAGAGCCCTTCGCTCTCAGACTGCAGGTTTACTTGTAGTTCCTATGATTTCTAAAAGTAGAATGGGAGGCAGATCTTTTAGTTATCAGGCTCCTCTCCTGTGGAACCAGCTCCCAGCTTTAGTCCGTGAGGCAGACACTCTGTTTACTTTTAAGGCCAGGCTTAAAACTTTCCTCTTTGATAAAGCTTATAGTAAGAGTGGCTTAGGTCATCCTGAGCTATCTCTGTAGTTATGCTGCTATAGGCTTAGACTGCTGGAGGACAGACTTACCAATTTTCTTCACTCTGCTACTTCCTTTTCTCCTACTACTCTCCAGTTGTATTACAGTACATTCTGTTATTTCGACTGTTAACTTTGTTTTCTCTCAGTGTTTTTCTCTCCATAGAAGATATACCTGGTCTGGTATCCTGCTTGGCTGCAATGCCCTGTTGGACGGCGGGCATCGACTGGTATGATCCTCCCAGTAACTGAACATCCACTGTGTCCTGTTATCAACTTTTTACTTTCTGTAACATAGAAAGTTCTCTTATATCAGATCTTCTGTTCCTTCTGTGTCTCTGCTCTGTCTTCTCAAACCCCCAGACGGTCGTGGCAGATGGCCGCTCCTACTGAGCCTGGTTCTGTTGGAGGTTTCTTCCTGTTAAAGGGGAGTTTTTCCTCTCCACCGTCGCTACATGCTTGCTCAGTATGAGGGATTGCTGAAGGATTGCTGTGGTTGGAAAGTCTGCATCAACGGGGCCCAACCTCACGCCAATGACTGACGCAATCTGCTGGGATTCCTTAAATAGGAAACTTTTTAACTGATTGGAATGTTTGTATAAATGTATTGAAATGACTTCTTGTAAAGTGCCTTGAGATGACATCTGTTGTGAATTAGCGTTATATAAATAAATTGAATTGAATTGAATTGAATGAAACTCGGGCCCCTAGTAGCTACTGGATCATAAAAAAAGAGCCAAGCCAGGGCAAAGCACGTGTAGCAGGCCTCCAAATCAGACAGAAAATAGTCCAAATGCAAAGGAGCAAAGCACAAACCCCCAATGGGATGAGCCAACTTGTTGAAAAACAATTTGTTTAAGATAAAGTTAAAATGCAGTTAAAAACAAGTTAAAACGCACAAACACTAAGCAGTGGAAAACAAAGGACAGGCTGCCATCATGTAGGGACATATACTGTATTTTGTTTTAACATCTCTGCAGTTTCAGATAGTTGGGGATGAAATAGGAAGGAAAGGAAAGAAAGAGAGGAAACAAGGACGTATTCTTGAGGCCAGGCTTAGCAACTATTGTAATCCTCTTGTGCAGCGATAAAAGGACAGCCTTGAGAAGTTGCAGTTAGGAATCATAATGTGTTCATTATGCATTTAATATTAGAGCAAGCAGATCTGTTTGCAAGACTGGAGAAAATAAATTCAAAGAATTAAGAAAAAAAGGCAGAAGACAAAGCCCAAAACAAATCTGCCAAAACATAACGTGAGATTATACATGGAGCACTTTGAAAGCAGGCAGAAGATTATAAAAGAGCAGATTTAGAAGATTTAAAGGGGAAGTTACGAGGAGAATGGGTGATAGAAAGAGAGAGAAAGGGAGAGCGGATAATAAAGAAAGACATCTGTAGCAGTCATAAGGACATGGATTTGCTGTCTTAATACAGTTACAATGCTCCCCAAGGGGAGTGGAGGATTAGATATGGTCATTTCATCAGACAGAGGGAGCGGATTAAGAAAAGACTAAAAGACTAGAGGGAAAAATTGATGATAAGAAACTGAGATGGACGAGCGGATTGAGGGGCAGATCGGAGGAGGACACGGAAAATCACTTGGCTTTTATGGAATTGGGACTAAACCTTTGCACTCAGAGACTATTTAGGAGTCGATTTGTGTTTTCCATGACAAAAACATACGCTTGTGTTGCATCGTCTTTGAATCTGTGAAGGCTGGAGACGCAAAGGAGCTTCCTTCGAGAGCCAGGCCCACACCAGCTGTCCCCACACAGGGGACGAGGGACACACACAGACACACACACACACACACAGACACACACACACACACACACACACACACAGACACACGTTTAGACATTAAAACACAAGCTCCGAACTGGACGGATTAACTAAACGACCAAACACGAATCAAACCCTTCGTTCTTAAGCTTTTATTCCAAATTTCATTTCAATCTGCAAGTAGACTTAACGTGGTTAAAGGTGGGGTCAATCAGACCGAGAGCAAAGGACGTGAGAGGGAACAAGGTGTGTGGGGAAAGATGCAGAGCAGGGGAGGAAGAGCCGTGAAAGAGCGAGGGCAGAGCTCAGCACCCTCAGGCATATGGCTGTCTCCTTCTTGATTACACTTCAGCTGGCTGGAAGATTACCAGCTCTGTGTGTGCGTAGTCCTGCATATGCTCCGGCACGGCCGCGTCCAAGACCTCACGCTGAATCCTGCGAGCGATTACTCAATCCCACTTAGCCTCCACGTGTCCGCCGCGCTTAGTGCGCCTTAAGAAGTCAGCTGGTCTACGCCAGATTAGGAGACGGAGTGTAAATGTTTGCTCACGCATGCGATAAACTGTGTGTTTGTGTATGATGTGTTGGTGTATTGAGTACAGAATGTGCGTCTCTTAACACCAAGATTACTCCAAGGGATCCCGTGGGTCACAGAGAAGATGAGAAGTGGGATCAGATAGCCTCTGGTTTCCTTTAATCCCACAAACTTGCAATCCAAAACTCGGATTTTAACTGTTTTCCTGGGATTTCTATTTCTTTTCAGTGTGTGTGTGTTGGAGATCGTGTGTGGTCTCATCTGGCCCGGAGTTTTCTTGGAAGGAAGCGTGCCCATATGCTACAAGAAGACCGCCGGTGACCTCACACCACGACCCCGCTGTGGTCTGCCGCAAACCGCGAGGAGCGCGACAGACCCACGGCTCGGCGAAAAGGGGGAGAGAAAGCGAAATGAAATGAGGCGGTGGGCAGAAGGGTGGAAGAACGGGGAGGGTGGAGGAAAGGAGGGATGCCAAACCAGAGGGAGATAACTGCAGAGATGCTGCACACTGAGGGAGGAGGCAGCGAGTTGCTTGTCAAGCGCCGCAGCATACTCATGTTGACCATCGGTGGCTGAGATCACAGGATGCAACAATAAATAAAGATGGATGACAGAATGATTAAACAGTGTTTTTACTTTGCAGTGCCTTAAAACAGTCTCTCTCCATTCAACTTTTTCAAAAATGTTCACATTACAGCAACACCATTCCATGTGTTTTATTGGGATAGTAGTTGCTAAACACAAAGAAGAGCCTAGTTGTACAGTGGAAGAAAAATGACAACCAGCATCATGAAGAACAAGGAACAGAGCGGACAGGTCAGAGAGAAGGTTCTGGAGAGGCTTATCCCAATCTTTGAACATCTCACATAGCTTTGTTCGATTCATCATCTTACCATGGAGAGAGGATGGACCACAAGACATGGAGGTCCACCTAAACAGGCAGGGAAGGAGAGCATTAATCAGGGAAGCAGCCAAAAGACTCAGGGTGACTCTGGAGGAGCTGCAGAGATCCACAGGATACGCTGGAGAATCTATTAAAAGGATCTACGCTTCAGATCAAAACCTTCAGACTAGGAAATAAGAACTAAAGTTACGTGATTTGGGACGTTTTACGTTGAACTTTAAAGTACAAAAACAGGAAACAGGAGAATCATCAACTGGTCAAAACTAAGACAATTAGTTACCTAAAATATTTAAGAAAGGACTGAAGAGTCTGGAACTGATATCTGCTTTTTAAATCTCTCCTACCATCCATTCCCAAAGGTTTGATGGAATTATAACGAGAAAAAAAGGAAGGTCCAAAAGAAATGGTGAAAGATACTCTTTATCAGACATCTCCACATAGCAAGAGCAGTTTTGAAAACCTGAAACTGAACTGATGGGAAAAAAACACTTTCCATATCATGTGAAATGTCTAAAGAAGGATCAGCTTTCTTCCACCTTTTAACATCTAATGTTTGGTCCTGCTACACAAAATCCAAAGGAACAAGTTCGTGTCATGGGACCAGACATGATCTTTGAAGCGTTTCTTTGTTCCTGGAGTCCTTCTCTTGCCGGTGCCATCTCATGTCAGCATCTGTTAGGACCTTATGTCTGGAGATCATCTACTCCACTCACCTCCACCTGTGCCACTCTTCAGTCATTGTCTAAAGCCCCTGATTTTAACAGCTCTCACTCACTTCATCCCCGTTCAGTCATCTGGCCTGCCAATCCTGAACTCCTCTCTGATCGTCGTCTCCTCGTTACTCGAAGGTCTTCCCCGATTGTTCCATCTGCTCCTTCAAGGTCCGGGTGCCTTTCCCGGGTTCTGCGACTGAGAGCTACCCTGCTGATTTAAATAAAGATCCTCAGTACTCTCTGAGTCTCTGTGTGATTCTGATACCTTATGTCGGGGATCAGATCCTCCAGTTACTTACAGGTGAAGGTTCTGAAAGAAAAACTTACTTTGATTTACTTTAGTATTATCAAGATTCTTAGGTTTTATAGATCAATTTTAGGTCTAGGTCTAATTTTTACATGCTACACTCCTGGAACACATCAAGCTTTGATCGTCAGTTTAGATCGGACCAGACAGGAAATCAGACACGGTGTGATGAGAATATTTTAAAGTAATGTGAATTATTGATTTAGTTAAATGTTAGTAAATGCATTTAGGGAATATGTCATGTAGAGATCATCAGTGTTTAAACAGATGTCAGTGAGGAGCACATTTGATTAGGAGGCCCTAAACTTCTTCCCTTTGGCTCTGCAGTATGGAGTGTTTACCTTGGGGGGACTCGACATCAGGATGGCATAAGAGGGAGTGATGAGGATATAATTGGATTACTTTATACCATAGGGTTTTTGGGAATGAAAAGGTGCGAAAGAGGTGCTGCTTTGCCCAGCTTTGGAGCGTTGTATAAGGATTCTGGCCGATCTGCTTAATAAATATCAAAAAACGCCTTTGGGATTGAAGGCTCACCCTTGTTAAAGGAAGAAGACATGTTCTTCTACAACACACCGGAGCAGTGTAAAGCACCTGGCAAATTCCAAAATGAAAGAAGTGCAGATTCCCGATTGCCTAATTATGAAAAAAACAAAACGTCATTACTTGTGACACCAGGGTTGGAGTTAGTCGGTCAGTGGGTCTAATTTGTTGGTTTTTATCACAGATGACGAGAAGTTAATCCTTGAAGTGGAGAGTCACCCAGTTTATATGACACCAGTGATCATTTTAACAAGGACACCATGAAATAGGAGAAGGCATGGACAGAAATATCTGGAGTTTTAGGAGTGGATGGTGAATTTATGATACTTATTAACATAGAAGATATTTTTCCATGCATACTACTCATTCAGTTATGCAGGTGGTTTTTTTCTTTTATCAGTGATGTTTCCATTCAACTTGACATTGTTTTAGGTGAGTCATTCAGTTCAGTGCAGAGCGTGTTATGGACCTTATTGGTGATGAAAGATGCATCCTTTCTGTTTCCTTTTGGTGTCACTTTATAATGTTGCCCTGTGTTACGTTGCACTGCGCTCTGAGTTGCTCACATTAGCATTCTTAATGTGTTCAGGTAGAAAACAGCTTCATTTGTTAATGCTGACAGGGCCTCACCAAAAAATACGGATACATGTACCATTACACCCCTACAAATTTCTTCTTCTACTACTCTAGCCTGCATTCAGTTGGTTGCTTACCTTCCTTAATACCTTCTTCTGCTCCTTGTCAGGTCTTCTTTATAGTTCAACAGTGTCTTCACATCACATTAACCTTTTACTTTACTTCTTGTCCATCCGTTGTCTTCTGCTTCTCTGAGATTAGGTCGTGTCCATAAAATCTCCAAAGCGACGTGCTCAGGGGGAATTCTGATCAGATGCCCAGACCACCTCAACTGACTCCATTTGATGCGGAGAATGAGGTGGTTATATATTGCTGCTCTACCACAGGTTCACTCAGGAATCTCTTCCTTTGAAGTATATTATAATTATACTTGAACTAAAGTGTATAATTTTTTGAAAAACACACCTGCTCTGCTTTAAAAAGGATGCAGTACGATAGAATGTCATGTCCAACTAACTTTTCAATCAACAGCTTTATTCTTTTCTCTCATCTCATTCATCACTTTGAGGATCACATGTGAAAAGTGATTTTTCTTCTAGGTTTGTTTGTGTGGATTAGCCTGTGAATATGTGTCAAATGAAGTCCATGTATTCTAAATGTGTCACCAGACATTTAGCCTAGAATAAGTCAGAGTGAGAAAGCTGAGGCTTGAAGAGAAACAAAAGTCACAGAGCGAGTGAAAATGATTAATTCAGCAAGAAACTCGTAGGTCAGGGTTTGCTTTTTTCGTGTTTCAGCAATGCGCAGACATCGCTCACAGTCATTACTGCTGACATCCGAGGAAACGTCGCTGTGCACAAGACACAACTAGCCTGAGGGCTGGTGAAAGAGGAGTAATAAGCAAAAACGTGTGTACATTCAGTCGTGTGAAAACAATGGGACACCTTATGATGGGGAGTGTGTTCGTTACATATTGGAACATATGGATATTTATAGTCAAAGAAAAATGTAATGAAAAATCAACTTTTGGTGGAAAATAAACTGGGACACAACAACTTTTATGTACACATAAAACAGCTAAAACCTCCCACAGGCATATATCTCATCCGCACATGATTACAACATGATTACTCAGCACTTTGAAGGTTTTCACTGTTTTAAACGCTAGATATTCATTTTGATTTTCCTGATTGTTCAAGTGAGAGTGAATACCACGGTGAGAGACCCACCCCCCCCCCTCCCCCCCCCCCCCTAAAAAAAAGATTGCAGCAGCTTATGAGTCCATTAGGGGTTTAAAGTAGGACATTCAAAACAACTGCTGACGTGCTGTAAGTCCACGCTGAGAGCAGACCGCAGGATGCTAAAAGAAGTCTACACAATATCTAAAACAGTCATAATCTGCTTTTATTATTGCTAAGGTGATGATTTTTTTCATAGGATACAAGAATATCCAGGTGCAATTCTGTTTATATCAATGTTTCTTGTAGGTTTACAGCTTTGGGGTTGGTGGGTTGCTAGCATGAGTGAACACTGCCGAAAATCTAATCGGAAATTGACATTTTATCTATATATACTAGATATATATACTATACACTGCTAAAATAAAAACGTGGGCATTACAGTAATAACAATCTTCCATCCATTCATTGTCTTTCGCTTATCCGGGGTCGGCAGCAGCCTAAGCAGAGAGACCCAGAATTCCTTCTCCCCAGTCACCTGGTCCAGCTTCTCAGAGTGTTTCCAGGCAAGCCACTCGGGTGTGAATTAGATCACATCCTGTTAGGCCAATAGAACCACATCATCTGTAAAAAGTAGAGACCCGATCCTAAGACCACCAACTTGGATCCGCTCAAAACCTTGGCTGCACCTAGAAATCCTATCAGTTAAGGTTATGAAAGGAACCAGTGACAAAGGGCAACCGGGTCACCGAGGTGGTTAAAAAGCGCCTCTGTGGTAAGGCAATGGGGGTGGATGAGATTCGCCCAGAGTTCCTTAAGGCTCTGGATGTTGTAGGACTGTGTTGGTTACCGTGGCTCTACAATATTGCGTGGTCATTGAGGGCAGTTCCCTTGGATTGGCAGACCAGGGTGGTGGTCCCTCTTTTAAAAAGGGGTGACTGCAGAGTGTGCTCCAACTACCGGAAGATCACACTTCTGAGCCTCCGTGGTCAGGTCTATTCAGGGATTCTGGAGAGGAGGGTCTGTCGGATAGTTGAACCTCGTATTTAGGAGGAACAATGTGTTTGTTTGTAATTGTATTGGACACCGTAAGAGAGAAATTAATGTGTGGAAGTGACAATAAATTAGAAACAGAACACCCTAAATATGGATTTTTTTTTTATATTCTGATTTTTTCTAGTTGCTATGTGTTCACCCTCTTTTCAATTTGAAAGTTACAAAAACTCACCATTAAACATTTATAATCCTAATTTTAATCATTTTTTGTAAACAGTTTACATTGGCATTCTAAATGGACCATACAGAGATAGTTATGCATTGATTCAATTAGCAGTGGAACACCCCCCCCCCCCCCCCCCGAACTGTTTCTTTTTTTTTTTTCGAACAGTAAGAAACACAAAATTTAACAATAGACACATTGTTTTATTTTTATACCACACTGACTTTCAAGTATTTTGGACAGAAGCAGTATAGCATCAGTCACCAAGGAAATTCATCTGTCGCCATTTGCTTTTTTTTAAACGAGATGCTTGAGGGGTGTTGGGTCTAAATTTAATTTAGCAATTGAAAAACATTGCGAATGGTTTACTCATCGATCTATTATCTTAAATTGATGATATGTAATTTTTTCAATTTTACCAGGCTCATTGTATTAATACAGCATTGTATTAATGTTGGTTAACAATATAATGCAGACAGACAGTTGCTGTCGTCCACTACTAGAAAACTTTGTTCCACCTCCGATGACCCCAACTCTGACCTCCACTCACAGCTACTGATAATTCCAGGACACAGCCAGAAGCTGGCTTGTCCAGCCCTGTTAAGCATTTAGCCCCCCATCGCTGCATTGGAAAGGCAGCGTCTGCATCCACCCTTCCAGCTAAAACCATTTCCACTAATGGGAGATGTGATATCAGCTGGGATGGACTTTATTCAGGAAGACCCAATAAAAAAATAAAAAAAGATGAAGCATGATAGTGGCTTCTGTGGATTGCCTATAAATCTTTAGTGAAATATTTGCACGTAGGACAACTGTGGATCAGCGAGATAACCTCTGAGCTTGAACTTGTTCTCTATCCCTTGCTCTTTCCCTCAAACACATCCGAGCCCAAAGGGATTCATGCAGAGAGAGAAAATGAAGGAAGATGACACACTGCAGGATTAACAGGAGTTAGGAGGGAAGTTGAAGAGTTAGATGTCACCAGAGGAGTGGATGGAGGGATTAGGTGGAGTGAGGCGACTCTTGGCAGAGCTCAGTGATAATCCTGTGCCTGTGTGAATGATTAGCATATATACTAAACACTTCAATTCTATCAGCTAACACTGAGAGGCGGAGATAACTAACACAGGACATGCACCTCGCTCCAAATCTCTCCCTGCCGCTTTGTGTCTTCAGTCTCCTGCTGCTGCCCTTCCTGTTTCAATCCAGCCTTTCCCTCCCAATGCTTTAAAACTTTCCTCGTTCTCCCAGTTCCATGTTTACCCTGGGTTCACTTCTAATTTTCTCAGTATTTGAATGTTTTCTTGTTCTAGACTCAGCTAAAGAAATAGGAATAAATAGTGTCTTTGTAACAAGCTGCTGATCCTAAAGATCCAGCCTAAAAGTTGACCTTTGTTCATGTCGCCAAACATAAACATATATTTTTCTTAAATATCAGTGAAAAATAGCAAAAAGCTGGACAGATATTATACCTAAGTTTGTTTCCTTAAATGAAATAATTTTAGTTCTTTTGTCATTGAATGTTGAAAATGGTAAAAAAAAATTACATAAATGTCTCCAAATAAGACAGAAATAAGCTATAAATTAGGGTTTGGGTTAGGGCTGGGTAATACACTGATTGTATCAAGAATATTGGGGGAAAAAAATTCACCACTGCACCTCTTGGGTTTCCATAGTTCAGAGTGACTTTGAATTCAGGTAAGAAGGGATGACTGAAAAAACAAATTTAAAAAATAATTTCTGTCATTTGTAATTTATTTTTAAGAATAGAAAGTGAGATAAAAATATGGACTCAGATCAAAAATAGAATTTGGCCCGAAAAACTCAAAGACTTTATTTTTTATCCATATCGTCCAGCCCTAACCTTTGAATATTTCTGAAACGGTTGTATAATGTACGATGACATATTCAATGTTTGAAAATATTCTTTCAACAAAAATAACTTCGATATTCTCAAATAGTACCAGGGAATGTTAAATATTGACAAAAAAAGTGATTTGTTTTCTATTGTGATATATATCAATATCGACTGAAATGAAAAACATTGTTGTGATAAAAAATGTCGCCCAGCCCTACTTTTGGTTTAAAGCCTAGTTTCTACTTCTCCGTCAGCGGAGGTGTTGAGACACGCAGCGCCATCATCTGTTGACGCAAGCGCCCTGCAGCAGGACAGAAGACAGTGACGGAGACGCGGCCAGTTTTTAATATGTCCTTTGAAACGGAGAGCGCAAGCCTGTGATTGGTCAGCACACAACTTCATTAAAATTTTTTAATTCTTTAAACTCCAAAAAAATAAAAAACAGTGCTCAAGATATCTAGCAGCTGACAGGGAGCAGATCACAGAACATCTTGATTAAGACCATTTCTGAGTGTTTAACATCCATTACCATGGAAACCGAGGAGCTTTCTAACACATTTGTGCACGAAAAGGTCTTTTGAGCATTGAAAGAGGCGGAAGTTGTTTGAGTGAAGAGCTTTATTTTAAAAATAAAAAAGTAAATACACTGTGGTTGACCAGAGACTGCAGTGACTGCAGCGGTGGCAGCATCGCCCCAGAAAAGCGCTACTCCCCCTGTTGTCCTGGCAGTGAATTACTTGTGCTTTGAATTATAAACTAGGCTCAACCAGTCTGTTGAGAAAATGTTAGCATTTCAGAAATGTGTTTATTGTCTGCATTTTATCTGAAAACTGTAAAAACTCACAGAAAACTGATGTGCTAATTGCATTTAGAGTTTTTAAATTGTAACTACAGATGAGAAAAATGCATGTTAACGGTTAAAACAATTGTAAGCACAGTTATTAATTTGTAAAAGAAGAAATCGAACCCTGTGATATGGAAGACAAATATAGTCTCACACTTGTTTGGATTTCTGAAATATTAATATATGTTAAAGACAGCAGCTTTATTGAATATGAGCAAACATGAAAGAATTAAGCTGCAGTAAATAAGCCATGTTGGAAATTCAAGGCGATGATGTAATCAGGATGCTGACTGACGTGATTTCAGGATCAACATTAAAGACTTAAGAATGGAAAACTTTTGATTAATGCATGAGATCTGTGAACTTCTTTCATGGTAAGTAGGTGATGCAATATAAGAGTCATATAATCGTTTGTTATTGATGGTAGTTGAACAGAGACGTAGCAAACCTGCACAGTGCTAACATTTTTGGAGGAAGAGCTATGACTCTTATCGTGAGCAATCAAAGTTTAAATCAGAGGTTACCAAAACAAAAAACACCAAAAAGGTGTCGTTTTTCATCTTTCTTCCGTCAAAACTGACATAGGTTCGCTTCCTTCAGCTATATTATAAGTGAAGGGGCCTCACTGCATCTAGCTGCCAGCCGGCTAAGGGCTCCTCCAGACTGCCAGTGCCTTCAGGCGAGCCCCGGGCCGCGTCGCCCAACAAGGCCTCTTGAGTGGAGCTCTTCGCTCCCATCGTTGCCCCTGGATGCACAGATTCCACATGTTCACAAGCATAACCCTAACCTTACATTTTATTCATCCATCTAATTATTCCTTTTATCAAATATATTACTTTTTTTTATTATTTATTTGCACATAGATGCTAAGGACATGGACAGACACCCCTTTGAGGTGAGAAGGAGATGTTTCATTAATTTTGCCTTTTGCAGCTTCAGACGGATGTAACCTAATGGGTTTTTAAAAGCGGTCAGGGGGCCATAGGAGGGTTAACATTGTCCATATTTTGGAATAAGGATGATGATGTTTGGCATGTTTTCCTTTTCCTCCTTCACTCTCCAGGGACTTGCAGACAAAAGGCACACTCGTAGCCTTTTTGTACATACAGGCACCTCTGCATTCGATGGAGGAAGGTCGCTGAGCCCTGCAAGAGATGGCAAAACAGGAAAAGTCCCCAGAACCTGGTTGGTGAGAAATGCTTCCAGGTTGCCACAAGGTCAGCGGTGAGAATACAGGAAGCGTTGGGCTGACAGCTGTGTCCATATGTATTGCTTCAAGATAAACACTGTGTTCTCGGACAATTGTCCATTGCTCCGAGACGAGTAAATGGAGGGGAAAAAATGGTCTATTTTCAGATTTTCTCCTGTTGAAAACATATATTTTCATATGTGAAATGTGATCAGAAACTTGTGTCAATACCTCTTGTCGTCTTGAGGATTTCAGCAGACAGGTATTGTGTTCAAGCGAGCATATGTTTTCTTTTTAGTGCCATACTGTCTGTCTATACGGCACAATGGCAGCCAAGACAGCCTCTCTTTTAGCTGTTTGAAGGAAAACATGGAAGAGCATGAGTGGAAGTTTATTCCCCGGCTCACAGTTTTGGACTCCACGGATGAAGGCGGTTTTAAAAGGTGGATTCCGTTAAAAGAAAAAGAAAAAATTGTTTGCATCTCCAACCTTACTTCTTCAAGGTTTCTATTTATACTTGTGGGAACGTTATTATTCTCATTGGAATATTACCTTCCAAGCGACACGGAGAGTGAACCAGAAAAAGGAGGGGAGGGTCCTTTCTTATTGTTTGTTGGCTAGAAAATCCTGGAAATTGTATTGTTTTAGTTTCACTCAGGGTGATCCAAAGGGGAACAAAGATCCTGTTTAAATAAATAAAAACCTCAGAGTGCCGTCTTCTCTGCTTTCTACTGAATATAAATTTAAAACAAAGAAAACTCTTAAGATTCAGTGGTAAAGATGCGTTTAGACTTCAGATAAATTTGTCTATTACTAAAGTAAATTAATCGAATTTCTTAAGACATTAGAGTTTAACATTTAATGTCTGTATATTTAAAGAATCATACTTTTGGAATAACATTTGAAACAAGAAGTTTACATACACCTTATGAAAAGACAAATCTACTTTTTTTTCCTCACTGTCTGAAGTTAAATCAGAGCAAACTTCTCTTGATTTAAATATTAATATCTTCAAGATCAAAAGTTTATCTCCAGAGTATTGCTAGCATTGCCTTTGAACTAGATAACTTGGGTTAAGCATTTCAGGTCTCCTTCCACCAGCTTCTCACTACATGTTTGATGGAGTTCTGGCCCATTCCTCCTGACAGAACCGGTAGAACTGGGTCAGGATTGTAGGCCGCCCCGCTCTCTCTTTTCAGATCTAATTACAAGTTCTCTCCAGGACAGCAGAACAGCCCCACATCATGATGCTGCCACCACCATGCTTCACAGTAGGGATGGTGGTCCCAAGCTTCCAGGTTTTTCCTCCAGATGTAACGATGGTCGTTATGACCAATCAGTTCCACTTACATTTCATCAGACCACAGGAAATGTCTCCAGAAATGAAGGTATTTTTCTCTGTATTCATGTGCAAACTGCAGTCTGAGTTTTTATCTTTCTTTTGGACTAATGGCTTCTTCCTCGCTGGGCGGCCTTTCAGCCCCTGTTGGTACAGGACACGTTTCACTGTAAATAATGACTCTGTCTTACCAGCTTCAGCAGCATCTTCACTTGGTTACGGCTTTTGATCTTGGGTCGATTCGCTCATTTAGGACCGGAACCCGTCTCCTTGCTGAGTGCTATGATGGTTGGACGTTCCCATCAAGTCTACACTATACCAGGGGTGCCCAATTCCGGTCCTCGAGGGCCGTTCTCCTGCATGTTGTAGTTCTTTCCTTGGTTCAGCACACCTGAATCAAATGATGGCTCATTAGCAGAACCTCTGCAGAACTTTGACATGCTGAGGAGATAGTTGGACCATTTAAATCAGCTGTGTTGGAGAAGAGACATCTAAAACTGGCTGGATACCGGCCCTTGAGGACCATAATTGGGCACCCCTGTCCTATACACTATAATTGTTTGAACAGATCAAAGCGGCTCCTTCAAGCATCTGGAAGTTCTTCCCCAGGATGAACCAGACTGGTGCAGCTCCAGGATTCTCTTCCTGAGATCTTGGCTCATTTCTTTTGACTTTCCCATCGTGTCGACCCAAATTCAGGGTGCTCAAGGTGTGGCTTTGAAATACATCCACAGATGAAACTCCAATGAACTCAAGTCAGTCAGTTAATCTATCAAATGTTTCCAAAGCCATGATATCATCCTGTGGGCTTTGCCTAATTTATTAAACAGATAGTAATTATTGTATATGTAAATTTCTGATTGTAAAGACATTCATGAATAAATCACTGACATGATTCTGTCTCAGTATTGTGGGATTTAGCAAATTAAAGTAACTTTGGTGATTCTAACTGAACTACAGGAGAGGTTTGGTCTGATTTAACTTCAGAAATTGAGAGAAAAAATGGATGTGTCTCTTCATTGGGTGTATGCAAACATGTGGTTTCAGTTTTAATTTTTTTTACCAAAAATCAGTAGTGGCATAATTACTGGCACCCCCTCTATTTTATTCCTATAAAAGTCAATTGTCAACTTCAAATTTATAAGCCATGACTTTGTTTCCATGCGATGTGAACCGTGATAAGGGCAACTGCCCAGGGTGGCATTAGAAGTGGGTGAACAAGCAATAGATAAATATGACTATTTGATCTGTCAGAACAGGTTTTATATTGCTTTCAACCATGTGCAGTCAATAAGGAGTTGACACTCTTGTATTATGAGTAGGGGCCCCCCTTCCTGCAGCTAAAAATTGGGAGATTAGGCTATTTTTCCTGTCAATCACAATGAGTCCACATGTAATGGACAAATGATTACATCAGTTATTTCCTTCTTTTAGCTGGAGTGTCTAAGTGCTACTTTTAGAGTGGGAAAAAATTGTTAGTTTTCTCACAACAACTTGTCCTTGGGCCTTAAAAAGTACATTTCAATCTCATGCTACATATATGGTGAATGAAAGGAAAGTTAAAACACTCAGCGTCAACAGTCAAAGATTCTTTCATTTTCTGTAAAGAAAATTAATAAAGAAAATTATGCTTCTATAATTAGTTGTCAGTGAAACAAAGCATTGTCTTACCTGATAAACTTTATGCTAAAAAACAACACCCACAGTCACCTCCATGTCCGGTTGATGATTCTGATTGTGGCATGCGGCGTTGAGTGCTTGACCCTGAGATTCAGGTTTTGCCTAAAATTGCTATTCTTTCTGTATGTGCTTCCATTTAAAAGTGTTTTTTTTAATAGTCCATTCTATGATTACACTACCAGTATGGACAGATAGATGTTTTGTCTTGGCATATAAGAAATAGTTGACAGTTGTAGGCTTCTGAAGAGTTATTCTACTTCACTAAGGTTGGTGTAGGACTGAGGAACCCAAAATTCGTCCAACGATTTGCAGAAAAGGGTTTCAGACCTGGGTCTTTATTTTAGTTCAGCAGACAGTGGCAGATTGGGTCTTCTTCCTTGTACCGTACCTATGACATGATTATCAAGGTTTCTCGACTTGTCCCAAACTCTGAATCTGCTCCAAAATACATCCCTGTCTGGTTTAAATCCTCTGTCTCATATCTGCAGTGACCTTATTACACTTTGCCAATAATAATGCTCTCTCTAAAACCAGTAAGTTATATCCAGCAAACACATTTTGTATTATTACTAAGAGCAGTGCTCAATTCTAAGCACGATAAACTCAAATGTATTTTTAAAATTACTAACTCTTCCAAGTGGGTGTAGGATTAAATCCTTGTTTGTTCCATGTAGGATTTGCTTTGTGTAATTAAAATATATAGCTCAAAGACAGAAGGCGAAAGGCTGTCAGTGAAGTTTTCTTCCTCAAGCACTCCAGCAAACACTGCCAAAGAACTGATAACTGCTGTGCTAACAATGATTTGAAAAAAAACATCACCAGCAGTTGGGAAGAAATGAGGGAGGAAAGGCATGAAAGAGGCGATAAAAGGTGAGGGAACAAGCACGTGTCCCAGAGGACGGGAAAAACAAACAACAGGCTTAATCCAGTGGAAAGAGGAGAGACGGAGAAGAGAAGAGAATGTTGAAGTAGGGGAAAAAACATTGTTTGATTGCTGTTCATCTTAAATAGTGACGCTACAGAGAACGTCCCCGTAGAGCAAATACATCAAAGACTCCTGGGATGCCACTAAGCACATGATAATGACACAAATCGAGAAGTTAGAGATCATGGGGGTGTTGGGTAAACTTGAGACAAGAGAGCAGGCTGAAGGATGAACCAAGCACGAGTGACAATAAGATAGAATGAGAGAGGGAGCGCTTGGTTTGGAGAGAGTGTCTTGGAGATGCCCAGGGTTAAGGATTATTTAGAGATGGCCACAAGGGAACGCCAGTAGAGGACTGGTGGAGCAGGAATAAAGAGACGAGTTTTCTTGCCTCAAGAACTTTGCCAAATAGACTGTTTAGGTTAGTTCTTACCTGATCCTGGTTCAGTCTGTTTTTTTGTCTACTGTAACATTGAGGCAAAAATACGCAACAACATTTACATTTTCTAAGTCTGATATGTTAATCTACCTGAACCTTTAGAGCTTTGATTCATATTTAGGCACATCTCCCTTGTCCTTCAACCTCCTATCCTTCAACAGAAAGGAGAAAAAAAGATCTCTCAGCAAGCTGGCCCACCCCTGCCTTTGTGCAAGATGCTCCTCCATTTGGAGACTGTGCCTCCTCTTGACTTCATTTTTTAGGCCTTTGTCAAAGAACAGGCTCTTGCCAAGTAAAGGAGAAGTAGGATCAGCTAGAGAAAGACGAAGAGCACGGAGGGAGAAGAGACAGATGAAAGGAGTTCTCGTTTCTCCCACTGTGAATGAGAGAGTATTCTATCAACTGCAAATAGACATGTCAAATTGAACACCTCCTTCAGTTTAAAACACTGTCATACAGTTCCTTGACTCTGACACACTCCATAGTATTACAACAGATTTCTCTCTCCCCACCAGCAGGTTGCCACACAGTTCACGCATGATCCTCTGGCATTGTCTTTGCCCCGTCACCTGCCGTTTTTCTTCTGATCTCCCTCCCTTTCAATCAGTCACTCTGTCTTTTGCTTTCAACACCGCTATCATCCATCAGCGCTTCACGTCTTCTCTGTTCTATTTGTCTCAGTTCTTTGTCTCTATCTCAATCAATCAGGGTGTACATCGACATCTTTTGACAAGGGCATGGCCCATAGGTTAGCCTGTACTTCACTGCTGTCAGCTGATAGTCTGGGTTTTGGGGATCAATATATAATCTTTTCACAATGTTTGCTCTAATATTCCCTAAAATAATTTATGATGCAGTTCTTTTGTTTTATTGTCTGTGTATGTACATTCCAACTATCGCTGAGGTGAGTTCTTGTCTGTCCTGGCCATGATATTCTTCTTAAATAGATTTTGAAAGATAATCCTTTGGTCCTTAAATAAAGGAGTAAAGAGAAAAAAACATTTGTATTGACGTGAACTTTTGAGGATCTTCACTTTTTACCACCCCTAAGAGACTCCAACCGTATGTCAAGCCTTGAATTTAGGTGGAGCTGTGGCCCTTTGATAGTGATAGTGGAAGACCAAACTCGTACCTTTATAAGGCATGTTCTTACTATCAGAACTTTAGGGTAATTTAACCGTATCTTTGTCTGGTCGGGTAAATCAGTCCGCATGCTCCTCTTAGCCATTTTGTCTCTGTACAACTTGGCCCTTAAAGCAATTTTCATTGAGTGGCATTACTGATCAGAGAAGGCACCCACAGCAGCAGGAATTAACAACAGATTGATAATGGAGGAAGCAGGGATGGTTGGCATGTTTCTGTTTGCTATGTTGTTACACTCTAAAAAATAAAATGTAGTATTTACTCAACCCACTGATGTCAACCGGTTCCACACAGTTTGTGAAATATAAAATGTATTATACATTTAATTTGAACAAGACATTTTAAGTACATCTGATGAAACTTAGATCATTAAATGCAAATCAAAATAATTATGTTGTATTAGCTGAATATCATAAGGCTGATCTAACTAATATTAGGTTGACTTAAATTGACAAGACTGAATAAAATCTACTAAACCAAAATAAGCTCTTCTGAAACTATAGGATTAAATTGTTTTAACAGAATTGCTACTTGCTCTTTTCTAGTTTGTAAATTAAATAAATAGAACACAAGTTTGTTCAGTTAACCTGACTTTAATACAACTTTCAAATATAACATGTAGTGAAGCAAACTTTGAGCTTTCAACATGTGAAACTACAAGACTGTAACAAACAGTAGTGCAAAAAGAAGCATACTTTTTGAAAATCTGGTCAATTTCCATTTTTGTTAAAATCCAATTAAGTGCAATAAATTGACAAGATTTTGTTTCGCCTGGTGTGACCTATTCAATTCAAATGGAAAGTATTAAATGCATTCACATCCCATATCAAAATTTAGAAACTGTCTGAATCAATTTTACGGCATCGGGTTTCTACAAAAAATGGGTTGCTTATTATATTTTACAGTACATGGCATAAACAATAAAACATGAAAGCAATCTTTGACCCTTTAGGCTTACATTCTGTGCAAATTGTTTACCAGTGATCACAAAGCACTCAGACAAAGTGAAAAGAATAAAAGTGACTTGTGCTGTGGTACATTTAGCTCTCAACATTAAACCAGGATGAATACAAAAAATACAAAGATAGAAAAATAGAAATATCTTCACATATATTCAAGTGCATTTTAAGTGCATGAAGACAATTCAGATACTGAACATCAAGTCAAATTGAAATCATTTAAGAAATTGGGAAGCATTGTGATTCCAACATTTTTAACATTCACATGATTCAAGTAATGTACACTTGCTTGGGTTACAATGAAAAGCTCACGGTACAGCCCTGTAAACAACAATTAGAAATGACTTCAGTGGCATTTTTATCCATATTTAGAAGAAACTTTTCTTCCAAACTTAAACTGAAGTCCAAAGTTAGGAGTAATCTTTCACAATGTAGCTGGATGACGGTAAAAGTTCAACAAGAACAAAGGACTTTGTGGCAATTCAAATTGGACAGTTTATAAAGCCCAAAGATAAGGGTCAAGGATTCATTGATGGCGATGGATTCAAATCATGCTACTAAACATAAATTAAGTCATGGTTTAAAATGGCGGTTGATCAAACTTCCACACTGCGGATGTGCAAACTCAGAAGTACAGAGAGCCTATTAGGACAATATTCTTCAGATTAAAGGACTGTTCATTTTAAATTAACTGTTTACGTTCTGTTTAATTTATCACATTTTGTTGTATTGAGGTATCGTGTAGGAGAGGTAGGAGTGTGAGTTGACGATACAAGAGAGGAAGGGGAACAAAAATTACACAAGAAAAACAACCCAGTCCTCCACATCCCCAAGATGGCAGAGGTGGAAAAAACAACTAAAAAAAGGAGCAACATTGACAAAACAAAACAAATAATATGAACTAAGAACTACACATCCACAACACACAAACATGGGTATATAAATACAACAACAATGTCTCTAAAAAGGTCTTGACACCAATTATTCAGGATCTATTGATGATAACCTCAGCCCAAGAATATATCTGTGGACACCGATGTCCCCCAACTTATGTGTGTGTGTGTGAGCATGCTCGTGCATATGAGGTTTTCCCATAAGAGTGTTTGATAGTTGCTGTGAGGAGCCGTCAATCCGCCCTACAGGAATCGATGCAGACATAAAGGAGGTCTGGGACACAGACGTCCAGAAGGCCCCAGAGCCTAGGAACAGAGGGAAGCCCCAGAGGAACATCCAGCAACTACAATGCAGGGGCCTGGGAGGCAGCAAGGAAGAGCCCATGGGCTCTGCCGGCAACCGGTTATGCCAGGGTGGGCCCGGTCCAGGCGCCACACCCCCCAGCAGAGCCCCAACCAGAGCCCCCCACGCCGGGGCGCCACAGCGGACGGACGGCTCCCCCAGGCCACGCCCAGCCAGCACCCGGACACCAAGATCTACCAGCTCCCAGGCCCAGATCCCGCCCCACACAGAGCGCCGAGACCAGGCACCCAACCAAGGCCAGACAAATCCACCAATGAACTGACCAGGAACAGAACACAGAGAACAGGCAGCGGAAAGCGCAAGGTCCGGCCCCCGCCGAGCCACCGAACGGCACCTCCCAGCAATCCAAAACTGGCACCCCCAAACGAGGTGCCCCAAACAACATGAGGAAGATCTGTTTGGTTATCTACCTTCTCTGCCAGCAAGCCCACCCCTAAACACAAGGTTTATTCAACTGGCGATACAGTCTGGAAGAACAGCAACATCTAACTCTGTGGTGATTAGCTGAAAGGAAGCAGTAGATCCAGCAATCCTATTGGATTATATGTGATTAATTTGGTGTGAATGGTTTCCTAAAACAATAATCAAATGTTATAAAATGTGTTCCAGGATAAACTTTTTATCAACCACAAAACTCATTCAAAGTTCAAAGACATCAAAAGAGAAGGCACTTAAGTAATTACCGACCTCCTTCTCTCAAGAGCTCTTTCTCCATTCCTACTTCATGCCACTTCTTCTGCAGGGTTTCCTCCTGTCCTCGCTTCACTCAGAAACCCCCCCCCCCCCATCATCATCTGTCTCACCCATCACCTCCTTAATCCCCCCCGTCTCTGTCTCCTCTCATTTCCTCCATCACCCTTTGGCACTGGTAGTTTTCTGAAGATGCTGTACTAAAACACACCTCGACAGCTACAGTATTCATATGCAAATAAGTACTACTTATGTGGAGACAAGTGGAAGTAGAGGGAAAAAAACAGTAGGTTTGCAAAAAAAGGGTAAGAAAACACAAACACATGTAGAAGAAAATTCACAAACCTCTACATGCATGGAGACGTGGGCAAATAAGCTAATGAAGGATGATTAGGGGCAAGAAGTGGGTGGCAGCTAAGACATGACCTCCTGACTCAAGCAACCACTCAGAGTGCACTGTTCATAGAACTGTTCCAACCTCTCCACAAGGACTTGATTGCTTCCTGGAGAAGCAGCATGTACATGTATGCGCTTGTGTGTGTGGGTCGGAGTGAGCAAAGGTGAGGAAGAAAGGGAGAAAGATGAGGAGAGACAAGAGGCAGAGAGTGAAGCTGTCTTCCACCACCCTCCGCCTTTCACCAGAGAGCCGTACTTAGCAGAAATCCTTGATGGAAGCGATTGTCCAATTCAGATTTACCCAAAGAGACCACTTGATGGAGAATGCTGAAACTTATTGGCAAATGCAACACAGTGTGTCATCTTTTAGCAATGATTAAAGCAGATCAGGGATGAGGTAGGGAGGGATCGGTTGAGTGTCGTAGCTATCATAAAGTTCAATAAGAGACTATCAAATACAGTTCAGTTGTTAATTCCTTGACTTAAATACTCAGAGGAAGAGTTCCTCTTTGACTGCTTAGTCTCAAAGCATTCAATCTTCCTTTACTTAGAGGGTTATTATTAACAAGTGGAAGAAAAAGAATTAAGAATTGAAAGAAGCTCTGTAGCTCTAGCTCAAGGTTTTAGTGAAAGACTTGATTCTAAAGGTAGGAGATCAGGAAACTGCTAAAATCTTCAATGTAACTTTTAAACATGAGATGCATTGCGCGAACATTGCTGCATTCTTGTGTGAAAAAATATAAACTGTTGACATTCTTGCAGCACATGTACACACAGTCTTTGTGCCTTTTCTTTCAACTGGAAATACTCAATGTTCACGTTCGACACAAATTCATAATTTCTACCATAGCAACGTTTTGAAGCTTTTCCCTTGGTTAACATGAAGCCATCATAACCAGAGATGTTCAAACTAATTTTTCCAACTCCAAGTTAAGTCTCAGGTTTTTGATGGCCAAGACTCTAATGACTGAAATACATCTATGACAGTACCTCTGTAAGAATAGGATATCAGCGACCGTGGTTCTGGTGGCGGGAGTCTGTCCTGTAACCTGTGGGTTGTCGGTTTTAACGCCCGCTCTTTCGGTCTCGGCCGTTGTGTCCTTGGGCAGAACACTTCACCCGCCTTGTCTGCTGGTGGTGGTCAGAGGGGGCTGGTGGCGCCAGTGTGGTGGTCAGAGGGGGCCTGGTGGCGCCAGTGTTCGGCAGCCTCGATGCCCCAGGGCAGCTGTGGCTATAATGTAGCTCACCATCACTAGTGTGTGAATGTGTGTGCTAATGGTTGAATGTCTGAGTCTAGTGTGAAGCACTTTGGTGTCCTCAGGACTAGATAAAGCGCTTTACAAGTTCAGGCCTTTTACCATTAATGATTTTATCAGTATAGGAAGAGAGACAATATATATATATATATATATATATATATTATGTTGGGAGGATGTGAGTTGGAGAGCCAAGGAGCAGAGCGACGGAAAGTTCTGCTCCCCATGGTGACAAGCTGGGCAAAAGGAACAACAAGAGTGGCTGACAAAGATCTGAGAGAACGGGAAGGAGTGAAGCAGGTCACACAAATAAGGAGGGGCAAGGCTATGGAGGCACTTAAATGCCAGAATTAGACTTTTAGAGTTGATCTGAGAGTTGATCAAAAATGTAGAAAAATGCCTAGAGAAAATTGTCTTGTGCACAAAAACTTGGGCAGTAAAGTAAATTCCACTTGAGTGACCTGATTTGATGTAAGGCTCTGAACCGGCACAAACTATTAGGACGCAAAGTTATATACGGCCCAACTGTCCTGAAAGCCTGAGCAGTAGGTGTGTAACAAGATTTCATACAATGAGATATTTAAATTGTTATCTAAACCTGTGCCGTGAAGTTCAACTCAGTTGTCATGATGTGACTACGTTTGATGTAGTGTAAGCCTTTATAATGAGCCCAGATATGAATAATACCTTGAAAAATTGCTGGTTTGTCTGGGGAATAAAAGTTTAAAAAAGTGCTGGAGAACTTCCCAAAACTTTTAAATTGTTTGATTGGCAGCATTTTAGGTAATCTATATATCTCTATGTAGATGCAAATGATTTATAGGGTGTCTGAGAATGTCTCAAATGGCAAAATGTTAGCTGTTAACACAAGTCGTGACTTCTGCCTTCCATCTTCTTATGTGGCTTAATCTGAATCCAGGCTGCATTTTTCTTTATTCCAAATTCTGAAATACAGAAGATTCTTCAAATCTGAGCTGGAAAATTCAACATTAGCCAGGTATTCTTTATAATAAAGTTTTAGATACCCAAACCTTTCATGCTATTTGCAAAAACACAAAAATTATTAATATAAGTTACATTCAATTAAGGATAAGAAAAAGAAAAACACAATCAAAGTATGAGCTACTTGATGCGATTTACTTTGCCAATACTGAGTTGGACCCCTTTTGACTTCAAAAATGGCTAATTATTTTTCATGGCAGTGAGTCAACGAGGTGTGGAAAGCAGTCTATATTAATCCATGTCGACATGATAGCATCAAACATCCAGAATGCGAACCTCCCATTTCAAGACACCCTAGAGGTCTTGGAATGTGGTGACTGGAGGTCACTGAGACACGGTAAATTATTTGTCATGTTCCAGAAATTAGTTTGAGTTACTTTGAGCTGTTTTACATGGGGCTCTATTCTCCTTTATATTCAGGTAGACTGTGGTGTTTAAACAATTACACTATTACGCCACCACCAATCTGAACCTTTGATACAAAGCAGAATAGATCCATCCTTTCATGTTATTCATGCCTTACTTGGACCTTACCATCTTAATGCCAAAGCAGAAATTGAGACACATCGGACCATGCAAGGGTTCTCTGTTAATGTGGAGTCTCAGTGAGCCTGGATGAATTGTAGCATCAGATTCCTGTTCTTAGCTGACCTGAGTGGTGCCCAGTGCACACTGCTGCTTCAGGGTTTAAGGTATTGTACATTTAGAGCTTGTGTTCCTCATCCTTTGAATATTTGAGGTACTGCTTTTTGTCTTTAGCCTGTGTTGGACAACAGACATAGTTACTGGACCACAGATACAGATCTCCAGCCTGTAGGAGTGATAATCACACCATGCATTCTTAGTTTCAACAGGAAGAGGAAGAGTTGTGAACGCCCGAACCCCAAATACACTAGGTGCTGTCCTGAACTCAGACCTCTTTGAGTGTGGGCAACCACAAAGGCGAGCTTTAGACTTCCATCCTTGCTGGCGATGGGAGGGAAGCTAGTTTTTGGAAGAAACTCATTGGATCCAAAAGACTTTTACAGCCTGCTAATCGATCAGGTAAACTGTATCCGGCCGATGGAATAAGTCCTGAAACTGACTTGTTCAAACCTTGCAGAAAGAATCTTTGAATCACAGGCTCCACCAGAGAGAGAGAGAGAGCCTTGCTGGCATGCTGTGGCATGCTGCACGAGCCGAGAGCTGCTCACCCGAAGCAGCTGAGCTGAAAAGAGATCGGTCCATAGGAGAAGATTGCTGAGCCGAACAGAACCGAGCTGAGAGGGCGACGCCGTTCCGAGCTAATGGTGGCTCGCTGCTCATGCACCCACAAGGACTGACTGCTGGTAGTGCCCCACGCAGCTGCTGCTAACTGACCACCTTTCAATGGAGATCTAACGATCGTTCAAGTAAGGTTGTGTCTGGGCAGAGATAAATTAGTTTAGGATAAACTAACTAGAGTTTGTTTTGATTGTCTATTTCCCTGTGTTTATGTTGATTTGTAAGATTTCATTCTTCAATTGTTAAGGTATAAACAGTGTTTTTCAAAGGTTTCTTACTGATAGAGTCCTCTTAAATCATGCAACATGAGTTGCTCTGTATGACCGGAGACTTGTACATACATTAGCTTCACACGCTTGTTCTAATTAGTGCAACCTGCTTTTCGCAGACCGCTAGCATTCAAAAACAACAAAGATTGCTACCTACAGCATTCAAAATACAGATCGACTTTAAAATAGGTAGTATAAACACCAAAAACTAATATTATAAGTCGTATTTGAAACCGCTTTCTTGGTATGTCAAAATACTAAATTAGATCAATCATTGTGGTGACCGATCCAAAAAACAGAATCAATTCTCCAAAGGTTATTGATTTCTAATTCAGCAAATGATTTAATGAAACATTACTTCCTCTAAAGAATGTTTTTGTCTTTACGTCTGCTCTGCATTGTCAATTGGTTGTTTGAACACAAATTAGTCTTAAAATAATCACAATTAGTTTTAAACTAACTTAGCTTCAGTCCCAAGACTCTTCAATACAATAATAGGTCTTTAAGCAAACACACTCATACTTAACTGTGACATAATGAACAATTTATTGTTTCTACTTCTTTGCATATTTATCCATTTTACTGTTTTACTTTTAGTAGTTTTATTATTCATTCTTTTTCACTTCGTAGTTTAGTTGTGTGTTACTAGATTGGGGAATTTGTTGATTAAAGCATTTTGACTGGAAAGGTAAATTGTTTTTGTTAATAAACTTTTATATTTTGGAAAGTCATCGTTTGTTATTATTCCACATACATATGTAGTAACTTGCTGTGCAAAGAACGCCAAGAACTTATCCATCCATCCCCAGCCACTTGGGCCAGCTCCTCTGGAGGAATCCCAAGGCGTTCCCAGGCCAGCCGAGAAACATAGTCCCTCCAACGTGTCCTGGGTCTTCCTCTAAGCCTCCTGGGACGTGCCTGGAACACCTCACCAGGAGGCATCCTGATCAGATGCCCTCTCGATGTGGAGGAGCAGTGGCTCTACTCTGAGCCCCTCCTGGATTAATCCTAAATCTATTGTTTAATTACCTCAGCCATAACAATTCAATTCAGTTCAGTTTATTTATATAGCGCTGATTCACAACAATGTCATCTCAAGGCACTTTACAAGAAATGTCATTTCAATACAAACATTCCAATCAGTTTAACGTTTTAGCTAGTTTTCTATTTAAGGAATCCCAGCAGATTGCATCGAGTCATTCACTGGCAGTTGCGCCTCGTTGATGCAGAGTCCAACCACAGCAATCCCTCATACTTAGCAAGCATGTAGCAACAGTGGAGAGGAAAAACTCCCCTTTAACAGGAAGAAATCTCCAGCAGAGTCTGGCTCAGTATGAGCGGCCATCTGCCACGATCGTCTGAGGGTTCGAGAAGACAGACAGAGACACAGAAAAAACAAACAAACTGATGTAAGAGTACTGTTGTGGTAATATTCCTATGTAATTAGGATTTAAGTACATATTCTCTGTCTAGTGAATGTATCTAGGGCAATATGACAAAGTTAGGGGAAGCAAGGTTATTGTTCCATCTTAATGTTCCTGATAAAGATGTGTCAGATCACCAAAGAGACACCGGGGCAGCAAGATATCTACGAACATTCTGATCTGGGATGTGCTGGTTCATGCTTTACTATCACACTGGCATGAACCAGTTCTCCAGAAGCTGGACATGAAGATTGGAGAAGACGTGCTGTAGAGATAAACAGTGATTGCTAAATAATATTATTATTAGTCAGAAAGGTTGGGTAAGGTGATGTAAGAGTAATCTCTGTCCCCTCCATGTTCTGGCCAGACATGTTTGAATTGAATACTTAAATGTCTTCTGGGACTCAGTCTTCTTTTTTTTGGGAACCCTGAAGCATTCTCTTCCATAACAGTACTTTCTATACTAAAGAAAGTAAAATGTTGATAACAGGACACGGAGGATGCTCAGTGACTGGTATGCCCTCCGTCCAAAAGGGCATTGTAGCTAAGAAGGATACCAGAACAGGTGTAGCTTCTATGGAGAGAAAAACACTGAGAGAAAACAAAGGTAACAGCAAATCATGCAACTGGAGAGTAGTAGGAGAGAAAAGTAGCAGAGTGAAGAAAAGTGGTCAGTCTGTCCTCCAGCAGTCTAAGCTGATAGCAGCATAACTACAGATTTAGCTCAGGATAACTTAAGCCACTCTAACTATAAGCTTTATCAAAAAGGAAAGTTTTAAGCCTGGCCTTAAAAGTAGACAGTGTCTGCCTCACGGACTAGAGCTGGGAGCTGGTTCCACAGGAGAGGAGCCTGATAACTAAAAGATCTGCCTCCTATTCTACTTTTAGAAATCCTAGGAACTACAAGTAAACCTGCAGTCTGAGAGCAAAGTGCTCTGTTAGGAACATATGGAACAATAAGATCTCTGATGGATGATGGAGCTGATTATTAGGGCCTTTATATGTAAGAAGGAGGATCTTAGATTCGATTCTGGATTTAACAGAAAGCCAATGAAGGGAAGCTAAAACAAGAGAAATGTGATCTCTCTTTTTAATATTCATCAGAACTCTTGCTGCTGCATTTTGGATCAACTGAAGGCTTTTAATTACATTTTGTGGACTACCTGATAGTAAAGAATTACAGTAGTCCAGCCTTGAGGTGACAAATGCATGGACTAGTTTCTCAGCATCACTCCTGGACAGGATGTTTCTAATTTTAGCAATATCTCTGAGGTAAAAGAAGGAAATCCCAGAAAGAAAAACAACCCAGAGGTTCTTTACGTTATTACTGGAGGCCAATTTAATACCATCCAGAAGAAATGATTAACTAAGCAGTTTCTTTTTTAGAGCTCCTGGTCCAAAGACGGCAACTTCTGTCTTATCAAAAGCAGCACAGAGTTCTAACAACACCAGAACAGTCACAAGTCCATTATCTGAGGCCTAAGAATATCAGTAGTAACCTTCACCAGTGCTGTTTCAGTGCTATGATGAGCTCTAAAACCTGACTGAAACTCTTCAAACAGGTTATTACTGTTTAGATGCTCACATACTTGATTAGCAACTATTTTTGCAAGGATTTTAGATAAGAAAGGAAGGTTAGATATAGGTCTGTAATTAACTAAGTAATCTTGATTGAGGGAAGGTTTCTGAAGTAAAGGTTTAATTACATCAACCTTAAATTCCTGTGGAGCGTTTCCATTTACTAAGGATAGATTCATCATATTTAAAATGGGGACAGGAACCAAAGGGAACATTTCCCTTAATAATTTTGTTGGGTTTGGTCCGAGATACAAGTTGAAGGTTTAGATGAGACTAATATTTTTGATAATTCAGAAAGCTTGACTGAATCATCAGGCAGGTAATCATACACATTAACTGAGACTGAACTATTTGGCAATTATTATTTTCCTGGATCCCAGGATGGTGCCCCAAACTTGGTCATTTTGACATAAAATTATTAAACTTATTGGTAATTGCCCTAAGGAATTATCAACATTTTTCACAGCCAAAACATACCTTCTATGTCACAACACCTGGTATGTGGCCTAACCAGTAGATTTTGCTCACTTGACCACAGGAACCTACTGTTGGAATAAGGATTTAGGAGATCAATGACATATGCTGGCTGGGGAATTAGGGGGCATTAACCAGTCTTTTTATTATTTAAACCCTTTGCATTTTTTCTTCCCATTGGCACACAATTCTGGTTCGAATCTAGTCTTTTGCAATACTCTTTTTTTCCATTTTGTTTTTCAGAAACCCTCCAAAATAAAAGAACATACCAGTGAGTAGCCCCGCCGCACCCTCATGCCAAGCACACAAGCACAGCTGCCAAAAAATGCCTCTAGAACACCCGCCATATACACCACAGACCGAAGAGAGGACCAACGCACCACAGAAACCCCAATCTCCCCCTCCCCTCAGCAACTGCTGTCCAATGGCTCAGCAAGCGAGCGAATCCAGCACTCCCCCTCATCCCCCTGCTCTGCACATCCATCATCGGGTCAGTCCACCGGCGAGACCAACCAACTCCGGTCAAATGCCCGACCCCAATACCCTGCAGTGCACAAAGACCAAGACCCAAGAGCTAGGTCCAGTGCCCAAAAACGGATCACGCCCAGAAACGTCACCCATCCACTGCAGCCACCAGTGCGACACTCCAACAAGCAAACAAGGCAAAACGCCATCCAGAAGTCGGCAATGAGAATAGGCCCAGAGAAAAAGAATAATGGCAGCACACATAGGCGACAACAACACCCTTTCTATGTACATATGCATATTATACGTTATTTGAAAGCTGTAATTCTTGAGATTTCAATGATGTATGCCAATTAAGGATAAAATCATAACTGCAGACACAGTAAACACTTTTGTCAAACCACTCAGAAAGAAAACCAGAACAGAGCCATCTCGAACAAAAAGTATTTTTATATCCACAAGGGTCCAGTTAATGGTTGAATATAGAACATTTTCATAAAAAGCTATTTAAAAAAAAATATATATAATAATAATAATACCTCCATGGGTGTTTCAAATGGTGAAAAATGAAATCATTTGAATTAAAATAGAATAAAATAGAATTAAAATATATTAAAATATAAATTTTAACGGGCACGACAATGACGTGATGTTTACACCTACCGCCAGTAGCAGTCGCAGGGTGCCAGATACGGTCTCTATGATCCAACTATGTGGTCGGTATAACTCGGCTGGTATTGGGAAAAATGGCTGAATCTGCAACTCAAGCAGCAGCTTCAGAGCCCTGGAGGAGATATCGTTATCCGTCTCAGGAGAGGAGTGACCGGAGAACAACAGAAACTAGAGTAGTTTTAGGGGAAGCCTAGATGGACCCGCATAAAACATGTCTACGGCGTCAAACACACGCGGAAACTGCGACTTTCCTCCTGGATCGGTAAGCTAAGTCACTTGCTAACTTTAGCTGTCAGTTAAACTGCTCTAAAATACATTCCTCACTGGACACAGTTCAGGCTGGTCACTCGGCGTATCGGCAGCGAACCAGGCAACCCAACAGCTGGAATTATTTTTCTATTGTTGTAGCTACAACTTAGACCCACTAGATGTCGCTATAGTGTTCATGTTCCATGTCCAACCTTTAATGTCCTCCAGTAAAATAGCTATTCCATGACAAGTCTTATGTCCACAATCCAACATAATCTGCTGCTCAAAACCTTCATAATTCCCTTTCTTGTGTGTATTTCTCACACAATATTCATCGTACCTACCATTAGCATACTCATCACAAAGAAGAAAAAATGCAGGGCGCTGCTGTGTTACATTTAGGCTATTTATTATGTTTATTGGTGACTGGCAAACAGCATTTTGGTACACTACCGCCACCTACTGGTGTGGAGTGTGGACCAAAATGTCACTCAAGGTTGCACTTGTCCTTCTAAGACTCGTGATGTATTAACATCACCCCTACTTGTCTTAGCTTGTTTTTATGAAGCCAAGCTCTAATGTCAATTTTGGCATACAACCTTATCAAAATATCTTAATTATCTCCTCCAAAAGTCCCGTTTGCATGGTTGCGACGTAATTTACACAATAGTTGTAATATGTCTTGGTTGGGCCGAATACCTGAGTTGGCCTGTTCTGGTGTTTGTCTCTGTAAAGCCCTAAAAACCAGAATATAACTTCTGGATTTAATGGGCAGCCAGTGAAGCTAGAAAAGTAGCGGGGTGACATGAGTGTTTTCAGAACAGTTCGTACAAAGCCTTACACAAGCATTTTGAGTTGTCTGTAACTGATTCATGGACGTTTAAAGACAGATGAAAAGTTAATGGCGGTCATCGAGACATGATAAAATGACATAGATAACTGATCCAGTTCAGATGGAAAATGGAACTGAACTTAGCAATGTTCCTGAGATGATGAAAGCAGAAAAGAACCAGAGACCCGGCATGAAAATCAAGAGTAAAAGCTGATTCAAAGAAAACACCAAGATTCCTAACAGATTAATTGGTTTACAAAGCAAGTTGACCAAGATAATCCCTGACTTTAGGAACTAGCATGTCTGGAGCACAGAGGAGGATTTCAGCTTTCATCCAGGTTTTAATAGAGCCAAAGCACATAAGACACAACTCTAGGTTAAACTTCTTAATGGAATTATACAACTGAATGTGATCTGCATATGGTTTGTTGAAGAATTTTTTTAAAGAGCTCAAAATGTCCTGAGGAAGGAACACCAAAAGCTGAAACACTACAGACCCCATACATTGTGGTAAAGACACTGAAATCCCCTTTCTTCTCCATTCTCATGATCAGTTTGAATTTCAGTTTTCTTAAAAAATCTGCTAAAAAGGTTGCTGTTCTTGTGAGCTGGAGCTGGACATTCACACTGATCAGTGTTGGAAGCTGGAGATAACCGCAAAAAAAGTAGATACAGCCCAGTAAATGAAGAATAGAGGAGGAGGGAGCCAGAAGAAATGGATGGCAAGCAAGAAGTTTGAATTCGAAGGAGAAGCAAGGTGAGAAACCAGGAGACAAGGGGAGAAGGATGGGAAGAGAGATAGAGGAGAGATGAGAGGAGGGATAGCACAATGGACGCCTGAAGGACGCGTGTACTTCGATAACAGATGCCATCAGAGAAGATGCTATCGCTTTTGCTATCGCTCAGCACCACACACTGTTAATGGACAGCAAATGGAGTAAAAGCCATGTGTGTGTACAGTGTTTCCTATAGGCCAGCATACACACGACTCCTTTAATGACAGCGCCACACACCAGCTTGAATGTCTCGACTCCGGAGCCTCTTCTGCCTCACCATTTCACTTTTTACTCGCACTACATCTGTCTTTTCCCTGCCGAACCCGCTTTCAAGCCATTATGTGGCTATTATATCACAAATGACTCATTACAGAGAACAAGGGAGAGAGCGAGAGAGGATAAGGGGGTAGAATTATCTAATTGAATGAAATCATTTCTCCAAGTTGGCAAACTGGTTCAAGTGTTATTAAGTTGTTCACGGGTGCGCATTAGCTTTCTGCGTATCTCGGAAAATGTCGGCGGCGGTGGGTAACAAAAGAAAATTGTCACTGGCTAGATGTGTTCAGGGGCTCGTCAGAACCTTTTCACGAAAAACACACGCACACACACATCCATCAGCCAATCACGCAGACAGATGGGTCATCAGCTCTCTAATTGTCTGATTGGCTGAAATCAGCAGCCGAGGATGCACCGGGCGGTTAGACGACACATTAGGGTTCTTTGAAGGTAAACAGGAATGGTTGTTTTCCTTATACGATCAAATGTGTTTGGTGTAACTGTCAAAAAAAAGTGGGAAAGGACACTCAAAGTAAAATATAAAGTAGGAAAACACCTTATGTCTCAATTTAATAGGAAGTCATAGACAGCAGCGCTGTGTGTGTGTGTGTGTGCTCGTGTGTGTGTGTGTGTGTGTGTGTGTGTGTGTGTGCGTGTGTGTGTGTGTGTGTGTGTGTGTGTCTGTGTGTGCTTATGTTGTCCATACAGAGAACAGGGCCAAAACACATTAGGGCACATCTGTCCACTCCATACCCCCTCCTCACACCCCTCATTCCTATTCTGAAGAGCTCCCTCTCTTTGTCTCTCCATCTATCCAAATTTTGTCTTCAATGAATGAATCTGTGTCGAGTGTCTTTGTTTCCTATAGAGGATGCTGGCCACTTACATTTCTGATGTTGGTTAAGGGACTTACTGACTACCAGGAGTATTCGCTTAGAAAATATATTCCTTTATGTGCCTAATATTTACATTTTTATTTATCCTACACCATTTCTCATGCACAAGAGCTGGTGAACGCTACAGCTGGTTGGACTTAAGCAGGTACAAGGGAGTGGTGAAGCCAGAAATTGCTTTTGAGTTGGCCCTAACATAAAATGAGTGGGACATATAAATATTTTTGTAATTAATTTTATTTGTAAGTTCCATTGTTGTTTCAACAGATATGTCTGCATCATCACAGCAACAGTTTTGAACCGAAACAGCTTAGGACAAAGCATCTAGGCCAAATAAAACATGTTTAAAGCTGTAGCCTAACACAGGTCGCTCATGTCAACTCTCTGACATAAACAATCCTTTTTATGAGGTAGTTAAACCTTATTGGGCTTCACTTACTGTTGAGACAATGTGCTGGTTTCCCGAAGTCGCATCAGATCAGTGGCAGTCATTTTCTGATTCCTTGAAACTCTAGAAAGTGTAAACATAACAATTAACCAATGTTAGATACCCTATGCTGTAATATAATTATTTGATCCTGTGAAGGGCTAATATTAAGGGGGATTAGGCTGTAGATGTTGAAAGATCTGGATGCTGTTTATCCCATTGCTGCATCGCGCCATGTCCACTAACTGGACGTAGCACCGGAAGTTAAACGGGGCAGTATCATCTGGGCTCTCTGAGCTCAGCGATTGATCAGCTTTTCCCAAGGGACTATGGGAAATGTAGTAGCAATGTTTGTTTCAAATAAAACTCCTAAAACTAACAGTTTCTTTTAAATCGATGTACATTCATTCATTGTCACATTCAATTGTTCTTAATGTTCTCTACTTTAATGCACTGGTTCCCAAACTATTTCTGCTGGGCCCTCCTTTGGTTTATAAGAGAATATTCACCCCCCACCCTACACACACACACACACACACACACACAGTAATTATTACTGTTTTTAATTTTATTTTATTATTTTTACTGTGTAGCAATATCTAACATTGCTTTCAATACATTTTTAATGCCTCTCTGTGTACAATTGGTTTAACACACAAAGAAGTCTGAGAGGAAAAAGAAACAATTATATATGGAGTGAAAATAGATTCAAAATATCTGTGTGTGCATGCTACTTGATTTGTAACTCGTCTCTTCCCTTTTTTTGTGTAGCTTTGGGTATCCGTAGGAGTCGTTTTGAGTTCACAGATAGTTTTAAGTTAGTGTGTTTTGAAATTGTGCGTGTGTAAATTTGTTTTGTACTTGTAATATCTTGATATTTGTGTGTACGTTTGAACACAGAATTGCAAGTACCCCAAAGTTAGGCACAAAATGCATATTACGGTTCACAAATCATGTTTTACACAAACAAGTACCCAAAGCTAAACACAAACAGGCCGACACAAGTTATAAATCAAATATTACACACAGAGATGTTATGAGACTATTTTCTCTCCATAATTGCAAAGGTTGTTTTGCAAAACTGAGGTCTTCAATCATCACAACTTGTCAGTAACAGGTGTGAGCATGCTGTGATGTCACGTTATCTGCCAGGTGGAGGTGTGTGTTTGTGCCGAGTCATCGAATTTGGTTCATTGAATATTGCTTTGAGAAATATGCCACTGTTTGAAAGTTTCATTAAAAACTTGTTACAGTAAAATTTGTGGCAAGGTTGCTGCCCTCTTCCTTCAAAAAGATGTGAATCTCATCTGGCAGTTTAAAGACCCTGGACAGCTCCTTCCCACATGACAGTTATCAGGACTCACTGTGAAACAGAACGGCTGTCTATCAGAGCCCGTTTTCTCGCACAGTAACGCAAAAATCTGGGCTTTGACAGGTTGTGTTTTGATGTAGTTGTCTGTGTTGAAAACATCTATCATTACATCGTTTAGCTCAGGAGTCGACTGTTTAGATGCCAGTGCATCGTGGTGTATAATGCAGTGCGTGTAATATTTGGTGAGACGAGCTTCATGAACCATAGTCTTTGTCCCATCTGTGCAGATCTCTACAAAGTCCCTATATGTCCGTTAGCATCTCATAAATGCTCCTGCCAATGGTATTATTGAACAGAGGAATAACCCATCGTTTGCTGGCCTCTGTTATGAATCATAGATAGAACCATGCCCATAGTGCAGGGAAGGATATCCTCCTCTGCAGTTGTGTGTAGTTTTTCACACTGTGCCACTATATAACTTTATATGAGCTCAGTTGAACATTTGCAGGTGTGTGGTGTAACCATAGACTGTATATAACTGGACGAAGCCTCGGTGATGTCTCCCATTGGTTTCTGAAGAGCAAAAATGAAGCCAAATGGGCGGTTCCAACCACCGCCATCTTGTCTCCGTCACGCGTCTCGTCACTCCCAGAAAATACAAAAATGGGCAAAGAGGTGGAGCTGGGAGTGGCGCTGTGAGGGCGGGGGCGGATGATTGACACTCTGAGCCGATGTACCCAGGAGCTAGTCCTGAAGCTAACTGAAGCTAACGGAGGTTAGCGGGCACCTTTAGCCTGAAAGCCGCAGTAGAGCAACTCTGCTACCCTTCTCCATCCAGGCTGTAAATACAATATTAAATCGGTGAGTTAACATTTAAATTGAAATAATTTATTCAAATGAAATTATCATTAACTTAATGCAAGTTTTCAATAATATAATTAATAATTTTAACTTAATTATTATTAGTGTATGAGATCTATTTAGTCTATGCATGAGATACCTGATCAAGCTAAGTTAGTTAGGATAGTTGACATATTTATATTAATACTTGTTTGTATTTACCCTAATTGTTAGTGATTGTACTACCATGTAGGATCTCCCAGTTAAAAAAACCGTTCCCACAGCTATTCTAGATTAGCAACAGCTAATATTAATAATTTTGATCTTAGTCAATTTGGCAATGTTTGAATTTTACTAATCATTTATTGAGGTCTGGGAAGGGATAAGTTGCACTTTTAGTAAGACACTTGTGTTTCTTTTTATTGATTTTGTTTACCAGGTCACAATGGCTGCATACCTGTCCTCCACAACAGCCAATCAAAGCAGAAAATGTAAGTACATGTCTGGATCACCTCATGTAGATATTTAATAGTATTATACTGTCCGTATCTCCTGGTTTGGCTGGGGGGGCTGAGGTGGAAAGGCCTTCTCCCTTTTTTTTCCAACCCCCTTTGAGGAAGAGCAGCTCTAGACGTCCTCATCATCAGCTGTGGTGGAGATGACATGGGGGTGGTCAGCAGTGTCCAGTTGGTGAACATGATGGAGGACCTGCACCAGCTTTACCATCTCCACCCTCAGATGTCCATCATCTTCTCCTCCATCACCCAAAGGCGTTGATAGAGGGCGGGTGTAAACCCAGCAAAAATAGAAAAGGCCAGCAGGTTTGTCAACAGTGTTATTGCTTCTTTTATTCCTAGTTTAAATGCTGCCATCTTTACGCATCCTCACATTAGACATGACAGTCCTTTTGAACAATTGATGTTAAAGCAAAAAGTATAACTATAGCCCTGATTGTTGTCTAATGTGTTGTTGGTGTAGTTTTTTATTTCAACAATTACATCTGTTGCTATAACACTGTTGACAACTCTGCCCCCCCCCAACCCCCCCCCCATTTTACTGTACGTTAGTCTCTTTTGCTTTCTGGCCCCCTTTGGTTTTTTTATCTGTGTCCCTTTCTTTTATAGAATCTTGTTTAAAAAAAATTAATGTTTTATTCTCTATAATGACAGTTATATATAATGACAGTTATATAACAAGGGACAAAATAAAACAAAGTAATTAATCAGCCAACTGCAGTTTTGAATTTGATAAATTCCTTCAACATCTCAATATTAAAATAAACCTTGGTGTCTGCAATATTACAAAGCCAAATCATACTTCTTATGCGGCTACAAAACTATGATTTTTTTTTTCCTGAAATGGAAACAATATCTGTATGAAAGAAAAACAGAAACTTTTTATTTAATCAAAAACAAAAAGCGGACAGCACCTAAGGATATGAAAGAAGAAGAAGTGGCTTTAAAGGTGATGCACATATATTGTTGAGTACTTCTCCTTATGATCTTCCTGTAGTTTTAGGCGATTGAGATAATCTGTAAGGAAAAAAACTATGTATATTAAAGACAACTTAAAATTTCAACATTGCCCGTCTTAGTTGGAAACCAGCTCACCACAACAAGACAAACGTGCTGTAAACAAATGAGCACACATACGTAACACTTATGGGTGTATGTATAAAAGTACAACAATGAAGGTGAATCCCATATGACAGCATATCAGAAATGGTTAATCCCTTAACTGACAACTCTTGTACATTTAAAAAAGCAAAAAAATCTCTGACAACAAAATATTAAATATATCTGGAGTTAGTTGGGAAAAAAATGAGTTTTTTTTTAAACAGATGTGCCTCTAAATTCAGGCTGCTTGGTCGACAATGGGTTGAAATGATCACATTTCTTAACTACATGTTAAAACCTTCAAAATAACGTGCTGGTACACACACACACTAACACACACACACACACACATATATATATATATATATATATATATATATATATATATATATATATATATATATATATATGTATGTGTATATATATATGTGTGTGTGTGTGTGTGTCTTGACCGTGAAGCGATCAATACGTTAATTTGACAGTGAAATGAGCAAAACTCAATAATTTTGTCAAATGAAATCATGAAGCCCCGTTTGCCCATAGCTTTTACTAAAACTATGTCAAGTTTGAATAAATCAACATGTAAAGTAAATAAGAAATGTGATCATTTCAACCCATTTACGACCAAGCAGCCTTATCTTAAATGCACAACATCTTAACCTGTTCAGTTTGTAGTTTGCCAGCGGGATTAACTAGCTACTTTGTTAGGAGTTCAGCTGCAGGAGCTTCATCTACAAAATAATGTACAGAAATATTATTTTACTTACAGAAAAAAATGGAGCAGAGACTTCTTGGACGGTCTGTTAGTGCAATCAATACCACAGCAAGCCATATTTGTCCAATAAGTGCACGATTTATATCTAAACACTAATAAAGTTTGAGGATAGAGCTGATGTTCAAGTTCAGAGAAAGGAAACGGCCAAAGTCTTAACGTGAGTCCCAGGCTGAAGGCCTTCCCTGGACCAAACGGGGGGTAAAGCAGTCTATGGCGGCAAGCTGCTAGCCACCGTTAGCCACGAGCCTTAGCGCTGACGGCTCATCCGAGACCTGTCAATCAAAATGACACGCCCCTAATTATTCATAAATTCAAGATTAAATTATGTCTAAACGGATGAGTTAGAAAAAAATTCACCCCCCTCAGAGTTGTCATGACTATAAACTTGACCTATTAAACCTAAAATGGTTTTTTGAACCAGGCTGTAAACATGTGGATTTCTGCTGTGAAGTTGGCCATTTTAACATGGGAGTCAATGGGAAACTGCTCCTTTCTGGAGCCAGCCCCCAGCGGATGAGGGGTGAACTGGAATTTTTGTTACTTCCGGGTTGGCCTCAATTCTGAGCGGCAGAGTTTGCCCCTTGGTCGCGGTTGAACATCACGGCGCATGCACACATTACATCTGCTAGTGAGGAGAAAATGTAAGCAGCCATACGATTGGCTGAAAACGAAGACATTGGTTAGCTGACGAATCTGTAAATCAGAATCGTAAATTTGATTGACAGATTCATTCGCCAATGGTGTCGTTTGTTGACCTGCAACGTTACAACAGTCTCAAAATTCACCACACAAAATTCTCTCACAAATACAGAGAAATTCGCAAATGAGAAGTGGTTTGTAAATGCACATTTAACGATTCGTATGATCTGTGAGTTTATATTTGAAGCTTCCCTCAAAGTTATATTTGTGAAACAGATCGTGTGCATTTGTGAAGTTATATTACAAGTGTTTCTTTGAAATTATATTTGTGAACCAGAGCGTGTGCATTTGTGAAAAACCCTGCATGAGGTTATTCTTAATGAGACTGATCTGACCCCATACACTTCCATCTCCATGCTTCCCGTTTGTATGGGGTTACCTTTGGGAAAGCTGTGTGAGGTTTATGGCAAACATCACCTCTCCTCTGGAGTGCAAATAATTCAACATTAGCGCCTGGTGTTCATGGATTTACCTATTCATGAATTTTTCTTGGGAACATGACTCCAAATTATTTGCAGAAAATTCACCTATTTGCAGAGTTTTTCGTAGTGCAAATCGAAAACATTTGAAAGAAAATGCAGCTTGAGAAGCTGAAATATCAGCGAGCAATGCTACTTGACACACTGTTGGCTGGCATTTACAAAGCAGCCAATCCAGAAGCTGAATTTATTTTCCATGGTGCTAATTGGCTATACCCCCGAGAGCAGAGATAAGGAAGACTGAAGATCAGGTGTATTCAAATAAATTTTAAAGAGGTCCAGTCAGAGAAACTTTCTTGAGGGCGGGGTCTGGAAGATCATAGTTTCTTACAATGTAGTGTGACAGATATTTAAGTAGCTTATTAGATCCCCTCATTGATTTGCCCATCAAATCAATTAAATTCTGTCTATTTCAAATACTTTTTAACAACATTTATTGTCAAGTGCTAAGCATGTGATTTCTTATGTATATAATGTTCTCTCATGTAATGAATGGCATGTCAATATGAAAATACATAAATAAAACATAGCAACTGCCCATGTAACTCAAACAGAAAATGGAGGAAAAGCTTGGACCCCCCCGCCCCCCGGCCCTACACAAACATGTGAGCTCAACCATCCCACACATTTTCAAAGGATTTAAATCTCAACACATTTATTACCTGAACATATTTAGGGTACTGCTTTCTTGTTTTGTACTCAGTGAGAGAGGTGAGCTCTTATTTGTCCTGGCAGACATTTTAACCTGGGCTTGAATGGAGTCAGAGCCATTCTCATGCATGTGTGGAGGTGCTGTTCTCTGATCCTACTTCTGATTTGAGTGGGTATGTTTGTTCAAAGCGTTTATGTTTTGTCTCATGACATTTCACATTGTCACTTTTAATAAGTGCCAAAAAGAGGTTTATTGCTACCAGTGGGAAGAACAAAGAAAAAAAAACAGTCCATTCCAGATTAAGTGCTCTATTTTCACTGTCTACTTTCAGTTTTTAGACACTGCCATAACCTTTTTCTACTTGTCTCCGTTTCACTCGCTTGTTTTTCTTCACTTCTCTTTCTCAACTATCAAGTTTTCCTCCGTATCACCCGTCGGTATCTCTCCTTCTTTCCGCGTTTAATTCTCCTTTTCTCCCCCTGTTTCTCTCTTCTCCATCTCAACTATCAGTTTTTTTCCGCTTTTCCCTGTCTCCCTGCCTTTCTCCTTTTCGCTGCCTGTGTCGCTCCCTTTCTCCGTCTTACCAATCAGTATCTTTCTATTATTTTTGCTATGTGTCACTATATATTTTTTCGTTTTAAATTTTGACTTTTCTTAGGTAACTTCTCTCCCAGTCCTATCCCTTTGTGCTTCAATGTTTCAAAGTTTTCCAGCTGGAATGCAAAGTGGTTATTGGCTTGGTGGTATCACATGGTATGGCTATGCTTGAACACAATTGGTCTATGGGTTTCCATGGATGCTTGAAATCTAGGCTACCCTAAAGACTGCAAAAGGTGTGCAGGCAGTGGTAAACCAGAAGTGGTCAATAAGATTTTAAATGGTGAAATCTGTTTTTAGCATTAGGTCCAGGTCCGCATGAAACAGCATTTCAGTCCCTAACAGGACCGAGGTCCGCCTATTAGTGACCTCTGATATAAATCTAAGCTACTGCACTAGTGCGAAGATGATTTCCACTGTGTGTATTAATGCATATTAAGGTGTATTTGGTATTTGAAATATTAAAATAGAAGTTAGAAGCATTTTTAGAGGGGGTCTTAAGCATTCATGGATTTTAGTTTTTGCGGGCAGCTGTGGTTCTCAACCCCCAAGAATAAAGGGAGGTTAGGAACTCCTTGTCATTGTCTATGTTCTCTGTGGCAAACCTTTGTCTGGTCTTAGTGTTTTTCTTAGAGAGGAAAGGTTTCCTCCTTGAACATGTTCCATGAAAGTTAAATGTGTGCAATCACTTTCATTCAATGAAGACCCAACAAACAGATTTTGATTTCGTGTTTTTCCAAGTCAAATATGTGCATGGAAAGTATTTAATGGTAGCATTTTTAGAGGTCTCTGCTGTGCAAAACATTGAGAGAAAGCTGGCATAACTTACAAAACTCAACCCATGAGTGGAATGGCTTTAATTTAGCTTGTTACACACTTGGAGAACCAAGTGTATTCTTTCCTCCAAGTTTCATAAACACTCAGCCTTGAATTTATTGATTTCTTTTTGACTCAAGATTGTTATCTCTTCCAAGGGACATTTACTCAAGTATGACTTCGTTACATAGTTAATGACAATCGCAACAATACACACTTGAAAGTTTGTATTTGCACGCAAGTGTGTGTGCACATTATTTGTAGTTCTTCCTTTTTTTCAAGCTTCTGCTTAATTCGGTCTTTATTTTTCAAATATTTCATTCGTAGGTCAAATTCGATGTCTCTGTCAATTGTTTTCTCTTTCTCGCTCTCCGTGTAGCGTTAAAATTAAAGAGCAGTGATATATAATTATCGTGCATATTTACCTCAAGTTCTGTCCCACTGAATAGGAAGCCAACCCCTCCCCCCTCCCCATCCCCTTTTGCGGCTGTGTTATTATTTGCATCCTGTTTGACCTCTTAACTGTCCACTCATTAAGTCCTCAGCTTTGAGAAAATTAATGACTACATATGCAAATTGGGAAAAAGAATATGCCCAAAAAAACAGAAGAATTAAACCATAGATTATGCTGAATTTATGTCAAGAACATGTATAGGAGTCTTATTTTTGCAACATATAAAGGTCCTGTATGCATACTGTGTGTCTCCACCAATGGAAATATTCAAGGAAACTTCAACTTCACTTCAAACTTACAATAGTCGGTGGTGAATAGCCCTTAAAAATGCACTGCTAGACAAAAAGAAAGGTGCTGACCTTGGTTCAGTCCTAAACACACAAAGCTGCGTCTTTATGCAAATTGTTGCTGTCTTGTAAAGGGTCACCAATAGCAGAAAAGAAACTAATTAACCTTTTTTTCATCATTCCTTCTCTTTCAATTAAAGGAAGACATCCTACTTTCAATGGTGCACTCCATATTTTTTTGAAGTTTCTTTACAAATTCCTTAATTGCCCTTCGATCATGGAGGTCTTCTTTTATGAAACTCTTGTCTGATGTTATAAGAGAAGGGAAAATAATTCTCTTCAAAACAGTGTGCCTCAAAGTTAAAGATACCAATTTTTTTTAAATTTACGTTTTATTCTTTTTAAGTTTCGTACTGTATTTTATTCTTAAGAGAAAACATTCCCTCAGATGCATCTTTCAAGCATTGTAACCTTCCCAATTTAATTATTTCACACTAATCATATTTTCTCTCTTGACATTTCATAACTCTCTGGCCTTTGAAATGACAAAACTCCCAAAAGATGTCATTATGGTTGAAATTCCTGTCTGAAAAAGTAGAAATTTATTTATTTGCTCTGAATAGGTCGCTTTTACATTTTTATGCTCTCAGGTAAAACTAAGCAACTATAAGTGACAAGTTATCCTTTTGTAATGTTGGCTGGGTATTTGGGGCATTTTTTTTCATTCAATGTTTTAGGATCAGTTTCAGTAGAAATTAACATGGCTGAAATGAACAGCTTCTAACCCCCAAATATCCATGGGAATGATTTGTGACCCCGACTATTAGTTAAATATGTTATTTATTCCTTAGAAATCAATTAAGTCGTAAGTATTGTTAATTCCCAGTTTTGAAAATTCTGAAGGAAAAGATCTGTAAACGTCAATGTTCAAGTCTTGCCACAAATCCTAAATTTGGTTTATGTCTAAACTTTGACTGGAACAGGTTATCTTGCTGTGTTTTTCTCCATCCATCTTCCCACAAACGCCACTAGCTTCCCTGTCCCTGCTAAGGAAAACTCCCACAGCAAGTGTTGCCACCACCATGGTGTACCAAGGGGATGGATTTTTCAGTATGATAGGTCTCTTTCTGCAACAAAAGGCCAAAAACCAACCAGAGCACATTCCTGGTTGCTGTGTCCAATACAACATTGTTTTCATTAGGAAATTTATGGCTATCAGATGGGGAGTTGTGATTGGGTGGCTGACGAAACAGTAATTCAATTACTACAAAAAAATGTTTTCAGTCTCTAACAGACTGAAATTACAAAAACATTCTTTGTCTGCGGTCCAGTATTAAATGACCCATGGCTGAATGGTTGGGAACCTATGCCTTACATGGTGTTTTCTTCTTTTTTTTTCAACAGTGACTTTCTTCACTCCACCTTATCAATACACAGTAGAATACACAAAGAGCCTTTTTCCACTGAGCTGGTTGGGCTTGGTACTCGTTCTTTGGTTTTCCATCGCCAAAGCACTGGTTTTTTGGTTCCAAAACCGTGCCTTAGCCTAGTGCCATCTCCTAGCTAGGCCATAGCTGGTGGTAGCTAAGAACCACTTTCTCCCCTGCCCACATGGTGACATTAAACATTTACCTTTCTCTGCAAACGTAGTTGGCCCTCTCTGCACCTTGTAATCAACCTTTGGGAGTGCACCAAGAACATGTTATGTAAACATCTTTAAATCCAACAAGCACAAAGACAGCCTTTGTGAGGACAAGATGAACTCCTCCATTGCTATCTGTTCACGCTACCTGTTTTTGTCTCCCCATGTGGGCATATACATTTGCTTTAGATGACGTTATGACACAGCACCGACTAGGCCCTGCGTCAGAGGAAACCCAACAAGTTATTCAAAAGAACTGGCTAAGAACCGACTTAACACTGGCTCTGGAACCAGCATAGGTTCTTTTTTTGGTGGAAAAGCCCTTTAATAGATCTTTCATTGGATTTTCCCACCTGAGCTGTGAATCTTTTCCGCTGCTCCAGAGTTACAATGGGCCTCCTGATGGCTTCTCTGATTAATGTTCCTCACGTGACCCGTCAGTTTAGGTGGCTGGGCATGTCTTGGTAGGTTTGCAGATGTGCCATCTATTGACCATTTCTGGATGATGGATTGGACAGATCTCTGTGTGATGTACAAACATTTAAATGCTGTTTTAGAACCTAACCCTCCTTTCAGATTCTCCCTGACCTGTTGTCTGTATTTCTTGGCCTTCATGATGTATTTTTATTCACTAACATTATTGTTATTGGTTGTTCTGAGAATAAATTACACAGTAGGACTCCTTCTTCAGCTTGACAACATCCCTCACGGCAAATACTGACATGTGAATGCCTTGGGATTCCCAAGATCAAGCAGATAACCTTCAGTGATTAAATCATTTTTCCCTAAGTGTACAACTAGATACTACTTTGTGTTGGTCTACCGCACAGATGACAACATGTACTCCAATTACTGGCAGAAAGTTAGCGATTTTTAATTACAGTTTTGTTACAAGCACTAATCCACCTCTTAGATATATTTGGACACAGAATACTTTTAAAAACCTTGATAGAATGGCTGTCTGTTAGGTCCTGCCTCTCAGATTTTTCTTCCTCACTGGACAGATTATCGTAATTACTCATATCGAACCTAGGGACTTGTGCAAACACTTTTTTTGCATGGATGCTTGAGTTTAACTCTTCTACAAAGGCTTTCTACAAGATTTATGTGTGTTTTCATAGAAATGCTGCACCATTTATTCAGGGATCACCTTCTCTGTTCTAATTCCTCCAGAGGGTTCAATCGGGTTGAGGTCAGTCAAGTTCTTCTACACCATACCCTCTTACCCATGTCTTTATGGACATTGACTTCTGCAATGGTGCAGAGTTACATCAAAACAGGAAGGGTACAACCTTAAACTCTTCACACAAGATTAGGAGCATGAAATTGCCCAAAATATCTTAGTGTGCAGGAGCATTAATTCAATTCAATTCAGTTTATTTATATAGCACCAATTCATGACAGATGTCATCTCCAGGCATTTTACAAAAAAGTAATTTCAATACAATCATAAAAACATTCCAATTAGTTTAAAGTTTTAGTTAGTTTCCTATTTAAGGAATCCCAGCCGATTGCATCGAGTCATTGACTTGAGGTGTTAGGAGTTTCTTTCACTCGAAGTAAGGGGGCTGAGCCTGAGGACTGTCACGTGGGTGTGTGGAGAATGGACCCAAACGCACTCGCTGAAGGAAGGTGCAGGATGTTTATTATTGTGAAGTCCTGGTGATGATGGTGGTGAAGATGGTAGGAACTGAGACACTGGACATCGGGCAGGGAAGGAAGACAGCAGGAAGACGACACACCATGGGGATTGACAATTGCTACTGACAACTAAGGAGGAGGAAGGAGGAATGATCCGGCCGGGAGTGAAAGGAAGTGAGGGGTCTTAAAGGCAGGAGGTGAGTAGGATCAGGTGTGGATGATGAGACAGACAGGTGAAGACAATCAGGCAGGAATAGGGCAGCGTGACAAGGACACTTCCTTGAAGACAGACCACACCCCCTTAACCAAACTTTATGCCTGACACAATGCATTCAGACAAGCGCCGTTCACCTAGGAACTGCCCAACTAAGACTAATCCATTCATCCAGCACAAGTCCACTTCTCTAGAGTCCCTTGGGAGTGTACTTTAGACCAATGCATTTGACCCTTGGCGATGTAAGTCTTGGAAGCAGCTGCTCAGCCAAGGGAACCCATACCATGTAGTTCTCTACACATTGTTGTTCAGCTAATCTGAAGGCCAAATGAACTTGAAGGGTTTGCAACTATTGACTAAACAGATTTGGCAGTATGTGCCTCACCATCCACTAACCCACTCTGTAATCATAGGTAGTCTATCCTGGCTGAGTTACTGTTCTCAATCATTTACATTTTGCTATAATACCACTAACAGCTTACTGTGGAATGTTTATTAGGGCATTGTACTACTGGACAGATCCTACGATGGTGCTTGATTTAAATACCTTCACCACTGAAGGGATTTGAACACCAGAATTCAATGATTTGGATGGTTAGGTGTGCACTTTTTTAGCGTACAGTGGACTCTATTTGCAGTTCAGATTCTTGTTTACAGATTTTTTTTTTTTGATTAAGCACATCTAACATATTCGAAAGTAAATACAGCTTGGGAAGAAACACCTTAGTGCAATGCTACCTGACATCCATCCATCCATCCATTTTCTTCCGCTTATCCGGGGTCGGGACGCGGGGGCAGCAGCCTAAGCAAAGAGACCCAGACTTCCCTCTCCCCAGCCACTTGTTCCAGCTCCTCGGGAGGAACCCCAAGGCGTTCCCAGGCCAACCGAGAAACATAGTCCCTCCAGCGTGTCCTGGGCCTTCCCCTTGGCCTCCTCCCGGTGAGACGTGCCTGAAACACCTCACCAGGGAGGCATCCAGGAGGCATCCTGACCAGATGCCCGAGCCACCTCAACTGACTCCTCTCGATGTGGAGAAGCAGCGGCTCTACTCTGAGCCCCCTCCGAATGACTGAGCTTCTCACCAAATCTCTAAGGGAGAGCCCAGACACTCTGCGGAGGAAACTCATTTCAGCCGCTTGTATCCGTGATCTCGTTCTTTCGGTCACCACCCAGAGTTCGTGACCCTAGATGAGGGTAGGAACGTAGATCGACCGGTAAAGCGCCCGCATAACTGCAGATGCTCCACCAATCCGTCTATCGATCTCCCGCTCCATTTTTCCCTCATTCGTGAACAAGACCCCCACTTGGGGAAGGACCCCATCCCCGACCCGGAGAAGGCACCCCACCCTTTTCCGGCTCAAGACCATGGCCTCGGATTTGGAGATGCTGATTCTCATCCCAGCCACTTCACACTCGGCTTCGAACCGCTCCAGCGAAAGCTGTAGATCACGTTCCGATGACGCCAACAGGACCATGTCATCTGCAGAAAGCAGAGACCCGATCCTGAGGCCACCAAAACGGATCCCCTCAACGCCTTGGCTGCGCCTAGAGATCCTGTTCATAAAAGTCAGGAACAGGATCTGTGACAAAGGGCAACCTTGGCGGAGTCCAACTCTCACCGGAAACAAGCCCGACTTACTGCCGGCAATGCGAACCAAACTCTGGCACCGGTCGAACAGGGACCTAACAGCCCGTATCAAGGGGCCCGGTACCCCATACTCCCGGAGCATCCCCCACAGGGCCCCCCGAGGGACACGGTCGAACGCCTTCTCCAAGTCCACAAAACACATGTAGACCGGTTGGGCGAACTCCCACGCACCCTCCAGGACCCTGCTGAGGGTGTAGAGCTGGTCCAGTGTTCCACGGCCAGGACGAAAACCGCATTGTTCCTCCTGGATCCGAGGTTCGACTATCCGTCGGACCCTCCTCTCCAGAACCCCTGAATAGACCTTACCAGGGAGGCTCAGAAGTGTGATCCCCCTGTAGTTGGAACACACCCTGTGGTCCCCCTTTTTAAACAGGGGGACCACCACCCCGGTCTGCCAATCCAAGGGAACTGCCCCCGATGTCCACGCAATATTGCAGAGCCGCGTTAACCAACACAGCCCCACAACATCCAGAGCCTTGAGGAACTCCGGTCGAATCTCATCCACCCCCGGAGCCCTGCCATGAGGAGCTTTTTAACGACCTCGGTGACCTCAGCACCAGAGATTGGAGAGACCGACCCCAAGTCCCCACACCCTGCTTCCAGATTGGAAGACGTGCTGGTGGGATTGAGGAGGTCTTCGAAGTATTCCATCCACCGACCCAAAACGTCCCGCGTCGAGGTCAGTAGCACACCATCCCCACTGTAAACAGTGTTGGTGGCAGACCGCTTTCCCCCCCTGAGATGCCGGATGGTGGACCAGAATCGCTTCGAAGCCGTACGGAAGTCGTTTTCCATGGCCTCTCCAAACTCCTCCCACGCCCGAGTTTTTGCCTCAGCAACCATCCGAGCCGCATCCCGCTTGGCCTGTCGGTACCTATCAGCTGCTTCAGGGGTCCCACAAGCCAAAAAGACCCGGTAGGACTCCTTCTTCAGCCTGGCAGCATCCCTTACAGACCGTGTCCACCAGCGGGTTCGGGGGTTGCCGCCGCAACAGGCACCGACCACCTTGCGGCCACAGCTTCGGTCAGCCGCCTCGGCAATGAAGGCACGGAACATGGTCCACTCGGACTCAATGTCCCCCACCTCAAAGTGTTCAAAGTTCTGCCGGAGGTGTGAGTTAAAGCTCCTTCTGACAGGAGACTCTGCCAGACGTTCCCAGCAGACCCTCACAACACGTTTGGGCCTTCCAGGTCTGTCCGGCGTCCTCCCCCACCATCGGAGCCGACTCACCACCAGGTAGTGGTCAGTGGACAGCTCAGCCCCTCTCTTCACCCGAGTGTCCAAAACATGTGGCCGCAGATCAGATGAGAGTACAACCAAGTCGATCATTGAGCTGTGGCCTAAGGTGTCCTGGTGCCAAGTGCACATATGGACACCTTTATGCTTGAACATGGTGTTTGTTATGGACAATCCATGACGAGCACAGAAGTCCAATAACAAGACACCACTCAGGTTCAGATCGGGGGGGGGCATTCCGCCCAACCACACCCCTCCAGGTCTCACTGTCATTGCCCACGTGAGCGTTGAAGTCCCCCAGCAGAACAAGGGAGTCCCCAGGAGGAGCACTCTCCAGCACCCCCTCCAAAGACTCCAAGAAGGGTGGGTAATCTAATCTGCTGTTTGGCGCGTAAGCACAAACAACAGTCAGGACCCGTCCCCCCACCCGAAGGCGGAGGGAGGCTACCCTCTCGTTCACCGGGGTAAACCCCAACGTAGAGGCGCCGAGATGGGGGGGGCAACAAGTATGCCCACCCCAGCTCGGCGCCTCTCAGCAGGGGCAACTCCAGAGTGGAAGAGAGTCCAACCCCTCTCGAGGAGACGGGTTCCAGAGCCAGAGCCGTGCGCCGAGGTGAGTCCGACGATGTCCAGTCGGAACCTCTCAACCTCGCACACCAGCTTCCCCACCAGAGAGGTGACGTTCCACGTCCCGAGAGCCAGCTTCTGCAACCGAGGATCGGACCGCCAAGGTCCCCGCCTTTGGCCGCCGCCTATCCTGCACAGCACCCGACCCCTATGGCCCCTCCCACAGGTGGTGAGCTCATGGGAAGGGGGGCTGCCACCTTATTGCGGTGGAGGGGTTTGAGTGTCCCAATGATCCTAGGAGCTATGTTGTCGGGGGCTTTTTGCTCCTGGTAGGGTCACCCATGGCAATTTGGTTCTAGGTGAGGGATCAGACAAAGTGCAGCCCAAAAGACCCCTATGATGAATAAGGACTCAGTGTTCCTTCGCCCGGACGCGGGTCACCGGGACCCCCCTCTGGAGCCAGGCCTGGAGGTGGCGCACGTTGGCGAGCGCCTGGTGGCCGGTCCTTTACCCATGGGGCCCGGTCGGGCTTAGCCCGAAGAGGTAACATGGGCCCCCCTTCCCATGAGCTACCTGACATGCTATTTGCAAAGCAGCCAATCCAGGAGTGTCATTCAATTTCCTTGGTGCTGACTGGCTGTACCCCCCAAGAGTGGAGATAAGGAAGATTGTAGATTTTAGCTTCTGTGGAAGTTATACAACGGTTTCCACTGTGCGTAATTGATGTATATTAGGGTATATTTGGTGTATGAACTATTAAAATAGGTGGATATAAGTGTTCTTAGACTGGGTCACAAATATTTGCAGATTTCAGCCATTCACGGGTGGTAGTGGTCTGTAACCTCCACAACTACTGGGGATCTACTGTACTTCCAATTATTAGCTGAATTGCTGGCTTCCTATCTTAGATTCAACTCAAATGTTACCAAAGTGAGGCAAAAACAAAAAGTTTCTTTGCTTTTTTGCAGGTTTAAAGGCAAATGACTGAAATCAGTCTGCAAAAATTTAATATAATAATGGGAGTGGAAAGGCAATTTGAAAGGAAAACATTACAATATTTTAAGGACAATTCTGGCCCACCAGAAAAAGATTAATTAAAGCATTAGGATCTACTCAAGCTCAGTTCAAGGAAACCTATGGGCCTTGATTTAATAAAAAAGGCATGACAGTAACGTTCCTATTATTAAATGTACCCTTACCTCATTATCCTTGTTTTCTCTTCCACTTCACAGTATGTCCTGCCTCTTAACATGAACCATTATGTACTGATTGCATATTAAGAAGACCTGCCTTTTGGTTTTGAATAATTCACCTAGTGTTCAGTCAAATACAAACTTTCAGTGCCACAGTGCTGCAGTTTGAGGATATGCATGAAAAGTAGCTGTAAAGGCGAAGCATTCAACATCAAGTAGCTGAAGTACAGGTGCCGCTGTCTGGAAGCCAACTCGTAGACACGCTACCCTTGACCCTGTACCACAGCAGACTCAATAAATATGCAAGAAAAATTTGCACAACCTCTTTACCTTGTGGATCTACATATTCCACCATCCATATATATAAGGATCCACTCTTAGCCTACTGTATGCTGAACAAAATTACTGGTTTGTCTGTTTCTTTTGTATTTGCCAGTCACTTTCTAAGTGAAATAAGGTTATTATAATGAAAACTGGAAACCAAAGAACAAAATCAGGGCAGAAAATGATTCAAAAAGAGAAAACAGCGGTGTGGTGGGTTACGAAAATGCAATGCAGAAGACCTAAAGAAAATGAAAAGCCCCTCAGTTGAATACATACTCCAAGGAAACTGAAATACAGTGAGTGTTTAGAGGAGCAGGGCGGACAGCATACATCTCCATACTGATTATGGAGCTTCTATTGTCCGGTGGCTTGCTAATTATTGCAACGCGTGTCTCTCCACTTTTCAAAACCATTATGTAGCTCAGATAAGAAGTCTGACCTCCTTCTGTCTGACAGTCTAGTTGGTCCTTACAATGAAAGGGGTGCAGAGAGTGGAGACAAGAGACAGGGGAGAAATGGAAAAGAGGACGGGCTATCTTACGTCAGCTCGAAGAAACGGAGGAAGGAAGGTTAAAGCATAGCGGAGGGAGACGAAGCGAGGTTAAACACTTTAGCAAAAAAGAGTTTCGGAGAAAAAAAAGGAGACAGATGAAGCTTTGGAAAAAATACTTACAAAAATAAAAAACGATTGGTGGGAAATCCCAGTCCAGTTCTGTATTGCCACCTATGTGTGAGGATTAGGGGTAGGTTACGCTTACTTTTGTGATGTTCACATCACAATCTTTTCGACAGGGAAATCTCGGATTATTAACATAAAAGATTTTACTTGCAAAGGAGGTGGGAAACACACTCTATTGCAAACATCAGTGTCTGACCTCAAAAATTTTCTTCTAAAAGAATGTCAAAAAAAATCCCATGAACACACTCTTAAACCTCATGGAAAACCTTCCCAGGGGAGCTGAAGCTGATTGAACTGCAAAACAACTGATAACATACTAATTCCCATGGCTTAAGAATGGGATGTTATCAAACGTGGGTAGTAAATAGTTACATTTACTCAGCTTAAGAGTAGTTTTACAACACCATACTTTTTACTTGAGAAATATTATAATGAAGTATCAGTACTCTTTACTTCAGTAAAATATCTGAATGCTATACCTACAAACAAACCTGATGTCTCTTGCTGCTGAAGGAGGAGCAGCCTCTCCCGACCCCTTTCCTGATCTCTAGCCTTATTCTCTTTTCTTATTTTCTTTTCTTAGCTTTTTTTTCTAAGTTACTTTATACACACAGCCTCTGGAGTCAGTGTATTAAAAAAGATCTCTTTTTTGGATTACTTTCTGAAGGACTGTGGATTACCAAAATTACGTTTTGCTCAGCTGAGGACTTTGAGAAACTGCTCCAGAGAAATAAAACAATCAAGACGAATTTACATAATCTTCAGATTAATTGTGATCTAAACATTGGATATGGAAATGAGACAACTTTACCGATGACTACACTCATGGAGGAAGAACCTGGGAGCCCATTGTTATCTCTGTCCAACAATCTCGCACGGAAGCCACAGAACAACGCTACTCCCCCAGCCAAAAGGCACCTAACGGGTAGAACACCCCATTTACAATTTGACGAAGACTGGCCAGCTTTAAAGCGCACTGAATCCGAGAAAGTAGACACAAAAGAAACTGCAACCCAAAACAAGAGATATCACTCCCTCTGGAATACTGCTGAGAAACAGATTCAGACTCCTCAGTTCCCCAAAAGACGACGCAGCCCCTGGGACCAGTCAAGGTTACCAGGAAACATCCATCCACATGAAGTGGAAACATAAAAAAGTCGGAACCCCCCCAGCAAAAGTTCTCATCATACATGGCGGATCAATTAATGGTATTGAAGATTTTTGTTGCCAGAACACAACCATTATCAGCTGCCTTGGGGCAGCTGATAATGCTTATATTTCTCTCTCACAGTGATATTTCTCTCTCACAGTGAGAGAAATATCAGAAAAAATTCAGACAATTTTAGAACAACACCTTAAACTGGAAAAGCTTGTAATCCACACAGGTGCAACTGATGTAGCCAAAAAACAATCAGAAATTCTCAAAATAGACTACTCTGATCTGTTACAGAGACTTGATGGACTTAACATAAACATCTTTATTAGAGGACCAGTCCCTGAAGGAAATAATAAAAGGTACAGTAGACTTCGTATGCTCCATAAATGGTTGAAGATAAAATCTTTTGAAAAATCGTTCCCATTTATTAATAACTTTAAAATATTTGAATGTGCGAAGCACTTGTTCAAGATAAATGAATGTTATCTTAACAGAGCTGGACTGAGACTGTTGATTTCAAATATTTTCTGTTGCCTGAACAAAAACTTGATAAAGCACCTGAGAGCTGACAGACAGCATGGACTGACAGAGAACAAACATTTGCAGCAGTGAGCAAAGATGTACATTGCTCAGCAAAGTGTTCTTCAAGTATCCCAATGTCATCAGACTCATCGACACCTAATGACTCTCCGTTTAGAGATTTCTCAGAGAGACTGAAAGCACAAATTAGAATTGGGTCACAACTAATACTGAAACTTGGACTACAGGCCTCTGGGACTAATAATACTCAGTCATTAAAAACTAATGCTCATCTCTAACTCTTTGTCAGACTAAGTTGTGTCACGGAGGAGTCGAAATGTAAGTTTCATTTACAATTGCAATACTGAGTACGTTTGTTGAGCATGAGTCAAAAATGTTTGTACATATGCTTACTGTATATGCTACACAAATAAAGGAGAATTACGGTTTTACACATCTTCAGTAAAAAGTGTATATTCACAGACATCAATTGCCAAATTCAAAAACATTACTTTGATAAAATGCAGGCATTCTCTATATAGAATTGTATTGCATCCTACATGTGTTTTGTGATCTACAGGTTTCGCTGGAGCTGTTTGCAGCCGAGTGTGAAGCGGCTGGGATGAGAATCAGCACCTCCAAATCCGAGGCCATGGTCTTGAGCCGGAAAAGGGTGGGGTGCCTCCTCCGGGTCGGGGATGGGGTCCTTCCCCAAGTGGAGGAGTTTATGTATCTGGGGGTCTTGTTCACGAATGAGGGAAAAATGGAGCGGGAGATCGATAGACAGATTGGTGGGGCATCTGCAGTTATGCGGGCGCTCTACCGGTCTGTCGTGGTGAAGAGAGAGCTGAGCCAAAAGGCGAAGCTCTCGATTTACCGGTCGATCTACGTTCCTACCCTCATCTATGGTCACGAACTCTGGGTGGTGACCGAAAGAACGAGATCACGGATACAAGCGGCTGAAATAAATTTCCTCCGCAGAGTGTCTGGGCTCTCCCTTAGAGATAGGGTGAGAAGCTCAGTCATCCGGAGGGAGCTCTGAGTAGAGCCGCTGCTTCTCCACATCGAGAGGAATCAGTTGAGGTGGCTCGGGCATCTGGTCAGGATGCCTCCTGGACGCCTCCCTGGTGAGGTGTTTCAGGCACGTCTCACCGGGAGGAGGCCCAGGGGAAGGCCCAGGACACGCTGGAGGGACTATGTTTCTCGGCTGGCCTGGGAGCGCCTTGGGGTTCCTCCCGAGGAGCTGGAACAAGTGGCTGGGGAGAGGGAAGTCTGGGTCTCTTTGCTTAGGCTGCTGCCCCCGCGATCCGACCCCGGATAAGCGGAAGAAAATGTATGGATGGATGGATGCATCCAAGCATTAACATGCGTGATAGACACATCCAATTTAAGATCTTTTTATTACATTTGATTTGTTCTAAATAAGAATTTACAAATGTATGTGGTGATTTCTTTGAATCACTTCACCGTTGGTTGTTTTTTCAGGGGAAAAAGGAGGTGAAAGTTAAGTGGTCGCCATTTCCAAAATGGTATGTATGCCATTCATTGTAGTGCAACATCCCAAATTCAACATTGTAATTTATATCTTAATTGCTGGTTGCTTTATCCATCCAGTCTATCCAAATGAAAATAAAGCAAGTGTCTTCTTTGCTCTAGCCACATGAAATGGAAGGACTCGTGGGTGTCCGCCGAGAGCCTGAAGCAAATTTAAATTTAATGGTCTACTGTTGCCTATTTTGCACATATATTTGTTCTTGTGTTGTTCTGTAATGTTTTAACTTGTTGATTAAACTGTTATTAAAAAGTATTTGGGTTATATGACTTTGACCATTAAAAAAATTATCACAGCCACCTTTTGAAATTGTGATAGGGTAACAGTGAACTGCTGCCATGGATCACTGATTTCATCTTGAGGAGTGGCACACTTCATTCCAACAGATAACTTTCTTAGTTCCTTTTGTTTGAGCCATATGAGCATATTTGCTGTAGTTGATGAACTGTCTTACTCAGTTCATCGTCATTCGTAAGGAGAGACACAGTTTACTATACTGTGGCATTATTTGTGTTTCACTGATAAATGCTACATTATCCAGTCATCCACTATCCCCACTGTGATGCTAGGGAAGGTAAGTGAAATACCAGGGTTCCTACACTAAAAGGGGGGCCTCATAGCACATGATGGCATCATAACTTGGGTGCCCAGGTATCTAGATAAGTTATACAAATGTTTAACTTTTTCAATCGCATGCATTGTAAGAATCCATTGTGGTCTAATCTCAGTTATACCAAATAGATGAACAATTTGTTAGCCCTCATCTTGGATTCTGATAAAGAATTCCAATGTTGAGCAGCCATTGTAATGAGCGGTGTCGGTGACTCAAAGCTGGATCCACTTAATTTAAAAAGCCAAAAAGTCATGCTTTATCACTCTCACTACAGCAAAAGAATGTAGTCATGTAAATATGAAAAAAGGAAATGCTTGATGTATTCTCATCATTATTATTGGTGTCCGTTAATGAATCAATTTATGTCATTCTTGACTGAATAAACATTGTTTGAATGCATAAAAAACATTCTGTTGCAATTTTACTCATCTCTGCATGAGGGAACTACATGGTGAATGTGATAGTGTGTACCATACACAAGATTACATACATTATTAGTTATTCTTTTTATAGGCTGAGCACAAATTAGCAAACCCATTCAAATGAAAGTCGAAGGGGAACAGAATATTTGTATTTCACATTTGGGAGGGAATCCCGAGCCGTTTCCACGTGACGTAATTGCTCCATCTTGACCGGGTCTCCTCCCCCCCAAGTTCTATAGTATAGTAATAATCAGCGACACATATTATGCTACATTGGGTTTTACATAAAAGTCTCCCTGGTTTTTGCTTCGCGTGGTTTCACCCCCCCCCCCCCCCCTTTTCAGTCATATTAGAATGCAGTGTGTTTCTTCAATTTAGGCTTCGACAGGGGGGGGTGGTTGTTAGGCAGGTCACGTGTCTATCTCCTCTTCCTATTGGCTGGTTTCAGTGCTCAATCGCACATGTCAAACAGAAGCTATAATTGACGCAACGTTTGGCAAAAATATGTTAAATAAACCGCCATATTTATTTTTTCTCACCATGTATCATTTTGTTAGTAAGTTATGGTTCGGCTGTATAATATGTTTCAAATATTAAGTTGGCATAGCTTTTAACAACCCTAACTATGGCCGGAAAAACCGGAAGAAGTACCAGCCTTCACCTACTTTATTTAATAAAAAGATTATACATTGAAAGTGAACCACATATTTACATTTTATCAATAGATATAATCTAGAGGGACTACAATAACTATTTCGGCATTATTAGGTATTTCATAAATCCAATGGATAAATAATTTTGTAACCCTACAACTCCACCTCTTTTGAAAGCCAGATAAACTACAATCATGGGGCTGATCTGTTTTAAGCTGCATGACACGGCCATAGTAATTGTAGTTTTTACAAACATCATATTTTCATTTTGAATGTGAAAATATTGAATTAACAATCTACCAGGGGGGTTAGAGGGACGCTGAACACAACTGTAGATTCAGATCTTAAAAATCCAATTGTCAAATGGGTAAAAATGTATTTTATCCATATTTGACAGCGCCCCCGGTTGGTGGGTATAACATATAGGTTATCACATGAGAGCTCAGGCCAAGAGCTCTCTATAACAGTTGGTCTCATGTCTCTAGCCCTTTTTGTTGTTGATTTTACAAGCCTTTAAATGTGAACTGAGGTGAAGGTTCTTAGGTCATATTTTTCAAAGATGGAGCCATGTAGAGAGTTCATACTGAGATATGTTATTCTCCGGATGAAGACCTTTCCAAATATGTATTTGGTTTGGTGAAAGCCAAAGTTTTTATTTTTCGCATTTCATTGTCACACATTCAGAAGCTTAGCTTGAGAGAGGATTTGCAAGACCCAGTATAAAAAATTATATATTTTAAATTTTCCTTCAATTTATTTGAAAAGTACATTTCAAAATACGTCACATTCAGAGTGATAACATTATTCACAATCTATTATATTTAATATATATCTATATGATGTCAGCTTTAAGGCTCCTGAGATGCTGTGCCGACCAGCTCAGTGTAATTGTTCAGCATCTCTTCAACCTGAGCCTGAGACTGGAGAAAGTACCGCTGCTTTGGAAAACGTCATGTGTGGTACCAGTACCAAAGACCCCCCCGCCTGAAGGATCTCACCGGCTACAGACCTGTAGCCTTAACATCTCACCTGATGAAGGCCCTGGAGCGACTGGTTCTGTACCACCTCCACTCTCTGGGGAGCTCATCGTTAGATCCGCTGCAGTTTGCCTACCAGTCTAACATCGGGGTGGATGATGCTGTCATCTTCCTCATGCAGAAAGCTCTTTCCCACCTCAACACCAAGGGGAGCACTGTGAGGATCATGTTTTATGATTTCTCCAGTGCATTTAACACTATCCAGCCTGCACTTCTAGGGGACAAGCTGCAGGACATGGAGTGGACCATCAGCTGACATCATGGATGCTGGACTTCCTCACTAACCGTCTACAGTTTGGGAGGCTACGAGATTGTGTATCAGACTGGATCACCTGCAGCACAGGGGCCCCTCAGGGAACTATTTTGGCCCCCTTTCCTTTTTACGCTGTACACCTTTGACTTGACTGACTAGTTGTAGTTGCATCATCTACATCCAGCCTATAACCTAATATCATTTGTCACCAGATAATTGTCCAGAATATCTTCACAGATGGGGTCTTCTTACACCGAAACTTAATGTAGCACTCCCAACCTTCCTTTTTTATTAGCGATCACCATTGTCATATTACAGACGTCATTTCTGTGCCAACATCCAGATTAGCCAGTAAATTGCATTTCATGGACCGCAGGCTACAAAAGGTTAAGTTGTGGGCTTATTTGAGATATTTACCCCTATATAGTATCAAACTGTTCTTAAGTCCCTGCCTGTGGTTTTTACGCAAATGTGTGTGTACATGGGCACAAATCACACATTTCATGTAAATAATGAACAATACATGTATTCTAAAAGTACATAAAGAACCTATTATGCACTTATAATAAACAATAAATTGGCACATGTGCTTTATGGAAACTTAATCCCTATATATTCTACATTCAACAAAGGATGTCATGCTTTTTTTAATCACACCAAGATCAATATTGTTTATACTACATCAATATTTTATTATCAACATAGCAAAATGCCATTGAAAACAGTCAGTTAATAATAATATATTAGCTCTACATTTTGTTTAATGTCTTAAGTGAACCCACAACATTATCAATGGAACTATTTGTTCATTTACTTAATGTCCTTCATGTCCATATCATCATCATCTTCATCTGAGCTGCTGTCAAAGTCACTTTCTCTGCCTTCTTTATCAAACAAGTCATCTCTTTCATCAACACCATGCACAGATCCAACAAGTCCAGCCTGAATCATTTGCAAGTATTTTCTTTGGACTGTGACAAGAAGAGACTGCTGCTGGAACCTTCTTCGTTTTAGCTCTCCTTGAAGACCTTGAAGACTTTCTTCAAATAGGCTGTAGTGGCTATCTTGATAGTAGTAAACAGAAAATAAGAAAATAAATCCTGTTGGATGACCTATCATAAATCAAATTACATTAACAAAACACTGAACACACTGAAAAAAAACCCTAAAGGCAGAATCTGTAAGATTTTCTAAATAAATTGGTCAAAAATAACTAAAACTATAATTAGAGAGGTAAAAAACATGTAGTTTATCATTACTCTATATCTGATATTTTATAAAATGACAAAGTTTTTGATCCTTTTACGGTGTGGAAAACGTGTAGTACCTTTTTTCCACCAGAAGTCTGGTGTTGAGAAGAATCACCTTGAAATGCCTTGAAATCTTACAAATCCTGCCTTGAAATCTTTGGCCATAATACATACAGCTAATACGTACCTCTGGCACTGATAGATGAGCCACCCAAGGTCTTCTCCCTTTTTTTGATGAACTCCCAGTGTTGCCTTACTGCTGTAGCAAGGATCATCACCTCCTCCTCTAGTCTAAATATATGCATGACTTTGTCGAAAACCTTTTTTTTGTAAAGGAAATCCACTCCATATGGAAATGCATTGACATTAATTTAATTAGAAAGGAAAACTGTATAATCATAAATTTACTTTTGGACCATAGGGGTGTGTATGTGTGTGTGTGTGTGTGTGTGTGTGTGTGTGTGTGTGTATGTGTGTGTGTGTGTATGTGTGTGTGTACATGTATAGCTATACTTGTGAGGACCAACCTTTGACAGCCCACCACCCTTGTGTGGACATTTGTAGTTGTGAGGACATTTTTCCTGGTCCTCACAATGTTTAACTAGCTATTAAACTCTACTAGTTAGGTTTAGAGGTATGGTGTGAATTAGGTTTAGGTTAAGGTTAGGGTTAGTAGTCAGTAATGGTTAGGTTTAGGGAAAGTGTCTGGGTTAGGCATAGTAAAATCACTGGAAGTCAATACAATGTCCACACAAGTACAGCAAGACGTGCGTGTGTGTGTGTGTGTGTGTGTGTGTGTGTGTGTGTGTGTGTGTGTGTGTGTGTGTGTGTGTGTGTGTGTATATATATATGTATGTATGTATGTATGTATATATATATACATATATACACACACACATTATATATATACATACAATGCTCCATGTTAGAATGTTCACATATTACAAATTGTGTCACATACCAGAGGGTGGTAACTGCCAAGGAAATATATAGCCAGCTTGTAAAGCATTATCAACTGGACCGATTTGATCTTTGGGTTGGACCATGTCATCATGCTGAGCTATATACTTCTGTAGTTGCTGCTTTTCCCGCCACATACGGCTGCGGATGACAGAGCGTCCAGTGTTGCTGTCTGGGAGACACCACAAATCAACTACAGCTTGGGAACACCACATAATCACATGAAAATAAATCTTTAACAACAACAACAAAAATCAAAGGATGAATGTTGTACCTGTTTGGCTATAGAGCCGAGCTTTGCGCTGCCTTAAGCCCAGAGAAGTCTCCTCGATTCTTCTTCTCACTGCGATCAACGAATCATCACTGTCCACAGGGAGTTCTGTACATAACAAAGCACAACGTTTTTAAATGTTTTATAATATAAGTTTCAATCCTGCCACTGTTGCTTAAAAGTAAAAACCTCAGCCATTTCCAACACTAACCATGTTTAGCCCACTCCTGGACATCTCTGACCCACTGCTGTATGGTCCCTTCATTGGCAGACATCTCACTCTTGAGGGTCTCAAGGCTCTGCTTTTCCTTCTGAAGATTTTGCTGTGTCTGTTGGATAAAAATGTGTTCAGTTCTCATTCTGATTGCTGTGTGGAGCCTTTAACAAAAAGACAATTAAGATGACAGTTACCTTATGAAGTCGTGTGCATAAGGTATCACACATGTTCTCCACCTTTCTTCTGTTCCAGCTCATGATCTGAACAGTCAGCATGTCTGTGTGGCCTGTAAAAGAAAAACAATATCGGAATCTGCTTGACTTTTTCAAAAGTGCTTACACTCAACTCTACAATACTTCTTCTGCTAGGAGTCATGATTTTGAGTATTGTGGACATACGACATAGAAGCCCAAATCTAACCTCCTTTACTAATGAACTTGGTATTTATGGCAGTCCTGGAGAGAAAGGAGTTGACCATTTCGACCTCCTCTCCTAAGGTGGAACCAGCTCCATCCTGACTGCCTCCTCCCCATTTTATCTGGCATTAAGGAAAATGAAGTGTGGTGTTCACATAAACATGCAATGCCGTTGTCATTCTATAATTTGTGGTATCCACTGTATAATCCACTATAGTACACTGGATTAGAAATTGAACAATTGCACCTTTAGAGAAATTGCCTCACACTTTATTCCATGTGCTTTGGCATGGAGCACAGACAGCAAGGGCTTCATTGTGGTGAGCTGATTGTACTCCGGGCAGGTTTCAGATATTCTTGTGATGTATGGCCAGTATTTACAGACAACATCCATACAAAAGAAAACTGGCACAATCTGACAATAACAAAACTCTAAAACTCATTCCTGCTCATCAAGGCTGGAGCTATTCCTCTTATTTGAGGTCTCTTTGGCTGCTTTCAGTTGAGATCTGCCACAGACCCCTTTCCCTGGTATCTACCATCAGGACAAAGGGACCACCCTCATATACAAATGTTGAATTCATCTGTGCTTTTGTAAATGTAATTCCCAGTATGTAGTAGTCTATTAAAATCCTTACATGCTTGGCCCTCGTTTGAATGTCCTCCACAAATGCTGTTACCTCATCATTTCGGCAGAAAAGCACACCTTCAAAGTGACCCCTCTCCTCAGAGCTAGAGAACATGCATTCCAAAATGAGTTGGTAAGTCAACCATGGACAGTTGAAATTTAATTTTTGGTGAGTATGCAGATTTACAGAAACAGATAACAGAAACACAAATACAAACTTACCGTGCATCCTTTCTGAACCGGTACAGCTTCCGATTTCCATCCACAGACACAGCCAACATGTGTGGAGTACAGGCTGGACAGGAAAATGGCTCCTCCAAACACAACTTATTGGAGACAATCACCCACTCCATGAAGCTCTTGTGGAAAGTGTCAGAGCACACTTTACCAGTCTGTTGAAAGATTCGTTAAGCCATAACATGTACTTTAGACAGTAATACTTAAACGCAGCATTAAAAGTGATGGAACATATGTACATTAACATCAACACACCCTGCCACACTCTCATGTTTGAGCTTCCAGCATCCTTATGAAGGCCAGACGAGAGTTACCTGGAGCTGCCAACTTCATTTCTTTGAATGCACAAAAAACTGCCACATCGAAGAGTGTGAAGAAATTAATAGGGGCAGGCCAGTAACCACTCATCTGAACATCATGTAATCCTGGTGTCCAGCTCGCACCACAGCCTCCACAGTGCAGCTCTGGGAGCGACCGATCATATCGTCCTGGTGAAAACATTACAATTCATTTCATTGATGACTAAATCCACAGAGAAAAGGTGTCAAGACAGTGTGGTATAAGGCTTGTGCCATGGGGTTACCTTTCATGTTGACAAACACCACAGACCGTCCAGAGATGACAGTGATCCTCTCTGCAGGACAATCACAAATTTCCTGTGTCAGTTCCATTGGTAATATTCTAACTGCAAAAGAAAAATGATTTGTTACGTACCAAAACCTGTAGGGATTATTTTATCTTAAAAAAGAAAGAACTCACATGTGCAGGCTGTCTTATTTTGCTCATTTTCAACATTGTGGAATATTAAGACATCAAAGTTACTGAATAACCCATACAGAAATTCTAGTTAGAAAAATGTATCTTAGGCTCTCAACTGTTTTCCCTTGTTTACTGTAAGCATGATGTTAACCAGCTTCATGACATTGTCACAAAGTTGGTTTTCTAACAGCCCTGAAGGATAGACACTCCTGCAAGACGGCCATTTAGGCAAAAGGTAGCTATGGCTATGTTGAATAAATTAAGATTTGCTCTGTTGCATTTTTCCCACTTAATACATGATTTGAATGATATAAATTATTCTACAAAGGAGAAAAGGAAAAACAACTAACAAAACTTTGGATATTTGGAAGTGAATAAAATTTCACTGCAACACACACTGGATGCATATACAGACACAAAGTATATATGTACTACCGCATGTTTGATGTGAATAATGCCCCTTTGCATAACTCATCACCACAACTGTTGGGGGGAGAGGCATGCGGAAGCCGTTGATCCAGGACGTCCGATTGTGTAGCGAGTTGGACTTGTGATACGTGACATCACAATCACTACAGAGGTATTGTGGGAGCATACATTCAGCACATCTAATTGTAGCTTCTGTCTTTTGGCATCTCTGACAGAGCCGTGGTTTCAGGTAGTTTTCTCTCAGCATACTGTCAAGGAGCTGAGGTCTGGCTTCCCTCCACCTCTCAAAAGAGGCACTGTTCCTCAGTTTCCAGTCACTGGCTGCTGTTTGAGAGCTGCAGTCAGGGGTGGGATCAGCAACACTTGTCTCACTGAGCAGGCCCTTCAGCTCTTTAAGGACAGAGTCTGATACAGAGAAGGAAAATGCATTGATAAAGCAAAATCAGACCTGAGCAATAATCCAAAATAATACCAAAATTACATTTTAGGTCAATGAAATATTAAAATCCCAGAAGGCTACAGTATTCTCTAAAGGTGAAGTATGTGGCATGCCACCACTGTCCAGCTACCACTGTGGTGCTACTAAGAACTTCAAACATATACATCATATTCTAAAGAAAAAACGTCCTGGATTAGTAGATCCTCGCAAAAATGTTTTTCAATAAAAATTGGAATGTTGAAAAATTATCATTCTGACAATTGAAGCTAAATATGCTTTAAGGTATTTGGATTATAAATGGTGAAGACGAAGTGTGCTGCCTATACATGCCCAAATGGAATCCCTACTGCACCATTTATAACAGTCATTCTATCAGAAAGCATTTAAGAATAATCTATGCCAACAAGTTACTCTAGCCATAATCTTTGTGATTTTTGCAAAAATAATCACTATTCATCCAAATATGCTAAAAAAACTATTTACTATCCCCATTTTAGCTGTTTATGAAACAATATGTGGGCATCATCTATTAGTGCAATTGAGTATTTTAACATATATTATGGCCAGATCGGGCCAAAGGTCATGAAAATCTATGAGAGCCAGGTTGGAAAACAGGTCTTTTCACTTACCTAATCTTGCCTCTTGCTCATCAGGCATTTCTACTGAGGAGGGTTCCTCTGGAGCACTGGGCATGACTGATCTTGATTGTTTCACTGTAAAAACAAAGTTCAATGTTTAAGTATATCAACAGTACAGGGAAGTGTCAATGAAAATCTCATGTTGATTCATTGAGAATGTGTGTGCACTATTACACATTTTCAACCCTGTCTGCAAATTGCAGTGGACTCTCACTATACCTTCTTTAGTCCCCATTAGACTCCCCCGTTTCCATAAGAAGGACAAGCCTTCAACAGTCCGATGTCAGCAAGAAAGCCTTTGCACATTATTGAAACTCAGACATAAGAAACTAACCATGTGAGTTTGATAGAGTTGACTTGCTAGTTTGGGCAATGATATTGCCATTATCATCTCGTTGTCTCCAACGAAATGGATTAGGTCTTGATGTCCTCTTTTTTTCTTTCCTCCCTAAAAATGACAACACAATCCAAACAATGCAGTAAAACACTGACTACTACAGAAGCATTTTAGTTAAATATTTGCTCTTCCAGGGCCAAGTCTTGTCAATTTTCGGCAGCACAGAGGCCAGATCAAACTTGCAAAAAATATCGAATTCAGTACTCTATTTTGTGTTCAGCACTACATTATTTTTGTAAATAATGTTAACATATGATATCCATAACAGTTGAAGGTTATTTCACAGTGTGTCTTGGTTATATCACAATTGGTTCAATTGCTGTTGTTCATCTGAAGTGATCAGCACCATCTCTGGCTGCATGCTTTGGACAGTCTTGTAACAAAACCAGACAAATTTCAAAATCAAGCATAAACATGTCCATGTCTCTCTGAATCCAACAGAAGCCCATAGGGGTGATGCTAGCATGTTTTTTAATACAATTTTCTTGTGATAACGTGATCATTTATTTAACTATTTCTAGAAAAAAATAGTATGTTTTCTTGAAATGACAGATTATTCAGATGCTTGGTTCTGAGGGGGCTGAATCTGTTCCTGGACCATCACAGAATTACCACGGGTTACAAACATGCAATCAAACTCGTATTCACTCCTGGCAAAAATTTTGACTTAAATCAGCCTAACATGCACATGTTTGCACTGAGAGGAAGCTTGGAAAGAACCTTCACATTGATGAAGAACATACAAACTCGACACAGGTTGACCCCAGAAACCTACTTCTTGTTAATGTAAGAATCATACAAATAAAAAAATGTGCATTGGCTATATATGAGTATTGTCATTATTATACATATCTAGTCTTTTATTGAGTGTGTTTGGTCTACTGTGAGCAGTACTGGTTTCCAGTCTAACTGCTGCTGGGATCAATGACCTGCAATAGCTCCTTCATGCTCCTGATGCAGCAGTCTCTGAATGAGCTCTGCAGGGCTGTCAGTGTTTGGGAGGGGTGTGGGGGGTGATGAGAGCTTAACCATTATGTTCTTGTCTCCCACCACCTCAACTGGTGGGTCCAAGAGACATCCCAGTACAGAGCTGTTCTGTACTGGGATGTCTCAGTACAGTCAAGCTGGCAACAGATGCAAGCTGACGTCAGATGGAGGAACATCGATCACTGATCATATATCCGGATTTTCCTTCTATCAAGTCTGACAAAGGCGGTAATTGCAACGTGTCTGATCAATTTTGATCCAGGAAATGCCCTGCGACAGACTGGCGACCTGTCCAGGGTGTACCCTGCCTCTCGCCTGCTAATAGCTGGGATAGGCTCCAGCCCCCTCACCCCCCCGTGACCCTGAATTGGATAAGCAGAAAATGGATGGATCCACGAAATCAGTTGTAACACACTAAGTTTTGAGCCCATCTTAATCATCTAGTTATCTCGAGAAAACATACTTCATTTATATAAGTTAGAAACCTCCCACGAAATGTAAAGTTACTTACCAAACAAGTTAGAAATTTTCCACAAAAGTAGTCACCGGGTCGTGGGGAATCTTCCACGGAAGTGAGCGGGCTGCGCAGGCGCACTAGTCTCTTGTGTTGCTGAAAATACGTAGTCATATGTACGAAATATTGTGCATAGCTTTTCGTACGATTTTGTACGAACCAGTAATGCGAATACGTTGAAGGAAGATCTTAAATTCTATTCTGGATTTAACAGGGAGCCAATGAAGGGAAGCTAAAACCGGAGAAATGTGATCTCTCTTTTTAATATTCATCAGAACTCTTGCTGCAGCATTTTGGATCAACTGAAGGCTTTTAATGGCATTTTGTGGACTTCCTGATAGTAAAGAATTACAGTAGTCCAGCCTTGAGGTAACAAATGCATGGACTAGTTTCTCAGCATCACTCCTGGACAGGATGTTTCTAATTTTAGCAATATTCCGGAGGTGAAAGAAAGAAATCCTAGAAACCTGTTTAATATGGGATTTAAATGTCAAGTCTCGGTCAAAAATAACGCTGAGGTTCTTTACGTTATTACTGGGGGCCAATTTAATGCCATCTAGATGAAGTGATTGACTAATCAGTTTCTTTTTTAGAGCTTCTGCTCCAAAGACAGCAACTTCTGTCTTGTTAGAATTTAAGAGCAAAAAGTTTAGATTCATCCATATTTTTATGTCTTCCAGACATGCCTGTAATCTACCTAACTGACTGGGTTCATCAGGATTTATGGATAAATATAGTTGTGTATCATCGGCATAGCTGTGGAAATGTGTCCCATGCTGTCTAATGATTCTACCAATTGGAAGCATATATATGGTGAAAAGAATTGGTCCAAGCACAAAACCCTGTGGAACTCCACAAGTAACCCTTGAGAGTGAAGAAGATTGATCATTTAGATGAACAAACTGGAATCTGTCAGACAAATATGATTTAAACCAGCCTAGTGCTGTTCCTTTGATCCCTGCAACATGTTCAAGCCTTTCTAAGAGAATATTATGATCGACTGTGTCAAAAGCAGCACTGAGATCTAACAAAACCAGAACAGAAACAAGTCCATTATCTGAGACCATGAGAATATCATTAGTAACCTTCACCAGTGCTGTTTCAGTGCTATGATGAGCTCTAAAACCTGACTGAAACTCTTCAAACAGCTCGTTACTGTTTAGATGCTCACAGACTTTATTAGCAACAATTTTCTCAAGGATTTTGGATAAGAAAGGAAGGTTAGATATAGGTCTGTAATTCACTAAGTTGACTTGATCAAGGGAAGGTTTCTTGAGTAAAGGTTTAATTACAGCCATTTAAAATTATTGTGGTACGTATCCGTTTACTAAGGATAGATTCATCATATCCAAAATGGGGCCAGGAACCAAATGGAACACTTCTTTAAATAATTTGGTTGGAATTGGGTCCAACATACAAGTTGAAGGTTTAGATGAGGCTAATATTTTTGATAATTCCGAAAGCTCGACTGAATCAAAACAGCCTAAGCACAAATGAGGTTCTACAGTTCTTTCCGATGCTGCCTCATTTACTGAGGAAGAAGTAATCATGTTTGGGAGGATGCCAACGATTTTATTTTTAATAGAATTAATTTTATTTATGAAGAATCCCATAAAATCATCACTGCTAAGAGCTGGGGGAATAGTTGGCTCAACAGAGCTATGACTCTGTGTAAGTTTGGCAACTGTACTAAAAAGAAACCTAGGATTGTTTTTATTCGCTTCTATTAATGATGAAAAATATGCTGTTCTAGCTTGTCGAAGGGTCTTTTTATACAGCAGTAGACTGTTATTCCAGGTTAAATAGGAATACTCTAGATGTGTAGAGCGCCATTTTCTCTCCAACTTCCTAGTATTCTGCTTTAAAGTACGCAACTCTGCGTTAAACCAAGGAGTCAGCCTCCTATGGCTAGCCACTTTCATTTTTAAGGGGGCTACACTATTTAATGCCAAACGCAATGAGGACGTAACGCTATGAACCAGACCATCAATTTCAGGGTTAGAGATAGAATTGCTGCCATCCACTGTGTTACTCTGAGACACTAAGGAAAGTAAGAATGGAACAGATTCTTTAAAAATTGTTACAGCATTGTCTGATAAAGCTCTAATATAAAGAAATTTTCTTTCAGATTTAAGATGTTCGGTTAATGTAAATTCAAAAGTTATTAAGAAGTGGTCAGACAGGACCAGGTTATGTGGGTGGACTGTTATTTCCTCAGACTCAATACCGTATGTCAGTACAAGGTCCAAAGTGTGTTTGCCCGAGTGGGTCGATCCCTGTACTTTTTGAGTAAAGCCAATTGAGTCTAAAATAGCACTAAAGGCTGCATTTAGGCTGCACTGGCTTCTCACTGTAAGCAATCATCTTTAAAGTTGTCTCATTTCCATATTCACTTCGAGATGATGAATCTTCATCTCCATAGCATCCATTCTCTGGAGCAGTTTGTCAAAGTCCTGGGCTGACCAAAATGGCATTTTGTTATCCCACCGTCCTTTGAAAAGTAACCAAATGTGGTCTAATACAGTAACTGAGGCTGGGTATATAAAGTAACTAAGAAAAAAGCATGCAGTGTACAGTGTCCAGGTCTGAGATGATGCTCAGATGCTCTCATGGGAATCTTTTTCTGATTCAAAGTCTAACATTTCACGTCTGCACAACATGGTCAAAGTGGTAGGGGTGGGCAATATGGATAAAAAAATAAAATCTTCGATTTTTTAATGCCAAATTCAATTTTGGATATCAAACTTTTTTTCCTCCCTTTCTGTTCTTAAAAAAATTAAAAATAACAGAAAATATTTCTTAAAACTTGCTTTCATTTCAATCATCCCGTCTTGGAGTTGACCTGCATTCAAAGTCCAATAAATACTTGCTGTAAAACAAGATGGAAGGCTTTAGCCGGGCTGACATCACTTTGAACACCTAGAGGTGCATCGCTGAATTTCTTTTCCCAATTTTTCTCGATTTTCCAAAAATTCAATCTTCATAAACAGAATATTTGATCAGTTTATATAATTGATATATTACCCAGCCCTGGCTTGTAGCATAGCTAGTACTGACAGGCAGTTAGAAAAGCAGCTGTTTAAAACCCCTTTGTGTCAACGAGCTAAAAGTTGCGGGGTTTCTATGATTTATTTAGGTGAATAAATATTGTAGCTAGTGTGTACTGTAGTTCTCCATAGTAGAACATATGAAAGAGTATCTGTAATAGTGACAAGTAAAAGCCATCATTATAAAAGTTCTTCCAGATACACAAAACACTGACAAACTAACGTAAATAACTCTGCTAAAGAAAAATTTATTGGTAGTCTATTAGAGTGTAATGATGTGGCAGAAATCCCAGTTCTGTACCATTTCACAGTTCACGTAATTTTTGGTACAGTCAGGGAACAAAGTGAACAAAAACATTTTGTGTAATGACATTTAAAATCCAATGGTACTACAATTTTTTCTTGAATTACTTAAACATGTTTATAAAAATATTGAATATATAACATACAACAGTTTAAATATTTTATTTTTAGGAAATGCAACATCAATACTTTGGCTTTCTGCCAAAGTCAAGGCAATCTGAGATTTGAAATGAATTTTTTAGACAGTCCGACGCTCTGTGTCAACAGTGGTAACAAGTTAACCGGGAGTTAAGCTGTTACCTGAGCCAGCGGACAATATGTTGCATAAATGATACATGTGAAGTGGGAGGGATTACAGCACACTTCTAGTCTAATGGTTTAAAAACCACTGCAGAGTTAACCTTTGTCCAGAGGAGCCACAGTTTCTACTCCCGGAGTTTCTCTTGGTTTCATCTGTTGAGTCTTACCTAAAGAACAGGGACTTCTTTGTTTCAATAAGAAACTTTTCATCAGAACAAACAGAAATCACACGTGGGGTGCCCCATGGCTCCATCTTAGGGCCCCTCCTATTTAATATCTACATGCTCCCACTAGGCAAGATTATAGCAACCAATAAGATTAGCTACCATAACTACGCGGATGACACTCAGCTTCACATTACAATGTCACCAGGTGACTCTGAACCCATTCAAACCCTAAATCAATGCATCGTTCAAATAAATGGATGGATGTGTCATAACTTTCTCCAGCTGAATAGAAACAAAACTGAAGTAATTATTTTTGGACCCAAAGATGAAGGATCAACAGTCAGCACACAGCTTCAATTAATACAGCTAGGAACTACTGATCAGGCTCGAAACCTAGGTGTAGTAATGGACTCAGACCTGAACCTCCAGAGTCACATAAAGGGAATAACAAGGTCAGACTTCTATCACCTGAAGAACATTTCTAGGATTAAAGGACTGATGTTGCAACAGGACAAGGAAAAACTCATCCATGCTTTTATCTTTATTCGGATTAATTACTGCAACAGCATCTTCACAGGTCTGCCTAAAAAGTCAATCAGACAGCTGCAGCTGATCCAGAACGCTGCTGCTCGTGTTCCTCACTAGAACCAGGAAATTAGAGCACATCACCCCAGTTCTAAAGTCATTACACTGGCTCCCTGTAGCTAAGATAATAGACTTCTAAATACTCCTACTGGTTTATAAATCACATGCCTTAGCACCAAAATATGTTATAAGATCTGTTGTCACGGTACCAACCACCAAGACCACTCAGGTCCTCCAACTCTAGCCTACTAAACATCCCTAGAATCAGAACTAAACATGGAGAAGCAGCTTTCAGTTTCTATGCTCCCCTTATCTGGAAAAGACTTCCTAACGAGTGTAGAGCTGCTGAAACTCTGAACTGCTTTAAATCGAGACTAAAAACCATCTGTTTAGAATTGCCTTCGAGTAAATGCTTGATGTCATATGTATGAAATGTGTTCATGCTCTCTTGCTTTATTGATCTTTCTCTTGCTTTATTGTGTATCATGTGTTATTGTGCGTCATGTGTAATGTGTGTTTTATGCTAATTTGCTACTTTTACTTTTAACTTCCAGTGTTATATTCCATGTTTTTTTGTTTTGTTTTTAAATCACCAAATCATGTAAAGCACCTTGAATTACCCTGTTGTTGAAAGTGTGCTATACAAATAACATTGCCTTGCCTTGTATTTTTATTTGGCATTTTATTCCCTTTTTTATGAGTGAAAACAAAAGATATTAGATAAATAACTTTATTTTAGAATTTACGTGGGACACTGTAGTGGGGGCAGTTCCGTTCAGCTTTCAGCAGCTGCTGTTGAGCAGCACAAACATCATCGACTAATTCCTGGAAGAAACATTTTAACACACATTATTACACTCAGATGTCCAGTTTGCTTTTACTTTATTGCTATGTTAAAACAATGGCATAAATGAGAGCATCTAAGTAGTGTCCTTTGGCTCAGTAACATCTGTAGTTGCTAACAGAAGCCGGTGCAAACGGAAATTGGTAACTAGTTAACATGAAAACGCGTTGTTCTGTAACACCGGGAAGCCGTCGTATTCCCAAAAAGAAGGCATTAACAATGGAATTTAAAATGGCATTCAAGTTCCAGCTCTCAATTAAAGCTGCAGTCCAGAGAATATATTTACGTATCAAAGTTTTATAAATCTTTAAAATGATAGTGGGGTTCAATACTATGATAAAAGCGCTCCTCAACACTTATTTTTCTAATCCCACCTTCGTCCCGTAGACCCCCATGCATTTCACACTGAATGCCAAATTGTTTTAGCCAATAGAATTCGAGTTTCCGCATTGTTGGCTGTCAATCAACTTGCATGCGGATCGCGCAAACAGTACGCTCCGTGTCTTCCCGTTTACAGTCGCCATATTGTGAGAGAGCATCAGTCATGCAGAAGTTGTTTACCTCCAAAATGTCCATAGCAAAAATACAATTGGGTGGTGCTCAATAGCGCTTGCTGTTTACTTCTTTGACTCACTGTGTCACTACAGGTGATGCGCGTGCACAACTGCTGTGGTAGGGCTGGAGGAAGAGAAGGGGAAGGGAGGGGGGAGTGTTTTGGGAGGGGCCATAACATCTGCTAGCAGAAGGCTGGGCTGCAATGTTTGTTTACAGAGTCACATTTGTTGCTGGCTAAAGTGCAACGGAGTTATGCTTCTGTGAGGAAACTGTAGGCCTCCGAGCCGCACCAAAAAATCAGACTACGGATACATGTACCATTACACCCCTAGTAGTTTATCAAGCAGAAACACTTTTGTCTAGACTGGTAGAGATCTAAAACAGATGGTGTTCTGCAATGTTACTGCATTTTAATGAGAAAATATTTAATAATAACTGTGAAATTGTTGAAAGTTTTGTGTCAATAGTAAAACGTGAAATTTTAGCTCTGTTGTTCTGATCAAATGAACGAATGCAGCCCCAACGGAGCAATATTGCTGCTGGTTATGCTGACGACTGACTTGCACTCGTGAAGCTTTTGATCCATAATTCTGCTTATAGAACTACATTTTTAAGGTAGACAATTATATATTTTGGAGATAAAAGGCAAGAAATGTCAGTGTTGCATTTCACCGAGATTTAAAAAGATTGACGGGATTATTTTGACAATTTCCTCTTTAGAATAAACTGATACAGGTTGGACTGTTAAAAGCTGAAAAGGAAGGGATACTATATGTTGACAAGAGACAAGTTATCAGGAGTGAAAAAAGTAGAAACTGGAACAAGCTAGAAAAATTAGTGAGCACAGATAGGAGAAAGTGAGAGAGGAAGGAGAATCAAAGTCTTGTTAAAAAGATTCAAATAAACTGCAAGGCGCACACACTAGTTCCAACACCTCTTCAGATCAGGACACGGTCACTCCTTTCGAATAAATGAATAGTAATTGATTGGAGCAAGAGCAGTAGATAATGGCCAGTGTGGCTCCTTCACCACCCACTAATCTACCGAGGAGGGGATACGTAGGTGTGTGTTTTTTTTGTCTCTTAAGTATCAGTCTCCAGTCTGTTAGAGGACTGAATGGAAGTTGTTTGACAGGCAGATATTAGGCCGTCATGGTCAACATGAATAAAAGAGACTCTGGTAGCAAGAACCGTAAAACAGTCATTAATGTACACACCTCGCTCTACTCTGGAGGAGACAAAGACAAACACGTGTTCACGGCAGCACACTTAGAGCCCAAAGCATCAGACACAGCCACGGGGGCCCAGAGGTGAGCACAGCATATTTTCCAGCTCTAAGAGGAACGCAGCAAATTATAGGACCGGCGACAGAAATTTATAAAAAGATGTTTGTTTCATTTACATCCGTGGCGTTATATTCAAAAGAAGCACAGAGCGAATGGAAGGAGATATGTGAATGTAAAGCTAAGAATAGGGGCGCTAGGTTGCAATTATCAGCATTTAAGTTATATTTATGGCTTTTAATAATTTATTTCAACCAATCCTTTCCCAGTTAGAATGTTTATTGTCAAAATTATACATAAATACTCAAATGTATACATAAACCTCCTTTGATATTTGCACTTTGACTGGTTTTTGTCCCCTCTAACAGGCTTCTGGCAGGATATTAGAAGACTCTTCTTGGCAGAACTAGTCGAGTTAATTTAAACAGGTTTGTTTCCTGAAGCGGAATTAGCTGTTAAGCACAGTCCACACGTTTTCCATAAGGGGGAGACCATAGACTGTATGTTACTGGACGAAGCCTCGGTGACGTCATCCACTGGTTTCTGAAGATCAAAAATGAAGCCAAATGGGCTGCGTCCCCACCGCCGCCATCTTGTCTACGTCACGCGTTTCGTCACGCCCAGAAAATACAAAAATGGGCAAAGAGGTGGAGCTGAGAGTGGAGCTGTGAGGGCGGGGCCGGATGATTGACACTCTGAGCCGATGTAGCCAGGAGCCAGTGTTGCCAACTTAGCGACTTTGTCTATTCGTAACGACTTTTCAGACCCCGTTAACGACTTTTTTTCCAAAAAGCGCCTAGCAACAAATCTAGCGACATTTCTGCCCACCCTTAGCTACTTTCTGTGAAACTTTGTCGCTGATATTTCCTACAGTTTAGAGACCCAGCTTGCTCCTTCATGATGCTCAGAAAGGGAATGATCTGCGCATGTGTAAGCAGCGTGATCAGACCATGTCCACTGACCAATCATAAACCTTTTTCGGTTCATTTCACCCACTCACAAACAAAGTTGTTTGATAGTTAATGTTAACTCAAAAGTAAAAATAAATCTGCATGTATATAAAACCGATCTTTCAACTGGAATTAAGGCAGAAGCTTGTCTGTATTACGCTGCATCTCACACCTGTGGTGCATTCAAGGAACGTTCGAAATGTATGGTGAGTTCACAACGTAGGACATTTAAAACTTATGACAAAAAAACCCACTGAAAATATCATAAGCAATAAACTTCTGTTAAATGGCGGTTGGCAAGAAACATTTGATGCATGCTAAATATGCCCTATTTATTCTTACAAATTACTAAAAAACAAACAAACATCTATATTCTCTCTATTAATGTCATCTTCTTGAGATATCTCAGCAAATGTATGTTTCAGAACTTTGATTTTTTTTTTTAAGGTCTTTGATGTCCAGTTGCAATTCGATATGTTGTCAATTTTGTAGGCTACCAGGTCTCTCAACAGTTTACTTCAGGTAAAATAATAGAACATGTTCCACAGTCTCTTCTTGAAGACAGAAGTCACATTTCCCTGTAGCATGTTTCCCCTGTTTAAATAATGTATTATTTAAATAATGTTTAAATAATGTATTATTTAACCTGTATGATCAAATCCTAATCTAAATATATTTTTTTCCTCCTTTGTTTCAATCGTCATCATGTAATGACATAATCATTATGAAAATTAGTGTATGACGTCATCTGGCGACATCTAGCGACTTTCTGGGGCAATGTCAGCTACTTTCTGTCTGAGAGAGTTGGCAACACCGCCAGGAGCTAGTCCTGAAGCTAACTGAAGCTAACTGAAGCTAACGGAGGTTAGCGGGCGCCTTTAGCCTAAAAGCCGCAGTAGAGCAACTCTGGTACCCTCCTCCATCCAGGCTGTAAATACAATATTAAATCGGTGAGTTAACATTTAAATTTAAATAATTTATTCAAATGAAATGATCATTAACTTAATGCAAGTTTTCAATAATATTTTTAACTTAGTTATTAATAGTGTACGAGATCTATTTAGTCTATGCATGAGATACATGATCAAGCTAATTTAGTAAGGATAGTTCACATATTTATATTAATATTTGTATTTACCCTAATTGTTAGTGATTGTACTACCATGTAGGATCTCCCAGTTAAAAAAACGGTTCCCACAGCTATTCTAGATTAGCAACATCTAATATGAATAATTTCGATCCGAGTGAATTCTGCAATGTATGAATTTTACTAATCATTTATTGAGGTCTGGGAAGGGATAAGTTGCAATTTTAGTAAGACACTTGTGTTTCTTTTTATAGATTTTGTTTACCAGGTCACAATGGCTGCATACCTGTCCTCCACAACAGCCAAACAAAGCAGAAAATATAAGTATCTGTCTCCATCACTTCATGTAGAATTTTAATAGTATTATACTTTCAACCGATAAGCCACACCTGTGCAGCTGCCATTCATTATGCTAGTTTTTTTCTCCATAGCCATTTGGATCATTGGAGACAGCTATGTCTGACATAGTTCTGAGAAAGCTGAAGAAACCATCGGAGGAAACCTCGGCCTCCCAGACGTCTGTATCTCCTGGTTTGGCTGGAGGCTGAGGTGGAAAGGAGGAAGAGCAGCTCTAGACGTCCTCATCATCAGCTGTGGTGAAGATGACATGGGGGTGGTCAGCAGTGTCCAGTTGGTGAACATGATGGAGGACCTGTACCAGTTTTACCTTCTCCACCCTCAGATGTCCATCATCTTCTCCTCCATCACCCAAAGGCGTCGATAGAGGGCAGGTGTAAACCCAGCAAAAATAGAAAAGGCCAGCAGGTTTGTCAACAGTGTTATGGCTTCTTTTATTCCTAGTTGAAATGCTGCCATCTTTACGCATCCTCACATTAGACATGACCGTCCTTTTGAACAATTGATGTTAAAGCAAAAAGTATAACTATAGCCCTGATTGTTGTCTAATGTGTTGTTGGTGTAGTTTTTTATTTCAACAATTACATCTGTTGCTATAACACTGTTGACAACTCTGCCCCCCCCCAACCCCATTTTACTGTACGTTAGTCTCTTTTGCTTTCTGGCCCCCCTTGTTTTTTTATCTGTGTCCCTTTCTTTTATAGAATCTTGTTTAAAAAAAAATTAATGTTTTATTCTCTATAATGACTGAAAATTCTTTCAACAGTATATAACAAGGGACAAAATAAAACAAAGTAATTAATCAGCCAACTGCAGTTTTGAATTTGATAAATTCCATCAACATCTCAATATTAAAATAAACCTTGGTGTCTGCAATATTACAAAGCCAAATCATACTTCTTATGCAGCTACAAAACTTTTTTTTCCTGAAATGGAAACAATATCTGTATGAAAGAAAAACAGAAACTTCATTCATTTGTTGTTTATTTAATCAAAAACAAAAAACGGACAGCACCTAAGGATATGAAAGAAGTGGCATTAAAGATTATGCATATTGTTAAGTACTTCTCCTTATGATCTTCCTGTAGTTTTAGGCGATTGATATAATCTGTAAGAAAAAAAACAACAATGTATATTAAAAACTTAAAATGTCAACATTGCCCGTCTTAGTTGGAAACCAGCTCACCACAACAAGACAAACGTGCTGTAAACAAATGAACACACAGACGTAACACTTATGGGTGTATGTATAAAAGTACAACAATGAAGGTGAATCCCATATGACAGCATATCAGAAATGATTAATGCCTTAACTGACAACACTTATTAATTTTTAAAAAGTAAAAAATCTCTGACAACAAAATATGAAATACATCTGGAGTTAGTTGGGAAGATGCTAATACATCATCAGTCTTAGAGAGCTAAGTGCAACCTTGAGTGACATTCTGATCCAAACTCCATACCAGTCAGTGGTGGTAATGAACCAATTTGTTGCTGGGCAGCCACCAGTAAACATTAATAAAAAGAAGGGCGCTGTGTAATTTTTAGGCTAATATGAGCATGCTAATAGTAGTGATGAACGATATGTGAGAAATACACACAAAGAAAGGAATTACAGAGGTTTTGAGTGAGTGATTATGTTGGATTGTGGACATAAGACTTGTTGTGGACTAGCTATTTTATTGGAATACATTATTTGGACCATTGCGGAGATAAGAAAAATACTGTTTATTTGGATTATTTGGTTCTGTCTATCATATGTAGCTTCAAATGGTGACTTGCAGATTTTTCTTTCTAACTGGTTTGACAGAATAGTTAACAGTGTCTACAGTGATGATTGTATCCTTGATTGGCATACATCATTGGAATGTCAAGAATATTAGCTTTCAAATTATGTACAATATGTAAATTATATGTATATGTACATAGACAGGGTGTTGTAAAATAGTCAGAAGTGACCCGAAAATATGTAATGTACCACCAATGGGACGTAAAAACAAGAATGGGTAAAAATAAAAAGACTGTGATAAGTCACACCCCCCCAGTTAAATTTCTGTGGTGCGGGGTTTGTAGAGACCACTGCTTTGGGATGCCCCAGTCAGCAAGCTTATTGTTTCCCTCTATTAATTCCAGAACCTGTTCAAATGTGGGTTTGTGGCAGTTTATCTATTGAAACATCTGATCATGTTCAAATCTTGCTGTAGATTTGAGGTACAGTTGAAGTTTTGCAGTACATCAGTACCGCTAATAACAAAATGGCCCCACGGCATGAAGCCGCCATCACCATGGTTTAAGGTTGATATAGTCTTGTTAACGCCTCTTCTGATCATAAAACCTTTCTCCAGAAGGTGTCGGCTTATCCATGAGGCCAGATTGAAGGAGCAGAGGCTACACACTTGGATGGCTGGTGTTCCAGTTTATGATCTGGGCTACAGTGGTTGCAGGGTTGTTACGAACATATTAACACATTTCCTTTCATCTGAGAGTTAAAGCTTGGGTCTTTTCACAGACCTTTGCAACTTGAACTTGGTTTCTTTGAAGTAATGATCTTGAAACCTGCTGTTGTTTACAGTTCTTAGATCTTTACTGACTTCCTTGGACTTTCCCATTAATGTTTTGGAAACTAGCTGCAAAAATTCCCTATAGTATATTGCTGACACCACTATACAGGGGGTCCCCACGGTCGCCTGTGAATCGTTAAAATCCGCAAATACTTGAGACCCCTCTAAAATGCCTATAACTGCTGTTGTGACTCAGATAGGTAGGTTTTGGCAATTAATAATTGTGAATAATAATGATAAGTTTGGAGCACCACCTGGGATCCAGGAAATATAATAATAGCCAAATAGTTCAGTCTTAGTTAATGTTTATGATCACCTGCCTGACAAGGCTGAGATAATTAAACAATAGATGAAGGAAGAGGCTCTTGGTGTACTTTGAACCACAAGTTACTACACATGTAAGTGGGATATTAACCAACAACTTCCAAAATACCAGAGTTCATTACAAAAAGAATTCAACTTTGAGTTAAAAGGCTTTAATCAACAAACTCACTAAGCTAGTAACACACAACTACAGTAAACTACTAAGTAAAAGAAGAATGAATAATAAAACTGACAACCAAAAGAAAGTAAAATGGACAAATTTGCAAAGAAGTAGAAACAATAACCAATAAATTGATTGTGATTTCACAGTTCATTATGAATATGTATGATTAAAGAACAAGCTTGTATTGAAAAGTTTTGAGAGTGAAGCTAAGTTAGTTTTAAACTAGTTGTGATTAGTTTAAGACTAATTAGTACATTTTTGGTTTGTGTTCAAACAACCAATTCACAATGGAAATGTAACCCCGTTACAAATTATCACAATAAATTTATGAATATTACAATTAATAAGTAAACATTTAAAACCTTTTATTGTATATCAATAAATAAATATCCATAATTCTATTAAAGCATTAAATATAAAAAAGGAACAGCTCAGATCTATACATAATAAATAAGTCAATAAATATTGCTAAATTAACATTTACAATTTCATTTTAAAAAGGGAAAGATGTGAGTTGTTGTCAATAAAGTTGATTCAAGATGCTTCCTAAAAAAAAAAAAAAAAGAGAGAGAAAACTCCTCCCACGAGCGGCAGAGGGAGACAGCGCAGCTGCAGTGTGCTCACTCAGACGGAAAAGCGGGACGCTGGAGCGGAAACAGAGCTGTTGCTGAGGCATAGACAAGAGACTTGGAGCTGAACAGCCGTTGAGCTAAGTAAAAGAAACAGTATTGGACCTAAAGACTTAAGAAAAAGTTTAGAAACCAGGCCGGTTCGGAGGAGGAGCCATCAAGGAAAAGCTCTGCGGTTGTAGCTGCGGTAATGAGCCAGTAAGTTTCCACCCCGGACAATAAGCACTGAGACGGTAAACGAACCTAAACTGCATCTCTACTCCCTTTATCGGAAGGTTTACAATGTATCTGTTTTGGCTATAATAGTTTATTTCATCTAAAATGAGACTGTATTTTGTGCAATGGTAAGCAACGGCTGACATTTTTTTTGGCTCACTTCCAAGCAGCCAGGGTAATGTGAGCAGCCGCCATTTTCTTTTCTCTTCCAGTCACGTAGCCCCCGTAGCAGACGTAAAATGGTTTAATATATGTTTTTATTCAGTGTTTCAGTATTTTATTTTATGTACTAAATGTGGTGTTTGCTGGCCTGCAAAGGCCAGGTTTTTTGTCTACTCTGGAAATCACCCAAACCTACCGGTTTGAGATCGAGGCGAGCCAGTACCATCCCTCAAGACGCTTCCAGGGCCATCGGCGGAGTTTTGCTGGGGCGCTGTGTTGGTCCTGCTTCAACTTATCACCCACTACCACAACAAGGTTGGAGTAGAATTTGTTGAACACTGGACATATGTCAACTCTGGAGCACATTCTTGATGGACAATTGAGGTTTTGCTGAATGTAAAGAGTAAGAATCTGAAATGTTTTCTTCTTGCTATACAATTGTTCATGTTTAATGGTTGTGTACTTTAAAGGGTACATAAGGTGGCATTTCAAGGTAATAGAAAACTTTACTGAAATCAAAAGTAGTGTCCCGTATAGACTGGGAACCGCAAATTGTTGAGCTTAAATCAGCTTTAAACTCAAATTACAGCAATTCAAAACAGGTTAAAACACAAAACACTTAAAATTAGATGACCGGTCATAAAATACACTAGAAATTAGATCAAAGGAATGAAAACCAAAACTTTTAGTTGAGCTTTAACTAAAGGAATTAAAGTAAAACAAATAAACAAAACGTTATTTAAGGGTTTTTTCATTAACTTCAGGTAAATATTTTTTGTCTGTTCAATTATTTTGTTTTATTAAACTGCCGGCTTTTCATTTAAAGCGTTTGTCTCTGGCTCTCATTGCTGCTCACCACTCCTCAGAACCTAGAACTGGTCCAGTAGCTTATTTATCCTGACCTAATGGCACAGGTGCTACACAAAGCAGATGTGAAAACCAAGACATTCTTTGGAGGAAGTAATGTTTCATTAAATCATTTGCTGAATTAGAAATAAATAACCTTTTCAGGAATTAATTCTGTTTTATGGATCGGTCACCACAATGATTGATCTAATCTAGTGTTTTGACATACTAAGAAGGCGGTTTCAAGAACGACTTATACAATTCGTTTTCAGTGTTCACTATATATTTTAAAAATCGATCTTTACAAAAACAGTTGAACAGTGTCATTATGAAATACAGTAAATAAGCCACTGGGAAAAACACCTTTTATAAAATAAAAACTGACTACGGGAAAATGACGTTTTGGAATAAAATCTAATCAATTTAAATAAAAACGGCAAAAAATATCTCTTAAAAAATTGTGCAGTTAAATGTTTTATATTAATACTACATTTTGTAAAGGAAAATGAAAAATATTTCATACTATTGTGCTTAGAATTTTAGATGCAGTCAGTTTTTTTCACTATGTCATAGCCACATTATATATGTCTATTATTTATGTGGGGGGGGGGTTGTGCAGAGCCCAACCTCGGACGCTGTAGAAAAGCATGCAATCCGCTGCTTCTTGGGGGTAAATAAGTTTGTACCAGTACTGGCAGCGCAGGGTGATATGGGCTGGATTCCTGGATCTGTCCAAAGGAAATGTGAACTGGTTAGTCTGTGGAAATGACTTATGAACATGCCCAAAAATAAAGTAACAAAAAAAGTAAGAATAAGTCCCCCTGGGCTGCAGAGCTCCGGACAGTTTTTGCTGATGTACAACTCCAGTATGTATTCTGTAATCATTTGCCATGTATTGTCAATAACATCGGATCCAATTTGATGTCAAATTTTAAACACAAATGGTTGATTGGGATTATGGCTAAGCCAAAGCTAAAGACTTACAAATCAAAGATGTATTTGAAACAGAGATTTATGTAAAGGCAAACCTGCCAAGGAACCAAAGATCTTTGGTGGCTCAGCTGTGTACTGGCATCCTTCCTCTGGCCTTAGAAACCGACAGCTTCACTCAAATTCCTGAAGAGGACAGACTCTGTAGATTGAGTTAGGAGAGGTTGAAAATCAAACTCCTTCTCTGTTAGCCTATCCTGCCCAAGGTAAGATGATTTTAGAAATGTTTTTTTTGGTGAATAGTTTGTACAAAAGCCTGAAATGTTCTGGATCGGTGATGACGACAAAATGAAATGGTTGTTGAATTTTAATGTGTTTAAATTGGCTACTTGTGTTTGTAAAGCCTGGAGGAGGCGGCAGTCTTGTTTATTTAAATAAGTTCATGTACGTTGCGCCTGTCTGTCTGGCACGGTTGTCTGTTGGTGGTATTGGTGTCTTATAAGCCCACCAGGGCTGGGCATACAATGCAAGACACAATAATAATAAACTATTCATTCATATTTATTAATGTGGATATTTATTTCATAATGCCTCATTTATTTTTGAGCATTTTGCCATTCCATATAGATAGTGGAGGCTAACTTGTTATTCAGACGTACGGCGTATCAGTTAATATTGTCCCAAAGAATTTCTGTTTGGTTCTATCAGCTCAGGAGGAACCAATAAAAACAGAACAGTTCCTGGGAGAAAGTGACAGAGGCAGTAAATGCGGTCAGGACAGTGGAGAGGTTCCTGTTGGAAATAAAGGAAAAAGTGGTTCGATATAAAACTGAATACAATAAAACGTCCCTCAGCACAGATCACCACATGTGACCCGCGTGTGGCCAGCGTTATTGGAGACGCTGCTTTGGCTGGTATGTATGGAGACAGAGACAACCTGCAGCACCGATAAGCAGGACCATCCAGTTTCCACAGTACAGTTTGTCAACCTTTTATTTAGAAGTGAAACAACATCCTTTTAAGGTGAAGAGCTTGATGTGACGAATAAAAAACACATGGAGATCGCAGACCTCCGCTAAACACCTCGCACCCACAGATTGATTCACAGGATCTCCATGCATGATCACCCAAAATTAAGGTTTTATAATTCATTCCATGGCGAATTTCAAACATTTTCTGAAAGTTTCATCATAATCTGTCCATAACTTTTTTAGTTATTTTGCTAAAAGGCAGACAGACGTCCACGAGCTCCTTGGCAGAGGTGATAAATGAGATAAATATTCTGTCAAAGTAAAACTAGATGCTGTGCGTGTGCATGGTCAGAGTTCTTATATTTAGGAACATGTCTACGCTCAAGTACAAGATGGTAAATACCACAGTATACGTAAAATTGTTCCTACGCACGAAACACACACAGGTCTGTGCGTAAGTACGGTTGATGAATGGCGGCCCAGGTCACTCAGGTCCTCTAATTCCAGTCTACTCATCATCCCTACAATCAGAACCAAACATGGAGAAGCAGTATTTAGTTTCTATGCTACCCTAATCTGGAAAAAAATCCAGTCAAAGCTGCTGAAACACTGAGTTCCTTCAAATCAAAACTAAAAACTATCTGGTTAAAGCTGCCTTAGATTAATAGTCACTGGAATATCAGTATTCCAGATTGCAGTTTTTCCATACCTCTTTATTTTGTCACTATAATGTACTTTTTTGTTTGTTTTTATTAAGTAAAGCACTTTGAACTGCCTTGTTGCTAAAATGTTCTATACAGATAAACTTGAATTGGTATATCTCCAATTCCTATCCTTAAACCGTCACATAGTTCCTTGGACTTTCCTGATAGTTGTAGTATCGGCCAATCCATCAAGTCTTGTTAGAGAACAATATCCCAAAACTCAGAGGGTTTGATAATGATGCAAGGTGACCAGTATACACACTTGCTTGTCAAATCACACATTTAGTATTGAGACCAAAACAAAATGGTATTTATGGTTATTTTCTGTTTGTAAGTGACCTTCCTCTAGTTTGGAGTCATTGATCCAGTCAGTGTAAAGTTATTGATTCAAGTAGCCTTTCTAAGCCTTTTCATAATAATCATCTAGCTCTTCAATTCCTGGCTGTATAAAGGAAACTGAATCTGCATTTATAGTAAATGTTGCTCCTCTTGGTTGTTACTCTTTAATATGACTTGAGGCAGTCACCTGTCACTACTCAGTGATGGCAGCGTCCTGCTGAATGATGCATGCTGGGAAGGGTGACCAGCAACGTGTGTGGGGAGCAACAGTTTTGTATCATCGCCTCCGGAGGCTTCCAGGTTGTGATTCTGAATAAAACCGGGAGCTGACTCTTCATGTTAATGACCTCGTGTTCACATGGCTTTTTTAAAATATTTTTTTCTGACCTTCTCCTCACATGCAAAATACACAATGATTGTTAGCATATAAGTCAGTACTTTGAGGATTGTATCGAGTCCGAAGCTTGGTAATCATACACCAATCTCTCCACTTTCTCTTAAACCCCCTTCTGTATTCAGTATTACCTATTTATGAATGAGGAGGGCTGAAATATGTTTTTTTTAGGAGTTTACTAATAAAGCAGCCGGGGCGTCACTCACTGACACTGAAGGATAACTGACTGTACAGCAGCTCCCTAGGTATGACTAAGTAATGCTAAGGAGGTTACCAGTACCTTGAAAACTGACACTCTTGATCAATCAAATATTTTTGTTCACTGTTTGTCTACCTGAGGTATTGGTTTCATATATTATCCAAAGTGTTTGCTGTTTTTAATCTGTACAAACCTTAACTTTGGACTTTGTTTTAAATCTATCTTTAAAAAAAAGTACTTCTAATTTATGTTCAATATCAAAGATAACATGAGAAAGTAAGTCCAGTTTTCAGATCATGATTTAATTTATAAAAGAAAAAAAAATAATTCCGGCATTGTCTGAAACAGTACGTGCCCCCTTGTTTATTAAATCATGAATTTGACCTTTGACCTCTTCTTACGTCCCGCAGGCGTTGCTTACTTTCAGTTTTAAATCCGGCTATCTTCTTGGCACACTTCTATGGTCTTCCCAAAAAGAGTATATCAGGTTTACAACTTCTACAAAATTCAGCAGCGCGTGTCCTGGCAACGAACAGGAGGCGGGGACACGTTACACCTGTATTAAAATCACTGCATTGGCTCCTCGTATGTTTTAGGGTCGATTTGAAGGTTCTTTTGATGGTTTATAAGTGTCTTAATGGTCTTGGGCCTTCTTATCTTTCAGAACAGCTTTTATCATATGAACCTTCGCGGTCTCTGCGCCCCTCTGGCAGCCGTCTCCTTGTCATCCCAAAAGTTAGAACACAGTCATGGCGAGGCGTCTTTCTATTATTGTGGCCCTCACGTCTGGAACAGGGTGCCAGAGGACCTCAAGGCCACAGAGAACGTTCATGTTTTGAAGATCAGGCTCAATACTCACCTTTTTGTCCTAGCCTTTAATTAATTAATTATTTATTAATATCTGCTTAATTGCTCTGCATGTTTTACTTGATTAAATGTTATCAAGGTTTTACACAAAATTTATTTAGTAATATAATTCTAAATTTTATCAGTGTTAAAATTTTATTTGTGTTTTACTATTGACTCTCGTATTTATCTATTCTTTATCTTAATATTTTAACCTGTTATTTTAATCTTCATTCCAGTGTTTCCTCTGTGGGAGCCCTATGACTCGGGAGTGGTGGTTCGGCTGTGGCTGCCTGGGTACTCTCCAGGTGGAGCTTGGGTGGAGGTGGGGGTCTCAGCCTTCTCTCCACTGGGCGCCCTGTGTCAGTGCCTTGGCTGTTGCTGTCGATCTGCTGCTGCCGATGCAGATGGCTCCCCTGATGGCGTCTCCTTACCTGGCTCATCTGTTCTCAGCCCCATGTCCTTGTTTACTGTTGCTTTTAAGTGTGTGCGTGCATGAGAGATGGGGGGGTATAACTGTGATCATGTCTTTATTCTGGGGGGGAGGGTTTATGTGGGGTCATTTTAATCTGTTAAATACTTTGAGATGCTATTTTGTATGAAAAGCGGTTTTTAAATAAAGTTTGATTTGATTTATGAACATATATATATATTTTTGAACATTTGCTGCCATCCTTACTTGCTTTTGACATTCATCTTCTCGCGGACTGGAAAGTTCTTGCAGTTTTGGCTCTGCTAACAAGCAAACATAGCTGCAGAGTCTCACCTGACAGCAGGGAAAGGCACAGCCAATCATATTGGCCATACAGAACGTAATTAAACTCTTTCTGCACCTCTAGAATGAGACGTTGACAGATCGATGTTTTTCTTTCTCTTTTTTGCTTTCTATCGGTTTTCTTTTCTCGAGGCGATCAAATTATTGGTGGGGACAATTCAATAATCGCTGGATATTGGTGGGGACATGTCCCTTCAGTCCATGCTAATTCTACGCCCTTGATGAGAGCCAAAGTACAGAGCTACTCCAACATGCTGCTACCTTGAGCGGCACAATTCTGGTGTAGGTACCAGATCTGCTCGGGGGCCTGCGCCTTCGTATGACATCGTAATACATGATTGGCTGGACGCTGACGTTACAGTGCATGATTGGCCTGACGTTAGCATGTTGATGTAGTGTGCAGTTGTTTTTTAAAGAACTTTATTGAGCAAATAGCAGGTATGCAACACACGAACAACTTAAGTATACAGAAGAATTCAACAGATGCAAATATTTACGGATATGAATTGTTTTTAGAGCCTTTTTCTTGATAGTCTGATATTGATTTTAGTATATTGTATAGTTAAACATTTATGATCTTTTTTGGGTATTTTAAAAAAACTGAATACATTTTTTCATCGTAAGGGAAAATCTGTCTAAATACCGTTAATAACAACCTGCTAAACTCTTTCCAAAGCCCATGTGTGAAAGAGCAGTACCAAAAAAGATGTCACGTTTTCTTTATGATCCCCAGAATGTAGTTTGTCCGTGTGGCGTTGCCGTAGTGTGACGTTATCAGCGAGTGCAGGGCACCCAAGCAGATCTGGTACCTACACCGGAAAAGGCTTGTTGCCAGTTATTGGTGCCAATGGTGGCTGACCAGTTATTAGTTTTAGGGGCAAATGTTTTTTCACAAATGGCCAGGTGTGTTTTTTGACAGCTTTCTTGCCTCTAAGTGAAATCATAATTGCATTTTGTGTATACTCAGGTTATCTTTAAGATATAAACTTTGTTTGCTTATCTGAACTATTTAAGTGTGTCAGGTTTAGAAATCTCGCAGCATGTGCTCCAAAGCGTCCGTAACTCTTTAACGAGCTGTCAACTCTTGGATAGCGAGATGCATTTGGTACGGTGTCCAGGTCTGAGATGATGCTCAGATGTTCTCACCTGAACTCTATATTTGTAAGGTTATGTCTGTGCGTCAGCGGTGGGAATTGCAATCTGTAAATATGACCAACGGCCTTCAGGTTTTTCTGTAACCGTTTTTATAAAAATGGTCAAATACATAAAATATTTGGATAACGTGACTCCTGGGTCTAGCCTTACCTTGGCCTGTTGCTGAGCAATCACATAAAAAAATGTGCCAATGCAAATGACAATAATCTAACAACAAAGCCTCTTCAAGCTTTTAGTTTTTGTACCGCCATATTTTAATGTACTTTTAATTCGCACTGTACTCCCCTTCTGCTCCATCTCCCGTCTAGTCCTCCATTGTTACAAGAACAAGCATTTCCCATTAGGGTCACAATGAACCTTGGGATAGGGTGGGTGCCGAAGGTTACACCAGAATCCCAGGAAAATAAGGATGTATTTGTGGGCTGCATTTGGAGGAGCCTTCGGTAATTTGGACAGCCTTTGTCACATCGATGTGACGTCATCGACCTTCAAAGGATGCAGCCCCGAATTGGGAAACACTCTGTCTTGGTCTTGTGGTATGGGGAACGCTGTGTCATAGCAAATCCTTGGTGGTAAAAGCAGCAATGTGTTTGTTGAATGGCATGTTCTCTCGTCTTTCCCATTTTGAAGAGGGGCCAAGAAAAATGAACCTAGTTTATTGGTTGATTTAGTTTTAGTTGATTGTGACTTTATTTTATACCAGAGATTTTTCATTTCTTACAAACAACTCAATAAATCAGTAGGAGGTAAATGGTACATTTTGACAAAAATACATTTTATGTGGTAAAACTGACCACCCGTTCATCCTCTCACTCATAAAACTCTTCATTAAGACTTTTTGAGTGTCTGCCCTCCAAAACACTGCTGACTGCATCCCACCCACTTACTGTATATCTGTCCATCACTGAATAAGGGCCTATCTGCAGCGGACCGCGGGGTACTTAAGGCTATCTGCGCCTAATTCAAGATACGTGGAATTGAAGAGAGATATGACATGAGTGGAAAGAAGAAGGGGAGAAACAGAAGGCAAGGAAGTCAAGAGAAAAAAGGCACACAGATGGAGATGGAAAGAGAGAGAGAGAGAGAGAAAGAAAGAAAGAAAGAAACATCTTGGAAAAGCTTTCAGATAAATGTAGAAATGATAAATAGAACCACAGAAGGACAGAAAATGTATAAAGCGAGGGCAGGGGTGTGTGTGAGTGAGTCAAGTGTGTGTGTTTGTACCAATTTGTGTGTATGTGTGTGACTTTGAGGTGCAGTCCTTGGCACACAGATGCCCCTCCATTATCTGCCTGTCTTCGTCCGCTCAACCTACTCTGCCTCGGGCAACTCTCTACTTTAAAGAGCTGTCCAAAGAACACACACACACAGATACGTGCACACTCAAGCTTTTCCTCTCTCCACGTTCCAGAGGGGCAGTGTGGTTTGGCATGGAAGTGGCTGGCTAACAGCTTGCAAGAGTAAGGTGACATTTCTCTGTATTCACAACCGTGTGCGACCGGCTCGGTGTGTGTTTGTGTTTCGTGTGTATAGAACCAGGAGGTGCATCTCTGAAAGTTTCTATGATTGTGTTGTAGTGTCCAAGTTTGGAGGTTTGTCTTTGATTCCCAGTGTTGGACATGCTTGCAGGGACAGAAGAACACCATTTTTCCAAAGGTGCTATAACTACAGTGGCATAATAAAATACTACCTCTGCAGGTTTCTTCTACGGTAGTTACATTGGCAGTCTTACGATTCAAGAAGCTTTTAACGTGGTACAAAAAATCTAAACTGCAAAAACAAACTCACTACAAAAATTTTCTCCCCAAACGTTTGTCACGGAAAACTGTTTATGTATCATAAATTATCCTACAACTTTTTTTCCAGTGGTTTAGAAGTGTTTTACACTCCAGTTTTTTTTTTTATTGTATGCACTAGCTAGCTGTGAAGCAACATTAACGCTTGTATCTGAACAGGAACAAAAAGTGGAGACTTCTGGCACGTTTCCGCTTGAGCCGTTTTAGCAAGCGACCGAGTATGTGCTCAGTTGATTGTATGTATGGGAAATGGCCCAGCAGAGTCTCTGGGCATGAATTGTGGCTAACTCATGATTATTTGTTGTAACTCAGTGACAAATTATATCTTTTTGCAGAAAATTAAAACCCTACTTATAAATGTTGACCAGTTGCATGTTTCCACTACTATTTTGACATTTTATCTTTGGTGGTGAGCTTCAAGTCTGTGAGGTTGGAAGCCATCCTTGCTGTCACTCTAACCTTTAGCGCCCAACGCAGATTCTCCGATTCACAATTTTGGGCTTAAACCTGTGTGTAAATGTATAAAGAGTGTCCCGTAGCCACCTTTCCACTATTAAAAATTCAGGGTAATTTTAGCGGATCTTCATGGTATGCGTGTTTCCATTTCACTGGGCCGCCCAATAGGGCCGCTTTCCGGCCATTTCAGGAACCAATCGAGTACCAGCACCAGACTAGGGGTATGTACTCAGAAACTGCCCTGTAGATTTGCAGGGCAGGACTTGTGGTTAAGTCATACTGATTGGTTGTAAATCAGAGAGAGATTGTCAAACAACCGGCTTTGTAAAACTGGAAGAGTTGTTGGCGAAGCAGTTTATAACACAGCAAACAGGAATGATCTATAGCTACTATTTCTGCTTCTTCCATTGTTGATCTCTTGTTATTCTCTGCTACTCTGGGCGCCTTTTGGTGCTGATCAGTGACTCCAGTCACTGCTTAAATGGTCGCGATATGATGACAACCTAGCAAATTCCTTAAAGGGCTAATTTTATATGGAGACACGACGGCTGAGAGGACTGGGCCATCTGATTTACCCTGTCAGCTTTATCCTTCCAGAAATGTCCTTGAACGCGTCTAGTGGTAACGCACCTAATGCTCACTCTTCCCCAAGTTCCTGGAGAAAACTAGCAGTGAGACAGACTTAAAGCTGCAGTCTGGAAAAATAAATGTATGTATCAAAGTTTTATAAATCTTCAAAATGATAGTGGGGTTCAATACTATGATAAAAGGCTTGTGCTCTACAACATTTGTTTATTCTTCCTACGTCACGCCTTCCTCCCATAGACCCCTATGCATTTCACACTGACCAGCTCATTTTTTTAGCCAATAGAATTTGAGTTTCCGCCTTGTCCATAACAACAATCAGGTGATGCTCGATAACACTTGCTGCTTTCCTCTTTGTTTATTTTTATTGTGTGTTCATCAAAACAGTGTAACCGTTAACAAGGTGTGTGTTCATTTTTAAGTTTGACAAAATATATATTATGGCATCTTTTTTTGACTTCCTCTAGCAGCTAATGTGCTCTAATGCTAATGCTAGCTTGTCCTTCTATGTTCTACGATACACAAGTTGTAAATTATATTTAAAAATAAGGCAATTGCCTATAACCTGTATCTTTTTTTGTTAGAATTCAGACATGTATAATCTTTTTCTAATTAGTTTGATATTTAATTTTTAGTCATGCAGATATTATTAGGATGTGGGAAATGTGCGACTAATTCAGAAATCTCTAAACTTGCTGTGTTTTCTAATAAAGACAGCTTCTGCAAAACGAAATGCATACTTCAAAGACTTTACAATAAAGGCAGCTTTTCAACGTATATTTTTCTTTATTATTTTCCTCTTCAATGAGATGGAGATAAGATGAAGGACAGGAAACAAGGAGAGAATACAAGGATGATCAGAGGAAGGTAATTTCAGCGCGGTGTATGAAAAGTGCAGTTCTGTGTCTTTGTGTCCCTATCGACCAATGAACGGTACACCTTGAAGACAGAGCAGATAAGACGGGCTCACCTTGAGATGCACACTATATCTCAAAACATCATGTAGCAAAAACACCGTATTCTTACAGCTATTTTAAATCTTGGACTTTTTTATCCTTTGTTTTTTCCTTTTTTCCTGACAACTTCTGCATGACAAAAAGGCTTTGATGGTGTTGCTGGTGCTGTGAATGTGTTAATTAGTAAACACAAAGCGTGTTTAGCCTCTGGCAGCCCTCCAGTCTCTTATCATTGACGAAGATAGAGTTTTGATGCACATAGAAAAACGGAGCCTCTTCATATTACTAAATGACAAACAGAACTGGTTCTTTCAAAGCAAAGGAATCAATGAGTTATCAAAGCAGTAGAAAACTGTCACAGTACAGTTTGACTGCTTAGATTTCTAGAAGGGTAAGCAGGATGGCATAGGAGTGAATATTTGGGCATAATGTGTGATTTACAGGGTGAGACACAACATCTGCAACCGGACCATTTAAAAAGAAGCAAACGACAAATCTTCCCTTTTCTTCCACTGATCTAATATTTAAATGCATCTTGTTGAGAGTCTTTACTTCTTATTAGACGTGCTTTCTCCACACACACACACGCCCATACACACACACACGCACATGCAAGTAAAATCTTGTAGTGCAGCTAAAACACATTTAGCCTACATTTACCTGATTAGCTGTTTTTATTTGATATAATAATTACCACGTCTGTGTCTGCGGTACGCATGCAGCGTAATGGTCTGTGTGTCTCTCCAGCGTGTGAGCGGCTGAGTGTGCAGTGATTATGTGAGCTATTAGCGGCTAAGTGGACTGTGCTCTGGCAGAGTGCCCAGCATGTTCCCTCTGGAGGCAACGAGAACGTCTTAAGATCGAGAGAAGGAGCAGCGCTCTGTCAATGTTTGGTTTCAGCTCTGCGGATCTTTGTGTGTGGGGTTTTTTTTTGTCAACAATCCCCCCCCCCTCAAACTAGTGAGTTTTAACAGTGTTTGCTCTAAACAGTGATTTTATTGTTTAGATTCT